>NC_069436.1:37190566-37282163 GCF_026875155.1 Cherax quadricarinatus | reverse complement strand
CTGGGGGGTGCGCACCCCTTTGGAGGCAGGGGTATGCTGCATTGGACAGATTATGTGACAAGGAAAGCAGTGGTGCGGAGTGTAAGGGTTTTGGATGTCTTTTTTTCTGATCATAGAGGTGTTTTGGTGGATTTGGGATGGGAGGGTCGGCTGAACAGGTATAAGAGTTATTGGAAATTGAATGTTCGGTTGCTTCAAGATGTTGAGGGGAGGGTCCTATTTGCACAATGGTGGAAAGGCTTATGGGAGGGGATGGAAGTCATTGGGGATGTGTTGAGATGGTGGGATGTGACGGCGAAGACGAGGATTCGAGAGTTCTATGTCCGACAGGGAAGGCACGAGAATCAGTTGGCTTATGGGCTTATTAGGTATCTTGAGGGGCAGTTAAGGGAGTATTATGAGAGAGGAAGGGGGGGATGGGAGCCCCAGTGGCTGACATAGAGGGAGTGAAGGAACGCCTAATGGAAGTGCAAAACGAGAGGTTTGATGTGGCAAGGGTTTTAGGGGGGTTGGAGGAGGTCATGTGGGGTGAAAGACCATCGGCGTGTGTCCTGCGAGGGCAGGGGCGCCGGCTCGTTGCAATGGAAATGGTGGGTTTGAGAGTTCTTGAGGACATCGAGGGGTATAGGGAGGGACAAGATTTGGTGACGACAGAGGGGATGGGAGGGTATGTTGATGCTTGGCTTAGTGCACATATGAGGAGTGTGGGTGTGAGAGAGGGGGCTTTAAGAGAGACAGGGGGATGGGTGCGGCGTGTGCTGGACAGGGACAACAGGGAACAGTTACAGGGGCCTATTGTGGAGGAAGAGGTGTGGATGGCTTTAATGAGTATGAGCAGGGGTAAGGTGCCGAGGATAGATGGACTGCCTGCGGAGTTTTACATACAGCATTGGGGAGTATTAAAAGATTTTTTGGTGCAATTATTTAATATCATAAAAGAGAGGGGTGCGTTGGGACCTTTGCAGGCAACAGCGCTAGTAGTTTTGGTGCCAAAGGGTGAAAGTCAGTGCACGGTGAGAGATTACCGGATGATATCACTCATGTGTGCAGACTACGAACTTTTTGCAAAAATTTTGGGAAATCGTATAAAGAAGGTCATTGGAAAGGTAACAGTGAGGGGTTAATATGGGATTCCAGGGAGATCAATGTATGAGGGGCATGGGGTTATTAGAAGGTTTATTGAGGGTCCACAAGAGGGGGAACGAGGGGTATTGGCGTTGGATTGGAGAACGGCATATGACAGTGTCGAGAGGGAGGCTCTGTGGAGAATCATGGAGTGGCAGGGGTTCGGGGAGGACATTGTGAATTGGGCACGTACTTTATATCGGGAGCTGGGATGTGTGTACAGATTAATGGGAGGGTGGGGTTGCATGTGAAAATGGGCAGGGGATTGAGGCAGGGTTGCCCGTTGTCACAAATATTTTTTTGCATGTTTACAGAATCCATTTTATTGGCAGTGGAAAGGTGCATACAGGAGGGGGTAAGGGGACATACGAGGTGGGAGTCCCGGTATCATAGGTTATGTTGATGACACAACTGTCCTAGTGAGTGGGAGGGAGGGATTGGAGGGTCTGGAGAGAGTTATAGATGTTTTTGGGATGGCAACATGTATGGCAGTGAATGTGCATAAATCAAAGCTCATGAGATTGGGTGAATGGATGGGCGGGAGGGCGGGGGTTGGGGGGTGAGGTGGTGTGTCGTGGACCGGGTGAAAATTTGTGGAGTTGTGTATATGGGTAATTTATCAGATGGCGAGGGAGAATAATTCAAAGGGTGTGGTAGATGGGGTATTGGGAAGATTGTCAGGAGTGAGGCCGACATATCTTACGCTACACCAGAGGGTCATTGTGGTCAATGTGCTTTTGTACAGCAAAATATGGCATGTGGCAGCTTTGTACCCTTTGGTGTATGGGGATGTCCGGAGATTGTTGAGCAGAGTTTTCCGTTTTATCTGTGGTTCCGGTTGCGATTGGTTGAAAAGGGAGGTGGTAACACTTCCGGTGGCCTTGGGAGGGCTGGGGTTAATTCATTTGGAAAGAAAGTTGAAGTGTGTATATGTGAAACATGGGTTGCTAAGGGCTTGGGGGAAGGGAGTAGAGGGTTGGGGATGCTGCAGGGAGATCTTCGGAGATGGTGGAAGGGACAAGATTTGAGAGATGGTGAGGAGTTGTTGCGTCTATTGGTGATGGTCAGAGAGCCGAGAAACATGCGGGTAGGGTCCTTGGAGAGGAAGATATGGCCTAGGGTGGTAGTGGCAACGGAAGGAGTGTACCCGATGTACGCATGGGAAGACATTTGGGGTCGATTAAAAGGGTTACGCATCCGGTCACGCGTGAGGGAGGTAATGTATAGGTTTCTTCACGGAATATTGCCGTCTGGGGTTGTTTTACAAAATAGGCGAATAAGGGAGGGTGGGGAGTGTCAGGTTTGTGGGGTAGATGAATCAGCTTTTCATGTAGTTTATTTTTGAGAAAGCCTAGGGATTGTGCGGGAATGGTTAGGGAAAGTAATCCGGTATGTGGGGGGGGGAAGGGTTGTCGGTTTTGAGAGCGCTCAGTTTAGATGTAGGTGGGGTTGGGGTAAAGGTTCAAAGGGCAGTGGCTTACTTAGTGGTTGATTTTGTGTATATATCATGGGCAATGAGAGACAAAGGGGTGGAGGAACGTAGGATGGCCATAGCAGCATCCTTTTATAGAACAAAGTGTCGCAACAGGGAAATACATGGTAGGAGGTGGGAGAGGGATTTCTCGGAGGGCTACAGGGACTTTCTTTTGAGGGATTTATGGTCTTTATAAGCGGTCAGGGGCATGAACGGGCTGGCCTTCCCGGGGGGGGAGTTGTGTGTGTTGCAGAGGTCGATTGTGTGAGGGGTGTGTGGAATTGTGTGAGGAAAGGATGTTGAGGTGATATTCAATGTGATATTCAATGTAATGTCTTGGTGTTATTGTGAACACCGATGATTATAATTTATCTAAGGATTCCTTCATGTTTTGTAAGGATGTACATAAGCATGTTAGTATATAAGCATATTTTAACCTGTTATTATACATGTCTACCTATATATGAGCAATGTAACTTGTCATAATAATGAGGTTTCATACCTGTTTTTTAACTAGTGGAACGTTCTGGTATTGTATATAATGTAAGATCTTGCCTGGGGTGTTTTTGCTTATATATTGTTACAGACGTTTTTTCACATTTTCATTATATATGTTCAAGTGAATTGAGTTTTTGATCTTGTGTATAGCCAGGTGAAACTGGACAGTTTTCACTTGGGATGGGGGGTAGGAGTGTAAGTAATCTCTACAATAGCAGGTCATGTGAAACACATGTCATATTATTTTAGATGTCTAATGTTGTCCATTCTCTGTAGGATGTGATGTATAGATTATGTCCGACAGTGTAAATAATCTGTCTGCAGGAGGTAATAATGTGTAAATTTATTTATTATTGTGGTAGGTTTATGTGTATAGCGTGTTTTTAGGGTGATGTATATTATAAGACGCTAATTACCATCAATGACTGTTGGTGGTTATGAGTGGTGACGGCAGACACAGTTACTAGGCATGTGGGAGGGTGGGTTGAAGTGTCAGCGGTAGTGTCTTAATCCACCACCGTGCAAGATATTAATTATTACCATAGGGTATATGAGGGTAGGGTGGATTGTGTTTTATGGTGGATGTGAGCCATCAGGTTCAGACATTCCTTGTATTATAGTGTCAGCCATTTAGCTGGCTGGATTGTGTTTATATATTTTGTCATTGAAGTTTTTAATGCTTTTACAAATGTATAAGTATAAAAGATTTGTCACTGTGTATCTAAGGTGAAAGTGGCACGTTTTCAGGGGGGAGGGATGTAAGCTTACTGGGAGTCTATCGTTTTTTATATGACCTATTTTTTTTTTTAAAATTTTCTTTTTTTTTTTTTTTTTTTTGGTTTTTTTTTTGGGTTTTGGGGGGGGGGGGGAAAAAAAGAATTTTAAAAATTTTAAAACCCCCCAAATTTTTTTTAAATTTAAATTTTTTTTTTTTTTTTAAAAGGGGAAGCCCGGAATTGTAAAAATTGGGGGGTTTTTTTTTTTTAAAAATTTTTTGGGGGTTTTTTCCCTTTTTTAAAAAAAATTTTTTTTAAAAATTTTTTTTTTAAACCCCGGGGGGAAAAATTTTTCCGGGGGGGGAAAAAAAAGGGGGGGGGGGAAAACCGGGGGGTTTTTTAAAAAAAATTTTCCGGGTTTAGGGGGAAAAGGGGGTTTTTTAAAGGGGAAAAGGGGAAAAAATTTTTTTTTTTTTTTTGGGGGGGTTTTGGGGTTTTTTTTTTTTTTTTAAAAAAATTTTTTTTTTAAAAGGGTTTTTTAAAAATTTTGCCGGGGAAAAAAAAATTGGGGGGGGGTTTGGGGGGGCCCCCCCAAACCCCCTTAAAAAAAAAAATTTTTTTTAAAAAGGGGGTTTTTTTTTAAAAAAAAGGGGGGGGGAAAACCCCGGGGGGGGGGGGGGTTTTTTAAAAATTTTTTAAATTTTTTTTAAACTTTTTTTTTTGGGGGGGGCCCCGGGGTTTAAAAAAAAAAATTTTTTTTTTGGGGGGGGGGGGGTTTTTTTGGGGGGTTTTTGTTTTTTTTTTTTTTTTAAAAAAACGTACAAGGGTTTTTTTTTAACCCCCTTTTTTTTTATATGTGCTTCTTCAGTATTTTTGGGGGGTTTTTTTTTCCCCTTTTTTTTTTTTTTTCCCTTTTTTTTGTAATTTTTTTTTAAAAAAAAAAAAAAAAAAATTTCCCCCCCAAAAAACCCCAAAAACCCCGGTTTTTTTTTTTAAAAAAAACAAAACCCTTTTTCCCCCTTTTTCCCCCCCTTTTTTTTTTCCCAAAAAACCCCCCCTTTTTTTGTTTAAACCCCCCCAAAACCCCCCCTTTTTAAATTTTTTTTTTAAAATTTTACACCCCCCCCCAAACCCCCCCTTTTAACCCCCCTTAAACCCCCCCAAACCCCCAAAAAACCCCCCTTTTTTTTTTTTTTTTAAAAAAACCCCCAAAATTTTTTGGGTTTTTTTGGGTTTTTTTTTAACCTTTGAAAAAAAAAAACCCCCTTTTTTTTTTTTAAAAAAAAAAATTTGTTAAAAACCCCCCCCCCCAAAAAACCCCCCCCCCCTTTTTTTTGGTTTTTAAAAAACCCCGGGGTTTTTTCCCCCCCCCCCTTTTTTTTAAATTTAAAAAAAACTTAAAAACCCAAATTTCCTTTTTTAAAATCCCCCTTTCCCCCCCCCCCCCAAAAAAAAAAAAAATTTTTTTTTTCCCGGACAAAAATTTTTTTTCCCCCTTTTTCCCCCCCCCCCTTTTTTCCCCTTTTTTCCCCCCAAAACCCCCTTTTTTTTTTTTTTTTTAAAAAAAAAAAGGGGGGGGGCCCCAAAAAAAATTTCCAATTTTGTTCCCTTTTGTTTTTAAAAAAAAAAACCCGGGTTTTTTTTTAAACCCGGGAAAAACCCCCCCCTTTTTTTTTTTTTTTTTGCCAAAACCCCCCAAAAAATTTTTTCCCCCCCCTTTTTTTCCCCCCCCCCTTTTTTTTTCCCCCCCAAACCCCCCAAAATTTTTTTTTTGGGGGAAAAAAAAAACCCTTTTTTTCCCCCCCAAATTAAAACCCCCAAAACCCCCCCCCCCGGGGGCCCTTAAAAAAAAAGCCCCTTAACCCTTTTTGAAACCCCCTTTTTTTTTTATCCTTTTTCCCTTTTTTTAAAAAAAATTAAAAAATTTGGTTTACTGAACTAGTCTGTACAATTCTACAGCTTACACTACTACCTTGTTAACTCTACCTCATGTACACTCCTGCAACACACACTACTACCGTTATCTCTACCTCTTGTACACTCCTACAAAAGACACCCATCTACTCTTCTTAGCTCTACCTCTTATAGATTTCTACAACACACACTACTACCCTGTTTGCCTCTTGTAAATTCCTACAACACACACTACTACCCTTGTTAACTCTGCGTATCTAACACTCCTACAACACACACTACTACTCTTGTTAACTCTACAGCTTGTGCACTCATACACCACACACTACTACCCTTGCTAACTCTATCTCCTGGACACAGGTACAACACACCCTTCTACACTTGGTAACTCTACCTCTTGTACACTCGTACAACTCACGCTACTACTCTTGTTAACTCTGCCTCATTTACACTCCTTCAACACTCAATACTACCCTTTTTTAACTCTACCTCTTTTCCTTTCCTACAACAGACACCCAACTACCCTTGTCTGCTGTACCTCTCGTAAACTCCTACAATACTCACTACTACCCTTGTTATCTCGAATTCTTGTACATTCCTACAACACAAACTACTACCCTTGTTAACTCTACCTCTTGTTCACTCCTAGAACACACACCACTACTCTTGTTAATTCTACCTCTTTTACACTTCTACAACACACACTTCTACCCTTGTTAACTCTACCTCTTGTACGCTCCTCCAACACACTCTGCTACCCTTGTTAATTCTACCTCTTTTACACTCTTACAACACACACTTCTACCCTTGTTAACTCTACCTCTTGTACGCTCCTACAACACACACTACTACCCTTGTTAACTCTACCTCATGCACACTCCTACAACACACACTACTACCCTTGCTAACTCTACCTCCTGAACACTCCTACATCAAACAATAGTACCCATGCTAACTCTGTCTCTTGCACCCTCCTGCAACACATTCTACTACTCTTTTTATCTCTACCTCTTGTACACTAATACAACACTCACTACTACTCCTCTGGATAACTCCACCTCTTGTTCACTCCTACAACACTTACCTATCCCCTTGTTAACTCTACCTCTTGTACACTCCTGCTACACTCATTTCTACCCTTGTTAACTCTATTTCTTTACACTCCTACAACACACACCACTCTCCTTATTAATTATACCTCTTTTACACTCCTACAACACTCATTTCTGCTCGTGTTAAATGCACCTCATGTACACTCCTACAACACACACTACTACCCTTGTTAACTCTACCTCTTGCACAATCCTACTACACACACTACTACACTTGCTAACTCTACTTTTTGTTCACTGCTGCAACACACTCTTTCCCTTGTTAACTCTACCTCTAGTACACTCCTACAACACTCACTACTACCGTTCTCTACTCAACCTCTTTTTCTCCCTACTACAAACACTATTTCCCTGTTAATCTAACTCTTGTACATTACTACAGCACACACTACACCTTGTTACTAACTCTTGTCACTTCTACAACACACACTACTACCTTGTTAACTCGGCCTCTTGTACACTCCTTCAACATTCCACTATTACCTTTTCACTCTACCTCTTTTACACTCCTACAACAGACCACAGTACCCTTTTCAGCTCTACCTCTGTAATCTCCTGCAACACTCACCACCATCACTTGTATCTCTAATTCTTGTACACTTCTACAAACAAACTCTACCCTTCTTACTTGCTCTAACACACATACTAATCCTTGTTAACTACCTCTTGACTCCTACAACACACACTACTACCGTGTTAACTGTCCCTCGTACACTACTGCAACACACACTATACCTTAACTTACTCTGTACACTTTCAGGCACACGTACCTTGTTAACTCTACCTCTTGTACAGTCCTACAACACACAATACTACCCTTGTTAACTGTACCTCTTGCACACTCCTACAACACACACTACTACTCTTGTTAACTCTACCTCTTGCACACTCCTTCAAGACACAGTACTGGCCTTGATAACTCAATCTCTTATACACTCCTACAACACACACTACTACCCTTGTTAACCCTACCTCTTGGAGACTCCTAAAAGTCACAGTACTATCCTTGATAATTCTTCCTCTTGTACACTCCTACAACACGCGCTAATATCTTCATTAACTACCTCTTCCACACTCCTTCAACACACACTACTGCTATTGTTACCTCTACCTTTTGTACACTCCTAAAACACACACTTCTACTGTTGTTAACTCAACCTCTTGTACACTTCTACATGATGGGGAGTAGTGTGTGCTGTAGGAGTGTGCAGTAGGTAGAGTTAACAAGGCTAGTAGTGTTGTGTTGTAGGAGTGTAAAAGAGGTAAAGTTAACAAGGGTACTAATGTGTTGCAGGAATGTACAATAGGTAGAGTTAACAAGGGTAGTAGTGTGTGTTGTAGGTGTGTAGAAGAATAAGAATTAACAAGGGCAGTAGTGTGTGTTGTAGGAGTGTACAAGACGTAGATTCAAATGTAGTAGCGTGTGTTGTAGAAGTGTACAAGAGGTAGATTTAGCAAAGGTAGTAGTGTGTGTTGTAGGAGTGAACAAGAGGTACAGTTAACAAGGGTAGTAGTGTGTGTTGTAAGACTGAGCAATAGGTAGGTAGAGTTAACAAGGGTAGTAGCGTGTGTTGATTATTATTATTATAATCAAGGGGGAAGCGCTAAACCCGGAGGATTATACAGCGCCTGGGGGGGGGATGTGGAAGGCATTCAGGCTTAATTCGGGGAACTGGAGCACAGATCTAATTCTCTAAATCAAGAGCCCCTCACCAACATCAAGGAACCTTCCTTGAGGGAAGCGTGTGTTGAAGGAGTGTGAAAGATGCAGGAATAACAAGGGTAATAGTGTGTGTTTTACGAGTGTAAGACAGGAATAGTAAACAAGGATGGTAGTGTGTGTTGTAGGAGCGTACAAGAGTTAGAGTTAACTCTACCTCTTGTACATTCCTGCAACACACACCACTACTTTTGTTAATTCTACCTCTTTTACACTTCTACAACACACACTTCTACCCTTGTTAACTCTACCTCCTGTATACTTCAACACACACTACTACCTTTCTTAACTGTACATCTTGCACACTCCTACAACTCACAGTAGTACCGTTGTTAACTCTACGTCATGCACACTCCTACAACACACATTACTACCCTTTTTAACTCTACCTCATGTACACTCTTACTATACACACTACTAACCTTGTTAGCCCTACCTGTTGCACTCTCCTACAACACACTACTACCCTTGTTAACTCTACATCTTGCATACTCGTACAACACACACTACTACCCATGTTAACTATACCTATCGTACACTCTTGCAACACACACTACTGTCCTTGTTAATTCTTCCTATTGTACACTTTTCCAACACACACTACTACCCTTGTTAACTCTACCTCATGTAAACTCCTGCAACACTCACCTATCCCATTATCTCTACCTCTTGTACACTTCTACAACACACTCCACTACCCTTTTCTACCCGTGTTAAATCTACCTCTTGTACACTCCTACAACACACACTACTACCCTTGTTAACTCTGCCTCTTGTACTTTCCTATAACACACACTATTATCCTTGTTAACTCAACCTCTTGTACAATCTTACAACACTCACTACTACCCTTGTTAATTCTTCCTATTGTACACTTTTCCAACACACACTACTACCCTTGTTAACTCTGCCTCATGTACACTCCTACTACACACTCTACTACCCATGCCTACACTACCTCTTGCACCCTCTTACAAAACACACTACTGCTCTTGATAACTCTACCTCTTGTACACTAATACAACACACACTTCTACCCTTGTTAACTCTACCTCTTGTACACTCCTACAACACTCACTACTACCCTTGTTAACTCTACCTCTTGTACACTCCTACAACACTCACTACTACCCTTGTTAACTCTACCTCTTGTACACTCCTACAATGCACACTACTACCCTTGTTAGCTCTACCTCTTGTACATTACTACAGCACACACTACTACCCTCGTTTACTCAACCTCTTGTACACTCCTGCAACACACACTACTACACTTGTTAATTCTTCCTCTTGTACACTCCTACAACACACACTTCTACCCTTGTTAACTCTATTTCTTGTACTCTCTTGCATCTTACACCATTCCCCTTGTTAATTCTACCTCTTTTACACTCATACAACATTCATTTCTGAACGTGTTAAATCTACCTCTTGGACACTCCTACAATAAACACTACTACCCTTGTTAACTTTTCCTCTTGCACAAGCCTGCAACACACACTTCTACCTTTGTTAACTCTACCTATTGTACATTACTTCTACACACACTACTACCCTTGTTAACTCTACCTCTTGTACACTCCTACAACACACACTACTACACTTGCTAACTCTACCTTTTGTTCACTGCTGCAACATACTCTTTCTCTTTTTAACTCTACCTCTTTTACACTCCTTGAACACTCACTACTACCCTGGTTAATTCTACCTCTTGTACACTCCTACAACACACACTACTACACTTGCTAACTCTACCTCTTCCACATTACTACAGCACACACATCTATCCTTGCTAACTCTACCTCTTGTACACTACAACAACATGGACTACTACCCTTGTTAACTCTACCTCTTGTACACACCTATAACTCACACTGCTTCCCTTGTTAACTCTACCTCATGCACGCTCCTGCAACACACAGTGCTCCCTTTGTTAACTCCTCTGCTTGTACACTCCTACAACACACATTACTTCCTTTGTTAACTCTACCTCTTGTACTCTCTTACAACTCACGCTACTACTATTGTTAGCTCTGCCTTTTTTACACTTCTACAACACTCACTATTACTCTTTTTAATTCTACCTCTTGTTCTTTCCCACAGCAGACACCCTACTACCCTTCTCTGCTCTACCTCTCGTAAACTCCTACAACACCTATTACTACCCTTGTTATCTCTAATTCTTGTATACTCCTACAGCACACACTACTACCCTTCTTAACTCTACTTCTTGCACATTAGTACAGCACACAATACTACCCTTAATTAATCAACCTCTTGTGCACTTCTACAGCACACACTACTACCCTTGTTAAATCTACCTCTTGTACACTCGAGGTGTATAAATGGAAAACAGGAATAAGTAAAGGGGATGTAAATAGTGTGCTGAAAATTTCCAGAGACAGGACTCGCAGCAATGGTTTCAAGTTGGAAAAATTCAGATTCAGGAAGGATATAGGAAAGCACTGGTTTGGTAATAGAGTTGTGGATGGATGGACCAAGCTCCCGAGTACAGTTATTGACGCTAAAACGTTGTGTACTTTTAAAAATAGGTTAGATAAATACATGAGTGGATGTGGGTGGGTGTGAGTTGGACCTGACTAGCTTGTGCTGCTGGGTCTGGTACAGTGCTCCATCCTTGAGTGGGGATGACCAGATTGGGTGGGTCATTGGGATAATCCGGGGGGTGGGTCATTGGTCTAATCCGCGGGGGGGTACATGGACCTGCTCCGCTTGGGTCATTAGGCCTGTTGCAGTGTTCCTTCTTTCGTATGTTCTCATAACACACACTACTACACTTGCTGAGTCTACCTCCTGTTCACTCCAATAACACACACGACTACCCTTGTTAACTCTACCTCTTGCACACTCCTACAACACCCACTACTACCCTTGCTAACTCTACCTCTTGTACACTCCTAGAAGACACACTACTACTCTTTGTACTACATTTTGTACACTCCTACAGCACTCACTACTACCCTTGCTAGTTCTACCTCCTCTACACGTACAACACACACTGCTACATTTGTTAACTCTACCTCTCGTACACTTTTACAACTTACACTACTACCCTTGCTAACTCTGCCTCTTGCACACTCCTACAACACACACTACTTCCCTTGTTAACTCTACCTCTTGCACACTCCTACTACTCTTGTTAACTCTACCTTTTACACACTCATTTAACACACACTACTGCCCTTCTTAACTCTACCTCTTGTACTCTCCTACAACACACACTACTACCGTTGTTAACTCTACCTCTTGCACACTCATACAACACACACTACTACATTGTGAACTCTACCTCTTGAACACTTCTAAAACACACTCTACTACCCTTGTTAAATCTACCTTTTGTACATTTCTACAACACACACTACTACCCTGTTTTCCTCTTGTAAATTCCTACAACACACACTACTACCCATGTTAACTCTACCTCTTGTACACTCCTACAACACACACTACCAACCTTGTCAACTCTACTTCTTGCACTCTCCTACAACATACACTACTACCCACGTTAACTCTACCTCTTGTACACCCCTACAACACACACTACTACTCATGTTAACTCTACCTCCTGTACACTCATGCAACATGCACTTCTACCCTTGCTAACTCTATCTCTTGCAAACTCATACAACACACTAGTACTCTTGTTAATTTTACCTCCTGTACACACGTACAACACACACTACTACGCTTGTTAACTCTTCCTTTTGTACACACGTACAACACACATTACTGCCCTTGTTAACTCTACCTCTCGTAGACTTCTACAACTTACAGTACTACCCTTGTTAATTCTGCCTCATGTACACTCCTACAACACACACCCATCTACTCTTCATAGCTCTACTTCTTCTATACTTATATAACACACACTTCTACCATTGTTAACTCTACCTCTCTTGCACTCCTTCAACACGCATTACTATCCTGTTTACATCTTGTAAATTCCTACAACTCACTCTGCTACCTTTGTTAACTCTACCTCTTGTATATTCCAAGAACACACACTACTACCCTTGTTAACTCTACTTTTTGCACACTTTTTAAACACACACTACTACCCTTCTTAACTCTACATCTTGCACAACACATACTACTTCCCTTTTTAACTCTACCTGTTGTACCCTCCTGCAACACTCACTACTGCCCTTATTAACTACCTCTTGTGCACTCCTGCAACACATACTACTATTCTTGTTAACTCGACCTCTTGTACACTCCTACTACACATACTACTTCTCTTGTTAACAATAACTCCTGTACTCTCCTTCAGCACACACTACTAACCTTCTTATCTCTACCTCTTTTACACTCCTATAACACACAATACTACCCGTCTTAATTCTACCTCTTGTACATTCCTACACACACTAGTACACTTGTTAACTCTACCTCTTGTACACTCCTTCAACACACACTACTACCCTTTCGAACTCTACCTCTTGCACAGTCCTACGACACACACTCCTACTCTGGATAACTCTTCCTCTTGTACACTCCTAGAAGATGAACCTATCCTCTTGTTAACTCTACCTCTTGTAAACTCCTACAACCCACTTCTTCCCTTGTTAAGTCTGCTTCTTGTACTCTTCTACAACACATATTACTACCCTTGTTAATTCTACCTCTTTTACACTCCTACAAAAGACACTTCTACCCTTGTTAACTCTACCTCTTGTACACTTCTACAACACACACTACTACCCTTGTTTACTCTTCCTCTCTTACACTCCTCTCTTACATTCCTACAACACACACTACTTCCCTTGTTAATTTTACCCCTTTCATACTCCTACAACACACGCTACTACCCTTGTTAACTCTACCTCTTGCTCACTCCTGCAACACACACTACTACCCTTGCTTACTCTACCTCTTGTATACCCCTACAACACTCACTACTACCTTTCTTAACTGTACCTCTTGCACACACCTACAACACACACTACTATCCTTGTTAACTCTACCTCTTTTACTCTCCCACAAAAAACACTACTACCCTTGTTAACTCTATCTCTTGTACATTCCTACAACACACACTACTACCCTTGCTTACTCTGCCTCCTGTACACTCGTACAGCACACACTAATACACTTGTTAACTCTACATCTTGCACACTCCTACAACACTCACTACTATTCTTGTTAACTGTACCTCTTGAACACTCCTACAACACATACTACTATTCTTGTTAACTCTACCAGTTGTACATTCCTACAACTCTCTACTACCCTTGTTTACTCTACGTCCTGTACACACATAAAACACACACTACTTCCCTTGTTAATTCTTCTTCTTGCACAATCCTACAACACACACTACTGCCCTTGGTAACTCTACCTCATGTACAATCCTGCAGCACTCACTACTACCCTTGTTAACTCTACCTCTTGTAAATTCCTACAACACACGCTACTACCCTTTGTAAGTCTAACTGTTGCACACTCTACAACACACCCTACTACCCTTGTTAATTCTACATCTTGCTCACTCTTACAACACACAGTACTACTCTGTTTATCGCTACCACTCTCGCACTCCTACAACTCACGCTACTACTCTTGTTAACTCTACCTCTTACACACTCATTTAACACACACTACTACCCTTCTTAACTCTACCTCTTTTTCACTCCTACAACACACACTACTACCGTTGTTAACTCTACCTCTTGCACTGTCCTACAACACACACTACTACATTGTGAACTCTACCTCTTGAACACTTCTAAAATACACTCTACTACCCTTGTTAAATCTACCTCTTGTACATTTCTACAACACATACTACTACCGTGTTTTCCTCTTGTACATTCTTAGAACACACACTACTACCCTTGTTAACTCTACATCTTGCACAACACATGCTACTACCCTTTTTAACTCTAGCTTTTGTACCCTCATGCAACACTCACTACTGCCCTTATTAACTCTGCCTCTTGTACACTCCTGCAACACACACTACTATCCTTGTTAACTCGACTTCTTTACACTCCTACTACACATACTACTTCTCTTGTTAACAGTACCTCTTGTACTCTCCTACAACACACAGTACTACCCTTCTTAATTCTACCTCTTGTACATTCCTACACACACTACTACTACACTTGTTAACTCTAGGTTTTGTGCACTACTACAACACACACTACTACCGTTTCCAACTCTTCCTCTTGTAAACTCCTAGAACACACACCTATCCTCTTGTTAACTCTACTTCTTGTTCTCTTACAACACCCATACTTCCTTGTTAATTCTACTTCTTTTCACTCCACAACACCCAATACTTCCTTGTTAATTCTACCGTCTTTTACTACTCTACAACACACTTACTTACCCTTGTTAATCTACCTGTTTTACTCCTACAAACACACGTACTACCGTTGCTAACTCTACTCTTGCTCCTACAACACCACTACTACCTTTCTAATCTACTCTTGCTAACTCCTACACACACACTACTTCCTTTTAACTTTTCCCTTGCACACTCCTACAACACCACTACTACCTTGTTAACTTACCACTTGAACACTCCTACAACACTTACTACTACTTTTGTTAACTCTACCTCATTTACACTCCTACAACACACACTACTTCCCTTGTTAATTCTTCATCTTGCACAATCCTACAACACTCACTACTACCCTTGTGCACTCGTACAACACACACTACTACCCTTGGTAACTCTACAGCTTGCAAACTCATACAACACTATTACCCTTGTTAACTCTACCTCTTGTACACTCCTGCATCACACACTACTACCCTTGTTAACTCTACATCTCGTACACTCCTACAACACACACTACTTCCCTTGTTAATTCTTATTCTTGCAGAATCCTACAGCACTCACTACTACCCTTGCAACTACTCACTACTACTCCTGCAACACACACAACTACCCTTGTTAACTCTACCTTTTGCACCCTCTTACAACACTACTACTTTTGTTAACTCTGCCTCTTGTACACTCCGTCTACGAACGGTACTACCCTTGTTAACTCTACCTCTTGCACACTCCTGCAACTCTCTCTACTACACTTGTTAACTCTTCCTCTTGTACTCTCCTACAACACAAACTACTACCCTTGTTAACTCTACCTCTTTTACGTTACTACAGCAGACACTACTACCCTTGTTAACTCTACCTGTTGTACACTCCTACAGCTCACTACTACCCTTGTTAACTCTACCTCTTGCACACTCCAGCAACACATGCTGCTACCCTTGTTATCTCTACCTTTTGCACACTCCTACAACACACTGTACTACTCTTGTTAACTCTACCCCTTGTATACTCCTATAACACGCACTACTACCCTTTCCAAATCTACCTCCTCTACACTCCTACAACATGCACTACTGCCTTGGTAACTCTTCCTCTTGTGCACTCCTAGAACACACACTTCTACCCATGGTAACTCTACCTCCTGTACACTCATGCAGCACACACTACTACTTTTGTTTACTCTTCCTCTCTTACACTCCTGCAACACACACTACTACCCGTTCTAACTGTAACTATTGTGTGCTTTTGCAACACATACTACTACCCTTGTTAACTGTACCTCTTGTACACTCCTACAACACACACTACTTCCCTTGTTAATTCTTAATCTTGCAGAATCCTACAACACTCACTAGTGCCCTTGTTTACTCTATCTCTTGTACACTCCTACAACACACACTACTACCCTTGTTAACTCTTCCTGTTGCACCCTCTTACAACACACACTACTACTTTTGTTAACTACCTCTTGTACACTCCGTTTACTCACACTACTCCTGTTACTCTACCTTGCACCTCTCCAACTCACTTCCTGTTAACCTACCTTTTTTACGCTCCTACAGCAGACACTACTACCTTTGTTATCTCTACCTCTTGCACACTCCTACAACACACAGTACTACTCTTGTTAACTATACCTCTTGTACACTCGTACAAAATGCACTTCTGCTCTTGCTAACTGTACCTCCTTTACACTCCTACTTCGAACACTACTACCTATGCTAACTCTACCTCTTGCACTCCTGCAACACACACTACTACTTTTGTTAACTCTACCTCTTGTACACTCCCACGACTCACACTACTATCCTTACTAACTCTACCTCCTGTACACATGTACAGCACACACTACAACCTTTGTTAATTATACCTCTTCTACACTTTTACAACACACACTACTACTTTTGTTAACTCTACCTCTTGTAAGAACATACAACACACACTACTACTTTTGTTAACTCTACCTCTTGTACACTCCTACACCTCACACTACAACCCTTGTTAACTCTACCCCTTTACAGTCCCACAACACACACTACTTCCCATCTTAATCAACTTCTTGTACACTCTTACAACACACATTCCTACCCTTCTTAACTCCTTGTGCACTCCTACAATACACACTAGTTCCCTTGTTAACTTTACCTGTTGTAGACTCCTACAACACACTCCTTCCCTTCTTAACTATACCTCTAGTACACTCCTACAACACACACTACTTCCCTTCTTAACGCTACCTCCTGTACACTCCTGCGACACACACTTCTACCCTTGTTAACTCTACCTCTTGTTCTCTCCTACAAAACACACTACTACCCTTTTTATCTCTACCTCTAGTACACTCCTACAACACACACTACTTCCCTTCTTAACGCTACCTCCTGTACACTCCTACAACACGCACTACTACCCTTGCCAACTCTACCTCTTGTGCACTCGTACAACACACACTACTACCCTTGGTAACTCTACCTCCTGTACACTCGTACAACACACACTACTTCCCTTGTTTACTCTTCCTCTCATACACTCCTACAACACACACTACTTCCCTTGTTAATTCTACCCTTTTTATAATCCTACAACACATGCTACTACCCTTGTTAACTCAACGTCTTGCTCACTCCTACAACACACACAAATATCCTTGTTAATTCTTACTCTTTTTATACTCCTGCAACATACACTACTACCCGTTCTAACTCTACCTATTGTGCGCTTTTGCAACACATAGTAGTACCCTTTTTATCTCTACCTCTTTTACACTCCTGCAACACACACTACTACCCTTGCTAACTCTACCTCCTGTACACTCGTACAACACGCACTATTACTCTTGTTAACTCTACTTCTTGTACACTCGTACACCACACAGTACTACCCTTGTTAATTCTACCTCTTTTACACTCCTACAACACACACTTCTACCCTTGTTAACTCTACCTCTTGTACACTTCTACAACACACACTACTACCCTTGTTTGCTCCTGTCTTACACTCCTAAAACACAGGCTACTACTCTTGTTTACTCTACCTCTTGCTCACTCTTGCAACACTCACACTACTACTCTTGGTAACTCTATCTTGTACACTCCTACAACACACACAACTACCCTTGTTAACTCTTCCTCTTATACAATCCTACAACACACAGTACTACCCTTGTTAACCCTTCCTATTGTACACTCTTGCAACACATACAACTACCCTTGTTAAATCTACCTCTTGCACACTCCTGCAACACACACACTGCTGCCCTTGTTAACTATACCTTTTGTAAACTCCTGCAACACACACTGCTAACCATGTTAATTCTACCTCTTGCATACTCCTACAACACATACTACTACCATGCTAACTCTACCTCCTTTACACTCGTACATCAAACACTACTATCCATGCTAATTCTACCTCTTTGAGACTCCTACAAAACACACTACTACCCTTGTTAACTTTACGTCTTGCACACTCCTACAACACACCCAACTACCCTTGTTAACTCTTCCTCTTCTACACTCCTGCAAGACACACTACTACCCTTGTTAACTCTTCCTGTTGTACACTCTTGCAACACATACTACTACCCTTGTTAAATCTACCTCTTGCATACTCCTGCAACACACACTGCTGCCCTTAACTATACCTTTTGTAAACTCCTGTAACACACACTGCTAACCATGTTAATTCTACCTCTTGCATACTCCTTCAACACATACTACTACCCTGGTTAACTCTGCCTCCTGTACACTTCCTAGAACACGCACTTCTACCCATGGTAACTCTACCTCCTTTACACTCGTACATCAAACACTACTATCCATGCTAATTCTACCTCTTTGACACTCCTGCAAAACACACTACTACCCTTGTTAACTCTACATCTTGCACACTCCTACAACACACACTATTACCCTTGTTAACTACCTTTTGTTCACTTGTACAACACACACTACTACCCTTGTTAATTCTATCTCTTATTCACTCTTACAAGACACACTACTACTTTTGTTAACTCTTCCTCTTGTACCCTCCTATAACACACGCTACTCCCCTTGTTAACTCTACCTCTTGTACACTTGTATAACACACACTACTGCCCTTGTTAATTCTACCTCTTATACTCTCCTACAACACATACTATTTCCCTTGTTAACTCTACATCTTGTACACACCTACAACACACAATACTACCCTTGCTAACTTTACCTCTTCCACACTGCTACAATACACACTACTACCCTTGCTATCTCTACTTCTTACACACTACAGCACACACTAGTAACGTCTTTACCTATTCTCAACAACCTACTTGCACTCTCTCTGCAACCACACACTACTACCCTTGCTAACTCTACCTCTTGTACACTCCTTCATCAGGCACTACTTCCCTTGCTAACTCTACCTCTTGGATACTGCTACAACACACACTACCACCCTTGCTAAGTCTACCTCTTTCATACTCCTCCAACACTCCCTACTACCCTTGCTAACTCTTCCTCTTACCTTAAGTATTTCTGTAGTGGGTGTCATGTGTCAACACCCCCATGGCCCAGTTTGAGACCAGACCTTGTGGTGGATCATGGTTTGATCAACCACGCTGTTACTGCTGGCTGCACTCAATCTGACATGAGAATCACAGCCCAGCTGGTCAGGTACTGACTTTAGGTGTCTGCCCAGTGCATTCTTTAAGACAGCCAGGGGCCTATTGATAATCTGCCTTATGTATGCTGGGAGGCAGTTGAACAGTCTTGATCCCCTGACAGTTATTTCATTGTCTCTCTGTGTACTCGTGGTGCCCCTGCTTTTCATTGGGGGAATGTTGCATTTCTTGCAGAGCTTTTGCTTGCATACAGAGTGATTTTCTTGTGCAAATTTGTTACCAATCCCTGTAGGATTTTCCAAGTGTATATTATCATGCATCTCTCTTGCCTGCATTCCAGGGAATACAAATCAAGATACTTCAACCATTCCCAGTAATGTAGGTGCTTTTCGTACTTATGTGTGCCATGAAACTCTTTGTTCACTCTCGGGTCAGCAATTTCGACTGCTTTGAAAGGGCAGTTAATGTACACCGGTATTCCAGCATAGAGAGAACAAGCAATTTGAAGAGAATCATCAAGGGCTTAGTATCCCTAGTTTTGAAGGTTCTCATTACATCCTATCATTTTTGTCAGGATGTGGAAATCATGTTGTGACGTTGAAGTTAGATCCTGTGCCATGTCACTACCAGAGCTTATCACATGTACATTGCTTCATCGTACATGTTTATAGTTAGTTTTGTTGTTACCCTGATAAGTTTTAATTATCCTCTAGTTTTCATTACAATATTTGTTAAATTTCTTTTATGAATTCATTGTGATCTGAGTAGGCCCATTTGAAGATTGGTTGAATTGCTTGGAGTCTTGCTGCTTTGATGGGGCATCTGTCTTTTGCAATCCGGGTGTCATCTGAAAGGAAGACATTAGCAGCTTACATCTCTTATGTCAGATGAGAATAGGATGGATCAACTTACTGTGCCTTGTGAAAGAGCTTTTCACTGTACTGCCTACAGACGTTACACTTCTACTGTAACTCCTTGTGTTCAATTGTAAAGCTATATGTCATCTACAACTTGTTCCTGTTTATCCATTCGTCATGCATTTGTGCACTATTACACCATTTCACACTGGTAATTGAGGGTTCTAGGTGGTTGGCAATCTTCTTCTTAGACCCATTTTAATTAAGGATTTTTAACTCTACTCTTTACGACATTACATACACACTTATTACCTTCTTACACTACATCCTTATCTCCTACACACACTTCTACCTTGCTAACTCGTCTGTTGTCACAATCTAAAAACACTTGTCTCTGACCTATTGCAATATTCTTATTTAGCACATCCTCTGAGTGCCCTATTACCTTTCAGGTTAGCATTTGTGGATATATTTTTATGCAATGATATAATAAAATAGGTGTTTTTCGTCTTTGTTGCTTATACATTATTAGTTAACAGAAATTTATTCACAACATGTATTCTACCTGTACGTTCTTTAAAGTCACAATTTTCTTACACAAACAGTTGATATATAGGAAAAATCTTGTTAGCTCAATAAGTCTCGTGTTGTAAAATGGTTGGAATATTGCGCTGTACTTACTCATGTTTCCATTGCAGTAGTATTTTGTGGAAGACTACCAGGCTGTGTCTTGCCAAACACTATATCGTCAGTACTTCAAGAAGCACCAATGTACGACTACCAGGTTGTATCTTGCCAGACACTATATCTTCAGTACTTCAAGAAGCACCAGTGTAAAACTACCAGGTTGTCTTGCCAGACACTATATCTTCAGTACTTCAAGAAGCACCAGTGTAAGATTACCAGGTTGTGTCTTGCAAGACACTATATCTTCAGTACTTGAAGAAGCACCAATGTAAGACTACCAGGTTGTATCTTGCCAGACACTATATCTTCAGTTCTTCAAGAAGTACCAGTGCAAGACTACCACATTTTATCTTGCTAGACACTATGTCTTAAGTACTTCAAGAAGCACCAGTGTAAGATTACCAGGTTGTGTCTTTCTTGACACTATATCTTCAGTACTTCAAGAAACACCAGTGTAAGACTACCAGATTGTATCTTGCCAGACACCATATCTTCAGTACTTCAAGAAGCGCCAGTGTAAGACTACCAGGTTGTATCTTGCCAGACACTATATCTTCAGTACTTCAAGAAGCACCAATGTAAGACCACCAGGTTGTGGCTTACCAGACACTATATTTTCAGTACATCAAGAAGCACCAGTGTAAGACTGTCAATTTGTGTCTTATCAGACATTACATCTTCAGTACTTCAAGAAGCACCAGTGTAAGACTACCAGATTGTACCTTGCTAGACACTATATCTTAAGTACTTCAAGAAGCACAAGTGTAAGACTACCAAGTTGTGTCTTGCCAGACACTATATCTTCAGTACTTCAAGAAGCTCCAGTGTAAGACTATCAGGTTGTATCTTTCCAGACACTATATCATCAGTACTTCAAGAAGCACCAGTGTAAGATTACCAGGTTGTGCCTTACCAGACACTATATCTTCAGTACTTCAAGAAGCACCAGTGTAAGATTACCAGGTTGTATCTTGCCAGACACTATATCATCAGTACTTCAAGAAGCACCAGGGTAAGACTACCAGGTTGTATCTTGCCAGACACTATATCTTCAGTATTTTGAGAAGCATTTGTGTAAGTCTACCAGGTTGTATCTTGCTGGACACTATATCTTCAGTACTTCAAGAAGCACCAGTGTAAGACTACCAGGTTGTATCTTGCCAGACACTATATCTTCAGTACTTCAAGAAGCACCAGTGTAAGACTACCAGGTTGTATTTTGCCGGACAATATATCTTCAGTACTTCAAGAAGCACCAGTGTAAGACTACCAGGTTGTATCCTGCCGGACATTATATCTTCAGTACTTCGAGAAGCATTTGTGTAAGTCTACTAGTTTTATTTTGCCAGACACTATATCTTCAGTACTTCAAGATGTACATCTCCTGATATTCTTGCGAATGTTTAACTAGCTAAGTATTATTGATTAAGCAATTTTGCTTTTGATACTGAGAATTCTATCTAAAAATTGCTTGGAAGTTCATAGAAAAATACAAGTTAGAAATACTGTAATTATTTTTTTTTTCAGAAAAATTGGTTTAAACACATGAGAAAATAATAAAAATGTTGTTTTGTTTATCTGCAGTGTTCTAGTACATATATTTTCTTAAACACATACAAAATAAACTTTATTACTGCTCATCAGTAAAAAAAAAAAGTTGCCTAAAATTATCTTAACATGGGAATATGTTCATAAGGAAAACAATTCTGTGTCCAGAAAAATTCAACAAATATCCTGAGAATACACATGAGAGTATATAGGAAAGATTAAATGTACCACTGTTGAATGACTAAAATATTTTAAAATAAACTACCTTCCTTTACACATTATGAAAAAACATAAAGAATATAAACCATATAAGTGTTCTGAGTGTCTGAGATGTTTTACTCATAAAGGCAGTCTTGTGACACATATGCGAGTACATACAGGAGATAAACCATATCAGTGTTCTGAGTGTCTGAAATGTTTCACTCAAAAAAGCAGTCTTGTGACACATATGCGAGTACATACAGGAGATAAACCATATCAGTGTTCTGAGTGTCTGAGATGTTTTACTCATAAAGGTGGTCTTGTGACACATATGCGAGTACATACAGGAGATAAACCATATCAGTGTTCTGAGTGTCTGAAATGTTTCACTCAGAAAAGCAGTCTTGTGACACATATGCGAGTACATACAGGAGATAAACCATATCAGTGTTCTGAGTGTCTGAAATGTTTCACTCAAAAAAACAGTCTTGTGAGACATATGCAAGTACATACAGGAGATAAACCATATCAATGCTCTGAGTGTCTGAACTGTTTTACTCGAAAAAGCGGTCTTGTGAAACATATGCGAGTACATACAGGAGATAAACCTTTTCAGTGTTCTGAGTGTCTGAAATGTTTTAGTGTAAAAGGCAGGCTTATGATACATATGCAATTGCATACAGGATATAAACCATATCAGTGTTCTGAGTGTCTGAGATGTTTTAGTGTAAAAAAGTATCTTGTGACACATATGCGAGTACATACAGGAGATAAACCATATCAGTGCTCTGAATGTCTGAAGTGTTTTTCTCAAAAAGACAGGGTTGTGACACATATGCGAGTACATACAGGGGATAAACCATATCAATGCTCTGAGTGTCCGAAATGCTTTAATGTAGAAGGCAATCTTGTGACACATATGCGAGTACATACAGGAGATAAACCATATCAATGCTCTGAGTGTCTGAAATGTTTTGGTGTAAAAGGCAGTCTTGTGGCACATATGCGAGTACATACAAGAGATAAATTATATCAATGCTCTGAATGTCTGAAATGTTTCACTCAAAAAGGCAGTCTTGTGACACATATGCGAGTACATACAGGAGATAAACCATATCAATGCTCTGAGTGTCTCAAATGCTTTAGTGTGAAATGTGGTCTTGTGAAACACATACAAGTACATACAGGAGATAAACCATATCACTGCTCTGAGTGTCTCAGATGTTTTAGTGTGAAATGTGGTCTTTTGAAACACATGCAAGTACATACAGGATATAAACCATATAAGTGTTCTGAGTGTCTGAAATGTTTCACTCAAAAAGGCAGTCTTGTGACACATATGCGAGTACATACAGGAGATAAACCATATCAATGCTCTGAGTGTCTCAAATGCTTTAGTGTGAAATGTGGTCTTGTGAAACACATGCAAGTACATACAGGATGTAAACCATATAAGTGTTCTGAGTGTCTGAAATGTTTCACTCAAAAAGGCAATCTTGTGACACATATGCGAGTGCATACAGGAGATAAACCATATCAGTGCTCTGAGTGTCTCAAATGTTTTAGTGTGAAATATGGTCTTGTGAAACACATGCGAGTACATACAGGATATAAACTATATCAGTGTTCTAAGTGTCTGAAATGTTTTTCAGAAAAAGGCCATCTTGTGAAACATACGCGAGTACATACAGAAGATAAAACATGTTAAATGCTTAATTCATCAGGAATATTTTAGTTATAAACACATGAGAATATATACAAGGAATATGCAGTATGACTCACGAAATCGTAATGACACGATTGCAAACAAACCAAGTTGGACGAATGATATTGTGGCTAGCTGGTCCAGTGGCTAACGCAATGGTCTAGAGAGTTTTGAGGCTCCGATCCCGGGTTCTATCCCCATCCATGGTATGGTTTGATATGCAATATCATTGTTCACAGTGAAAGATGTTAATGAAATGTCAGTCATGTAAATCATATAAGAAGTTCATATCATAGAGAAGATTAGTTCTATTAGCGTTCACAAAATCTTGTATATTTTTTTAAAGAGATCAGTCTTGTGTATGGATGATAGCTATTCCAGTGGAACCTCTACCTATCAGTGCATCCATGCGCAAGCTTTTCCAGATACAGTCGCTTGATCGATTTTTTGCTTCCAGATGCAAGCGAAATTTCCAGAAGCTAGTTGGCCTCAAGGGAGGTTCCTTGACACTGGTGAGGGGCTCTTGCCCTTGATCTAGGGAATTGAATTTCAGTTGTTTGTTGGACTATCTTATTGAAACTTGGGCAAGGTATGATGGAAAGATGCTTCTTCACGTACACCAAAAAATGAAAGAACTCAGGTCATAAAGAACGAAGTTCACTTCTCAGCCATTAGCCACCCCTTACCTGTACTGTTTTCATATGGCTTTTATGGTGGTATTCTCCTTTTTTTTTTTTTTTTTTTTTTTTTTCTCATTTCATAGAATGGAAGATACATTACAGAAATAGATATGATTTTGATTGGTTTTACGAAGAAAAGTACCTTGAAATTGAGCTCAAAGTAGCAGAAATGTTCGATGCTTTCAATATGTTCATTCCAATATGCAGTCATGAATGGGTTGACATTATTTATACAATTATTACAATAATGCAGTAGTCTGCATAACATTAAATCTATTTTTTTTTTTTTTTGTGAGTAAAAGTTACAAATTATTTATATTGTAATAATAAGAATAATACATATAATAATAATAATAATAATAATAATAATATAATAATAATAATAATATAATATGTATAATAAAACATGTATAATAATGTACTGTATAATTATTATTATAATAGCTTCAAAAGGCCCTCACTAGATGGCAGTGATTACCACAACATTGCAGAGCGGTTGTGGCCCCCTCCACTTGTCACATAATGACTTTTTTATTCATTCTAGAGTATATATCAGGCTTCTAAGTTATTTATATTGTTTATTATGTCAGATGAATTGTGATAGATAAATAAGCTATATAGATAATATTAGCGAAATATTGAAGTATCCTGTTGTGCCTCCTGAGAGCTGGGAACAGATTAATTGTATTTCAGTTAATTTAAATGAAAATTGACTCTTAAATGAAAGTTGACTCTGCCAGTGAGCAAATCCAGATGTGAGCAAACTCAGGGAACAGATTAAACTCATAAGTAGAGGTTCCAATGTATAGAGTATAAACAATATAGTTTATGGAAAATACTGTAAGGTCAAGTCTTCAATCTACTTACTGCAGTAAATAAGAAATCTGCAGTGAAATATTCAGTGGACAGCAGTAGTGAAATATTTGGTGAACAACAGTAGTGAAATATTCAATGGACAGCAGTAGCAAAATATTCAGTGAACAGAAGTAGTGAAATATTCAGTGAACAGCAACTGTGAAATATTCAGTGAGCAACAGTAGTGAAATACTCAGTAAACAGCAGCTGTTGAGGGTAATGCTACAAGCTAAGTCAAAGTTTAAATAGTAGACTATAGGGAAACTTAGCTTGACAGACAGCGTTCACCTACACAGCCATCCCTGCAGTCATTGTCTTGAGAAGCTGTCGTATGCACTTCCTCAAGGGCTGGAATAAAATAAATTATAGGTAACTATAATTACTCCTAGGGAGTGTTATGTCAGCATATCTCAGAAACTGATTGCTGACTGGATCCAGTACTCGTGTGTGTGGACTCAAAAGTCTGCACCTCACTGCTGACTATAGGATGATTGCAAACCCCTTGTGATACAAGAACTCTGCAGTCTCCTATATGAAAGATAGTTCGAAACCTACCTTGCTCTTGTAGCGTGAGCTATGGTGTTCTTTACACCTTTGACAGATATTGGTGACTTGATAGAAGCTGAAGTGTCCTTGGATGTCCACGTCTTCCACAGTCTAGGAATACACACACTGGTACACTATGTTCCACAATGTTTGTCTTTATTAATCACAACTAAAGAAGCTGATCACACTTCTCTGTAAATGTCTATTGAGATACTTTTATGCACAGAAACATGCGGATCAGTGTTCTTTGTTGGTTATCCTGGCGTCAATGTGTCCCCCAGCAGGGTCAAAAGCAATCTAAGATGCTTCTTGCCCCACCTTGCTTGCCCTCTAGCATAAAGGAAAAGCTGACACAGCATATTTCCCTTCCTTGCCAAACTTCCACTATGAAGCAATGCAGAATGCTTGATTCTTGCTGTCTTAAGCATAGACAACAATGTACATCTTTAACATGGTAATAAAGCAGGAGCAGGATTTTCCTTAATTGTCCTTCTAAGTGATTGTCTCTTATTTGAACTACACATTTGCAACATTGGTCTCTTGCAAGGAGCTGCATGACCATGTCATGCTCATACTGCATCTGGGATCAATTACTTGATGTAGCAGCAAACAAGATGCTTGCCCCTACTGAGAGGGCTCCTCTTCAAAGGGGGCTCCTTGGCATGGTGAAGAGGCTCTAGGTCTGAGGAATTAGACCTGTTGATCTCCTTCCTCAGACCAAACCTAATTACCCCCCAATCCCCTCTTCCCTATCCCATCCTCCCTTTTTTGTTTCCTCCTCCCCCATCCCTCCCTTCTTCCCTTCCTCTTTTTGGCCTTTGGGATTCTTCCCACAGGCCCACTGGTTCCTAGGTAGGGGGAAGGGTACTGGGGTCAGTCCCATTCTGTTGAGGTTCTTGGCGGTGGTGTAGTTTGCCATGGAATCTGGATCACCTGGGAACGTCCTGTTCCCTCTCCGGTCTCTTGGGGAGTGGCTTTGGATGTCTTTTGGGTGACGGGTGTATCTCTGGACGCTGCCTTTCGGATTCCGGGTAGTCCACCGAGGTAGCTTAGCAGATGTGAGGTTGCTATCCTGGATTGCTGGTTTACTGGCATGAAGGGTAGGGTATGGCACAGGTTCCATGCTGCATCTGCACTACTTGTGGTGTTGAGGCCCTTTTGGGCATGGAGGGCGATTTCCGGCCCTTTCAGTCCTCCTAGGAACTATTCCTCCCAGTTCTCCCTTTTTTTCATTCTTTATTTTTATTTTATTTTTTTTTCTTAAAAACAAAAAGAAAGAAGTAACCTAACCATGGCAGCCCTGGTCCATGAACCTGCTACCCCTGGGCCCCTCCTTGATACCACACCCCATTCTGACCCTGCCTCATTTTCTGACTACTCTTCAGACACTCCTGATGCCCCTGTACCTCTTGCTGGTGCTGTTTCATCACCTGCTTCAGGTACCGGGGTTTCGACTCACTCCTTCGATATGTCTGTCCTCCACTCTCCTTTGACTATGCTTCCAGCCTCTCCCTCTACAGTGCAGCAATTTTCAAATCACCAGCCCGTCCCATGTCGGACCAACTCTGGTCCCACTCCTAAACGCCAACAACAATTGCCTGATGATGATACTTCTCCACCTTCTCGTTTCCACACTTGGTTTCAGAATGTGCAGTGGACTAAATTCTTTATTTTATGACCAACTTCCTCTATTGCCTATCTTTCTGACCATAGCATTGGCAAAGCGTTCCTATGCCATGTTGGTAGAGATATTTCCTTTCATGCTCTGAAGAGGGGTACGCACATAATCACTGTCCAGAATGCTACCCAAGCTCGTGATCTTTCTCTTTCACATATCAATACTATTCCTATCACTATCGAAAAACATCATTCCCTCAATTCTTGTAGTGGTACTGTCATTCTGCCCCACACAGTAGCCCAACAGAATTTCCAGACATGTGGCAATGACATTCTCAAACAGCTGGAACTCCAAGATCTCCCAATCCTCAAGGTAGACACTTACGTCCTTCCTACCCGCGGGCAGAGACGCTACCCTTGCAATGTGGTTCCATTAACTTTCAACAGCCGAGAACTCCCATCCTCTGTTTATGTAGCAAGACATTGGTTACAAGTTTGAAAGGTGATCCCTACACCACAACAGTGTAGAAATTGCTGGTGATTTGGTCACCCAGCGAAATATTGCAGTTCTATAGCTGAATGCCCAGTCTGTGGTGCCGATGACCATTCTCATATGTCTTGTAATCGACTTCCCACTTGCCTTAATTGTCATGCGGCTCACCCTCCGTACTCTTGCTGCTGCCAGGTCCACTTAAATGAGCGAGAAATCCATTGCCTCGAAGAGGCAGAAAGTCTCCCTTATGCTATGGCAGTTTCTCATCTCCGCCTCCAAGGGAGATTACCCCGTGTTTCTTATTCTCATGTTTCTAAACGTCCCCCCAATTCTGGGGTCCCATCTTCTGTGGCCTCCTCTGTGGTTAACCCTCCCATAGTCACTCCTGTATCAAATTCTTTTGCTCTCCTGGGCTCAGATGTCCCTACTTCAACACCTCAGTCTGTTCTCACATCTTCATGTTCTCTCACAAGCCCGGTATCAACAAGACTTTGTATGACACCTACCAATCGCCCCTCTACTTCTCAAAAGTCCAAAAAATCCCCATTGCTCAAATCTTCTTTGCCCCCTCCTTCCCTTCTTTCACCTCAACATTTTACCTTTCCAGTCTCTGTGCCTGGTTCTTCCCCTCTCACTGGCTCTATTACAAGTGTGTAGGTTTGCTCTCCCCCTCGTACTGTGCCTTCCCCCCGTGTCCCCTCCCAAGTTTCTCCCTCTTCTGCCACCTTCCAGGTTTCTGCCTCTTCTGTCCCCTCCCACACTTCTCCAGTTCCCTACATGCTTTCATCTCCCCCTACTTTAGTACAGTCCATTACTGTCCCAATCTTTACTCACCCTCCTTGTTCTATCTCCAATATTGTCTCGCATACAACATCTTTGAATTCAGAAACACTTGAAGCTATTTCAGAATATATTGCAGAGACTAAACCTTCAATGGACATTGATCCACCTCCTGTTCCTTCTCTTCCCTCTCCTCCATCTCCACAACTCCATTCTTTGCAACACTCCGTTCCTTTGCTGCTTGAACTTTTCTGATGCCACCGCACATAGACTTTTCTAACCCCTCTAGTCCATAGGTGTCCTTACCTGCGGATTCCTGGTATTTTCCTCGTTGCCAATCATGGCCTATTTACAGTGGAATATCTGCAGCTTCAGGGGTAATTGGGGTGAGCTTCAGATGTTGCTTTCCTGGTTTTCCCCTGTTGGTGTTTGGTTACAAGAACCAAAATTACACTCAGTTGTTTTCCAACCCATCTCAAGCTATAATTTATTGTATTCTTCAGATCCCTTTTCTGATGGGACCTTTAATGAAAGTGCCCTTTTATGCAATGATATTCTGTACTGTCAACTATTTGTTCATACCTCGCTGCATTACAATGCAGCCCATATCCACTTGAATAAGTGGTTTACAATATGTTCTTTGTATCTCTCTCCTTCTCAGGCATTATATATCCCAGATTTTGCCTTTCTTGTTTCATCCTTACCACCACCACTTCTGTTACTTGACGATTTTAATGCCCACCATTTCCTCTGGGGGTCTCATTGTGACTCACGTGGCATTTAGTTGGAGGCTTTTCTCACTTCTCACCCCCTCCATGTTTTAAATACGGGTACTCCCACCCATTTTGATCCTTGTACTCATACTCTTGCATCGATCTCTCGGTCTGCTCTTCCTCCCGTGCACAAGACTTCGCCTGGTCTGTTCTACCGGACTAACATGACAGCGATCATTTTCCAATCATTCTTCTTCATATTCACCACCTCTTCATAGCCCTCGCTGGCAATTTGATCGAGCAAATTGGGACCTGTACTCACAACTAACTGCTTTTAGTGAGGTTCCTTCACCCTCCACTGATGAGCTTTTGCACCTCTTCTCACCTCAGTTTTACCGCAGCTTCTCATTCTATCCCCCAAACTTCAGGCAGGCATTCTCAGAAGTGTGTGCCATGGTGATCTCCTGCTTGTGCTCAGGCAGCACGTTTGAAACGCACTGCATGGGGCAGGTAACAGTACAATAGAACCAAAGAGAGAGATCTTGGTTTTAAACAGAAGCAAGCGGTTGCTCGTCATGTCATCCATGATGCTAAATGCACTTGCTGGTGAGATTATGTTTCCACTATCACCTAGGCTTCCTCTATGTGTGCAGTCCAGAAAAAAGTACGGGAGCTGAGTGGTAAATACTTTCCTGACCCGGCTCCTGTTCTGCAGGTTGCCAGTGTTGATATAGCAAACTCTCTTGACGTTACCATTGAAATTGGCAGTCATCTTGTCCATATTTCTCAGGGGCTCCATCGATGCCCCTCTTTCTTTCCTCAAAGTCTGCCAGAGAGTTAGCACCCTTGGACTTCTCTTCTCTCATTGAAGAACAGTATAAAGTACCTTTTACACTTTAGGAACTGGAGGCGACACTCTCAGTTTGCCAATTATTGTAGCTGGGCCTGATGACATTCATATTCGGATGCTACAACATTTGTGTCAGTTAGCCCTTGTAGTCCTCTTACACCTCTTCAATCTTATTTGGTCACAAGGAGTTCTTCCCCAGTTGTGGAAATCTGCCATTGTTCTCCCTTTCTGCAAACCGGGTACTATGGGACATGATGCCTCCCACTATCGTCCCATTGCTCTTACCAGTGCAGTTTGCAAAGTGATTGAACATCTGGTAAATCGATGTCTAATGTGGTATTTAGTGACACACAACAGTCTCTCCACTAGTTGATATGGCTTTCGTAAGGGCTGCTCTACCATAGACCCCTTGCTATGCTTGGATACGTATGTTCACAATGCCTTTGCGAATAACCACTCAGTTATTGCCATATTTTTTGACCCTGAGAAGGCATATGACACAACTTGGAGGTATAATATTTTGGCCCAAGCCCACTCCTTAGGCCTCCGAGGCAATCTACCATCCTTAAGATATTTTTAACTGACAGACATTTCCATGTTCAGGTTAATAATGTGCTCTCCCCGGACTTTGTCCAAGCTGAAGGTGTCCCCCAGGGATGTGTTCTGAGCACAACACTTTTTCTCCTTGCTATAAATGATTTCCTCTTCAAGGGGGGCTCCTTGCCGTGGTGAAGAGGCTCTTGGTCTGAGGAATTAGACCTATCGGTCTTCTTCCTCAGACCGAACCTAATTACCCCCAATCTCCCCTCCCCTATCCCATCCTCCCTATCCTCCCCTTCTTCCTTTCCTCCTCCTCCTCCCCACCCCTCCCTTTTGCCCTTCCTCTTTTTGTCCTTTGGGATTTCTCCCACAGGCGCGCTAGTTCCTAGGTAGGGGAAAGGATACCGGGGTCCATCCCATTCCGTTGAGGTTCTTAGTGGTGGCGTAGTTTGCCGTGGAATCTGAATCGCCTGGGGATGTCCCGATCCCTCTCCGGTATCCCGGAGTATCTTTGGGTGTCTTTCGGGCGACGAGTGTATCTCTGGAAGCCACCTTTCGGATTCCGGGGGTGGTGGCCGAAGGAGGTATGCTTTGTGGCGGATATCCGGCCGCCCTCTCTTTTGTCCACCGAGGTAGCTCGGCAGATGTGAGGTTGCTATCCCGGATTGTTAGTTTACTAGCATGATGGGTAGGGTATGGCACGGGTTCCATGCTGCATCTGCACTACTTGCGGTGCTGAGGTCCTCTTGGGCGCGGAGGGAGATTTCTGGCCCTTTCATTCCTCCTAGGAACTATCCCTCCCCGGTCCCCCCTTTTTTTATTCTTTTTTTTTATTTTTATTTTCTTTTCTTCTTTCTTTTTTTTCTTAAAAACAAAAAGAAAGAAGTAACCTAACCATGGCAGCCCTAGTCCATGAACCTGGTACCCTCGGGCCCCTTCTTGATACCGCACCCCGTTCTGACCCCGCCTCGTCTTTGGACCACTCTTCAGACATTCCTCATGCCTCTGTACCTATTGCCGGTGCTGTTTCTTCACCGCTCAGGTACTGAGGCCTCGACTGACTCCTTCGATTTATCGGACCTTCGCTCTCCTCTGACTATGCTTCTGGCCTCTCCCTCTACGGTGCGGCAATTTTCAAATCGCCGACCTGTTCCACGTCGGACCAACTCTGGTCCCACGCCTAAACGCCAACGACAATTACCTGCTCATGATACTTCTCCACCTTCTCATTCTTCTCAGAAACGATCGACACATCCTTCACTACCTTTCCACGCTCAGTTTCAGACTGAACAATGGACTAAATTCTTCACTTTACGACCAACTTCCTCTACTGCCTATCTTTCTGACCATAGTTGGCCAAGGCACTCCTACGCCATGTTGGTAAAGATATTTCTTTTCATGCTCTTAAGAGCGGTACGCGCATCATTACCGTACAGAATGCTACCCAGGCTCATGAGCTCTCTCGTCTTTCCCATATCGATACTGTTCCTGTCACTTGAAAAACATCATTCCCTCAATTCTTGTAGTGGTACCATCATTCTGCCCCATACCATAGTTCAACAAAATTTCCAGACATGTGGCACTGACATTCTAGAACAGCTGGATCTCCAAGATCTCCCAACACTTACGTTCTTCCTGCCCGTGGGCGGAGACGATACCCTAGCAATGTGGCTCGTTTAACTTTTGACAGCCGAGAACTCCCATCCTCAGTTTATATAGCAGGACATCAGTTACAAGTTTGAAACGTGATCCCTACACCACAACAGTGTAGAAATTGCTGGCGATTTGGCCATCCAGCGAAATATTGCAGATCTATCGCCGAATGCCCAGTCTGTGGTGCCGATGACCATTCTAATACGTCTTGCAATCGATCTCCCTCTTGCCTTAACTGTCATGAGGCTCACCCTTCGTACTCTCGCCGTTGTCAGGTCTATTTAAATGAGCGGACAATCCGTTACCTCAAAGAGACAGAAGGTCTCCCTTATGCCATGGCAGTTTCTCATCTCCGCCTCCAAGGGAGACTCCCACGTGTTTCTTATTCCCGTGTTTCAAAACGTCCCCCCACTTTGGTATCCCATCTTCTACACCCACCTCTGTGGTTACCTCTCCCATAATCACTCCTGTATCTAATCCTTTTGCTGTCCTCGGCTCAGACGTCCCTACTTCAACGCCTCAGTCTAATCTCGCTTCTTCGAGTTCTCTCTCACAAGCCTCAGTATCGACGAGACCTCGTACGACACCTCCCATTCGTCCCTCTACTTCTCAAAAGTCAAAAAAAGGTCCGTTAATACCTCCTACCCATCTTCCACCTCCTCATTTTACCCTCCCTGTCTCTGTCCTGGTTCTTTCCCTCTCACTGGCTCAGTTACAAGTGTAGAGGTTCACCCTCCTCCTCGTTACTGTACCTTCCTCCCCTGTTCCTCCCAAGTTTCTTCCTCTTCTGCCACCTCCCAGGTTCCTGCCTCTTCTGTCCCCTTTCCACGCTTCTCCAGTTCCCTCCACCCTTTCGCCCCCCCTACCTTGGTACAGTCCAATACAGTTCCAATCTTTACTCATCCTCCCCCTACCATTCCCAATATTGTCTCCCATACGACATCTCTGAATTCCGAAACACTTGAAGCAATCTCTGAATATATTGCAGAGACCAAACCATCAATGGACACTGATCCACCTTCCGCTCTTTCTCTCTCCTCTGCTCCATCTGCGCAACTCCTTTCTTCACAGCGCACCATTCCTTCGCTGCTTGAACGTTTTCCACTGCCTCCGCATGTGGACTTTTCTAACCCTTCTAGTCCGTAGGAAACCCTTACCTGCGGATTTCAAGTATCTTATCATTGCCAATCATGGCCTATTTACAGTGGAATATATGCGGCCTCAGGGGTAATCGGGGTGAGCTTCAGATGTTACTCTCCCAGTTTGCCCCTGTTGGTGTTTGCTTACAGGAACCAAAATTACACTCTGCTGTTATTTCTCACATCTCAGGCTATAATTTATTGTATTCTTCAGATCCTTTTCCTGATGGGACTTTTAATGAAAGTGCCCTTCTTCTACGCACTGATATTCGTACCATCAGCTATTTGTTCATTTCTTCGCTGCATTACACAGCAGCCCGTATCCACTTACATAGGTGGTATACGCTCTGTTCTTTATATCTCTCTCCTTCTCGGGCATTATCTATTCCGGATATTGCCTTCCTTGTTTCGTCATTACTGCCACCGATTCTGTTACTTGGTGATTTTAATGCCCACCATTTCCTCTGGGGGGGGGTCTCACTGTGATTCCCGTGGAATTCAGTTAGAGGCTTTTCTTGCCACCCACCCCCTCCATGTTTTAAATACAGGTACTCACACCCATTTTGATCCTCGGACTCATACTCTCTCTTGCATCGATCTCTCAGTCTGCTCTTCCTCCGCCGCATTAGACTTCACTTGGTCTGTTCTCCCGGACTTACATGACAGTGATCATTTCCCAATCATTCTTACTTCCCCTTCATATTCGCCACCTCTTCGCACCCCACGCTGGCAATTTAATCGGGCAAATTGGAACCTTTACTCACACCTAACTGTTTTTAAAGAGGTTCCTTCGTCCTCCATCGATGAGCTTTTACACCTCTTCTCGTCCTCCGTTTTCACCGCAGCTTCTCATTCTATCCCCCAAACTTCGGGCAGGCATTCTCAGAAATGGGCCTTGGTGGTCTCCTGCTTGTGCTCGTGCAGTACGTTTGAAACGCGCTGCATGGGGCAGGTACCGGTACAATAGAACCACAGAGCGACTCCTTGATTTTAAACAGAAGCGTGCGATCGCTCACCGTGTCATCCGTGACGCTAAACGCACTTGCTGGCGGAGTTATGTCTCCACCATCACCTCTGCTTCCTCTATGAGTGCAGTCTGGAAAAAAAGTACGAAACCTGAGTGGTAAATATTCTCCTGACCCGGCTCCTGTTCTGCGGGTTGCGGTGTTGATATAGCAAACCCACTAAGTGTTGCCAATGAAATTGGCAATCATCTGGTCGTATTTCTCAGGGACTCCATCTATGCCCTCATTTCTTTCCTCAAAGTCTGCCAGAGAGTTAGCACCCTTGGACTTTTCTTCTCTCAGAGAAGAAACAGTATAATGTGCCTTTTACACTTCAAGAACTGGAGGCAACACTCTCAGCTTGTCGATCATCGGCAGCATGGGCCCGACGACATTCATATTCGTATGCTACAACATTTACATCAGTCAGCCCTTGCAGTCCTATATGCCTTTACAATCTTATTTGGTCACAAGGAGTTCTTCCACAGCTGTGGAAATCTGCCATTGTTCTCCCTTTCCGCAAACCAGGCACTACGGGACATGAAACCTCCCACTATCGTCCCATTGCTCTTAACCAGTGCAGTTTGCAAAGTAATGGAACGCCTAGTAAATAGACGTTTAGTGTGGTATTTAGAGACACACAATAGTCTCTCCACTCGTCAATATGGCTTTTGTAAGGGACGTTCTACCATAGACCCCTTACTATGCTTGGATACGTATGTTCGTAATGCCTTTGCGAATAACCACTCAGTTATTGCCATATTTTTTGACCTTGAGAAGGCATATGACACAACTTGGAGGTATAATATTTTAGCCCAAGCCCACTCCTTAGGCCTTCGAGGCAATCTACCATCCTTCCTTAAGAACTTTTTAACTGACAGGCATTTCCGTGTTCGGGTTAAATAATGTGCTCTCCCGGACTTTATCCAAGCTGAAGGTGTCCCCCAGGGATGTGTTCTGAGCACAACACTTTTTCTCCTGCTATTAATGATTTGGCCTCTAGTCTTCCATCAAATATTTGGTCATCACTCTATGTTGATGACTTCGCTATTGCCTGTGCAGGCGCTGACTGTCACCTCATTACAGTTTCTCTCCAACATGCAGTCGACCGTGTTTCCAATTGGGCCACCACACGTGGGTTTAAATTTTCCAGCACTAAAACCCACCAAATCACTTTCACTAGACGCTCTGTCATCTCCGATCATCCTTTGTACCTCTATGGCTCCCGTATCCCTGAACGTGATACAGTCAAGTTTCTGGGCCTCCTCTTTGATCGTAGGTTATCCTGGAAACCTCACATTACCTCTCTGAAGGCAACTTGTCACAGCCGGCTGAACCTTCTTAAAAACCCTTGCTCATCTTTCATGGGGAGCTGATCGTCGAACCCTCCTTCGCCTACATTCCACCCTTATTTTATCGAAACTTGATTATGGTGACCAGATCTATTCAGCGGCATCTCTGCTACTCTCTCTAGCCTTAACCCCATTCATCACCAAGGATTACGTTTATGCCTTGGTGCTTTTCGCTCTTCCCCTGTCGAGAGCCTCTATGCAGAAGCGAACGTTCGATCCTTATCCGATCGCCGTGATGCCCATTGCCTGCGCTACTATGTACGCTCTCATGATCTCCGCAATCCTTCCATTTATAGAATGGTCACTGATATTAGTAGACATTCTTTATTTGTTTGCCGCCCCTGTTTACTCCGTCCCTTCTCTCTTCGCCTTCATTCGCTCTTGTCTTCTCTTCAACTACCACCTTTCTATGTACATGTAGCATCTCACTTTTCCCTACCCCCTGGGAAGTTCCAGCTGTTCGAGTCTGTTCTTTCTCCCTCCCTTGCTCGAAAGCCCAACTGTCTACGGTCGCTTCCCGCTCTCTTTTTCTTGACCACTTTCACTCTCATTCTCATGCCATTGCTGTGTACACAGATGGCTCTAAGTCTTCTGACGGGGTAGGATTCGCAGCAGTGTTTCCGGACAGCGTTGTACAAGGGCATTTACTATCTTCGGCTAGTATTTTTACTGCTGAATTATATGCCATCCTTACAGCACTTATCCGTATTGCATCTATGCCTGTGTCATCATTTGTGGTTGTCTCAGACTCCCTTAGTGCTTTACAGGCTATACAAAAATTTGATACACCTCACCCCTTAGTCCTCCGTATCCAACTTTGGCTACGCCGCATCTTTACCAAGCATAAAGATATTGTTTTTTGTTGGGTCCCTGGTCATGTTGACGTACAGGGCAATGAACAGGCAGACACTGCTGCGCGGTCAGCAGTACATGACCTACCAGTTTCTTATAGAGGTATTCCATTTACGGACTATTTTACTGCAATATCTTCCCACCTTCACACCCGTTGGCAACAACGTTGGTCTACTATGCTCGGCAACAAACTTCAATCTATTAAACTGTGTATAGGTTACTGGCCGTCTTCTTATCACCAGTGTCGAGGTTGGGAGACTACTCTCTCCCGTCTTCGCATTGGCCATACTCGTCTTACTCATGGATATCTCATGGAGAGGCGTCTTGCTCCTCTCTGTGAGAATTGCCAAGCTCCATTATCAGTCAGCCACATTCTGTTGGACTGCCCACTTTATCAACGAGCACACAGAATTTACCTCTGTCGTCGTCTTCGCTCCGCTGCTCTCTCTTTACCTTCCCTTCTCGCTGATGGACCCACCTTTCATCCGGACTCTCTCATTGACTTTTTGACAACAACTGACTTACTTCACAAATTCTGATACCTTCAGCCCTTTCTACTTCAATCTCTTGCTACCCTCTACCCCTGTACTATCCCCTGCCCTGCTGTTTTCTGTAACCTGCTGATCATCCCCCCTCCCTTCTGCCATCCAATTCCCTTGCTTCCTTCCCTACCCTGCAGCGCTGTATAGCCCTTGTGGCTTAGCGCTTCTTTTTGATTATAATAATATAAATATAAATGATTTGGCCTCTAGACTTCCATCCATGTTGATGACTTCGCTATTGCTTGTGCAGGAGCTGATTGTCACCTCATTACAGTTTCTCTTGAGCATGTGGTCGACCGTGTTTCCAACTGGGCCACCACAATGGGTTTAAATTTTCCAGTACCAAAACTCACCAAATTACTTTCACTAGATACTCTGTCATCTCTGACCATCCTTTGTACCTCTATTACTCAAGTATCCCTGAATGTGATGCAGTCATGTTTCTAGGTCTTCTCTTTGACCATAGGTTATCCTGGAAACCTCACATTACCTCTGTGAAGGCAACTTGTCACAGTCGGCTGAACCTTCTTAAAACCCTTGCTCATCTTTCATGGGGAGCTGATTGTCGAACTCTCCTTCACCTACATTCACCCTCATTTTATTGAAACTCGATTATGGTGATCAGATCTATTCAGCAGCCTCTCTCGAGCCTTAATCCCACCCATCACCAAGGATTACGTTTGTGCCTTGGTGCTTTTTGCTCTTCCCCTGTTGAGAGCTTCTATGCAGAAGCGAATATTCCATCCTTGTCTGATTGCCGTGATGCCCATTGCCTTTGCTACTGTGTTCATTCTCATGATCTCTGCAATCCTTCCATATAGAGAATAGTCATGGATGTTAGTAGACATTATTTGTTCATCACCCCTGTTTGCTCCATCCCTTTTCTCTTCGCCTACATTTGCTCTTGTGTTCCCTTCAGTTACCACCTTTCTATGTTCATGTAGCATCTCACTTTTCCCTGCCCCCCCCCTGGGAAGTTCCAGCTGTGCGAGTCTGTTCTTTCTCACTCCCTTGTGCGAAAGCCCAACTGCCTATGGTAGCTTTCTGCTCTCTTTTTCTTGACCACTTATGCTCTCATTCTCATGCCATCACAGTGTATACACATGGGTCTAAGTCTTCTGATGGCGTCGGATTTGCAGCAGTGTTTATGGACAGTGTCGTGCGAGGACATTTACTATCCTTGGCTAGCATTTTTACAGCCGAATTGTATGCCATTCTTGCAGCACTTATCCGTATTGCATCTTTGTCTGTGTCATCATTTGTGGTTGTCTCAGACTCCCTTAGTGCTCTACAGGCTATATGAAAATTTGATACACCTCACCCCGTAGTTCTCCGTATCCAACTTTGGTTATGCCGTATCTCTACCAAGCATGAAGATATTGTTTTTTGTTGGGTCCCTGGTCATGTTGACATACAGGGCAATGAACAGGCAGATACTGCTGCACGGTCAGCAGTACATGACCTTCCAGTTTCATATAGAGGTGTTCCATTTATGGACTATTTTGCTGTAATAGGTACACACTTTCACACCTGTTGGCAACAGTGTTGGTCTAATCTACACGGTAACAAACTTCATTCTGTTAAACTGAGTATAGGTTACTGGCCGTCTTCTTGTCATCTGTGTTGAGGTTGGGAGACTACTCTCTCCCGTCTTTGCATTGGCCACACTCGTCTTACTCATGGGTATCTCATGGAGAGGCACCCTGTTCCTCTCTGTGAGAAGTGTCAGGTTCCAGTATCAGTTAGCCACATTCTGTTAGACTGCCCTCTCTATCAACGAGCACGCAGAATTTACCTCCAACATCATCTCTGTTCCACTACTCTCTCTTTACTTTCTTGCTGATGGACCCTCCTTTAATCCTGACTCTCTCATTGACTTTATGACAACTGACTTACTCCACAAACTCTGATGATGATACCTGTTGCACTCCCCTCAGCCCTTTCTACCTCAATCTCTTGCTACCCTCTACCCCTGCACTATCCACTGCCCCGCTGTTCTCCGTAACCTTCTGATCATCCCTCTCCCTTTTGCCACCTGATACCCTCGCTTCCTTCCTGCCCTGCAGCGCTGTATAGCCCTTGCTTAGCACTTCTTTTTGATTATAATAATAATAATCTGAGAGTGCTGGGCCCCTCAGGGCTGAAAGGGGCTGATACCCCCCTCCTGGAGAAAATTTCTCCACTCTGGGGGGCGTTGGAGGTTTGCTGCAGGTGAACTATTCATCACTTAATATTAATTTTATTTTCTCACTCGCCACCACTGCTGCTTGTCTTTTCTGAGCAGCTTTAATGTGTGTGGTTTCTGGAGAATCTCTAATTTTGTTTTCCGCACTATGTAATTCTAATTGTCCTCTTATTCACTGCACCTTTGCTCAAAACATTTGCATCAGTATATATGATCACAATTTTTCCAAGTGGCCATTGGGACCTCGGACCATCATTGCCAATAATCACTGTCACCAGGTCTTAAGGACTTCTGATATTCAGGAACACCAGTTCATTAGAAGTGTTCACTCAATGAGGTGAGATAGTCTTCTCGCTAAATTTTCTCCCAACGTTCAATCACTTTATTAAGGTTTTGAATTTATGTCTGAGTTGCTCAGGTTCGAAATAAGTAGGATCCTCTATGATTTCTCTATCATTCATGGGTGGAACAGGTTCGAGCCTTGTGCCATGGAGTAAATGAGATGGACTTAACACTTCTAAATTGTCCAGATCATCGGTAACATAAGTTAGAGGTCTGTTGTTGACTCTATTTTCTATTTCAGTCACAACTGTATGGGATTCTTCTATGTCGATTCTTTGACATTGAAGAGTTTTCCTTAAACCATTTTGCAATGCCGATCACTCTTTCATAAAATCCGCCTTGCATTGGAGATTTAGGAGGAATGTATCTCCAACAACAACTGAGTTCGAGGACATCTACAAGACTTTCTTCACGGCTGCTACAACTAACCCATCTCTTTGGGAAGGACCTACTTCCACTGGGGAATCCCGCCTACCAGTAACTATGCCCTCGTCTGCTGCACGTCCTTATCCACTGACGCCTATACAAGCGCCAGTCTTCTTGCCTTTGCTCCAGATTCTCCTCCACCACGATGCTGTGAGCACTAACTCCAAGGCTGAGGGACTGATTACCTCATCCTTTGTATATAGTTCTGCTGTCTTCCAATTATGTCCTAGAATCTGTATTGATAAAGCCACTGGATGACGAAACGTCTACAATAAAGATATCCAGATGTTGCACATGTGTGTTAACTTTCATATTGTCGGTATTTTATACCTTTCTTGCACAACAACTGAGTTGATTCAACATCTGTCATACCTCTGGCTGATCAAAGATCTTGCTTTTATAAGCAACACCTGCAACAAAGTTCGTTGCATTGTCTGAAATCATCAGTCTGGGACATGCCCTTGTGGCTGCAAGCCTTCTGAATAATTTGATAAAGGTTTCAGCAGACATGTCAGTGGCTACTTCTAGATGTACTGCTCTAGTTGTAGCTCAGGTGAACAAACAGATGTACACCTTGATGGGAACGTCGTTAACTGTTTTGGTTAAAATTATTGGTCCAGTGTAATCTACACCTGTCACCTCAGATGGAGTGACATGACAAACTTTCAGAGGGACATGGAGGTGGACCTGGATACTTACATACTCGCATGTCATAGTGACGACAAGTAATGCAGTTCCTAATTTGCTTTTTCACACTTTGTCGACCTTGAGGTATTCAGTAGGATTGTCGTACATGGCAAAGTGTGTCAGCTACCCCACCATGTAACACATTACTGTGGGCATTTTGAGCAAACAGTTTTGTTAGCCAATGATTCTTGGGGATCAATATTGGATGTATGGCTTCATTAGGTAGTAAAGAGTTATGAATTCTTCCTCGACGTCTTATAATCTTTTCGGAGTTGAGATAAAGTCCTAAAGAATTAATAATATCAGGTTTCTTTGGAGATTTTTCTTGTGTTTCCAGAAATTTATACTCTGTAGAGAAAACAGCTTTCTGTATTAGTTTCACCCAGTATTTAATGGGTTCAAAATATTCCTAATTAGGTTTTATCCCTTTAATGAATTTAAAGTCAAGAGCTGTAACTCTTTAAGAGTTTACCCAAGATGAATATTTAGATCCATCAATAACTATTTCTGTTGGTTCTGCGGTATTTACACATTATTTCTGCTGTGTTCAAGCAGACTGTTTCTTCTGGCATAATGTGAGCATTTTGCTGAGGCCCATTATTTTCATTGGAGAGCCAGTTTGGTCATTGGAGCCATAATTTATTATCCACATATTTCTTGAGTAGGACACCAGGTGACAACATGTCAGCTGGATTTTCTTGGGTAGAGACGTGGAGAAAGAGATAATCTCTCTGCATCTCTTTTATTTCTGCTACTCTATTCTGTACATAGACCAACTTACTCTTATTATTTCTTAACCACTGGAGAACTGCTTCGTTATTACTCCAAATCACGTTTTTTTTCAATAGTGAGATGATCAAGTACTTTGTTGAGATAGACAGCTAATTTTGTACCTACATAGAGTGCTGTCAGTTCCAATTGTGGTACTGTTCAGACCTTCAAGGGTGCTACCATGGTCTTTGAAGTAATTAGTGTACTTCCTTCAGCATTACTCATGTAAGCTACAGCACCATAACCTCTGGTTGACGCATCCCAGAACACATGTAATGTGTACTTGTTTCTCTCTTGACCTATTTGTCTGGGAAATTTAATTTGATGAAATTGTTTAAAGTCCTTGGATATTTTATCCCATGCTTGACTCATTTCTAGAGGCAAGCTCTCATCCCATCCAATTTTGAGCTCCCATGCATCTTGCATAAATATTTTACCTTTTATGGTATTTGGTGAGACGAGTCCTAGAGGATCAAAGCATTGTGATACCTCTGACAGTAAACTACATTTGGTGAGTGCACTGCATGATTTATTGTTTATCCTTTTGAGACTCAAAGTATCTTCTTGTGTGTTCCATTTAAGTCCCAGCATATTGTTGCAATCAGGAATTTCAGTTTCAGGGAAATCTTGATAAGTTCCCTTAATTGTTTTGAATTAGGACTCCACATCCTTAGAGGCATATTTGCTTCCTTCATCTCCTTGTTAGCTTCTCTTTATAAGGATATCAAGTCCTTTTCTTAAAGATTTCTTTGAAGGGACTTCCTGATTTCTTCAAATGTGTATTTAGAGTAGCTTCTAGTAAGAATGGAGAGGATGTTGCACCAAACAATACTGATTTGAAACGATAAGTTTTCACAGGACTTTGAGGATCGTTTGGATTTTCAGGCCACAAGAATCGAGTATAATCTCTATCCAGGTACGATATTACGTGCCATAAACTGCCCTTCTGACACTATACCATTCACTCATTTATCCATACCTCACCTATGCTATTTGTGCTTGGGGATCAACTGCAGCAACACACCTAAAGCCAATAATAACCCAACAAAAAGCCGCAGTAAGAATAATCACTAAATCCCATCCCTGGCAACACACCCCCCACTCTTCATAGATCTAAACTTACTCCCTGTTCAGAACATCCACACTTACTACTGCGCAATCTACATCTACAGGACCTTAAACTCCAATATTAACCTTGACCTAAAACGCTTTCTGATAGTTGCGACAGGACCCACAGGCATAACACCAGACACAAACATCTCTATGTCATTCCCCATGTCCGACTAAACCTTTACAAAAATTCAGTGTGTGTCAAAGGGCCTAAAATCTTTAACACCCTACCTGAAAACTCTAGAACTAGACACATTCATCACTCTCAAAACTACAGTTAGAAAACATCTTAGCTCCTTGATACACCCCGTCAACTAACTACATGTAAACTACCTGGTGGTTCACAATTACACTCACTCACCCATCGACTGTAAACACAGAAATACGAATCTTAATCTTAAAATAATGAACCCTAACTAGTCATAAGCTTGCCTATGATACTCCAATATAGACACTATGTATTGTGTCTAAACAAAAGCATTCACATTGCTAAACTTACATACTATAATGTAGTCACTTAGCTTTAATACCATAATCTGTAATTTGAAGTTTAGAATTAATCTAAGTCTGCCTGAAATGCATAGCCATGCTAGGTGTCCTAGTGGCCCCCTCTGTAATTAGTATTTCAAAACATGTAAACTACACAATATCCAAAATCTCTAAACCCCACATTGTAATCCTTATAGAGAATAAACTTGATTGATTGATTGATTGATCTATTTCTTGTAGTCCTCTTAAGAAAGCTTTGGATATATCAGCCGTGTAGGCATATGGGTTTGTGTGAAATTTCATAAGCATGTCTCCAAGCTTCTCAGTTAGTGAGGGTCCGGTCATCAGACAGTCATTAGAACTTGCTACATCTTTATTTGCACGTGCGCTGCAGTTATATACAACATGTAGTGGAGTGGTTTCAGAGTCTTTTCTGACTCCATGGTGCGGGAGATAATGAGCTTCTGTCTTCAACTTATCTTCGACTACTTCCTCAAAGAATTTATTGTCCAACTGTTCTTGTATGATACTATCATAGACAGTCAGTAGCTCTGGATTCTTCCTGAGCTCATGTATTTGTGCTTTCATTTGTCCTAATGCCATGCGATAATTGCTAGGCAGACGTGGTGGATTTAATTTCCATGGTAACCTAACCCAATATTGTCCTTCTTCATATTTGACAGTGTCCAAATATTGGTTATAAATCTGAGACTCTTGTGGGCTCGGTTTATTTACATCAATACGTATCGCATCTAAATCCCACAACTTATCAACTGGATCATTCATTTCTTCCAGTAATGATAACTTTTGCTGTGGTACAAGATCACTGGTTATCCTTGTAACTAGTACATTTTCCACTGAATCAATATTAGTTTCCTTCCCACTTTAAGAAGGAATGGGATCACATATCATGTGGACTTCTGCTGTTTTCAGCAACTGAATGTTACAAAAAACGTGATTCTAAAAGCTTAGAGATCTCCAGTGAATACTAGAAAGGACTGCCCTTCTAGCATCCAGCCTGTTACTGGGTTTTCGTAACAAGTAGTCAGTATCCTTGTCCAATTATCCATTAGAATTCAGTATGATTCAATAGTGCTTCAGGATTACAACTGGTAGGCTACTAACTAGAGAAATTAAAATTTAATAAATTTATTAAGTCTAGAGGTATATTATCAAATTAAATTAATCAATTCAAACAAATTAATAATAATAATCACTTCTCTCGAGTACAATATAATTGTGCTGAAAGCACATATCACATTTATAATTCTTAAGTACCGTCTGGTACATTAACATTTAATAAGATATTACAAATATGTACAAGTAAGTTTGTGTGTATGTGTGTAAGTGCTCTAAGTAGTTCGCTATGTCTCACGACTCGACTAGACTTAAACAAGTGACTGACAAAGTCCTCAAATAAACTAACTTCTTGACCGACTGGCAGTCAGAACAGTCTGCTTGAACAATAAAAAGAATGCTAAGCCCAATTGCAATATAACAAGCAACTGTGACACAGAATCAGGAACAAGGAGATAATATAAAGACACTAAGTAGGGACCATCTGCAGATCCTCCACAAGTCGCAAAACTCCCATACTACTGAATCTAAGTTCAGCATAAGAAAATCCCCGACTGTGATAATACACAGATACCAGTACAAGTTAGGTCAGAAGCTACAGCTCAGGACCTGAGTTACTCAGAGTGTCTATGAGGCACACAACCTCAGTACAACGTTATTCTTGTTAGTTCTACAGAACTAACAAGAATAATGAGACAGACAATCTGTCCAACCACCAAGAGAGTCTAGACCAGACTGAATACTTCAGGCGAGGTGAGGACACCCCCCTCGATCACGTGATATCTCCGTGGGTTGCTGCCCAGCAAGAAGCTGGCAGGGAAACAAGCAAAGAGCAATAATTACAGTAGTTAGACAATCAAGACTTGAACTGAGCACACATGTTACATCCTAACAACATAACTAAGTCAAATAATATAAAGCAATATATTTACGATTTAGCTATTATCGCAAATATAAGCAGTATAAAATTGCATGAAAAGGTAATATACATTATATTCATAATCATAATGTACATTATATATATTGCAACCCATTCAGGGGTTGCAACACCCCCCCAACATGACAAACGGTCGCACTAGGAGTTGCATTAATTAATGTCTTTCACATTATTACTGATTGCTCATATCAATACAATTTAATATAAACATTAATCAGAGTCACTCTTGTGCCAAGCACTTCTATAATTTAACAGTGTCTGTTTCACTATAAGTTATGCCCCTAGTACTAGGGCAGTACACAGTATCGTATCTCCGCATACTCGTGGTTATGTACATCAGTGCAGAAACAGGATAGCGCAGACAAGCCTGACACAGTGAGGTTCGTTCATAGTAGTGTAGACAGCATAATACAGTGGACCCCCGCATAACGATGGCATCACAAAGCGATTTTTCCGCATACCGATTACTTTTATCGCAAAATTTTTGCCGCGCATACCGATTAAAAACCCGCTTACCGATTTTCGTCCGAGACGCGTCCAATGTGCCCTCAGCCAGCCTCACATGTGCCGGCCGTCCCATTGTTTACCAGCCAGCCTCCGCGGTAACATCCAAGCATACACTCGGAATATTTCGTATTATTACAGTGTTTTCGGTGCTGTTTCTGGAAAATAAGTGACCATGGGCCCCAAGAAAGCTTCTAGTGCCAACCCTGTGGTAAAAAGGGTGAGAATTAGTATGGAAATTAAGAAAGATTTTGAAGGGTTTGGGGCTAACCCTGAGAAGCCTATGCCAGTTGTGGAATCCATTGTGCCTACTTCAAAGATTAAGGAAATGTGTGCACAGTGGGTTGAACTGCAAACCTTTATAGATGAAAATCACCCTGACACAGCTGTTGCAAGCCGTGCTGGTGACTATTTCAATGACAATGTTGTGGCCCATTTTAGACAAATCGTAAAGGAACGGGAGGTACAGAGCTCTATGGACAGATTTGTTGTGCGACAGAGGTCCAGTGACTCTCAAGCTGGTCCTAGTGGCATTAAAAGAAGAAGGGAAGTAACCCCAGAAAAGGACTTGCTACCTCAAGTCGTAATGGAAGGGGATTCCCCTTCTAAACAGTAAGAAGATAATGCTCTCCCCTCCTCCCATCCCATCAATCATCACCAGATCTTCAATAAAAGTAAGTGTCATGTAATTGTGCATGCCTTTTTCAGTTTGTGTGTATTAAAATTAACATTTCATGTGGTAAAAAAAATTTTTTTTCATACTTTTGGGCGTCTTGCACGGATTAATTTTATTTCCATTATTTCTTATGGGGAAAATTCATTCGCATAATGATTATTTCGCATAACAATTATCCCTCTTGCACGGATTAAAATCGTTAACCGGGGGTCCACTGTAGTCTTGTGTTATGGACAGGAGACAGCATTCCACTCTTTAGTGATTGTGGAATGCTATGCAGTATGGACATCTGAGTATGAAACAGCTTAAGGTGTGTAGTGAAGGGGGGGGTCTGCGGCAGGACAGTGTTCCGCCAAGCAGTAACATCGCCCACACGACACTACCCACTCATCACTCAGCTTATGTCTCCTCATACACATCACTACTGTGAATATATAAATATAATAATTAGACATGAGTATATATAGTTAATATGGGCTGGAGGGATTTAGTTACTAAACTGAATTTGACATAGCAAGTAACAAAAGGTATTTGGGCATTAAAATCACGTTAATTTAAAATTGGGAAGTGCCCAAATTCACGTCAAAATGTTCCAAGGACACCACAAGAGCTAGAGCCTCTTTCTCAATAGTGGCATAATTTTTCTGGTGTCATTTAAGTTTAGATGAATGGTAACATATAGGATGGAGAATGTCAGTGGATGTTGACTGTTGGAGTAGCACAGCACCCACTGCATAACCACTCGCATCTATATGTAAAAAGGGAAGATTGATATTAGGACTCTTCACAGGAACAGAGGAAAGCAGATACTTCAACCTTTTGAACAAATCTGAACAATCACTAGTCCAGATGAACTGAACTTTGCTACTAATGAACACAGTAAGAGGTTGTAGGTGGAGGTGTGTGTGCTGGTTTGTCTGTCACTTGACACACGTGAACGTCGCACATGATCAGCTACTGTTTCCTTCATCTTTGGCCAAGTAAAATGTTTTGCCAGTTTACCGAGTGTCTTCTTGACACCCAAATGTCCTCCTATGGGACTATTGTGAGCAAAATCAATGGCTTGTTCACGAAATGTAACTGGTAACACTACGAGATGCTTGACTGTGGTGGAAACACTATCAGCTGACAACTTGCATGTATTTTTCTCCATCAGTACACCGTTACTATAATAGTAACAATTATCGAGATCCTTTGCTTCACTCTCAGTAACTGCTATATCTCTCAGTCTTTCCAGTGACTGACCCACAAACTGATCCTTGATTAAATCATCATGAGTTAGAAATTTAAAATCAGTAGTGTCCTGACTAGGTTGATGACCAGGGGGAGTTGGTGTTAATGATCCGGGGCGCAGAGCGTCACTAAACAACATATTCAAGCCCAAATCATTGTCATCCACTAACTCAACAGTAGACAAGGATGGTTGTTATATCTTTGACATAGCTCTAGTAATTGCACTGAGAGAAAATAAAATAGGGTTCTCTCTACAAGCTTCAATGGCATAATTATCATCAGTGTTATTATCAATCACAAGTGGTTCTTTACATATACCAGCATGAAGGATATCATTCCCTATCAACAAGTTTACTGACCTGATGGGAAATATACCACTGGATATACCCACTGAAATAAAACCAGTATAATAACTTGTTTGAATGTAAACTTTATGAAGAGGTACTTTTATAACAGCCCCACCATAGGCTTCTAACAATGCATCTATCTTGATATAGATATCATCAGTTATGGTCAGTACATGTTTTCTTAATAACGTAAGATAACTGCCAGTGTCTCAGAAAGAAATTATCTCAGTCAGATGTGATTCCGTCAAATCCTTCTTTACCTCTCGAAAAGTAAGGACTCATCGCTGAACGAATCTTTTCGTCAGATACACTTTCTGACACTAGTCATCTGTCCTGAGTAATATTATCTAAAACAGTAGGATCAGAGGTATTACTAGGATTTTGGTGCCTTTATTGCTCAGAAGAGGATACGACTTGAGTGGGGGGCGCCAGCCGCACGACTGTTTCTCGTATCTCTTTCCAACTTATAGCAATACTCTCTAGCATGTCCTTTTCTGTTACAATAGGTACATTTAACTTTCTTCTTCTCAATATCAGATTTCTGTCTAACCACAGAGACAGATTCAGGATTGTGAGTTTTCCTGGTAAAGGTACGAGAAGTTACAGTAGCAGGTACATCAGGCCGGCAATGAGCAGCTGAGTTAGGTTGCCAACTTCTAGGACAATTTTTAGTTACCTTGTTTCTGTGTTTTAGTACGTACAAGTTTGTGAGAAATCTCGTAATTATCTGCTAATGCTGCAGTTTCCAGAATATCCGAGGTAGTATGATCGATCAGATATTCTTGTATGTCAGCAGACATGCAGTTGTTAAACTCTTCGTGTAGTAACAACTGAACAAGACTGTTGTAGTTGTTACACTTGGCAGACCTACACCACCTCTCAAATGCAACTTTTTTCTCACGAGCAGACTCTACACAAGTTTGATCTTGTCGTCGTTGTAACATACGAAACGCTCTTTGATAACTTACGGGTAACAAGTTATATGTCTCTAGAATAGTTAGCTTGACAGCGTCATAACTAATGTACTTGGCAAACGGTAAAGCAGCAGTACAAGTTTGAGCTCTTCCTGTCAAAGCTGTGTGCAACAAGATAGCCCAGTGCTTACGTGGCCAGTTCATAGCACGTGCCTGGTTCTCAAACACATCAAAATAGGTGTCTAAGTCACTCTCAAAATACTTAGGAACCATGGATGCAGCTTTCTGCACATTAAATGTGTCCTGTGATCTATCAGTCTGTTGTCTTCCAATACGAACATTTTCTCTCTGGAAATCTTCTTCGTTCAATTTCCTCTGTGCCTCTATTTGTGAATCGCAAAAATGAACTTTCTAACCTCTAAAACTTTCCTGAGAGATAAAGGGGGAAAACCCAGTGGGTAATGGAGGAGAAAGGAAAAAACTAACGGGGTCTGGAGGGGCCTTAGGTCGGACACTTCGTCCACCTCTTAAGAGTTAGATCGGTCTAGGATAAGTAGATACAGGGTAGCTAACAGTTTAGTATTGGGCGGGCCCTTTTATACCACTAAAACTGTAATTGTGTCATGGGAAAGGAGTGACGAAACTGAGTTCCTGGGCGCAACTTCTGTCTTATTTGCTCTTTCTTCTACTTATCAAATAGAGCATATTTCCCTAATTGTGACACTGGGCTTTCAATCTGAATCAAAATCAGACATCTCTGTATGAGCAAAACAATATATTTTTAAATTTAAACCTCTGACAGTTTCTGCGGTGTAATTTCCTGTTAAACGTCACACCGGATATTGGCTACTTGCCAACATGTCGAAGTTTTTTAATTTTCTTAACCCCAACAAAGTCAGAGTAACAATTAACGTTTCACTTTTCCCGGAGTTTACCCGTGAAGGGTTTCCGGGGGGCACGCCCCCCCAGCCCCCGGGCTTGACCAGGCCTCCGGGGGATCAAAACCTGATAAAATAGGGTGTTTCTGCTGGGTTTTCACGCAAAACCCAAAGTATGAGCCACAGCCTGGCTGGTCAGGAATGACTTTAGGGCTTTCCAGTGCCCGCTTGAAACTGCCAGGGGTCTGTTGGGAAACCCCTTTGTTGCTGGAAACGTTGAACACTGGGCCCCCGACACTTTTTGTATGGTCTCTTAACGTGCTGTGACCCCTGCTTTTATTGGGGGGTGGTGCATCGCTGCCAAGTCTTTTGCTTTGTAGTGAGTGATTTTTTGTGTGCAAGTTCGGTACTTCCCCCTAGGATTTTCCAGGGGTATATAATCGTGTTCTCTCCCCCCGCGTTCCAGGATAAGGTTTAGGAAACCCCAAACGTCCCCGTAATTGAGGTGTTTATCTCCGTTTTTGCGCGCCGTGAAAGGGGGGGGGGGGGGGCTCTGTACATTTTCAGGCAGCAATTTTACCCCGCCTTGAAAGGTGGTTTGTGGCAGCAATTTCCACTAATGAACAAGTGACCTGGAGAGTGTCATAAGGCTTGGCCTCCCTGTTTTTGAAGGTTCTCATTATCCATCAGTCATTTCCCCGAGCGATTGATACAATTTAGGTCCTTAAGGGGGATCCCCAAAATGATCATTCCAAGGCTTTGACTTGGTGTTTTTGCTCTATTTGTGGGCCAGAATTTGTTTTGTACTCTGATGAAGATTTAATTTCCCGTGTTTACATATCTGAGTAATTGAATTTTTTCATCGTTTAACTTTAATTGTTTTTCTGGGATCCCACTGAAAGATTTGGTTGATGTCTGCCTGGAGCCTTGCAGTGTCTGCAATGGAAGACACTGTCATGCAGATTCGGGTGTCATCTGCAAAGGAAGACACGGTGCTGTGGCTGACATCCTTGTCTATGTCGGATATGAGGATGAGGAACAAGATGGGAGCGAGTACTGTGCCTTGTGGGAAAAGAGCTTTTCACCCTTTGCTGCCTCGGACTTTACTCTGTTGACTACTACCCTCTTGTTCTGTTAGTGAGGAAATTATAGATCCATCAACCGACTTTTCCTGTTATTCCTTTAGCATGCATTTTGTGTGCTATTACGCCATGGTCACACTTGTCAAAGGCTTTTGCAAAGTCTGTATATATGACATCTGCATTCTTTTTGTCTTCTAGTGCATTTAGGACCTTGTCGTAGTGATCCAATAGTTGAGACAGACAGGAGCGACCTGTTCTAAACCATGTTGCCCTGGGTTGTGTAACTGATGGGTTTCTAGATGGGTGGTGATCTTGCTTCTTAGGACCCTTTCAAAGATTTTTATGATATGGGACGTTAGTGCTATTGGTCTGTAGTTCTTTGCTGTTGCTTTACTGCCCCCTTTGTGGAGTGGGGCTATGTCTGTTGTTTTTAGTAACTGTGGGACGACCCCCATGTCCATGCTCCCTCTCATAGGATGGAAAAGGCTCGTGACAGGGGCTTCTTGCAGTTCTTGATGAACACGGAGTTCCATGTGTCTGGCCTTGGGGCAGAGTGCATGGGCATGTCATTTATCGCCTGTTCGAAGTCATTTGGCATCAAGATGACATTGGATAGGCTTGTGTTAATAAAATTTTGTGGCTCTCTCATAAAAAATTCATTTTGATCTTCGACTCTCAGTCTGGTTAGCGGCTTGCTAAAAACTGAGTCATATTGGGACTTGAGTAGCTCACTCATTTCCTTGCTGTCATCTGTGTAGGACCCATCTTGTTTAAGTAGGGGTCCAATACTGGACGTTGTTCTCGACTTTGATTTGGCATAGGAGAAGAAATACTTTCTTTCGATTTCATTTATGGCTTTTAGTTCTTCCCGCGATTCCTGACTCCTATAAGATTCCTTCAGCTTAAGTTCGATGCTTGCTATTTCTCTGACCAGTGACTCCCTACGCATTTCAGATATATTGACCTCTTTTAGCTGCTCTGTTATTCTTTTCCATCGCCTGTAAAGGGAGCGCCTGTTCTTTTCTATTTTACATCTACTCCTCCTTTTTCTTAGAGGAATAAGCCTTGTGCATACATCTAGTGCCACCAAGTTAATCTATTCTAGGCATAAGTTGGGGTCTGTGTTGCTTAGTATATCTTCCCAGCTTATATCGGTTAGGACTTGGTTTACTTGGTCCCACTTTATGTTTTTGTTATTGAGTTGAATTTGGTGAATGCTCCCTCGTGACTAGTCTCATTATGTTGGTCTGGGGCTCCACGCATACATGTCTGAACCTCAATATGTTGTGATCTGAGTATATTGTTTTTGATATGGTGACATTTCTTATTAGATCATCATTGTACTACGAGAGAGTGATTATGGGAAACTATAATCCTAATAGGAATTTTAGTGTTGGTGGTCTTAGAGCTAGAACTCATAAACAGTATTTCCATCTCCTTGGATCAAGAGACTCAGTCAGGTACATACATCCACCTGGTATTGTTGTACAAGACTAAACCAAAGTCTTCAGATTAAGAAGTACTCAAAGTGTTTGACCATAGATTTACGTGTATGTCAAAATGGACAATTTCTCCAACATCTTGGGATCAGGAGCCTCTGGTGGACAGGCCCCCATTTGTTTACAAAAAACGAATTCTAAAAGTTAGATATCTCCAGTGAATACTAGAATGGATGCCCTTCCAGCATCCAGGCCGGTTACTGGGTTTTTCGTAACAAGTATTCAGTTACCTTGTTCCAATTATCCATTAGAATTCAGTATGATTCAAATGTGCTTTCAGGATTACAACTGGTAGGTTCCTAACTAGAGAAAATTAAAATTTAAGTAAGTTATTAAGTTAGAGGTATATTATCAAATTAAATTAATCATTCAAACAAATTAATTTTAATCACTTCTTCGGTACAAATATAATTGGGCTGAAAGCACCCATTTCAACATTATATTACTTAAGTACCGTTGGTACATTAACATTTAATAAGATATTACAATAGGTACAAGTAAGTTTGTGTGTTATGTGTGTAAGTGCTCTAAGTAGTTCGCTATGTCTCAACGGACTCGACTAGACTTAAACAAGTGATGACAAAGTCCTCAAATAACTTAACTTCTTGACTGACTGGCAGTCAGAATCAGTCTGGCTTGAACAATAAAAAGAATGCTTAAGCCCAATTGCAATATAACAAGCATCTGTGAAACAGAATCGGAACAAGGAGATAATATAAAGACACTAAGTAGGGACCATTCGGCAGATCTCACAAGTCACAAAAACTCCCATATACTGAATCTAAGTTCAGCATAAGGCAAATCCCGAGTGATAATACACCAGATACCAGTACAAGTTAGGTCAGAAGCTCTGCTCAGGACCTGATTTACTCAGAGGGTTATGAGGCACACAACTCGTACATCGTTATTCTTGTTGTTCTACAGAACTAACAAGAATAATGAGAAGACAATCTGTCCAACCACCAAGAGGTCTAGTACCAGACTGAATAATTCAGGCGAGCGTGAGGACACCCCCTCGATCACGTTGATATCTCCGGGGGTTGTGCCAGCAAGAAGCTGGCAGGGAAACAAGCAAAGAGCAATAATTACAGTGTTAGACAATCAAGACTTGAACTGAGCACACATGTTACATCCTAACAACATAACTAGTCAAATTAATATAAAGCAATACATTTACGATTTAGCTATTATCACAAATTAAGCAGTATAAATTGAATATGAAAAAGGTAATATACATTATATTCATAATCATATGTACATTATATATATTGCAACCCATTCAGGGGTTGCAACACCCCCCCAACATGACAAACGGTCGCACTAGGAGTTGCATTAAATTAATGTCTTTCACATTATTACTGATTGCTCATATCAATACAATTTTTATAAACATTAATCAGAGTCACTCTTGTGCAAGCACTTCTATAATTTAACAGTGTCTAGTTTCACTATAAGATATGCCGCTTGTACTAGGGCTGTAACAGTATCGTATCTCCGCTACTCGTGGTTATGTACATCAGTGCAGAAACAGGATAGCGGCAGACAGCCGACACAATGAGGTTCGTTATAGTAGTGTAGACAGATATAGTCTTGTGTTATGGACAGGAGACAGCATCCTACTCTTTAGTGTATTGTGGAATGCTATGCAGTATGGACATTCTGAGTATGAAACAGGCTTAAGGTGTGAGTGGAAGGGGGAGGGGTCTGCGGCAGGACTAGTGTTCCGCCAAAGCAGTAACATCGCCACACGACACTACCCACTCATCACTTGCTTATGTCTCCTCATAACATCACTACTGTGAATATATAGATATAATAATTAGACATGAGTATATTTAGAAAATATGGGCTGGAGATTTAGTTACTAAACTGAATTTGACATAGAAGTAAAAACGGTATTTGGGCATAAAATCACTGTAATTTTAAATTTGGGAACGTGCCCAAATTCACGTCAAAATGTTCCAGGTACTCCACAAGAGCTAGAGCCTCTTTCTCAATAGTGGCATAATTTTTTATGGTGTCATTTATGTTTAAGATGAATGGTAACATATAGGATGGAGAATGTCTGTGGATGTTGACTGTTGGAGTAGCACAGCACCACTGCATTACCACTCGCAATTTTATGTAAAAAGGGAAGATTGATATTAAGGACTCTTCAATGGAACTGAGGAAAAGCAGATACTTCAACTTTTGAACAAACTGAACAATCATAGTCAAGATGAACTGAACTTTGCTAACTAATGAACACAGTAAGAGGTTGTTGGTGGAAGGTGTGTGTGCTGGTTTTGTCTGTCACTGACACAACGTGAACGTCGCACATGATCAGCTACTGTTGCCTTCATCTTTGGCCAAAGTAAAATGTTTTGCCAGTTTACGTGTGTCTTCTTGACACCCAAATGTCCTCATATGGGGACTATTGTGAGCAAAATCAATGGCTTGTTCACGTAATGTAACTGGTAACACTCGAGATGTTGACTGTGGTGGAAAACACTATCAGCTGTCACTTGCAGGTATTTTTCGCCATCAGTTACACCATTACTATAATAGTTAACCAATTATCGAGTCTTTTGCTTCACTCTCAGTAATAGCTTATCTCTCAGTCTTTCCAGTGACTGGAACCCTCAACTGATCCTGATTCAAAATCATCATGAGTTAGAATTTAAAACAGTAGTGTCCTGACTAGGTTGATGGCCAGGGGAGTTGGTGATAATGATCCGGGGCGCAGAGCGTCACTAAAACAACATATTCAAGCCCAAATATTTGTCAGCCACTACTCAACAGGTAGACAAGGATGGTTGTTATATCTTGACATAGCTCTAGTAAATTGCAATGAGAGAAAATAAAATAGGGTTATTCTACAAAGCTTCAATGGCATAATTATCATCAGTGTTATTATCATGCACAAGTGGTTCTTTACATATACAGAATGAAGGATATCATTCCCTTTCAACAAGTTTTACTGACTGATGGGAATATACACTGGATATACCCACTGAAAATAAAACCGTATTAATAACTTGTTTGAAGCTTAAACTTTATGAAGAGGTACTTTTATAACAGCCCCTCCATAGGCTTCTACAATGCATCTATCTTGATATAGATATCATCAGTTATGGTTCAGTACATGTTTTTTAAATACGTAAGATAACTGCGTGTCTCAGAAAGAAATTATCTCAGTCAGTGATGATTCCGTCAAATCCTACTTTCCTCTCGAAAAGTAAGACTCATAGCTTAACGAATCTTTTCGTCAGACTTCATTTCTGACATAGTCATCTGTACAGGAGTAGTATATTATCTAAAACAGTAGGATCAGAGGTATTAATTAGGATTTTGTGCCTTATTGCTCGAAAGGATACGACTTGAGTGGGGGGCGCCCAGCGGCACGACTGTTTCTCATATCTCTTTCCAACTTATAGCAAATATCTCTAGCATGTCCTTTTCTGTTACAATGGTACCTATAACTTTCTTCTTCTTCAATATCAGATTTTCTGTCTACAACAGAGACAGATTCCAGGATTGTGAGTTTTCCTGGTGTTAAGGTACGAGGAAGTTACAGTGCGGTACATCAGGCCGGCAATGAGCAGCTGATTTAGGTTGCCAACTTCTAGGACAATTTTTAGTTACCTTGTTTCTCTGTGTTTTAGTATGTACAAGTTTGTGAGAAATCTCGTAATTGTCTGCTAATGCTGCAGTTTCCAGAATATCCGAGGTAGTATGATCGATCAGATATTCTTGTATGTCAGCAGACATACAGTTAAACTCTTCGTGTAGTAACAACTGAACAAGACTGTCGTAGTTGTTACACTTGGCAGACCTACACCACCTCTCAAATGCAACTTTTTTCTCACGAGCAAACTCTACACAAGTTTGATCTTGTCGTCGTTGTAATACGAAATGCCTTTGATAACTTTCGGGTAACAAGTTATATGTCTCTAGAATAGTTAGCTTGACAGCGTCATAACTAATGTACTTGGCAAACGGTAAAGCAGCAGTACAAGTTTGAGCTCTTCCTGTCAAAGCTGTGTGCAACAAGATAGCCAGTGCTTACATGGCAGTTCATAGCACGTGCGGGTTCTCAAACCACAATTGGTGTCTAAGTCACTCTCAAAATAATTAGGAACCATGGATGCAGCTTTTGCACCATTAAATGTGTCCTGTGATCATCTGTCTGTGTTTTCCAATACGATCATTTTCTTCTGGAAATCTTCTTCGTTCAATTTCCTCTGTGCCTCTATTGTGAGTTCTGCAAACCATTAATGAGGACGTTCTAACCTCTCAAACTGTCTGAGAGATAGGGGACGGTGAGTAGTGGGTAATGGAGGAGTAGGGAATCTACGTGGTTGGATGGCACTTAGGTCGGACAACTTCGTCAGCCATCTCTAGGAGGCTAGATGCTGGTCTCGGATAAGTTAGATTCAGGTATAGCATACACAGTACTACGTTATATTAGGTGAGTCTCTACCAGCTAAAATTGTACTTATTGTGTCAGGTGGGAGACGATATGTGAGCGAGAGATAAGTGTTACACTAGGCTCAGGACTCTTCTGTCTTAGTTGCTCTTTTTCTACTTCATCAAATAGAGTCATACTTCCTAATTGTGACACTAGGCTTTCTGAATCTGAATCATAATCAGACATCTCTGTATGAGCAGGAACAAATCTCTTTTATTACGCCTCTTGACAGTTTCTGCGGTTGTAATTCCTGTTATACGTCACACCGAGTATTTGGCTACTTGCCTACATGTCTGAAGTTTTAATGTACTTAACTCAGACAAAGTCAGAGTAACAATTAACTGTTTCACTTTGCCTGGAGTTTACCTGTAGAGAGTTCCGGGGGTCAGCGCCCCCGCAGCCCGGTCTGTGACCAGGCCTCCTGGTGGATCAGACTGATCAACTAGGGCTGTTGCTGCTGGTTGCACCGCAAACCAAAGTATGCGCCACAGCCTGGTGGTCAGGAACTGACTTTAGGTGCTTGTCCAGTGCCAGCTTGAAGACTGCCAGGGGTCTGTTGGTAATCCCCATTATGTATGCTGGGAAGCAGTTGACAGTCTGGGCCCTGACACTTATTGTATGGACTCTTACGTGCTAGTGACACCCTGTTTTCATTTGGGGGGATTGTGCATCGTCTGCCAAGTCTTTTGCTTTCGTAGTGAGTGATTTTCGTTGTGCAGTTCGGTACTAGTCCTCTAGGATTTTTCCAGGTGTTATTTAAATCGTGTATCTCTCCCTCCTGCGTTCCAGGGATTACAGGTTTAGGAACTCAAGCTGCTCCCGAATGAGGTGTTTTATCTATGTTATGCGCGCCGTGAAGGTTCTCTGTAATTTTCTAGGTTCTGCAATTTTCACCTGCCTTGAAAGGTGCTGTTAGTGTGCAGCAATATTCCAGCCTTAAGATAGAAACAAGGACCTGGAGAGTGTATATGGCTTGGCCTCCCCCCTAGTTTGAAGGTTCTCATTATCCATCATGTCATTTTCTAAGAAGATGCAATTGATCAATGTTATGGTTCCTTGAAGTGAGATCCTTCCAAATGATCATTCCAGGTCTTTGACGTTGGTGTTTCGCTCTATTTTTGTGGCCAGAAATTGTTTTGTCCTCTGATGAAGATGTAATTTTCCTTCGTGTTTACCATATTGAGTAATTGAAATTTTCTCATCGTTGAACTTCATATTGTTTTCCGCATCCCACTGAATGATTTGGTTGATGGTCTGCTGGAGGCCTTGCGTGTATGCAATGGAGGACACTGTCATGCAGATTCGGGTGTCATCTGAAAGAAGACCGGTGCTGTGGACTGACATCATTGTCTATGTCGGTTGAGGATGAGGAACAAGATGGGAGCGAGTACTGTGCCTTGTGGAACAGCAGCTTTTCACCGTAGCTCGCTCGGACTTTACTCTGTTGGACTACTACTCTCTGTGTTCTGTTAGTGAGGAAAATTATAGATCCATCGACCGACTTTTCCTGTTATTACTTTAGCATGCATTTTGTGTGCTATTACACCATGGTCACACTTGTCAAAGGCTTTTGCAAAGTCTGTATATATGACATCTGCATTCTTTTTGTCTTCTAGTGCATTTAGGACCTTGTCGTAGTGATCCAATAGTTGAGACAGACAGGAGCGACCTGTTCTAAACCCATGTTGCCCTGGGTTGTGTAACTGATGGGTTTCTAGATGGGTGGTGATCTTGCTTCTTAGGACCCTTTCAAAGATTTTTATGATATGGGACGTTAGTGCTATTGGTCTGTAGTTCTTTGCTGTTGCTTTACTGCCCCCTTTGTGGAGTGGGGCTATGTCTGTTGTTTTTAGTAACTGTGGGACGACCCCCATGTCCATGCTCCCTCTCCATAGGATGGAAAAGGCTCGTGACAGGGGCTTCTTGCAGTTCTTGATGAACACGGAGTTCCATGTGTCTGGCCTTTTGGCAGAGTGCATGGGCATGTCATTTATCGCCTGTTCGAAGTCATTTGGCATCAAGATGACATTGGATAGGCTTGTGTTAATAAAATTTTGTGGCTCTCTCATAAAAAATTCATTTTGATCTTCGACTCTCAGTCTGGTTAGCGGCTTGCTAAAAACTGAGTCATATTGGGACTTGAGTAGCTCACTCATTTCCTTGCTGTCATCTGTGTAGGACCCATCTTGTTTAAGTAGGGGTCCAATACTGGACGTTGTTCTCGACTTTGATTTGGCATAGGAGAAGAAATACTTTCTTTCGATTTCATTTATGGCTTTTAGTTCTTCCCGCGATTCCTGACTCCTATAAGATTCCTTCAGCTTAAGTTCGATGCTTGCTATTTCTCTGACCAGTGACTCCCTACGCATTTCAGATATATTGACCTCTTTTAGCCGCTCTGTTGTTCTTTTCCATCGCCTGTAAAGGGAGCGCCTGTCTCTTTCTATTTTACATCTACTCCTCCTTTTTCTTAGAGGAATAAGCCTTGTGCATACATCTAGTGCCACCAAGTTAATCTATTCTAGGCATAAGTTGGGGTCTGTGTTGCTTAGTATATCTTCCCAGCTTATATCGGTTAGGACTTGGTTTACTTGGTCCCACTTTATGTTTTTGTTATTGAAGTTGAATTTGGTGAATGCTCCCTCGTGACTAGTCTCATTATGTTGGTCTGGGGCTCCACGCATACATGTCTGAACCTCAATTATGTTGTGATCTGAGTATATTGTTTTTGATATGGTGACATTTCTTATTAGATCATCATTGTACTACGAGAGAGTGATTATGGGAAACTATAATCCTAATAGGAATTTTAGTGTTGGTGGTCTTAGAGCTAGAACTCATAAACAGTATTTCCATCTCCTTGGATCAAGAGACTCAGTCAGGTACATACATCCACCTGGTATGTTGTACAAGACTAAACTCAAAGTCTTCAGATTAAGAAAGTACTCAAAGTGTTTGATCATAGAGTTACTTGTATGTCAAAATGGACAATTTCTCCAACATCTTGGATCAAGAGCCTCCTGGACAGGCCCCCATTTGTTACAAAAAACGCAATTCTAAAAGCTTAGATATCTCCAGTGAATACTAGAATGGACTGCCCTTCCAGCATCCAGCCTGTTACTGGGTTTTCGTAACAAGTAGTCAGTATCCTTGTCCAATTATCCATTAAAATTCAGTATGATTCAATAGTGCTTCAGGATTACAACTGGTAGGCTACTAACTAGAGAAATTAAAATTTAATAAATTTATTAAGTCTACCTGGAGTTTACCTGGAGAGAGTTTCGGGGGTCAACGCCCCCGCGGCCCAGTCTGTGACCAGGCCTCCTGGTGGATCAGCGCCTGATCAACCAGGCTGTTGCTGCTGGCTGCACGCAAACCAACGTACGAGCCACAGCCCGGCTGATCAGGAACTGACTTTAGGTGCTTGTCCAGTGCCAGCTTGAAGACTGCCAGGGGTCTGTTGGTAATCCCCCTTATGTGTGCTGGGAGGCAGTTGAACAGTCTCGGGCCCCTGACACTTATTGTATGGTCTCTTAACGTGCTAGTGACACCCCTGCTTTTCATTGGGGGGATGGTGCATCGTCTGCCAAGTCTTTTGCTTTCGTAGTGAGTGATTTTCGTGTGCAAGTTCGGTACTAGTCCCTCTAGGATTTTCCAGGTGTATATAATCATGTATCTCTCCCTCCTGCGTTCCAGGGAATACAGGTTTAGAATCCTCAAGCGCTCCAGTAATTGAGGTGTTTTTATCTCGTTATGCGCGCCGTGAAGTTCTCTGTACATTTTCTAGGTCGGCAATTTCACCTGCCTTGAAAGGTGCTGTTAGAGTGCAGCAATATTCCAGCCTAGATAGAACAAAGTGACCTGAAGAGTGTCATCATGGGCTTGGCCTCCCTAGTTTTGAAGGTTCTCATTATCCATCCTGTCATTTTTCTAGCAGATGCGATTGATACAATGTTATGGCCCTTGAAGGGGAGATCCTCCGACATAATCACCCCCAGGTCTTTGACGTTGGTGTTTCCCTCTATTTCGTGGCCAGAATTTGTTTTTTCCCTTGTAAAAGATTTAATTTTTTCATGTTTACCATATCTGAGAATTGAAATTTCTATCTTTGAATTTCATATTGTTTTCTGCACCCCACTGAAAATTTGGTTGATTCCCCCTGGAGCCTTGCAGTGTCTGCAATGGAAGCATGTCATGCGATTCGGGGTATCTGCAAAGGAAAAACCGTGCTGGGCTGCACCCTTGTCTATGTGGATATGAGGATGAGGAACAAGATGGGAGCTGAAACTGTGCCTTGTGGAACAGGCTTTTCACCGTAGCTCCCTCGGCTTTACTCTTTTGCGACTACTTCTGTTTTTCTGTTGTGGGGAAAAATTATAGCCCATCGACCGACTTTTCCTTTTATTCCCTTTAGCTCGTTTTGTGCGCTATTACGCCAGGGTCCACTTGTCGAGGGTTTTTCAAAATCTGTATATATTACATTGATTCTTTTTTTCTTCTAGTGCATTAGGGCCTTGTGTGTGACAGTAGCTGGGACAGACAGGGGCGACCTGTTTTTACACCCCGTTGCCCTGGGTTTTGTAACTGATGGGTTTTTAGTGGGTGGTGATTTGTTCTTGGACCTTTAAAGATTTTTATGATATGGGATGTTGTGCTATTGGTCTGTAGTTTTTTGCGTTTCTTTACTGCCCCCTTTTTGGGGTGGGGCTATGTCTGTTGTTTTTAGTAATAGGGCGACCCCCCCTGTCCATGCTCCCCCTCCTAGGATGGAAAAGGCTCGGGATAGGGGGTTCTTGCAGTTTTTGAGAACACAGAGTTCCGAGTCTGGGCCCTGGGGCAGAGTGCTGGGCAGTCATTTTCGCTGTTCGAAGGGTATTATCAAATTTAAAAAAATCAAGTCAAAAAATTAATAATAATTTTAAAATCACTTCTCTGAGCAATGTAATTGTGCGAAAGCACATTCCATTTTATTCTTAAGTACCGTTGGTACTTAACTTTTTAAAAGATATTAAAATTGTACAAGTAAGTTTGTTTGTATGGTGTAATTTCTTAAAGGGTTTGCTAGTCTCAGACTTGCTAGACTTTTAAAAAAGTGACTGACAAGTCCCCAAAAAAACTAAATTCTTGACAACTGGCAGTAGAACAGTTGCTTGTACAATAAAAAGAAGCAAACCCCAAAAGCAATTAACAAAACAACGCGAACAGAAAACAGGAAAGGGGAATAATATAACGACTAAGTAGGGGACCATCTGCAGATCCTCCACAAGTCACAAAACTCCCATACTACTGAATCTAAGTTCAGCATAAGAAAATCCTCGACTGTGATAATACAGAGATACCAGTACAAGTTAGGTCAGAAGCTACAGCTCAGGACCTGAGTTACTCAGAGTGTCTGTGAGACACACTACCTCAGTACAACGTCGAAAATCACTAAGTCTATACAATGTTCTGTGAACAGAGTTCTACAGAACTAACAAGAATAATGAGACAATCTGTCCAACCACCAAGAGAGTCTAGACCAGACTGAATACTTCAGGTGAGGTGAGGACACCCCCCCTCGATCACGTGATAGCTCCGTGGGTTGCTGCCCAGCAAGAAGCCGGCAGGGAAACGAGCAAAGAGCGATAATTACAGTAGTTAGACAATCAAGACTTGAACTACCTGGAGTTTACCTGGAGAGAGTTCCGGGGGTCAACACCCCCGCGGCCCGGTCTGTGGCCAGGCCTCCTGGTGGATCAGAGCCTGATCAACCAGGCTGTTGCTGCTGGCTGCACGCAAACCAACGTACGAGCCACAGCCCGGCTGATCAGGAACTGACTTTAGGTGCTTGTCCAGTACTAGCTTGAAGACTGCCAGGGGTCTGTTGGTAATCCCCCTTATGTGTGCTGGGAGGCAGTTGAACAGTCTCGGGCCCCTGACACTTATTGTATGGTCTCTTAATGTGCTAGTGACACCCCTGCTTTTCATTGGGGGGATGGTGCATCGTCTGCCAAGTCTTTTGCTTTCGTAGTGAGTGATTTTCGTGTGCAAGTTCGGTACTAGACCCTCTAGGATTTTCCAGGTGTATATAATCACGTATCTCTCACTCCTGCGTTCCAGGGAATACAGGTTTAGGAACCTCAAGCGCTCCCAGTAATTGAGGTGTTTTATCTCCGTTATGCGCGCCGTGAAAGTTCTCTGTACATTTTCTAGGTCGGCAATTTCATCTGCCTTGAAAGGTGCTGTTAGTGTGCAGCAATATTCCAGCCTAGATAGAACAAGTGACCTGAAGAGTGTCATCATGGGCTTGGCCTCCCTAGTTTTGAAGGTTCTCATTATCCATCCTGTCATTTTTTCTAGCAGATGCGATTGATACAATGTTATGGTCCTTGAAGGTGAGATCCTCCGACATGATCACTCCCAGGTCTTTGACGTTGGTGTTTCGCTCTATTTGTGGCCAGAATTTGTTTTGTACTCTGATGAAGATTTAATTTCCTCATGTTTACCATATCTGAGTAATTTAAATTTCTCATCGTTGAACTTCATATTGTTTTCTGCAGCCCACTGAAAGATTTGGTTGATGTCCGCCTGGAGCTTTGCAGTGTCTGCAATGGAAGACACTGTCATGCAGATTCGTGTGTCATCTGCAAAGGAAGACACGGTGCTGTGGCTGACATCCTTGTCTATGTCGGATATGAGGATGAGGAACAAGATGGGAGCGAGTACTGTGCCTTGTGGAACAGAGCTTTTCACCGTAGCTGCCTCGGACTTTACTCTGTTGACGACTACTCTCTGTGTTCTGTTAGTGAGGAAATTATAGATCCATCGACCGACTTTTCCTGTTATTCCTTTAGCACGCATTTTGTGCGCTATTACGCCATGGTCACACTTGTCGAAGGCTTTTGCAAAGTCTGTATATATTACATCTGCATTCTTTTTGTCTTCCAGTGCATTTAGGACCTTGTCGTAGTGATCCAACAGTTGAGACAGACAGGAGCGACCTGTTCTAAACCCATGTTGCCCTGGGTTGTGTAACTGATGGGTTTCTAGATGGGTGGTGATCTTGCTTCTTAGGACCCTTTCAAAGATTTTTATGATATGGGATGTTAGTGCTATTGGTCTGTAGTTCTTTGCTGTTGCTTTACTGCCCCCTTTGTGGAGTGGGGCTATGTCTGTTGTTTTTAGTAACTGTGGACGACCCCCGTGTCCATGCTCCCTCTCCATAGGATGGAAAGGCCGTGATAGGGCTTCTTGCAGTTCTTGATGAACACAGAGTTCCATGAGTCTGGCCCTGGGGCAGAGTGCATGGGCATATCATTTATCGCCTGTTCGAAGTCATTTGGCGTCAGGATAACATCGGATAGGCTTGTGTTAATCAAATTTGTGGCTCATAAAAAATTCATTTTGATCTTCGACTCTCAGTCTGGTTAGCGGCTTGCTAAAAACTGAGTCATATTGGGACTTGAGTAGCTCACTCATTTCCTTGCTGTCATCTGTGTAGGACCCGTCTTGTTTAAGTAGGGGCCCAATACTGGACGTTGTTCTCTCGATTTTGATTTGGCATAGGAGAAGAAATACTTTTGGTTTCTTTCGATTTCATTTATGGCTTTTAGTTCTTCCCGCGATTCCTGACTCCTAAAGGATTCTTTTAGCTTAAGTTCGATGCTTGCTATTTCTCTGACCAGTGTCTCCCGACGCATTTCAGATATATTGACCTCTTTTAGCCGCTCTGTTATTCTTTTCCGTCGCCTGTAAAGGGAGTGCCTGTCTCTTTCTATTTTACATCTACTCCTCCTTTTTCTTAGAGGAATAAGCCTTGTGCATACATCGAGTGCCACCGAGTTAATCTGTTCTAGGCATAAGTTGGGGTCTGTGTTGCTTAGTATATCTTCCCAGCTTATATCGGTTAGGACTTGGTTTACTTGGTCCCACTTTATGTTTTTGTTATTGAAGTTGAATTTGGTGAATGCTCCCTCGTGACTAATCTCATTATGTCGGTCTGGGGCTCCGCGCATACATGTCTGAACCTCAATTATGTTGTGATCTGAGTATGTTGTTTTTGATATGGTGACATTTCTTATCCGATCATCATTGTTAGTGAAGATGAGGTCTAGTGTATTCTCCAGTCTACTAGGCTCTATTATTTGCTGGTTTAAATTGAATTTTGTGCAGAGATTTAAAAGCTCGCGTGAGTGTGAGTTTTCATCAGAGCTGCCTCCTGGTTTTATTACTGCAACAATATTATTTGCTATATTCCTCCATTTTAGGTGCCTTAAGTTGAAATCCCCCAGGAGCAAGATGTAGGGTGCAGGAGCTGGAACATTTTCCAGACAGTGGTCAATTTTTAACAGCTGTTCCTGGAATTGCTGGGATGTTGCATCCGGAGGCTTGTAGACTACCACAATGACTAGGTTTTGGTTCTCGACCTTTACTGCTAAAACTTCCACTACATCATTTGAGGCATTTAGCAGTTCTGTGCAAACAAGTGACTCTGCAATGTACAGGCTAACCCCCCCACCCTTTTGCCTGTTCACTCTGTCACATCTGTATAGGTTGTAACCTGGGTTCCATATTTCGTTGTCCAAGTGATCCTTTATGTGGGTCTCAGTGAAAGCCGCGAACATTGCCTTTGCCTCTGCAAGCAGTCCACATGCAGCACACATGTTACATCCTAACAACATAACTAAGTCAAATAATAATATAAAGCAATACATTTACGATTTAGCTATTATCGCAAATATAAGCAGTATAAAATTATATGAAAAGGTAATATACATTATATTCATAATCATAATATACATTATATATATATATTGCAACCCATTCAGGGGTTGCAACACTGATCATGCTTACTTACTATATTTTGCACAAAGCAGTGATAATCACTTCCATTGATTAAATCATCTGGACTAATAGTGTCCGTCTGTATGTCAGGACAGGTTAACTTGACCTTAGCTGCTTTCAGTGCTACAACTGTTTCTTTTAATCCCTGGATATGCACAGACTTAGGCAAACCATCTACTACCACAGCTTCTACTGTCTTTTTCCTGTTTCATAGACCAACAGTGAATTTGGCTAGTCATATGTCTGTTTACAAGAATTTTGGAAAAAAAACAGCTATATCTAACTGTACTTTGGCATAGGGTCATATATTCAGTTTTTGCAACACTGTTCTTCTTATGAAGGACCTTTGTGAGCCTTGATCAAATAATGTTAGCACATTGGTTTTGTGTAATTTGTTAGATAACTCATGCTATTGGGAGAGCAGTCGCTTTAAACTTATCTCTCACATTAAAGGCTGTTCCTTGCTGGCTTCCTGATTCTGTGGAAGTCTGCTGTTCAGCAAAAGTATTTGGATATGATTCTGTATGATGCATACCTTTGCATTTAAAACACTTCAGTGAGCATTTTCCTCCCTTGTGTTCACCTAAACACTTGGTGCACCTTTTCAACTGATGAGTGCATTGTTTACGTGCCTCCAATGATGTGTGTTCTGTCACAAGTACACATTTTGGAGTATGTTTATGTGTGACAATCTGTTTACTGTCTGCTGTATTCACAGCTTGATAAATGCCTATATGGGATTTCCCATTATGTGGTTTAGTGGGAATAGGTATACTGAGTTGAAAGTTTATTATCCACAGGATTTGTGGCCGTTTCATCTTGTCTCATTGCTTGCATGCATGAAACTATTGCTTGTAAACCATTGCTAATTTCTTCACAAGTGAAATAGTGTTTATTGAACATAATATTTAATCATTCAATAGTTTGTGGTGACAGCTTATCCTGTACAATACCACTGATAAACCAATCACATTGCCTTAGGTCATATTTAGCACCTAGAGATCTGAGACTATTGTCTAATGTGATCCTAAATACCTGTAAGTCTGAAAACAATGTTTGGGTGGCTTCAAACTTATTTTGAGACTGCATGTCTAACCCTGGCCTTGTCAGCATCAGTGGTGATGTGTACTTAGCTCAGCGGTGACGTGTACTTAGCTCAATGGTGACTTGTACTTAGCTCAGTGAGGATGTTAGTGTACTCTCCTTGGTCTGAACCAAGATGCCCTCCATCGAGCAACTTTACCAGCAGCTTAAGGAAGAATTGAGGGTAGTGAAGATGGAGATACGGCGATTGACTGAGGAAAACAAGAGGAATCATAATTCTCCTGTTTTGAGTCCTCAGGTCAAGAAGGGAACCTGGACAGTGGCTGGACAGCATGGAATGAAGTTGACGATCAAGAAGAGGAACGGAAAGGTAGAAATGATGAAGAAAGAGACTGCTGTGGAAACTGTTGTGGAATCATCCAACACATTCTCCATGCTTCTCGACAAATTTGAGTCGACTACTGGAAATGTCACGACGAACGATGCCAAGGAAGGTAAGAATATTGTTGTTGTTGGGGATAGCCAGGTTAGGTACATGGATAGGGCATTCTGCTTGAATGACAGGAGTAGGAGACAGAGAGTTTGCTTTCCTGGGGCTGGGATAGAGGATATTGTTAGCCAGCTTGACAACATCATGAACGGTAATGGGATCAATCCTATTATCTGTCTCAGTGCTGGAGGCAATGATGTAGGCTAGCGTTGAAGTGAGGATTTAGTTAGAAGGTTCAGGACAGCAATAGACATAATTAGGCACCCTGTTATATGTGGCATTTTGCCAAGAAGGGGTGTTGGAAATGAATGGTTGTCCAGAGCAATTGGTATTAATTGTTGGCTGGATAAACGCTTTAAGGATAATGCAGTAACATTTATTGACAACTTCTATGGCCGAAATGACATGTATGCCAGGGATGAGGTTCACTTATTCAGGGCAGGTTCGGGTTTTCTTGCTAACTCAGTTGACTTTAAACTAGGATTAGTTAGAGGTATGGGTTAAGAAATGACAAATAATGAGTATGGATATATTGATTTATGCTCTGATATTAAGAATCTTAATAGTAACTGTCATTGAGTACCTCTGGGTAATGATAATTTCAGAAATTATGTAAGAACAAAGATGAATAGGAAAAATGAGCAGAAGGAAAGCATATGATGGTATTTTATACTAACAGTCGAAGTGCAAGAAATAAGTTTAATGAACTATGTTTGGTAGCATGTGCTGGGAACTTTGATGTCATTGCATTAACTGAAACATGGTATGATTTAAAGAGTCGGGATATGATAGCTGAGTGTAATATTCAAGGGTTGAAGTTGTTCCATGTGGGAAGAGTTGCATTATATCTTCAAGAAAATATTAACTGTTGCATAAAAACAGGTATAAAAATAGATGGAAAAGTAACAGAATCTGTTTGGGTAGAGTTTGTAGAAGGTCAAGAAAAACTAATTCTAGGTGTAATATACCGACCTCCAGGCTTGGATCACGATAGAGGGAGACTTCTTTGGGACGAAATTGTTAGGGCTTCTAGACACAATAACAGTGATAGTAGGGGATTTTATCTTTAGCCAAATTGACTGGAATTCTTTGACAGGTAATCTGGAGTCCAGTGACTTTATGGAAACAGTTCAGGACTGGTTTCTGAAGCAGAGCGTAACAGAGCCTACCAGGGGTAATAATTTGCTAGATCTTGTCTTGTCAAATAAGGAAACACTCGTAAATAATCTGGAGATCACTGAAGAGCTTGGCGCAAGTGATCACAAATCCATCACTTTCAGCATTAACTGGGAATACAAGAATAATGATAATACGGTAAAAATCCCAGATTTTCGTTGTGCCGATTATAATGGACTTAGGGAACACCTGTCAAATCTCGATTGGGGTTATCTAGCTAATGATTCTATTGACGATGATCATACTTATGATTGTGAAGGAATCTGCATTTATGATCTTTTTCTTAATGTACACCATGCTCAGAGTATATACATTCCCCAGAGAGAAATTAGGTCTAATAAGATCCCAAATGGGTTAACAGGAGGCTAAAGCATTTATTAGGGGAGAAAAGAGGAATTTATAGACGCATCAGAAGAGGAGAGGTTAACCTTACTGACCAATATGTTCAGCTTAAAAGAGAAGCAGAAAAGGGGGATTAGAAAGGCTAAATGTGACTATGAAATTAGAGTTGCTAATGAATCAAAGACCCATCCAAAGGGCTTCTTTCAAGTGTATAGAACGAAGGTGAAGGAGAAAGTAGGACCTCTGAAAATTGGGAATGGACAGCTGACAGATAACGAACTGAAAATGTGTTCCTTATTTAATGGCTGTTTTTTGTCTGTTTTTACACAGGAAGACATAAATGAGATTCCAGAAACTAACAATTATCCCGATGAACTCAAATTAACTAATATTACTGTCACGAGGGACGTGGTTATCAAACAGATAGACAAACTGAAGCAAAATAAGTCCCCGGGACCTGATGAGTTGCTTTGAAGGGTACTTAAGGAATGCAGGATGGAGCTTATTCAGCCATTAACGAGTGTGTTTAATGTGTCCATCCTTACCGGTGTTGTGCCAGAGGGATAAAAGTCCACTCCTTTAAATTACCGTCCAATAAGCCTGACATCTATAGTAGGCAAGTTATTAGAATCAATTAGTGCTGACATTATTAGAAGTCACCTTGAAAAGCATAATTTGATTAATGAATCTCAGCATGGGTTCCTGAGAGGTCATTCCTGCCTGACAAATTTATTGACGTTCTTCAGTAGAACATTTGAGGCAGTGGAGTGATAAAGAATATGATATTGTTTATTTGGATTTTAGTAAAGCCTTCGATAGAGCACCTCATAAGAGACACTTAAGAAAAGTGGAAGCTCATGGTATAGGAGGTAAAGTTCTAGTATGGATAGAGGCATGCCTTGCTAATAGAAAGCAGAGAGTTTCCATTAATGGGGTCAAATCTGAATGGAGATTAGTCACTAGTGGCATTCCACAAGGATCAGTTTTAGGCCCTCTCTTGTTCATAATTTACACTAATGACCTTGATGAAGGGATTACGAGTGACATGAGTAAATTTGCTGATGATACAAAGATAGGCCATATAATTCATTCTGAGAAGGATAGCAATGAACTCTAGGAGGATTTGGACAAATTAATGTCTTGGTCTGAAAAATGGCAGATGAAGTTTAATGTGGATAAGTGTAAGGTACTAGTCCTTGGTAATGAAAATAACCCTCGAAGCTATAAACTAGGTGAAGTAGAGCTTGATCGCACAGAATGTGAAAAAGACTTGGGAGTTATGATAAGCAGAAATCTAAAGCCAAGACAGCAGTGCCTTAGTATGTGCAACAAGGCTAGCAGATTACTAGGATTTATCTCTAGAAGTATACATAACAGAAGTCCAAAAGTTATTTTACAGCTCTATACCTCACTAGTGAGGCCTCATTTGGATTATACCGCTCAGTTTTGGTTTCCTTACTACAGGATGGATAAGGGCTCATTGGAGAACATACAGAGAAGAATGGCTAAAATTACTTACTGTGTAAGGAATCTCCCGTATGAAGATAGACTTAAAGCCTTAAATTTCCACTCTCTGGAGAGATGTAGAATGAGAGGAGATATCATTGAAGTGTATAAGTGGATGACGGGCATAAACAAAGGAGATATTAATAAAGTACTGAGGGTGTCGAACCAGATAATAACCAGAAATAATGAATTTAAGTTGGAAAAATTTAGATTTAGGAAGGACATAATTAAGCATTGGTTTTCTAACAGAGTTGTGGAAGCATAGAGCAATTTTCTCAGTTGGGTGATCGAGGCTTGGACCTTGGGTAGCTTTAAAAAGAGATTGGACAAATATATAAGTGGGAGGGACTGGGTTTGATTGGTGTCATTGAGTAAGGAAGTAAATTCTTGGGTAGCTTTGGGTAGAGGTTGTTTTGATAAGGACCTGCCTTGCATGGGCCAGTAGACCTTCTGCAGTTCTCCTCCATTCTTATGTTCTTAAAGTAATTGTCTGCTAAGACATATAAGGCTATTTGATAATTGCCTTTAACCACCAGAAATGACTTAATAAATTTGTAGGGTTCTCCCTTCACAAGACATTTAAGATAAATGAACTTAGCTATCTCATCTATGTCAGTTTGTGAATGTACAATGGACTGAAAACCACTAATATACTCTTCGAAATTATGACCTTGGAAAATAGGCAATGACAAGGTAGGTAAGCTTAGTAATGGAACACCTGTTGTGGCAGGTGTTGTGCCAGATGTTGTTGCAGGTGTAACAGATGTTTGACCACTAGTTACAGTGGGTCTCTGTGACAGTTTTACAGCAGGTAGCCTGTACTCCTGTTTACCTGGAGAGAGTTCCGGGGGTCAACGCCCCCGTGGCCCGGTCTGTGACCAGGCCTCCTGGTGGATCAGAGCCTGATCAACCAGGCTGTTGCTGCTGGCTGCACGCAAACCAACGTACGAGCCACAGCCCGGCTGGTCAGGAACCGACTTTAGGTGCTTGTCCAGTGCCAGCTTGAAGACTGCCAGGGGTCTGTTGGTAATCCCCCTTATGTATGCTGGGAGGCAGTTGAACAGTCTCGGGCCCCTGACACTTATTGTATGGTCTCTTAACGTGCTAGTGACACCCCTGCTTTTCATTGGGGGGATGTTGCATCGTCTGCCAAGTCTTTTGCTTTCGTAGTGAGTGATTTTCGTGTGCAAGTTCGGTACTAGTCCCTCTAGGATTTTCCAGGTGTATATAATCATGTATCTCTCCCGCCTGCGTTCCAGGGAATGCAGTTTTAGGACCCTCAAGCGCTCCCAGTAATTGAGGTGTTTTATCTCCGTTATGTGCACCGTGAAGGTTCTCTGTACATTTTCTAGGTCAGCAATTTCACCTGCCTTGAAAGGTGCTGTTAGTGTGCAGCAGTATTCCAGCCTAGATAGAACAAGTGACCTGAAGAGTGTCATCATGGGCTTGGCCTCCCTAGTTTTGAAGGTTCTCATTATCCATCCTGTCATTTTTCTAGCAGATGCGATTGATACAATGTTATGGTCCTTGATTGCTGATCACTAAAAGAATCCAAAACATTTTTAATGTCATCCTCAGATGGATTTGATTATAGGAATTCACTTTAATATTTTGCATAATCTGAATTAATTATTTCCAGACGCTGTGTAAGTAATTCCACTTTTACCTCAAGATCATCAAAATCTATGTTTGTATCTTGAGTTAACCCTGTACAGGCTGAAATTAGATTGTCTAATTGCGTAATCTTAGGCTATAAAAACTGAAACTGAATTTTCAAACAAGTCATTTTAATGTGAATACTGATAATTTTAGCACCACACTTAGAATGTATAAAAACACTGCACTGCTGTAAACAGTTGAGTTTCGTTATGCTCAAGTCAACAATAATCGAGTCAGACACTACTGACCCACTGAGCATAACCTCAGGGTCAATGACCTTGAAGGGTACAGGGTACTTATGGCTGGACGATGCCTTCTGTCCTGTGTCAGTACTGTCTGAGCTTAGAACACTGCTGAGTCACCACAAATAACGTCATTATACACTTCATTCACTAAACATCTATATAAATGTCACTGTATAACTGTAAATCACATATATATTTCTTACACATATAAAAATATCACTGTTAATATATGAAAGCTTACACTTTATATATAGTTTCCTTTAATATAACAGTTAAATCTGTAAGAGACAAACATACACAATCTTGTCTCTTAATATCTGTCTATAAACATTATAAACACTGTGTATATACACTCAGACAAACTGAACACCATCTGGGCTGATGCTGTCATCAGCAATTCATGAGCTTGAGAGTCAGTGGATGACGGGTGCCATCCTCTGTTTTCTGTTGGTGTTGGGTGAGCCAGCCTCTAGGGGACTCTGGGTGTCTCCAATTTTCTATTGGCTGCATTCTCTTTGAGCCTGAAGGGACTCACACTGATTTATATTGTAAAAACACTAGTTTTACGGCCTTTTTCGAAGGACCTTGGCTCATAAGTTATTTGTACACTGTAGTACAACATATTTGGACCACAATATGACCTTTATCTGGTTTGAGCATGACCAACTTGTTGAGGGTAATGCTACAAGCTAAGTCAAATATTAAATAGTGGACTGTGGGGGAACTTAGCTTGAAAGACAGCTTTTGCCTACACAGCCATCCATGCAGGCATTGGCTTTTGGCTTGAGAAGCTGTCGTATGCATTTCCTCAAGGGCTGGAATAAAATAAATTATGGGTGAGTATAATTACCCCTACAGGGTATTATGTCAGCATATCTCAGAAACTGATTGCCGACTGGATCCAATACTCATGTGTGTGAACTCAAAAGTCTGCACCTCACTGCTGACTATAGGATGATTTTAAACCCATTGTGACACAAGAACTCCACAGTCCCCTGTATGACAAGATAATTCAATACCTACCTTGCTCTTGTAGCATGAGCTATGGTGTTCTTTACACCTTTGACAGATATTGGTGACTTGATAGAAGCTGAAGTGTCCTTGGATGTCCACATCTTCTACAGTCTAGGAATATACACACTGGTACACTATATTCCACAAGGTTTGTCTTTATTATTCACAACTAAAGGAGCTGATCACACTTCTCTGTAAGTGTCTATTGAGATACTTTTATGCACACAAACATGTGGATCAGTGTTCTTTGTTGGTTATCCTGGCGTCAATGTGTCCCCCAGCAGGGTCAAAAGCAATCTAAGATGCTTCTTGCCCCACCTCACTTGCCCTCTAGTATAAAGGAAAAGCTGACACAGCATATTTCCCTTCCTTGCCAAACTTCCACTATGAAGCAATGCAGAATGCTTGATTCTTGCTGTCTTAAGCATAGACAACAATGTACATCTTTAACATGGTAATAAAGTGGGAGCAGAATTTTCGTTAATTGTCCTGCTAAGATAATAGATTGTCTCTTATTTAAACTACGCACTTGCAACACTGGTCTCTTGCAAGGAGCTGCATGAACATGTCACATGCTTGTACTGTATCTGGGATCAATTACTTGATGTAGCAGTAAACAAGATGTTTGCCCCTTCTGAGAGGGCTGGGCCCCTCAGGGGTGAAGGGGCTGGAGGGGGCTCATACCCCCCTCCTGGAGAAAATTTCTTCACAGCAACTGTGAAATATTCAGTGGACAGCAGTAATGAAATATTCAGTGAACTACAGTAGTGAAATATTCAGTGAACTACAGTAGTGAAATATTCAGTGAACAGAAGTAGTGAAATATTCAGTGAACAGCAACTATGAAATTTTCAGTGAACAGCAACAGTGAGATAGTCAATGAACAGCATAGTGAAATATTCAGTGAACAACAGTAATGAAATATTCAGTGAACAGCCTATATATACTCTCGGTGTCCATGTATTGTTCGTAACGGCTTGATAAAGCTCCTGGAGTGTGAAACGTTGCCACAATAAAATGTCACATTAGTTGCACTTGTGTCCTTTTACTTTACATATTCAGTGAACAGTAACTGTAAAATATTCAGTGAACAAAACAATGAAATATTCAGTGAACAGCAGCAATGAGATATTCAGTGAACATCAGTAGTGATATATTCATTGAACAGCAACAGTGAAATAGTCAATGAACAGCATAGTGAAAAATTCAGTGAACAGCTGTAGTGAAATTCAGTGAGCAGCAACAGTTAAATATTCAGTGAACAGCAACAGCGAAATATTCAGTGAGGAGCAACAGTGAAATATTCAGTTTACCTGGAGTTTACCTGGAGAGATTTCCGGGGGTCAACGCCCCCGCGGCCCGGTCTGTGACCAGGCCTCCTGGTGGATCAGAGCCTGATCAACCAGGCTGTTGCTGCTGGCTGCACGCAAACCAACATACGAGCCACAGCCCGGCTGATCAGGAACTGACTTTAGGTGCTTGTCCAGTGCCAGCTTGAAGACTGCCAGGGGTCTGTTGGTAATCCCCCTTATGTGTGCTGGGAGGCAGTTGAACAGTCTCGGGCCCCTGACACTTATTGTATGGTCTCTTAACGTGCTAGTGACACCACTGCTTTTCATTGGGGGGATGGTGCATCGTCTGCCAAGTCTTTTGCTTTCGTAGTGAGTGATTTTCGTGTGCAAGTTCGGTACTAGTCCCTCTAGGATTTTCCAGGTGTATATAATCATGTATCTCTCCCTCCTGCGTTTCAGGGAATACAGGTTTAGGAACCTCAAGCGCTCCCAGTAATTGAGGTGTTTTATCTCCGTTATGCGCGCCGTGAAAGTTCTCTGTACATTTTCTAGGTCGACAATTTCACCTGCCTTGAAAGGTGCTGTTAGTGTGCAGCAATATTCCAGCCTAGATAGAACAAGTGACCTGAAGAGTGTCATCATGGGCTTGGCCTCCCTAGTTTTGAAGGTTCTCATTATCCATCCTGTCATTTTTCTAGCAGATGCGATTGATACAATGTTATGGTCCTTGAAGGTGAGATCCTCCGACATGATCACTCCCAGGTCTTTGACGTTGGTGTTTCGCTCTATTTTGTGGCCAGAATTTGTTTTGTTCTCTGATGAAGATTTAATTTCCTCATGTTTACCATATCTGAGTAATTTAAATTTCTCATCGTTAAACTTCATATTGTTTTCTGCAGCCCACTGAAAGATTTGGTTGATGTCCGCCTGGAGCTTTGCAGTGTCTGCAATGGAAGACACTGTCATGCAGATTCGGGTGTCATCTGCAAAGGAAGACACGGTGCTGTGGCTGACATCCTTGTCTATGTCGGATATGAGGATGAGGAACAAGATGGGAGCGAGTACTGTGCCTTGTGGAACAGAACTTTTCACCGTAGCTGCCTCGGACTTTACTCTGTTGACGACTACTCTCTGTGTTCTGTTAGTGAGGAAATTATAGATCCATCGACCGACTTTTCCTGTTATTCCTTTAGCACGCATTTTGTGCACTATTTCGCCATGGTCACACTTGTCGAAGGCTTTTGCAAAGTCTGTATATATTACATCTGCATTCTTTTTGTCTTCTAGTGCATTTAGGACCTTGTCGTAGTGATCCAATAGTTGAGACAGACAGGAGCGACCTGTTCTAAACCCATGTTGCCCTGGGTTGTGTAACTGATGGGTTTCTAGATGGGTGGTGATCTTGCTTCTTAGGACCCTTTCAAAGATTTTTATGATATGGGATGTTAGTGCTATTGGTCTGTAGTTCTTTGCTGTTGCTTTACTGCCCCCTTTGTGGAGTGGGGCTATGTCTGTTGTTTTTAGTAACTGTGGGACGACCCCCGTGTCCATGCTCCCTCTCCATAGGATGGAAAAGGCTCGTGATAGGGGCTTCTTGCAGTTCTTGATGAACACAGAGTTCCATGAGTCTGGCCCTGGGGCAGAGTGCATGGGCATGTCATTTATCGCCTGTTCGAAGTCATTTGGCGTCAGGATAACATCAGTGAGGAGCAATAGTGAAATGTTCAGTGAGGAGCAGTAGTCAGTTGCTAATTCAGGCTGACTCTATTATACATAAGTCAGTGTTTTAGATAATTTGTAAACAATATGCTCTTTGTGCATTGCTTCTTCTTTCCTATTAATAAATGACCTATAATTCCAAGTTTCATTCTTTACTGTACCACTAATTATTTTAGATTTTAAATACCATAATTTTCTATAATATGGGTTCCTTTGTGACTGTCATACTGTGGGTCCCATTGTCACTGTTATGGGACCTATTGGAGTCTTTTTAAAGCATCTTTAGTTTTTGTTTTAAATACTATGTCAACCCATGTATCCTTGTACTAATACAATGACCCCACCCAGTGCCTCCCGATCACTCCTTCCTAGTTTGCACGGCACATACTCACATACTTTCCCAAGAACCTTGCCATCCACGACACTACTTTTCCTGTACTCCTCAAACCATCTGTCTGCATAGACACTCATCCCCGTTGTTTCCCGTAATTCCTGACCCTCTCGAAAAACCCACACCGAAGAAATGACTTGCAATCACGGTATTGTAGTTGTGTGCTGTCGTACCTTCTGTCCTTGCAGCATGCAAGCCGATGGCTTGTCGCCCCAGAGTACTTCGTCCAGCCCCGCTTGTACTCGTACCACTGCAAAACGCTCTTCTTGCAAATCCTTTATCCTGTCCTTCAACATTTGTATTTCCTCCATGGGGTACACCCCCACCACCGCCACCCCCGTGTAACAATACCGTAATCTAGATTCTAAATAATTTGACAAACCATACCGCAATTGATTAATGCATTTGCCCTCTTTCACATAAAATTGACGTATTCTTACCTTAGCCACACTATCCCACCATCCAACCACATTCTCCTCAGTCCTTCTCTCTTCACAAAGTTGTACCCAAAATGCTGCAAAACCTTCCACTCCCTTCCCATCCCCCAAAACCATCGTATTCAATTTCCAATAGCTTCCCTGTCTACGAGCCAAAGCATCCCACCGCACCTCCACTATAACCGCCCTATGATCGGAAGACACCATCTCAATAGTTTTAAAAGACTCTGCCAAAACCCTCTGAGATAAATATATCCTGTCTAAACGAGCCGCGTATCCCCGCCGTATAAAAGTATGTTCCACCTCCCACAGACCTCCCCCAAAAGCATCACATAACTGAAGATCTCTAAACAGGCCCTCTAAGACTGAGGAAAAATATCCCACTCCTCTGGATTCCATGTCTACCCTCTTAACTACACAATTCCAATCCCCCCCACAATCACCCCAGACAGTAACATGCGTAGGAAGTACACAAGTTCCTCCTGCACAAAATCTGTCTTTTCTTTGATGTCACTTTCTGCTGCAGCATACACACACACGAACGCCACTCTCTCTCCCATCCACCATCCTTCCACACGTAATACCCTCCCCCTCCCCCCTTTTTTCCTGTGCAATACAAACGGGCTCGCCTCCTTGATCAACACACCCACTCCTCACTTTAAATGCTCAGACGGCAACATATAAGCCTGGTACCCAGGCACTACTAATTCACTACCAAATTTAAAATTGTGTTCTTGCATAAAAGCTACATCAACCTTGTATCTATTCAAAAACACCCGAAAGCACTCACATTTAACACCTTCACACAGACCATTAATATTTACTGTTACACACCTGAGTCCAGTTTAAGGATTCCCTCCCCACCTCATTTCAAGACTCTTCCCTTTCTGACCATTCCCCTGGGCATTGCCTTTGCCACATACTCCACCCTCCTTTCCAACTATCCCCCCCTTCTGTTGTGGTCCTCTCTTAGAGTCACTCTGTGTACCATAACCCCATGCCTTTTTCCCCGGTCTTTGCGCCGGCGCCAGAACATCGTCCGAATCTGACGCCACCGCCCTTTTCCTCATAGCTCCCTTATTCTCCATATCTGTGTCCTGGGAGTCCTCACAATGGACTTCCACCTCTACCACCCTTAAGTCGCCTCCATGTCCTTCCATGGCACTTGCACTGTTCATCACAGGTGCCACCTGGCCCTCCCTCCTCCTGCACACACCTCGCAGGTACCTGCTCACTACGACTCTCCACCTCCGTAGACTGTAACATAGCCTGTATCACCGTCTCCAACTCCTCCTCGATAGCTTTCACTTCTGCGCCCACTTGCACCTCCTCACTCGACAACTGTACTGTCAATGGGCTGGGTGATTCATGAATCACCATGTCCCCTTCAGATTCCACAGGAGGAGCCACCACCTCTTCACTCCTCGTGTGACCACGCCCTCCTCCTTGCCTCCGTACTTCCTCAGGCATCGTTTTCTCATGCGCAGGTGCTCCGTCCCTTGCCGGCCCAGGAGCCATATTCTACTTGCTACAATCTGCCGCCATATGGTCATATTCGCCACACAGTCGGCACGTACGCCTCTGCCCGGTATATGCTACCATTACCTGGGTTTTAAACTCCTCGAGATATACATACGAGGGTATAGGATGTCTCGGTGTCATCTTGAGATTGAAAGTACCCTCAGGAAATCCAGCGTATGCTCCTTTTACCCATTTTCCAGGTTGGGCTAGATGTACAGTCCCATATCTTTCGAAAACATTTCTAAGATCTGCTTCATCAGCCTCAAAAGGCACATTGCGGAGCTTGACCCACGAATAATGTCTTGATACATCCATCAACCTGACCCTCACTGCTGGTATTACGTTAATGCTGACATCTTGGAAACGATCCACCAATGCCTCGTACACTTGAGCAGCTAGCACTTTCACGAATATTTTATAAACACCATTTAGTGTCACTCCATACAAATCCTCATCTCTGATGCCGTATGTCTCTCTTATAATCTTGGGCAATAACACATCGACTGACGTAGGCATAAAAGCCCCACTAATGAGCTCAATGCCCACAGTATTCACTCTCCGACGCACACCTAGCGCCATATTGTTGTCTGAGTAGCTCGTCTGGGAAAACAGTAGAGGGGTGACAAAGCACGACCACACTCTACCTCATCCAGGCAGCGAATGAGAAGATGCTAATTACCATCAGTGATTGTTAGTGGTGATGAGTGGTGATGGCAGACACAGTTACTAGGCATGTGGGAGGGGGGTTTGAAGTGTCAGCGGTAGTGTATTAAATCCACCACCATGCACGATATTGATTATTACCATAGGGTATATGAGGGTTAGGGTGTGGCTTGTGTTCTGTGGTCGATATGTGCCATCATGTTCAGACATTCCTTGTATTATAGTGTCAGCCATTTAGCTGGCTGCATTGTGTTTATATATTTTGTCATTGAAGTCCTTAATGCTCTTATAAATGTATAAGAGATTTGTCACTTAGTATACTAAGGTGAAAGTGGCACGTTTTCAAGGGGAGGGGGAGTGTAAGCATTACTAGGTAGGAATCTATCGTTTTTTATAAGACCATCTTTTCATGTGAAGCACAGTACGTATAAGCAGTGTTTGATTTGAGTGCAGCCAGTTCTGATGTCATTATATATGTGCTTCTTCGGTATTTGTGTAGTCACAGTTGATTATTGTTTACTGCCTGTATGTTATTACATATTGATTATGTACCCATATATTTTGTACCTGAGTTTTAAATAAAATATAAAATAAAAATTAAACACACATTATAACATCTAGCTGAATTAAACACACATTATAACATCTAGCTGAATTAAACACACATTATAACATCTAGCTAGGAATGCTGTAAGTTGATAATTTTCTTATACAGTAAAAAAAAACTGGGTTAACTGGACAGCGTCTATCTGATTAACTTTCAACTTTCTGCACTGGTGGATGTACAGTTAACTACGGGACATTTTAGTATGCATGAATGTTTGGTATGTGCATCATTCCACCCCGGATACAGTTCTGATCCTTTCCTCTACACATTTTAAGGACTGAATATGACTACAGTTTCAGTGTAGTCGACATGTAATCAGTCAACTACAACAGTAAGCTCCTATGTACAGTAAGTCAATACCCATGATAAGTCAGTTGCATGATGCTGTGTCAGGGGACTTCGCAATTATACTGATGCCACACACATTTACCGGAATAACACAGAAAGTAAATTAATGGATAAAGGTTTATTAAAGGTTCTCATTACATTAGTGTATTAATGCTGCCTACACACCTTTTAAAGTGTTACACAGAAGTATTGGTGTGTTTTTATATTCCAGTGAATCCTAGTCGATTTTTTTTTTCAAACTAATTACAGTATAGGCTTACCATGGGACGACTGTCGTTTAACGTGGTTCTGATTAACGTATTTAGAGTGACTACAATAATAATAATAACTGTATAAAGTAACATAATAGATGATATTTTTGGCATGCTTTATAGAAAGCCTCTGATTCTGCAGAGCAAAATGTTTTTTATTAACACACCGGCCGTCTCCCACCCACTGAGGCAAGGTGACCTGGAAAAAAAGGAGCACTTTAATTATCACTCAACCCATCATTGTCTTCCCAAAGGAGTGCTGGTATTACAGTCCAGGTGCCCCCCCCCCCAAACTGTAAATATCCCCAACCTTACTACAAAGCACAGACATTTTACTTCACTTACAGGATTCAAGCCAAGATAACCGATTTTCATGAATCCCTTCATAAGTGTTACCTTGCTTACACTCCAATAGCACGTCAAGTCATGAAAACCAGTTGCTTCCACTCACTCCAATCTAACACGTTCACACAAAATAACAATATTACTCTTAAATTTTAAATGGGTTGACTGGTAGGCCAGTGGAAGACCTCAGTCAGGTGACCAGAAGCTTTAGGTAAACATGTATGATGATGATAAATTTGGTTTTAACATAATTAGTCGATACAGAAATTAGGTCAGATGATGATGTGTTTTAACTACTTTTTTCAAAGCATTTTCTGGAAGGGAATTCCAAATTTTAGGACAATTTGTTACCATGAAATTCTCATACAGGTTGAGTCGAACATATGTTGTGTTAAAGATGTATTTTTTCTGTGTGATATCTATGTATTCTATGTGTTCTATATATTCTATGTGTTCTATGTATTCTTTGTGTTCTATGTATTCTATGTGTTCTATGTATACAGAATGCACAGTAGGAGTGAATGTTTTCTGAAGTGAATAACATAAGATCTTTGAATAGTGAGAGAGCGTGGTGTTTGTCTGATAAAGTAAGAAACATTCAACATTCATCATTGGTGTATACTAATTATGTTGATGTATATTACAGACAGGAGTCTTCTAAGTTTATGTAATTTAGTTACAAATTTGTCAACATATTAGAGCTGATAAAAAAAAAAACTGGAATTAAATCAGTCTAAAATAACTGAAGAATGTCTCTTCTAGTCTATTTTGCTCTTGTGTTTAGCCGAAAAAAATGTATGTGTTGTCACTGGACTGCCTTTTTTGATCGGACTGAAAATACTAACCCACATATTTAATATGAAGAATGATGCCACATAAGATTATTCTGGTAGATGCTAATTTGAAATTATTGTGACTGTTAAAAACTTGAAATTGTTGGATTTTTTTTATTTCATTTAAAGCATTGGTAATACAATATATAAATAAATAAAATAACACATGTAGATGAATGGTTCAGAGAACCGACACGTTGATAAATTAGACACATGTGCAACTCTTGGGTATCTTTATTGAGGAAACGTTTCGCCACACAGTGGCTTCATCAGTGCATGCAAAGGAGAATCGTGAAGAACAGGAGGAGAATGAGGTAATCAGTCCCTCAACCTTGAGTCGATGTGGTCAGTCCATCAATCTTGAATAGAATACAGCATATGAGCGGAGAACTCGCTTATATACCGTAGGCAGGAGAGGTGCAGCAGTCGTAGGTGGTGTTACATTTGTCCATGTGGAATTAGGTCGTGCCCAAGGGTTAGGCAAGCGAAGAATTCCCAAGTATTAAGATCCCAAGAAGTTGCAGTGTCTGACAGGATTGTAAATGAATGATTCATAGAACCGACATGTTGGGCACGACCTACTTCCACATCGACAAATGTGAGGAGTGAGAGAGAGGTGAGTGTGAGTATGTATGTGTGTGTGGGAATGTTTGTGTGGTCCATGTGTGGGTGTGAAGGTGTATGTGTGGAACTATTTGAGTGTCGGTTTATTAAGTGTGTGAAAAGTAGTGTATGTTACGGTGTATGAGTGTGTATGTGGAGTTTGCGTGTGACACGTGGTCTTCTGTGCTCCTCTGACCTGACCTGACCCACAGCCACCTACTAGTTTATGTCTTCTGTGCTTATTATTCTTTCTAGTCTAATAGACACCTGTCTGCTCGCCTGTTCGGCTATAAATTACCAACTGCTATTCTTTATTGAGAACTTGATATATTATTCTTTATCGTACTAAGAGAGTTGGACCTTCAAAAACTGCTTGACACTTAATTGGCGCTCACACCCGACTCCCCGAAAACCACACATAGGTGACATACTTGCGATGTAGCCTGTAGCAGCCTGTAGCAGCCTGTAGTAGCCTGTAGCAGCCTGTAGCAGCCTGTAGCAGCATTTAGCAGCCTGTAGCAGCCTTTAGCAGCCTGTAGCAGCCTGTAGCAGCCTGTCCAACTCGTTGTAATATCGTGGCGTATATCCACCCAAGTTTCTTGTTAATATATTAAATAATCAATTCCCTGTACTTCTTTCACTGGTCACATTTATTTCATTTTATTATCTTTCTTGTGTCGCACATGTGGCAACGTTGCCTGTGTGTACTCACCTAATTGTGGTTGCAGGGGACTAGACTCAGCTCCTGGCCCCGCCTCTTCACTGAGTGCTACTAGGTCCTCTCTCTCCATGCTCAATGAACTTTATCATTCCTCATCTTAAACCTATGTATGGTTCCTGCTTCCACTACCTCACTTGCTAGGCTATTCCAATTCCTGATTACTCTATGACTGAAGAAATACTTCCTAACATCCCTTTGACTCTTCTGGGTCATCAACTTCTAATTGTGACCCTTGTTTCTGTGTCCTCTCTCTGGAACATCCTGTCTCTGTCCACCTTGTCTGTCTATTCCACGAAGTATTTTGTATGTCGTTATCATGACTCCCCTAATCCTCCTGTCCTTCAGTGTCGTCAGGCCGATTTCCCTTAACCTTTCTTAGTAGGATATTCCACTTAGTTCTGGAACTAACTTTGTCGCAAACCTTTTCGCTTTCTTTAATTTCTTGACGTACTCACCTAGTTGTACTCACCTAGTTGAGGTTGCGGGGGTCGAGTCCGACTCCTGGCCCCGCCTCTTCACTGATCGCTACTAGGTCACTCTCCCTGAGCCGTGAGCTTTATCATACCTCTGCTTAAAGCTATGTATGGATCCTGCCTTCACTACATCACTTCCCAAACTATTCCACTTACTGACTACTCTGTGGCTGAAGAAATACTTCCTAACATCCCTATGATTCATCTGTGTCTTCAGCTTCCAACTGTGTCCCCTTGTTACTGTGTCCAATCTCTGGAACATCCTGTCTTTGTCCACCTTGTCAATTCCTCTCAGTATTTTGTATGTCGTTATCATGTCCCCCCTATCTCTCCTGTCCTCCAGTGTCGTCAGGTTGATTTCCCTTAACCTCTCCTCGTAGGACATACCTCTTAGCTTTGGGACTAGTCTTGTTGCAAACCTTTGCACTTTCTCTAGTTTCTTTACGTGCTTGGCTAGGTGTGGGTTCCAAACTGGTGCCGCATACTCCAATATGGGCCTAACGTACACGGTGTACAGGGTCCTGAATGATTCCTTATTAAGATGTCGGAATGCTGTTCTGAGGTTTGCTAGGCGCCCATATGCTGCAGCAGTTATTTGGTTGATGTGCGCTTCAGGAGATGTGCCTGGTGTTATACTCACCCCAAGATCTTTTTCCTTGAGTGAGGTTTGTAGTCTCTGGCCCCCTAGACTGTACTCCATCTGCGGTCTTCTTTGCCCCTCCCCAATCTTCATGACTTTGCACTTGGTGGGATTGAACTCCAGGAGCCAATTGCTGGACCAGGTCTGCAGCCTGTCCATATCCCTTTGTATTTCTGCCTGGTCTTCGATCGAGTGAATTCTTCTCATCAACTTCACGTCATCTGCAAACAGGGACACCTCAGAGTCTATTCCTTCCGTCATGTCGTTCACAAATACCAGAAACAGCACTGGTCCTAGGACTGACCCCTGTGGGACCCCGCTGGTCACAGGTGCCCACTCTGACACCTCGCCACGTACCATGACTCGCTGCTGTCTTTCTGTCAAGTATTCCCTGATCCATTGTAGTGCCTTCCCTGTTATCCCTGCTTGGTCCTCCAGTTTTTGCACTAATCTCTTGTGTGGAACTGTGTCAAACGCCTTCTTGCAGTCCAAGAAAATGCAATCCACCCACCCCTCTCTCTCTTGTCTTACTGCTGTCACCATGTCATAGAACTCCAGTAGGTTTGTGACACAGGATTTCCCGTCCCTGAAACCATGTTGGCTGCTGTTGATGAGATCATTCCTTTCTAGGTGTTCCACCACTCTTCTCCTGATAATCTTCTCCATGATTTTGCATACTATACATGTCAGTGACACTGGTCTGCAGTTTAATGCTTCATGTCTGTCTCCTTTTTTAAAGATTGGGACTACATTTGCTGTCTTCCATGCCTCAGGCAATCTCCCTGTTTCGATAGATGTATTGAATATTGTTGTTAGGGGTACACATAGCGCCTCTGCTCCCTCTCTCAATACCCATGGGGAGATGTTATCTGGCCCCATTGCCTTTGAGGTATCTAGCTCACTCAGAATCCTCTTCACTTCTTCCTCGGTTGTGTGCACTGTGTCCAGCACATGGTGGTGTGCCCCACCTCTCCGTCTTTCTGGAGCCCGTTCTGTCTCCTCTGTGAACACTTCTTTGAATCTCTTGTTGAGTTCCTCACATACTTCACGGTCATTTCTTGTTGTCTCTCCTCCTTCCTTCCTTAGCCTGATTACCTGGTCCTTGACTGTTGTTTTCCTCCTGATGTGGCTGTACAACAGTTTCGGGTCAGATTTGGCTTTCGCTGCTATGTCATTTTCATATTGTCTTTGGGCCTCCCTTCTTATCTGTGCATATTCGTTTCTGGCTCTACAACTGCTCTCCTTATTCTCCTGGGTCCTTTGCCTTCTATATTTCTTCCATTCCCTAGCACACTTGGTTTTTGCCTCCCTGCACCTTTGGGTAAACCATGGGCTCATCCTAGCTTTTTCATTATTCCTGTTACCCTTGGGTACAAACCTCTCCTCAGCCTCCTTGCATTTTGTTGCTACATATTCCATCATCTCATTAACTGGCTTCCCTGCCAGTTCTCTGTCCCACTGAACCCCGTTCAGGAAGATCCTCATTCCTATGTAGTCCCCTTTCTTGTAGTTTGGCTTCATTCGCCCTGGCCTTCCTGCTTCTCCCTCCACTTGTAGCTCTACTGTGTATTCGAAGCTTAAAACCACATGGTCACTGGCCCCAAGGGGTCTTTCATATGTGATGTCCTCGATATCTGCACTACCCAAGGTGAATACTAAGTCCAGCCTTGCTGGTTCATCCTCTCCTCTCTCTCTTGTAGTGTCCCTTACGTGTTGGCACATGAAGTTTTCCAGTACCACCTCCATCATCTTAGCCCTCCATGTATCTTGGCCCCCATGTGGGTCCAATTTCTCCCAATCGATCTCCTTGTGGTTAAATTCACCCATGATCAGGAGCTTTGCCCTGCATGCATGAGCTCTTCTGGTCACTCAAGACATTGTGTCAACCATCGCTCTATTGCTCTCGTCGTACTCTTGCCTTGGCCTCCTGCTGTTCTGCGGTGGGTTATACATCACTGCTATTACCACCTTGGGACCTCCAGAGTGAAGCGTTCCCGCTATGTAATCACTTTCTTCTCCGCTGTCTCCTCTCCAGCTCATCAAAATTCCAGCGATTTTTGATCAGCAATGCCACTCCGCCACCCCCCCTGTTCCCTCTGTCTTTCCTCAGGATTTGGTATCCCGTTGGAAAGATGGCATCTGTTATCATACCTGTAAGCTTGGTTTCTGTGAGAGCTATAATGTCCGGTGATGCTTCTTTGACTCTTTCATGCCACTCCTCCCACTTATTTGTTATTCCATCAGCGTTTGTGTACCATACCTTCAGTTTCCTTTCCAACACTGTGGTTTGGGGGGCCTGTGAGGGTGGGAGACCTGGTGGCATACTGTCGGATTCTATAGCTCGGTGTTGGGTGGAGGCTGTGGGTATGGACTGTAGTGTGTGTTGGGATGGTGTGATAGGTTGTATGGTTCTGAGAATAGTTGTGTATGTGCTTGCCCTTGCTGTTCTGTTCTGCTCTGACTGACCTCTGCTGGTTCCATCCTTGTCTCTTTTCCTAGCTCCTTTCGCTTTTTTGTCCTCTCCCTCTGGTGCTGTCGTTCTGATTTTGTTCTGTCTCTGTCTAGGAACACCCTCTTGTACTCTTCCGAGTATTTCAATCGTGGTTTCTCTTGGAGGATCCTGTTCCGCACTGTTTCCGTCCTGAGAATCAGCTTGATTGGTCGGTTTCTCCCCTTCGAGTACCCCCCTATTCTCTGAAAATTTACAATCTCGTCCATCTCTTCACCTATTTCCGTGATGATTTTCTCAATCTCCTTTATTTCTACCTGCTCCCTTTTCAGTGTGTGTCCTTTCCTCTCTCTCCTGAAGCCCATGGATAAACACTGATTTTGCCCTTTCCTCCTCCCATTGCCTCACCCTCTGTGACTCTGGATCCTGCCTGTATGTGGTCAGTTTCTCCCTTGATTTTTCCAGTGGCTCTTGATAGCATGGTTGTGTCTCAGCATTCGACCTATCACCCTCTCCATCTGCAACCAGCTGTTCTTCCCTTTCACTCCTTGGTCCTCCTTGGCAGGCTGATATGACCTTAGCATAATTCATAATTCCTTCCTTCCTGTTCGGCCTCGCAGCTTCACATGCTGTGTCTTCTCTGGTCACTGCCCCTGTAACTCGCTTCAGCCTATTTATCTCAACTTCTAGGACCCTTATCTTGGCTACTGCAGTTTCGACTTGTGCCTCCCAATTCTTTGTCTGCTTCTCCAACCTCTTTTCCAATTTCACAGAGAGCTCTTTCTCCATTTTTTCAGAAAGCTCTCCTAATTTTCTCTCCCACTCTTGTTTCATCCTTTTCCACTGCTCCTCCATCTACTCCTCCCTACCAGAACCATTCTCATCTGATCCTTGGTTCCTGCGAGTCCCCACCATTTTTTTTTTTGTGAGAGAAGAGAGAAGGGAAAGGTAGAAGGAGAGAGAGAGGGGAAGAGTGAGAAGGGAAAGGGGGAGAGAGAGTGTGAGAGTGTGGGTTACAAACAGGCGCTGCATGCTCCAGTATGGGCCTGACTTACACGGTGTACAATGACTTGAACGATTCCTTACTAAGGTATCGGAACGCTATTCTCAGGTTTCCCAGGTGCCCATATGCTGCAGCAGTTATCTGGTTGATGTGTGCTTCCGGAGACATGCTCGGTATTATACACACCCGACGATCTTTCTCCTTGAGTGGGGTTTGCAGTCCTTGGCCACCTAGCCTATACTCCGTCTGCAGTCTTCTTTGCCCTTTTCCATGATCTTCATGACTTTGCGTGTGGCGGGGTTAAATTCGAGAAGCCAGATGCTGGACCAGATATTAAACCTGTACAGGACTCTTTGAAGTCGTACCTGCTCCTCATCTGATTTAATTCTCCTCATTAATTTCACATCATCTGCGAGCAGACACTTCTGAGTCTAACCCTTCCCTCATGTCATTCACATATACCAGAAATAGAACTGGACCTTGGACCGACCCCTGTGGGACCCCGCTCGTCATAGGTGCCCACTGTGATACCTCATCATGTACCATAACTCGTAGTTGCCTCCCTGTCAGGTATTCCCTGATCCATTGCAGTGCCCTTCCTGTTATACACGCCTGATCCTCTAGCTTCTGCGCTAATCTTCTGTGAGTAACTGTGTCGAAGGCCTTCTTGCAGTCCAAGAAGATGCAATCAAGTCACCCCTCTCTCTCATGTCTGACTTCTGTTACTTTATCATAAAACTCCAGTAGGTTTGTGACACAAGATTTGCCTTCCATAAATCCGTGCTGGTTGGCTTTTATACTCTTGTTCCATTCCAGGTGCTCCACCTCTCTCCTGTTAATCTCCATAACTTTGCATACTATACACGTCAGTGACACTGGTCTATAGTTTAGTGCCTCTTTCCTGTCTCCTTTCTAAATATGGATACTACATTTGCCGTCTTCCATACCTCAGGTAGTTGCCTAGTTTCAAGGAATGTGTTCAAGATTGTGGTTAGTGGCACACACATCATTTCTGCTCTCTGTCTACGGACCCACGGGGAGATGTTGTCTGTTGAACATTAAAATGGTATAAAATACCGACAGGTTGTTAGGTAAGACACATATGCAACAGTAGGTATCTTTATTTCGAAACGTTTCGCCTACACAGTAGGCTTCTTTAGTCGAGTACAGAAAAGTTGATAGAAGCAGAAGAGACTTGAAGACGATGTAATCAGTCCATCACCCTTGAAGTTTTGAGGTGGTCAGTCCCTCAGTCTGGAGAAGAGTATTGTTCCATAGTCTGAAACAATATATTGTTTCAGACTATGGAACAATTGCATATGTGTCTTACCTAACTGTTGCATATGTGCCTTACCTAGCTGTTGCATATGTGCCTTACCTAGCTGTTGCATATGTGCCTTACCTAACAACAGATGTTGTCTGTTCCCATTGCTTTTGACATATCAAGGTCTCTTAGCAGCTTTTTCACCTCCTCCTCATGTCCTCACTATAACTCCTGTCCTCCAGCGTTGTAATACCCATTAACTCCGGGACTAGTTGCACCTTTCTGCAAATTCTTAACGTGTTTGACCGGATGTGGTTTCCATACTCGTACTGCATACTCCAATAAGAGCCTAACGTACACTGTGTATTATATCATGAGTGCTTTCTTAGTTCGATGTCGAAATACTCTTCTTAGGTTTACCTGGCGCCCGTATGCTGCAGTGGTTATTTGCTTGATATGAGCCTTAGGATATGTGCTCATAATGATGCTCCTTCAAAGATTGTTTTCCCTGAGTGAGGTTTGAAATTTTTGACCCCTTAGCATTTATTCCATCTGCTCGTTGCTTCCTTCCTATCAGTTATTCCATAATCCAGTTCAGTGCTTTTTTTTATATTCCTGCCTGTTCTTCGAGTTTTTGAACCAGTCTTTTGTATGTTACAGTGTCGAAAACCTTACAGTCCAAAAAGATGAAATCTATCCTTCTCTCTCTCTCTCTCTCTCCTCTCTCTCTCTCTCTCTCTCTCCTCTCTCTCTCTCTCTCTCTCTCTCTCTCCTGTCTTCTGTTACCTTGTGGATGAACTGCAGTAGGTTTGTGACACATGATTTCCCGTCCCTGAAGCCGTGCAGGTTGTTATTTATGAGCCCGTTCCTTTCTAGGTGCTCCACCACTCTTCTCCTGTTAATCTTCTCTATGACTTTACACACTATAAACGTCAATGATAGTGGTCTGTAGTTTAAAGCTGCCTGTCTTACTCCTTTCTTAAAAACAAGGTCTACATTTGCTGTCTTCCACACCTGAGGCAGTTGCCTCTGTTCTCTTTCTCTTTTGACTCACAGGGAGATGTTGTCTGAGTCCACTGCATTCGAGGTATCTAGTTTGAAAGCAGTTTCTTCACTTCCTCCTCCTCCTCCTCCTCCTCCTCCTCCTCCTCCTCCTCCTCCTCCTCCTCCTCCTCCTCCTCCTCCTCCTCCTCCTCCTCTTCCTCCTCCTCCTTAATTGCTTCTAGCGTGTTCAGCACTTACTTGTGTTCTTTACCCTCCTCGGTTTGATGGATGCTCTTCTCCCTCCAAAGAGAATTCCTCCCTACATTTATTGTTGAGCTCTTCACATACTTCGTCGTTTCTTGTTAGTTTCTCTTACTATTTTCTCAAGCTGATTACGTGGTCCTTGATTGGTGTTCCTCATGATGTGGCTGTATCACAGTTTAGGGTTTGATCTGGCTTTCATTGCTATGTCATCCTCATACTGCCGCTGGCCTTCCTCCTTATGCATATTCATTTCTGGTTTTTCGGCTCGTCTCCCAATTTTCCTCTGTCCTTTCTCTTCTATACTTTTCCCATGTTATAGTATACTTGTCTTATACCTCGCTACACCTTTAGGTAAACTCTGGGCTTACTCTGGTCTTCCCATTATTTCTCTTTCTCTTAAGTATGAACTTCTTTATCCTCTACTTCCCTGCACTTGTGGCCATGTCTTCCATCACTTCATTTACTGTCTTTCTGTTGCGCCTCACTCAGTAATTGCCTCGTACCTGTGTAGTCTCATTTTTTAAAGTGTGACTTCTTTTCTCCTCGTGTTGTTTCACTTTCCACTTCTAACTTGACAAAGGTATTCCAAAGTCAGGACCACGTGATCACTAGCACCAGAAAAAATAAGGAATCTGAACGCCAGCCACTAATAAACTCACTTCCGTTCAGTTAGCTATTACAGCAGAGGAATATTCCATAATTCTCAGTTTTACATTTTACTGTTGTTTCCTTCATCTAAATTATACATTTACTTTATCATTTCATGAAGATTTGAAGTAAACTTCTTTTATAATGTA
>NC_069436.1:37178066-37185566 GCF_026875155.1 Cherax quadricarinatus | reverse complement strand
AAAGAGAGTGCAAAAATTATAGGGGGATAAGTCTGCTGAGTATACCTGGTAAAGTGTATGGTAGAGTTATTATTGAAAGAATTAAGAGTAAGACGGAGAATAGGATAGCAGATGAACAAGGAGGCTTTAGGAAAGGTAGGGGGTGTGTGGACCAGGTGTTTACAGTGAAACATATAAGTTTAACAGTATTTAGATAAGGCTAAAGAGGTCTTTGTGGCATTTATGGATTTGGAAAAGGCGTATGACAGGGTGGATAGGGGGGCAATGTGGCAGAAAGTTGCAAGTGTATGGTGTAGGAGGTAGGTTACTGAAAGCAGTGAAGAGTTTTTACGAGGATAGTGAGGCTCAAGTTAGAGTATGTAGGAAAGAGGGAAATTATTTCCCAGTAAAAGTAGGCCTTAGACAAGGATGTGTGATGTCACCGTGGTTGTTTAATATATTTATAGATGGGGTTGTAAGAGAAGTAAATGCGAGGGTCTTGGCAAGAGGCGTGGAGTTAAAAGATAAAGAATCACACACAAAGTGGGAGTTGTCACAGCTGCTCTTTGCTGATGACACTGTGCACTTAGGAGATTCTGAAGAGAAATTGCAGAGGTTGGTGGACGAATTTGGTAGGGTATGTAAGAGAAGAAAATTAAAAGTGAATATAGGAAAGAGTAAGGTTATGAGTATAACAAAAAGATTAGGTGAAGAAAGATTGAATATCAGATTGGAGGGAGAGAGTATGGAGGAGGTGAATGTATCAGATATTTAGGAATGGAGGTGTCAGCAGATGAAGGATGAGGTGAATCATAGAATTGATGAGGGGAAAAGGGTGAGTGGTGCACTTAGAAGTCTGTGGAGACAAAGAGCTTTGTCCATGGAAGCAAAGAGGGGAATGTATGAGAGTATAGTTGTACCATCACTCTTGTATGGGTGTGAAGCATGGGTGATGAATGTTGCAATGAGGAGAAGGCTGGAGGCAGTGGAGATGTCATGTCTGAGGGCAATGTGTGGTGTGAATATAATGCAGAGAATTCGTAGTTTGGAAGTTAGGAGAAGGTATGGATTACCAAAACTATTATCAAGAGGGCTGAGGTGGGGTTGTTGAGGTGGTTCGGACATGTAGAGAGAATGGAACAGAACAGAATGACTTCGAGAGTGTATAAATCTGTAGTGGAGGGAAGGCAGGGTAGGGGTCGGCCTAGAAAGGGTTGGAGGGAGGGGGGTAAAGGAGGTTTTGTGTGCTAGGGGCTTGGACTTCCAGCAAGTGTGCGTGAGCACCCACTTTCCTGTAACCACAAACTTCTGCTGAACACTCTAACACTACATTCTTAAACCTACCCCATACATCTTCGACCCCATTGCCTATATTCTCACTAGATCATCTATCCTCCAATACTTGTTTATATCTTATCCTAACTGCCTCCTCTTTTAGTTTATACACCTTCACGTCTCTCTTACTTGCTGCTTCTATTTTCCTGGTATCCCATCTACCTTTTTCCCTCACTGTAGCTACAACTAGAAAGTGAGCTGATATATCTGAAGCCCCTGCATAAACATGTACATCCTGAAGTCTACTCAACAGTGTTTTATCTACCAATACATAGTCCAACAAACTACTTCATTACGCCCTACATCATATCTTGTATACTTATTTATCCTTGTTTTCTTTAAAATACGTATTACCTATTACTAAACCCCTTTCTATACAAAGTTCAATCAAAGGGCTCCTATTATCATTTACACCTGGCACCCCAAATTTGCCTACCACACCCTCTCTAAATGTTTCTCCTACTTTATCATTTAGGTTCCACAATTAGTCTCTCACTTGGTTCAAAGCTTAACATCTCCAAAAGTCTCCTCTCTCTCTTTCTCCTCTACATTCCTCTCTTCTCCAGATGCATACACGCTTATTATGACCCACTTTTCACTTCTGACCCTTATTTTAATCCACATAATCCTTGAATTTACATATTTATATTCCCTGTTCTCCTTCCATAACTGGTCCTTCAACATTATTGCTACCCCTTCCTTAGCTGTAACTCTCTCAGATACTCCTGACTTAATCCCAATTATTTCTCCACACTGAAACTCCTCTACCCCCTTCAGCTTTTTTTCGCTTAGGGCCAGGACATCCAACTTCTTTTCATTCATAACATCAGCAATCATCTCTTTGTTATCATCCGCACTACATCTACGCACAGTCAAGCATCCCAGTTTTATGAAGTTTTTCTTCTTCTCATTTTTAGTAAATGCGTACAGGAGAAGAGGTTACTAGCCAATTGCTCCCGGCATTTTAGTCGCCTCATACGACACGCATGGCTTATGGGGGAAAGATTCTTTTCCACTTCCCCATGGACAATAAAGAAAAAAAAAAAAACATGAACAAGAGCTATAAAGAAAAAGAAGAAAAACCCTTGATGTGTGTATGTATATACATGCATGTGCTTGCCTGTGTAGTGTGACCTAAGTGTAAGTAGAAGTAGCAAGATATACCCGTTATCCAGCGTGTTTATGAGGCAGAAAAAAGACACCAGCAATCTTACCATCATGTAAAACGGTTACAGGTTTCTGTTTCACAGTCACCTGGCAGGAGGATAGTACCTCCCTGAGTGATTGCTGTCTACCAACCTACTTACCTGTAATATATATAGCTACTTGCTGTGTACTTGGTTGTTTGTAGGATTGCTAGCTCAAGTGGTAAGGCGATGCGTACATTGTGCTGTCTCTGGAGGAGGTATAAGGTTCGCAGGGTCGAGTCCTGGCCTGCCGGAGTTTGGTAAATGATTTAAAATCACTTGTTTCGTGATTTCATTACTATATAGAATGCTTGTTGAGGCGGGTATTCAAACAGGATAAGGCTGAAATTAATCCTTGAGATAGCAATGGAAATAATTTAGTGTCCTAGATGACTCACTGACTTTCTTGGGTTATCCTGGGTGGCTAACCCTCCGGGATTAAAAATCCGAACGAAATCTTATCTTATCTTACCACTGCCACGAAGTAGCCACAGCTAGAAGTAATCAGTGGTAGTGGAACGTCAGTGAACAATACTACGAGTGATAATTAAAGTTATTAGTTAAAGAAAGTGAGAGGAAAGCTGAAATCATAATATTTCAAAGCGCAAACCGTTGGGGGTCTTAGGCGCTGTTGCCACATTGGTAGCGGTAGGCCTGAAGAAGTGACGTCACGACAAGTTGTGTGCCATTATACATATAAAGTGAAGTGTATATAATGTGAAGTGTATACTATCATCAGTGAAGAGTGAAGGGAGGAGGCGGGATGTACGAGAATATATGGTTATAATCATCATGGGTGAAGGATCTCCAAAATAGGGATTTAAGGCCTACGTACGACTACTTCGTCATCAGCAGCTGGCAACTGTCACCGCAAGTTTATTCGCCTAGTTGTGGTTTGCATGTTGACGGCCCTGGCTGGCCTTGCATACTGTTTGATACTGGTCACTCACTCCTGCAAGCTATTACGAGAATTAGAATAGAAATAGCATAGACATAGAGAATATAGGGTTGACGAGTGTGAAAAGGTAGGTGGGACAAGCTTTTAAGGGCAACATTGTAAGACCGTGCTAGGGTCAGGTCCCAGGAGGGTTGTGTCAGGTCACAAGAAGTTGCGGCCAGTCATTTCACCGCACAAACACACACACACACACACACACACACACACACACACACACACACACACACACACACACACACACACACACACACACACACACACACACACACACAGGAGCTCGGACTCGACCCCCGCAACCTCAACTAGGTGAGTACACACACACACACACACACACACACACACACAGGAGCTCGGACTCGACCCCCGCAACCTCAACTAGGTGAGTACACACACACACACACACACACACACACACACACACACACACACACACACACACACACACACACACACACACACACTCATACACTCAAACACTCACACACACAAGATAAGGGTCCTAGAAGTTGAGATAAATAGGCTGAAGCGAGTTACAGGGGCAGTGACCAGAGAAGACACAGCATATGAAGCTGCGAGGCCGAACAGGAAGGAAGGAATTATGAATTATGCTAAGGTCATATCAGCCTGCCAAGGAGGACCAAGGAGTGAAAGGGAAGAACAGTTGGTTGCAGATGGAGAGGGTGATAGGTCGAATGCTGAGGCACAACGAGGCTATCAAGAGCCACTGGAAAAATCAAGGGAGAAACTGACCACATACAGGCAGGATCCAGAGTCACAGAGGGTGAGGCAATGGGAGGAAGAAAGGGCAAAATCAGTGTTTATCCATGGGCTTCAGGAGAGAGAGGAAAGGACACACACTGAAAGGCAGCAGGAAGAAAGAAAGGAGATTGAGAAAATCATCACGGAAATAGGTGAAGAGATGGACGAGATTGTAAATTTTCAGAGAATAGGGGCGTACTCGAAGGGGAGAAACCGACCAATCAAGCTGATTCTCAGGACGGAAACAGTGCAGAACAGGATCCTCCAAGAGAAACCACGATTGAAATACTCGGAAGAGTACAAGAGGGTGTTCCTAGACAGAGACAGAACAAAATCAGAAGACAGCACCTGAGGGAGAGGAAAAAAAAGCGAAAGGAGAAAGGAAAAGAGACAAGGAGGGAACCCAGAAAGGGGCCATCAGAGCAAAAACAGAACAGCAAGGGAAAAGCACACACACAATTTTTCCCCAGAACCTTAAAACCTCTCCACCACCCCAAACACACATTTACAATCCTTACCCACAGCCCCCCACCCAAACCGAGCTAAAAATTTCCCACAGAAATTGCCACCAGGTCCCCCCACCCTAAAGGGGCCCCCCCAAACCAGTTTTGGGGAAAAGAAAATGAAGGTATGTACAAAAAACGTGATGGAATAACAAATAAGTGGGGGAGTGGCATGAAAGAGCCCAAAGAACATCACGAAAATCAAGCTTCACAGAAACCCCAAACTTACAGGTATGATAACAATGCCATTTTTCCAACGGGATACCAAATCCTAGGAAAGACAGAGGGAACAGGATTTGGGGGGGGAGGAGTGGGGGTTGCTGTCAAAAATCGCTGGAAATTTTTTATGGGCTGGGGGGGAGGGAAAAAGCGGAAAGAAAGGGGATTACCTAGCGAGAACACTTCCCCTCTGGGGGTCCCAAAGGGGGTAATAGCAGTGGGTGTATACCCACCCCAGAACAGCAGGAGGGCCCAAAGGGAAAAAGTACGACGGAGCAATAGACCTTTGGGTTTACACACTGGCTAGAGTGGGCCAGAAGAGTCATTTCATGCGGGCAAAGCTCCTGATCATGGGGGGACTTTAACCACAAGGGGGAAACCCATTTTGGGGGAAAATTGGGGCCCCACATTGGGGGCCAAAAAAACATGGAGGGGGGTAAGATGATGGGGGGGGTACTGGAAAACTTCCCTGTTTCCAACATGTAAGGGGGCACTCAAGAGAGGGGGGAGAAAGGTGAACCGCAAGGGTGGACTTAGTAAATTCACCTTTTAGGGAGGGGCAATTTTCGAGGAACATCACATATGAAAGAACCCCCCTTTGGGGGCCCGTGACCATGTGGGTTTTAAGCTTCGAATTTTCACAGGCCCAAAAAGTGGAGGGGAAAAAGCAGGAAGGCCAGGGCGAATGAAGCCAAACTACAAGAAAAGGGGACTACACAGGAAAGAGGGAAATAAAACCCGAAAAGGGGTTCCAGTGGGACAAAAGAACTGGCAGGGAAGCCCGTTTTAAAGAGATGATGGAATATGTAGCAAAAAAAATGCAAAGGGCTGAGGGGAGGTTTGTACCCAAGGGGAACAGGGAATTTAAAGAAAAAGCCCCGGGTGAGCCCATGGTTTACCCCAAAAGGGGCAGGGGGGAAAAACCAAGTGTGCTTGGGAATGGAAAAAAATATAGAAAGGGAAAAGGCCCAGGGAAAAAGGAAACAGTCGTAAAGGGCCAAAAAAAGAATATGCACAGTAAGAAGGGAGGGGGCCAAAAAACAATATAAAAAAGACAAGCAGCGAAAGCCAAATCTGACCCGAAAAATGTTGTAAGCCACATCAAAGGGGGGAAACAACAGTCAAGGACCAAGGGAATTTAGGCCCAAGGAAGGAAGGAGGAGAGACCCCAAGAAAGGACCGTGAAATATGTGAAGAAATTTAAAAAAGAGATTCAAAAAAATTTTTCACAGAGGAGACAGAAGGGACTCAGAAAACGGAGGGGGTGGGCAAACCACCAATTTCTGGAAAACAGGGCCACAACCGAGGAAGGGGAAAAAGAGGCTTTGAAATGAGCTAGATACCTCAAAGGCAAGGGGGCCAGATAACATCTCCCCATGGGTATTGAGAGAGGGAGGCAGAGGTGCTATGTGTACCCCTAACAAAAATATTCAATACATCTATCGAAACAGGGAGATTCCCCTGAGGCATGGAAGACAGCAAATGTAGCCCCCAATCTTTAAAAAAGGAGACAGACATGAAGCATTAAACTACAGACCAGTGTCACTGACATGTATAGTATGCAAAATCATGGGGAAGATTATCAGGAGAAAAGTGGTGGAACACCTAGAAAGGAACGATCTCATCAACACAGCCAACATGGTTTCAGGGACGGGAAATCCCCGTGTCACAAACCTACTGGAGTTCTATGACATGGTGACAGCAGTAAGACAAGAGAGAGAGGGGTGGGTGGATTGCAATTTCTTGGACTGCAAGAAGGCGTTTGACACAGTTCCACACAAGAGATTGGTGCAAAAACTGGAGGGCCAAGCAGGATAACAGGGAAGGCACTACAATGGATCAGGGAATACTTGTCAGGAAGACAGCACGAGTCATGGTAAAGTGGGGAGGTGTCAGAGTGGGCACCCGTGAACAGCGGGTCCTGGGAGGGTCAGTCCTAGGACCAGTGCTGTTTCTGGTATTGTGAACGACATGACGGAAGGAATAGACTCTGAGGTGTCCCCTTTTGCAGAGACGTGAAGTTGATGAGAAGAATTCACTCGATCGAAGACCAGGCAGAACTACAAAGGGGTCTGGACAGGCTGCAGACCTGTCCAGCAATTGGCTCCTGGGGTTCAATCCCACCAAGTGCAAAGTCATGAAGATTGGGGGAAAGGGGAAAGAAGGCCGCAGACGGAGTACAGTCTAGGGGGGCAGAGACTCAAACCTCACTCAAGGAAAAAGATCTTGGGTGAGTATAACACCAGGGACATCTCCTGAAGCGCACATCAACCAAATAACTGCTGCAGCATATGGGCGCCTAGCAAACCTCAGAACAGCATTCACATCTTAATAAGGAATCATTCAGGACCCTGTACACCGTGTACGTTAGGCCCATATTGGAGTATGCGGCATCAGTTTGGAACCCACACCTAGCCAAGCACGTGAAAAACTAGAGAAAGTGCAAAGTTGCAACAAGACTAGTCCCAGAGCTAAGAGGTATTCCTACAGGGGAAATTAGGGAAATCAACCTGACGACACGGAGGGCAGGGAGATAGGGGGAAAATGATAACGACATACA
>NC_069436.1:37130174-37177566 GCF_026875155.1 Cherax quadricarinatus | reverse complement strand
TGGTTGACTACTGTGCTGATGACCATGTTCAACCCAGTGTATCATTGTTAACTACTGTGTTGATGACCATGTTCAACCCAGGGTATCATTGTTAACTACTGTGTTGATGACCATGTTCAACCCAGGGTATCATTGTTAACTACTGTGGTGATGACCATGTTCAACCCAGTGTATCATTGTTAACTACTGTGTTGATGACCATGTTCAACCCAGGGTATCATTGTTAACTACTGTGGTGATGACCATGTTCAACCCAGTGTATCATGGTTAACTACTGTGGTGATGACCATGTTCAACCCAGTGTATCATGGTTAACTACTGTGGTGATGACCACAAACCATAAACCTGACTTATTACAAATTTATTGCTATTTAATGATACTGACAGTGGAATTTAGCAAAAAAGCACACTAAGTACATTTAACCCAGCACAACCCAGTAAAGTCAAGCAATGTTAATAATTTTCATGTTTTGAGAAGTAATACACTCTGAAACAATTGTGATATTATAAGTATTCCCTGTACATCCTTAAATGTCCAAAATATTAAAAAAAAGTTATAGAGTGCACACACAAATGTGCACACACACACACACACACACACACACACACACACACACACACACACACACACACACACACACACACACACACACACACACACACACACACACACATGCACACAGGCCTAGTGTCTAATCGACATGTGCCTAGGACAAAATGGTAACTAACACACACAAAGAATACCACAGACAGGGTATAGGCTAGGTGGACAAAGACTACAGACCTCACTCAGGGAGAAAGAGCTTGGGGTGACCATAACACTGAGCACGTCACCGGAGGCACACATCAACCAAATAACTGCTGCAGCATACGGGCGCCTGGCAAACCTGAGAATAGCGTTCCGGTACCTTAATAAGGAATTGTTCAAGACACTGTACACTGTGTATGTTAGGCCCATACTGGAGTATACAGCACCAGTCTGGAACCCACACCTGGCCAAGCACGTCAAGAAGTTAGAGAAAGTACAAAGGTTTGCAACAAGGCTAGTCCCAGAGCTCAGGGGAATGTCGTATGAGGAAAGGTTGAGGGAAATTGGACTGATGACACTGGAGGACAGAAGTGTCAGGGGAGACATGATAATGACATACAAGATACTGCGGGGAATAGACACGGTGGACAGAGATAGGATGTTCCAGAGAGGGGACACAGAAACAAGGGGGCACAACTGGAAGCTGAAGACTCAGATGAGTCACAGGGATGTTAGGAAGTATTTCTTCAGTCATAGAGTCGTCAGGAAGTGGAATAGCCTAGCAAGTGAAGTAGTGGAGGCAGGAACCATACATAGTTTTAAGAATAGGTATGACAAAGCTCAGGAAGCAGAGAGGGAGAGGACCTAGTAGCAATTAGTGGAGAGGCAGGGCCAGGAGCTGAGTCCCAACCCCTGCAACCACAATTAGGTGAGTATGCACACACACACACACACACACACACACACACACACACACACACACACACACACACACACACACACACACACACACACACACACACACACACACACACACACGCACACACACATATACACACACACATATACACACACATATATACACACACATATATTGTAACCACTAATGAGTGGTATTGATCAATAACAACACTGCACTAGCCAGGGACTTGAACACATGTTGTACTGGCTTGCCTCATGGTGAGTGAGAATCCCATGATGCTTTAACCCACTGGACCACCGATGGCGGTAAAACACCTAGCTCTGCTGGCTGCACCATTCTTGTAGGATTTGGAGGTCTTGTGGGTTAAAGCATTGTGTTCTTGCTCACCATGAGGAGGGCCAGTGCAACATGGGTTTGAGTCCTTGGCTAATGCAGTGTTGTTAATGATCAATTCCACTCGTTTGTGGTTGCAATAATGTATTTATGTTGCTCATGAGGCTAGTACACCAAACACTGATGAGAATGAAATTAGCTTAGACGCTCCCACACCACCGTATGTCAGATGGCAGTGAAACAGCTAGCTCTGCTGGCTGTACCATTCTTGTAGGATTTGGTAATCCTGTGAGTTAAAGCATCATGTGGTTCTCGCTGTTGAGAAATGGTTTACCAGCTAAGGTTAAAGACTAAATAAAGGGGAGCTTAGCTTGGTAAGACAGCTCATCGCTTACACAGCCGCCCCTGCAGGCGAGGTCTTGAGAAGTCATAACTACAGTGGTCCCTCGTTTATCATATTTAATCCATTCCTGGAGGAGCTACTATTATCGAAATCTACAATTTTCGAATGAATTTTCCCCATAAGAAATAATGTAAATACAATTTATCCGTTCCTGACACCCAGAAGTATTAAAACAAAAAATTTTTTTACATGAAATATAGGTGTAGTACATAAACAATACAATGGGAAATGATGAATGAAACATTAACAGCATAACACTTACCTTTATTGGAGATTCTTCTTAGTGTATGGGAGACTGGAGGAGGAGAGAGATTGGATTATTTACAGTTTGGAAGGGGAATCCCCTTCCAGCAACACCTCAGGTACCAATTGCTTTTCTGGGGTTGCTTCTCTTCTCTGTTTCTTAATGCCACTAGGACCAGCTTGAGAGTCACTGAAGTCCTGTCTCGCAAAATAACTGTGGAGAGAGCTCTGTTTCTGGCGTCTCTTTAACACTTCCCTAAAATGGCCCAAGACTTTGTCACTGTACATGTTCCCAACATGACTTGCAACAGCCTTGCCAGGGTGATGTTTCCCCATAAATCTTTTCATCTTACCCCACATAGCAAAAATCTCCTTAATTTCTGAAGAAGGCACCTTCTTCCATCTCTCTTCCTCCTCCTCTGCAGCAATCTGTTGCTCTTCCTGCTGAAGCTCTTGCAGCTCCTCAGTGGTGAGCTCTTCATTGTGGTCTTCCACCAACTCTTCCACATCTTCCAAACTCACATCCAACCCCTTGGAACTCCCCAGTTCCACAATAGATTTAACAACAGACATAGGCTCATCAGGGTCAGTCCCAGACCCTTCAAAGTCCCTCTTGTCGACACAGTCTGGCCACAATTTTCTCCAAGCAGAGTTCAAAGTCCTGGTAGTCACTCCCTCCCAAGCCATACCTATAAGGCTTATGCAATGGAGGATGCTGAAGTGTTCTCTCCAAAAATCTCTTAAGGTCAAGTGAGTGTCTGAGGTCACATTCAAGCACCTTTGAAACATTGCTTTGGTTTAGAGTTTTTTAAAGTTTACAGTGACCTGCTGGTCCATGGGCTGGAGGAGAGGAGTGGTATTCGGGGGGCAAGAACTTTACTGTGATGAACCCAAACTCCTCGAAAATTAGGTCATCCAAGTTTGGAGGATGAGCAGGTGCATTATCCATTACTAGGAGGCACTTGAGATCCAATTTCTTTTCCAGGATGTAATTCTTCACACTAGGGCCAAACACTTCATTGAACCACTCGACGAAAATTTCCCTCGTGACCCATGCCTTACTATTAGATTTCCAAAACATACACAATTTACTCTTCATAACTACGCTATTTATGGTCTGGTTTCTTTCATTTTTGGTGTACGTTAAGAAGTATCTTCCATCATACATTGCCCAAGTTTCAATAAGATAACCCAACAAACAGTTGAGAAAATAACAACAACAACAATAATAATAATAATATCTTTATTTACTATACATAGGTGTACATGGGATACAGGCATAGCTGACATCAGTAACATACCACTATATAGAAAGCCTCTTGTTTTGTAGATTATTTCAAGCAAATTAGGTCAGTGTCCTAGGATAACACCCACACCAGTCGACTAACACCCAGGTATCCATTTACTGATGGGTGAACATAGACAACAGGTGTAATGAAACACGCCCAATGTTTCTACCCTGGCTGGGAATCGAATATTTACCAAAAATCATACATGGCTAACCCAAGCCAGGTACTAGAAATAAGCCATGTTGACTTTTTTGGGTTATTCTAGGTTCTCTACACACATGCTGCTATGTGTGATAATCTAAATAGAGAAAATAACTTTTTTGTTTCAGGTTTATGGTGCAGTATGAGTGTATATCACAGTTAGCCCTGTGCTATACTCTGTTTTCTCTAATATAAGCCCCCAAGACAGGGGATAGGAGAATGGTATTTGTATACCATATCCTCTTCATACCTCCGTTGAACTGCTCGATGTTATGCCAAATATTATTTATTCTGGAGTATTTAACATGTTTTATGTTATTTATATTACAGTGGACCCCTGCATACTGTTGGCATCACATAACGTTAAATCCGCATACCGATACATTTTATCGCTAAGATTTTGCCTCACATACCGCTAAAAAACCCGCTCAACGCTATTCGTCCGAGACGCGTCTAATGTACGGCCTGAGCCAGCCTCACATGTTCCGCCGGTGGCATTGTTTACAAGCCAGCCTCCACGGTAACATCCAAGCATACACTCGAACATTTCGTATTATTACAGCGTTTTTGGTGATTTTATCTGCAAAATAAGTGACCATGGGCCCCAAGAAAACTTCTAGTGCCAACCCTGTGGTAAAAAAGGGTGAGAAATATTATCGAAATACTGTGGTACCATGGTCAACTGCTGATGCTGCTGCTGCTGTAGCACTGTCAGCTGCTGCTGCTGCTGCTGTAGCACCGTCAGCTGCTGCTGCTGCTGTAGTAACCATCTGCTGCTGCTGTAGCACCGTCTGCTGCTGCTGTAGCACTGTCCAGCAGCTGCTGCTGCTGTAGCACCATCAGCTGCTGCTGCTGCTGTACCACCGTCAGCTGCTGCTGCTGCTGCTGTAGTACCGTCTGCTGCTGCTGTAGCACCGTCTGCTGCTGCTGTAGCACCATCTGCTGCTGCTGTAGCACTGTCAGCTGCTGCTGCTGCACTGTCAGCTGCTTCTGCTGCTGCTGTAGCACTGTCAGCTGCTGCTGCTGTAGCACCGTCAGCTGCTGCTGCTGCTGTACCACCATCAGCTGCTGCTGCTGCTGTAGTACCGCCTGCTGCTGCTGTAGCACCGTCTGCTGCTGCTGTAGCACTGTCAGCCGCTGCTGCTGCTGTACCACCGTCAGCTGCTGCTGCTGCTGTAGTACCGTCTGCTGCTGCTGTAGCACCGTCTGCTGCTGCTGTAACACTGTCCATGCTGCTGCGTAGCACTGTCAGCTGCTGCTGCTGCTGCTGTAGCACTGTCAGCTGCTGCTGCTGCTGCTGCTGCTGTAGCACCGTTGCTGGTGTGGCTTATTGAGAATACCAAGAAACAATTAACCCCAGAGGGTTAGCCACCCAGGATAACCTAAAAAAGTCAGTGTCATCGAAGACTGTCTAACTTATTTCCATTGGGGTCCTTAATCTTGTCTCCCAGGATGCAACTCACACCAGTCGACTAACACCCAGGTGAACAGGGAAAAATGCCTGGAACTAGTGCTCGTATTGGTGAATTTAAAGCCAGCAGAGGTTGGTTTGAGAGATTTAAGAATCGTAGTGGCATACACAGTGTGATAAGGCCTGTTCTGGAAGAAAATGCCAAACAGGACCTACAGTACTCAGGAGGAAAAGGTACTCCCAGGACACAGTGTCTCATCAGTCATTGCTGCATCTTCAATAAAGGTAAGTGTCATTTATTCTTCATTTAGTAGAGTAGTACATGCACAATATATATTGTGCATGTACTGCTCTACTATTGTGCATGTATCCTTCTCTTTGTGTTTAGGAAAATGTATATTTCATGTGGTAAAAATTTTTTTTCATACTTTTGGGTGTCTTGCACGGATTAATTTGATTTCCATTATTTCTTATGGGGAAAATTCATTCGCATAACGATAATTTCGCATAACAATGAGCTCTCAGGAACGGATTAATATCGTTATGGGGCAAATAAGATGTGGTGTTGATATTAGCGTAATAATAAAGCATATTCTCCTTCATGAGACTGAGCTCATGGCAACCGACAGTGGCTTCAAAGCCACCTTATCTTTAATGGATAATGTACTGTGTAGGTGCTTTACATAATGAGAAGCATTTCTTTTATTCATTGGAACCATGGCTAGGGCTAAAAGTAAGCAGGTTAAAACAATAAATGGAGAAAAAGAAATTGGAATGACTCATGCAGTAAGTAGCACCACCAAACAGTACCAGCAGGTTGGTGTGGCGACCCTGGAAATTTGAAATTATGCTAGCCAAAAGTAGTGCCGAATAACTGAAGGAACCAAATAACTGATTGCCGGATTTGTGATGGCGGACCTGTAATACTGTGACATCATCATAATGTTTGCTCAGGGATCTGACATTGTAATTAAAGATAGTTATGTTATTGTTTGCTTTGAGTAATGTCTTTGCTTGGTCTGTTGTATAATAATTACAGTTGATGTTTGATTCATTTAATTCATTTAAGAAAAAAGTTTTCATCAGGATCAATGCCTGTATTCATAAGAATGAGAGTGACTCTACAAGCTCTCTGGAACGGATTAATGTTGTAACCTGAGGGTCCACTGTACACCACAAATTCGGGTTTACACCTTAAACACGGTTGCAGTTTGTTCTCATAATGCATTGTGTACTGCAGGATTTTTTTATGCAATGGAGCCTCCACTAATGAGTTTAATTCATTCCGTGACCTTTCTTGCATCTGGATTTGCTCATTTGCAGTCAGTTTTTATTTATTTATTTATTTATTTATTTACAGCAGGGCCCCGCTTTACGGCGTTTCGCTTTACGGCGTTCCGCTAATACGGACATTTCAAATTATGACCAAAACTCGCTATACGGCTCCCCCCACCTGTCTTTCTAATACGGTCACAGCGGCCCACCGAGTTTGTTTACATTCTCCCTGAGCACATCTCCTTATTATGTCTGGAAACTTTCCAAAATTTCAAGTGTTTTAAAGTTATTGTATATTTTATATGTATTGTACTTGATAAACTTGTGTACACCTGTACCTAAATAAACTTACACACTGTGCTGGCATGTAGGTACACATTAAAATCACTAAGAGTCTCTCTACTCTTGATGCAATAATAATAATAATAATAATAATAATAATAATAATAATAATAATAATAGTAATAATAATCTCTTGGGCGCATTAATGTCGCATATTACTTTAAATAGACATTTCCCTTAATCTATCTATGATATTTTTTAAAAATTATATAAGAAACACATTATGTAACACACAAACAGATACATGCACCCACAGTATAAAAAATTTATACAAATATATATGAGATGTTTACCAAACGGTTTGTAGAAGTGTCGGAAGAATTAGTTTTCTCTAGCCCGTCACCCGTTACTAGGGATAACTGTAGAAAAAATATTCCTTTCGTATGCCTTCACTTTATAGCTTAATTCTGTACTAACTGTACACATGTAAGAGTATTTGGTTTCGTGATTTAAATTTTTATAATAATAATAAAAATATTATAAGGTAAAAGTTTCACAAACTCTTACAAATGTACATGAATGAACCCAAAACTGGACACGTATTAATACCGTCTATTTCGCCTGACCAAGTGATCGTCCACAACCTGTTCAGTTTGTTTGGGTTTTTCGCTGTCTGAGCTCGGTGTATCTTATATGTTGTATATTACGTTAATATACACATTTTCATTAATCCATCCGTGATATTTTTTTCAAATTATATAATAAACACGATACATAACATAAATACATAACAACATATGTGTAGAGAACCTAGGATAACCCAAAAAGTCAGAGTGACTTTTACTTCCATTGCCTTCACTCAGAGCATCATTTCTTCTCAAATGATGTTACATGAGAATGGGAGTGTTCTTCTTTATTTATTCTACCGTATCAATGTAGAGACAACCTGTACACAATGTAACTTGTACACAAACCAGACGTGTACACTGTTTTCAAAACTTACCTTCGCCTGGTTTGTTTACATAAAATCTGCGCTGTCCTCTCTCATGCACTCATTCTTTCTCTCTGGTATGGTAGCCTGGTGACTACCATACATACCACACTTGATTTTTTACATAATACTACTCATCTCACCCTATATTTTAAGGTAAGTAATGAGTGAACTGTATATACATTTTATCGCTCTGGGATGCTTAATATCATAGAATAGTATGTGGGGTGGGGTTGGGCCCGGTATGGTAGCCCGGCTGACTACCATACATACCACACTTGATTTCTTACAATAAACACTGCTTGTCTCACCTGATTAAGACTATAAAATTTTTAAGGTAAGTAATGAGTGCACTATGTGTGTATTGTACTTTTTTATTGTTTTTTGGGTGCCCGGTTCTATTGCTAACATAATATATGTTAGTGTAAACTTGTTATCTAGTGTTTGTATGCATTTGTAAGTGGAAAAAAAGGGTGTTCCACTTTACGGCGGTTTCCGCTTTACGGCGGTAGCCTGGAACCTAACCCGCCGTATAAGTGGGGCCCTCCTGTATTTATTTATTTATTAATTTGAACATGATACAGTGAAGTACAAAGTTATTACAGTGCAACATAGCCAAAGCCCCTTGTATGCAGAGCATTATGAGCAGGCTTAAAATTAACTTAACAAACAATTTTATATGGAGCAAGTCATGGTCAACTGTATCAAAAGCTTTATGTAAGTCTGTGAAGATCCCCAGTGGGACTTCTTTTTTCTCTATTGCAGTGTATATGTGTTCTAGCATGTGGATAATAGCATCATTAGTATTTTTATTAGGCCTGAACCCAAATTGACAGGGGTTGAGTATGTTGTGGGAGATGAGGTAGGAATAGATTTGCTTATGAATTAATTTTTCGAAGATTTTAGAGAGAGGGTGTAAGTTGGATATTGGCCTATAGTTATTCAAGTCTGTTTGGTCTCCTCCTTTATGGATCGGGGTGACCCTTGCTATTTTGAGAACTGTAGGGAAGGTAGAGGATTCTATGGATTTGTTAAAGAGTGTTGCAATGATTGGTGGTGGTACTTGTGACGCATTTTTGTATATAAAGGGTGGTAAGGTATTTAAATCTCCTGTCTTGTTTTTTAGTGTGTTGATAATAAGGGAGACTTCAGTAGGGTTAGTCGGAGCTAGGAACAGTGTGTTCGTGTAGTTGCCAGTGAGATAGTCATTGGGTGGGGTGTCTGAGCTTGGGATTTTATTGGCAAGGTTTTTTCCTATATTGGAGAAGAAATTATTGAGTCTTCTGTTTCAGTTGGTGGGAGTTGGGGTTCATCTGGTTTTGTTAATTCAATTTTGCTATTTCGTGATATCTTTTTTGTTCCTAGAATTGCTGATAGAGTTTTCCAGGTCTTTTTTATATCACCTCGTAAGTTGGATAATCTGTTCTCATAATACAGTTTTTTAGCCCTTCTTATCAGGCTGGTTAGGATTGACGAGTAACGTTTTGTTTGGTCTCTGGTTATGTGACCCATTCTGTAGTTATCCTCATATAAATTAATTAAAATGGAATTACAGTGGACCCTCGCCTAACGATATTAATCCGTTCCTGAGAGCTCATCGTTAGCCGAAATTATCGTTAGCCGAGTTCATTTTCCCCATAAGAAATACAGTGGTCCCTCGCTTTTTGTAGTTCTCGGCAATCGTAAATTTCGCCAATCATAGGGGTATTTTCGTATAAACACGGACTCACTTTTCATAGGTTGACTTGCGAATAGTAGTTCGTCTGGGACGCGTACGCACGGTGTGAGCCGGGGCGGCGTCCCTACCCAGCCAATCTGGCATTGTTTACCAGTGAGTGAAGGTCCCCTCAAGTGCTCCTACGAAATATTTCATAATATTCCACTCATTTTAGTGCTTGCAATTACTAAATAAGCTACCATGGCTCCAAAGAAAGCTCCTAGTGCCAAGCCTGTGGTAAAGAAGATGAGAAATATGTACAGTGACAAAGTCTTGGGCCATTTTCGGGAAGTGTTAAAGAGACGTCAGAAACAGAGCTCTCTCCACAGTTACTTTGCGAGACAGGACTAGAGTGACTCTCAAGGTGGCCCTAGTGGCATTAAGAAACAGAGAAGAGAAGCAACTCCAGAGAAGAAATTGGTACCTGAGGTGTTGCTGGAAGGGGATTCCCCTTCCAAACTGTAAACAATCCAATCTCTCTCCTCCTCCAGTCTCCCATACACTAAGAAGAATCACAAACAAAGGTAAGTGTTATGCTGTTAATGTTTCACTCATCATTTCCCATTGTATTGTTTATGTACTATATGTATATTTCATGTAAAATTTTTTTTTATTTTAATACTTCTGGGTGTCAGGAACGGATTAATTGTATTTACGTTATTTCTTATGGGGAAAATTGACTCGCAAATCGTAAATTTCGTTTATAGTAACGGCTCCAGGAACGGATTAATTACGAAAAACGAGGGACCACTGTAATAGAAATCCAATTAATCCGTTCCAGACAGCCAAAAGTATTAAATTTTTTTTTTTTTTGTGAAATACGTATACAGGTCTCCCTCAACATTCACGTTTTCAACTTTCACGGGCTTCACACATTCGCGAATTCCCAACCGCTAAATTCCCAGCCTCCAAATTCCCAGCTGCCAAATCATATTTAAGTTTCCCGCCACCTGCGAGTCCCTACTACCCTCCCTCTGACCCCCACAACTGGCAGCCTCCCACCACTCAGTGTGGTGAGTGTTTTGTTTGTTCATTATTTGCTATTTAACTACAGTATAAATAATGTAAACCCATTCATGACTGCATATTGGAATGGCTATTCGGACAGGTATTAGACGGTGACATCATGTGTTTACTCTTGAACACTGCAAAGAATTAAACATTTCTGCTACAGCTAATAATAACAATAATAATAATAATAATAATAATAATAATAATAATAATAATAATAATAATAATAATAAATATGATATAATTGAAGAAGGAAATTGTACAAAAATACGAGGGAGTGGTTGACACATCGTCTGTGTGACTTTGTTTATGCTGGAGTGAACATTAGTCTCCCTGCTCTTCCAAACATTTCACAATAATTCATTGTGTTTGGTGCTTGTAGATTGAGTGTGACTGGAGTGGTAGAGGCAGTGATTGAGGCAATGGTGTTTAATAACATACATGTTAATAATAATACATGTTATTAATAATATGTACTATTATTATTTATAACATATATGTTATTAAATACATACATGTTAATAATAATACATGTTATTAATAATAACATGTACTATTATTATTTATAACATATATGTTATTAAATACCACTGCCTCAACCGCTGAATTATTGTGAAATGTTTGGAAGAGCAGGGAGACTAATTTTCACTCCAGCATAAACTAAGTCACACTGATGATGTGTCAACCACTCCCTCGTATTTTTGTACAATTTCCTTCTTCAATTATATCGTATTTATTATTATTATTATTATTATTATTATTATTATTATTATTATTATTATTATTATTATTATTACTATTGTTATTATTAGCAATAGCAGAAATGTTCGATTCTTTGCTGTGTTCAAGAGTAAACACATGATGTCACCGTCTAATACCTTTCCTAATAGCCATTCCAATATGCAGTCATGAATGGGTTTACATTATTTATTCTGTAGTTTAATAGCAAATAATGAACAAAGAAAACACTCACCACACTGAGTGGTGGGAGGGCTGGCTGCCAGTTGCGGGGATCGGAGGGAGGGTAGTAGGGACTAGCAGTGGTGGAGGCATTGGTGGAGGCATTGGTGGAGGCATTGGTGGAGGCATTGGTGGAGGCATTGGTGGAGGCATTGGTGGAGGCATTGGTGGAGGCATTGGTGGAGGCAGTGGTGAAGTCTGTGGTATTTAATTACATACATGTTATTAAATAACATACGTTATTAAAGCATAACATGTATATATTTAGTACAATTTACGACGTTTTCATGTATTTTATGATTGTTCATGGTTCAACAAGTTAAGGAAGCAGTATTGTAATATATTTCCCTACAATATATTGGGGCAACAAACATTCATGGTTTTTCAACATTCGCGAGGCTCTTGATCCCCTAGCCCTCGCGAATGTTGAGTGAGACCTGTACATTTCCCTACAAAGAAAACAATAAGACATGCACAAATACTACATAAATAAATGTTAAAATGACACTTACCTTTATTGAAGAGTATTGATGAGTGATGAGAGACTATTTTTCTTGAATACTCTGGGATTTTCAGATTGATACATGAGTAAAGGCTTCACTTTGCAATCCCCACTAGCATTACAATGAAACATGAGAGTTAGCCTGTCTTTCACAGGCATGTGTCCTAGGAGTGCCTTTTCCTCCTGAGTAATGTAGGTCCTGTTTTGGCATTTTCTTCCAGAACAGGAAGTTTCGTCACGATTGAACACTTGTTGGGGGATGAATTTTTTAGCTTCGCCATGCCTTATTGCACTGTGTATGCCACTACAATTCTTAAATCTCTCAAACCAACCTTTGCTGGCCTTAACCCTTTCAGGGTCGACAGGCCCTGTCAGAGACTTGTTCTCAGGGTCGGCCAAATTTAAAAAAAAAAAATTATTTTTCTTATGAAAAAATAGAATTTATTTTACTGAACATTATAGGCTAAACAAAAAAATTTTTCCATCAATACTTACCAAAATATGGAGGCGTGAAGTTGATGAAAAAGGGGCACCATGTGGCAACATCGCCGACTGCTGTCACCCGGTATTCTTTTATTTACTTTCTTATGTACTAATTTCTATTATTTTTAATTTTTCTTTTTCCAAGTAACTTTTATGGCCTGTGAGACCAGTATGATCAGTATTTTGTAAGTTATTTCTTTTTCAGTACAGTGAACCCCCGCATAGCGATTTTAATCCGTGCAAGAGGGCTCATTGTTATGCGAAATGATCGGTATGCGAATGAATTTTCCCCATAAGAAATAATGGAAATCAAATTAATCTGTGCAAGACACCCAAAAGTATGAAAAAAAAAAATTTACCACTTGAAATGTTAATTTTAATACACACAAACTGAAAAAGGCATGCACAATTACATGACACTTACTTTTATTGAAGATCTGGTGATGATTGATGGGATGGGAGGAGGAGAGAGTGTTAGTGTTTAGAAGGGGAATCCCCTTCCATTAAGGCTTGAGGTGTCGAGTCCTTTTCTGGGGTTACTTCCCTTCTTCTTTTAATGCCACTAGGACCAGCTTCAGAGTCACTGGACTTCTTTCGCACAACATATCTGTCCATAGTGGCCTGTCCCTCTCGTTCCTTTATGATTTCCCCTAAAGTGTTTCACAACATTGTCAGTGTAATAATCACCAGCACGGCTTGCAATAGCTGTTTTGAGGGTGATTCTCATCCATAAAGGTTTGCACTTTCAGCCACATTGCACAGATTTCCTTAATCTTTGTAGTAGGCAACTTCTTAAATTTTCTCTCTCCCCTCCTCTGAACCAGTTTCCTCAGGTATGGCTCTTGCTGTTGAAGTTGATCTATCAGCTCATCAGTGGTTAGTTCTTCATTGTCCTCCTCCACCAACTCTTCCACATCCTCCCACTAACCTCCAACCCCAAGGACTTTCCCAATGCCACAATGGATTCCTCAACTGGCATAATCCTCTCAGGGTTAGCCTCAAACCTTCAAAATCCCTTTTGTCTACACATTCTGGCCACAGTTTCTTCCAAGCAGAGTTCAAGGTCTTCTTAGTCACTCCTCCCAAGCCTTACCTATAAGGTTTACACAATTGAGGATATTAAAGTGCTCTCTCCAAAACTCTCTTAGAGTCAGTTGAGTTTCTGAGGTCACTACAAAGCACCTTTCAAACAGAGCTTTTGTGTACAGTTTTTTGAAGTTTGCAATAACCTGCTGGTCCATGGGCTGCAGGAGAGGAGTGGTATTAGGAGGCAAAAACTTCACCTTAATGAATTTCATGTCCCCATAAAGTCGCTCTGCCACGTCTGTAGGATGACCAGGGGGATTGTCTAACACCAGGAGGCACTTAAGTTCTAATTTCTTTTCAGTTAGGTAATCTTTCACATTGGGGGCAAATGCATGGTGTAACCAGTCATAGAAAAAGTCCCTAGTGACCATGCCTTACTGTTTGCCCTCCACAGCACACACAAATTCTCCTTGAGGACATTCTTTTGCCTGAACGGTCTGGGAGTTTCAGAGTGATACACTAATAAAGGCTTAACTTTGCAGTCACCACTAGCATTGGAACACATCAACAAAGTAAGCCTGTCTTTCATAGGCTTATGTCCTGGGAGTGCCTTTTCCTCCTCAGTAATGTAGGTCCTGCTTGGCATTTTCTTCCAAAACAGGCCTGTTTCATCACAATTAAAAAACTTGTTCAGGTTTCAGTCCTTCACTGTCTATGTACTCCTTGAATTCCTGCACATATTTTTCAGCTGCTTTTTTGGTCCAAACTGGCAGCCTCACCATGCCTTATCACACTATGTATGCCACTACGCTTCTTAAATCTCTCAAACCAACCTTTGCTGGCCTTAAATTCACTCACATCATCACTGTTGCAGGCATTTTTTTAATTAAATCCTCATGCAACGTCCTAGCCTTTTCGCTTATGATCGCTTTAGAGACGCTATCTCCTGCTAGCTGTTTTTCCCTTTATCCACACCAATAAGAGTCTCTCAACATCTTCCATCACTTGCGATCTCTGTTTCGAAAACACAGTTAAACCTTTGGCAAGAACAGCTTCCTTGATTGCCTTTCTGTTGCCCACAATAGTAGCGATGGTTGATTGGGGTTTCTTGTACAACCTGGCCAGGTCGGCGACACGCACTCCACTTTCATACTTATCAATGATCTCTTTCTTCATCTCTATAGTAATTCTCACCCTTATTGCTGTAGGGTTGGCACTAGAAGCTTTCTTGGGGCCCATGGTCACTTATTTTGCAGATAAAATCACCAAAAACACTGTAATAATACGAAATGTTCCGATTGTATGCTTGGATGTTACCGCGGAGGCTGGCTGGTAAACAATGCCACCGGCAGCACATGTGAGGCTGGCTAAGGGCGCACATTGGACGCGTCTCGGACGAACAGTGGTGAGCGGGTTTTTGAGCGGTATGCGAGGCAAAATTTTTGCGATAAAAGCAAGCGGTATGCGGATTAAACGTTATGTGATGCCAACGGTATGCGGGGGTCCACTGTACTACACAATAAGGGTGTAAACACTGTTGTCATTGTTTTGTTTACAAAAAATATTTGCACAAACAAACAATATGAAGTGTTTATTACTATTTTTCTATATTTTATATACACATATACAGTCACAGGGAATGTTTCTAGAAGTTCTGCAGCCTGTGGAAGCCTTTGAAACATGGTGTTATGCACAGTGGTGTTTTACATTCTTCACACATAAAATGAGTGTCTCTGCATTGTTGTGGGTGTTTTCTTGTATGTGCACAGATGTAACACCTCTTTTGAGCCTTCTTCTTGAAAGCAGTAGCAGGCAGTTTTACCAGGAAGTGATCGCCATGCTTCAAACGAGAAGGAAGTTGTTGAAAATTTGGTGGGCTGTCTATTGCAGGTGCTGTTCCTTGGTACTTGATACTATTTGTCTGATGACAGACAAACAGAATTCGCCCTATGGTGGTTTGTTTCTGGTCCTCATCTTATACATATTATAAGCATTCAGCATGGAAATGTCCATAAGATGGAAAAAGAGTTTTATGTACCACTTATAGCTCTTGCGAACACAATCAGCAAACCCAATCTGCATGTCACCTTTGTCCACTGAACGCATATTGAGGGTGTGGTCCATCACAGCTGCAGGTTTTAGAATGGGTTCATTGCTTTCTCTATGCTGCCTGCCAGTGTCTGCCATTTCATTAGGGTGAACTGATGACAACAGTGTGACATCTCGTTTGTCATGCCACCGAAATGCCATGATGTCATTGGCAGCAAACGCCTGCACCTCACCTCTACGAGTGCCAGCGCCAAACCTGGGCATATGTTTCCGATTTGCACGCACTGTGCCACACACATCTGTCATGTTCACTCACAAGAAGTCACTGAGTGTGGGGCTTGTGTACCAGTTATCTGTATATAATATATGCCCCTTACCAAGATATGGTTCCATCATTGTTCTAACCACATCATCAGAGATGCCCAATAACTTACTGGTATTTTGCAGTGTATAACTTTCAGTGTACACAATAATATCCATTACCAGACCACTATAACAATCACAAAGCACAAACAACTTTATACATCACCAGGAATTATGGTAAAACATTAATATAAATATGTAAACTGTACATTAAATTGAGTTAATGAATATATACATTTATATATCAGAAGGAGAATTTATATTAATACCACTCACCAATTTGTCTAGAGATTACTTGGTGTGTCATTCACGAACCCCTGCCTAAAATATGAAGAAAATACTGGCCAGAAATTTCAACATAAATATAGACATTACTTAACTGGGGTAATTTTATCCTTTTCCCATTTAATTTCAGAGTCCTGCCCAATTATTTGTTTCTCACATTATGCAGCAGTGCAATTCCAACAATTTCTGCTCCTATTTGAGAGGTTTCAACCACAATTTAACCTCCAGAACGACGAAATTTTTCCACGTTTCACTAACATCTGTCTTGGCCCATTCCCAAAACAATGGCATCTTCCCAAGCGACGCTAACACTCTTGCTGGTTCCTCTTTTATTTACAAATTAATTTTTATTAACTACAATATATTTCACTAATTTGCATACAAAATACACTGTATTTTCAGAAAATATACAGCATTTTCCACAGTCGTAGCCTGAGCTGCCCAGTGTGCCTCTGTTTACCAGCCAGTGAGGATGATCCCACACATTCAGATGATACATTTTGTATTATTCCATTCTTTTTAGTGCTTGTAACTGCTAAAGATTAAGGAGCATATTGGTATTAAGGCTAAGTAACTGCATTACAGATTGTAAATTTAGCAATGTGAATGGTTTTGTTTTGGTACAATACATAGTTTCTATTGAAGCTCCCATATTGGAGTATCACAGGCAAACTTATGACTAGTTAAGATTCGTTAAGTAATGGTTGTATTATGTATTTCAATGTTTATAGTCAATTGGGTGAGTGTAGGTGCAAATTGTGGGGAATCACAGATATCGAGGGGAGGTCTACGTTGTTTTATATGTGTATATGATACAAGAGAATAGGTGGTTTTCATGTAGTTAGCTGATGGTGGGGTGTGTCAGGGAGATGTTTTCTAATGGGAGTTTTGAGAGTGATGAATGTGTCTGCAGTTCTATAGTTTTCATGTAGGGTGTTCCAGATTTTAGGCTCTTTTATGTACATTGAATTTTTGTATAGGTTTAGCCAGACACGGGGAATATCATAGAGATGTTTGTGTCTGGTGTAATGCCTGTGGATCCTGTCACAACTATCAAGAAAGTATTTTAAGTCATGGTTAATGTTGGAATTTAAGGTTCTGTAAATGTAGGTTTTACAGTAGTAAGTATGGATGTTCTGATCAGTAAGTTTAGATCTATGAAGAGTGGGAGGGGGGGGGTGTTGCCTGGGATTGGATTGCGTGATTATTCTTACTTCAGCTTTTTGTTAGGTTATTATTGGCTTTAGGTGTGTTGCTGCAGTTGATCTCCAAGCACAAATAGCATAGGTAAGGTAGGGATAAATGAGTAAATCGTATACTGCTAGAAGGGCAGATTGTGGCACGTAGTAACGAATCTTGGAGAGGATCCCAACCGTTTTGGATACTTTTTTGTCATGTGTAGGATATGGGTGCTGAAATTCAGGTTGCTGTCGTAGTGCAGGCCTATGGTCGTAATGAAGTGTCACTGTGCAGTTAAAAAAAATTAGGTAAATATATGAGTATCTGTGATGAATAACTTACTGACTCACTGATTTACTGACTGACTGGATTGATTTGCTGACTGATTTACTGACTGACTTGACTAAATTACTGACTGATTTGACTGATTTACTGACTGACTTAAATTTAGGCTTTTTCACTTAAGAGGACCCTGAAATGGTGTCTAGAGCAGCTAATGCCTTACCATCAGTTGTATACAGGTCCTCCATCACAAATCCGGCATCATTGGGACCTGTAGTGTGCTGGATTACTGAGTTTGCCGAATTACAGAGTGGTTAGGTCAGAATACACTTAATAAAATTAACCAATTTGACTTACACAGTTCATTGAACATCGGCAAAAATTGAACATTTCCGCTACTTTGAGCTCAATTTCAAGGTACTTTTCGTCATGAAAACAATCAAAATCATGTCTATTTCTGTAATATATCTTCCATTCTATCAAATGAGTCCAAAAAATGAGAATACAACCATAAAACCCTACGAAATATACTGCAAAGAGGCGGGCTAATGCTGAGAAGTGAACCCTTTATTTATTGTTGTCTTTTTATTTTGTTTTATGTTAAGAAGCATCTTTTCCCTCATACATTGCCCAAGTTTCAATGAGATGCCCAACAAACAACGGGGAAAAAAAAATATTTACCAAAAATCATATATGGCAAGCCCAAGCCAGGTACTGGAAATAAGTCACTTTGACTTTTATGGGTTATCCTAGGTTCTCTATACATACACTGCTATGTATGATAATCTATGTAACTGTATTTGTGTTTTACCTGAATAAACTTATTTACTTCTAGTCTGTCAACTGGTACAAGAAACTGCCATTCACTTATTTCAACTACCCAATAAAGTGGCTCAGAAATTTGGCAGTTTGGCCATTTTCACACAAATTTCAACAGATGCCAATTTCAAAATAGGATCCAGAATAAACAATGTAGACATTTCTGGCACTAAAATAACATTTTCTCTGTTCATTAGTCACAGCTACAGGGCCCTCTTATATTACTCTTGCTTACCATTTGGAATTTTTTTTTCACAAAAATAGAAGATTTACTGTTATGCAGACTACTGCATTATTGTAATAATTGTATAAATAATGTCAATCCATTATTGACTCTGTATTGGAATTTAGACTGGCAGGTGGACAGGTATTGGACGGTGACGTCATTTGTTTACTCTTGAGCTTCGCTAAAGAATAGAACATTTTCGCTACTGTGAGCGCAATTTCAAGGTACTTTTCATCATGAAAGCAATCAAAATCATATCTATTTCTGTAATACATCTTTCATTCTATCAAATGAGACTGAAAAAATGAGAATATAACCATAGCAACCATACAAAAAAAATTTCCCCTAAGCGGCCGCTAATGGCTGAGAAGTGAACTCCGCTATTTATGGTCTGATTTCTTTCATTTTTGGTGTAAGTGAAGAAGTATTTTTCCATCACACAGTGCCCAAGTTTGAATAAGATAACCCAACAAACAACTGAGAAAATAATAATAATAATAATATTTTTATTTACTACACGTAACGTTTCAAGGTTTACAGGCCTAGCTGACTTTAGTGACATACTACTGTATAGAAAGGCACTTGTTATGGGTGAGTATTTCAAGAAAATTAGGTCAGTGTCCCAGGATAACACGCACACTAGTCGACTAACACCCAGGTACCCATTTACTGATGGGTAAACATATACAACAGGAGTAAAGAAACATGCCTAATGTTTCTACCCTGGCTGGGAATCGAATATTTACCAAAATCATATATGGCTAACCCAAGCCAGGTACTAAATTAAGCCACCTTGACTTTTTTGGGGTTATCCTATGTTCTCTACACATATATTGCTATGTGTGATAATCTATAGAGAGAAAATAACTTTTTTGTTTCATGTTTATGGTGGAGTATGAGTGTATATCATAGTTAGCCCTGTGCTATACATTGTTTTCTCTAATATAAGCTACCAAGACAGGGATAGGAGAATGGTATTTGTTTACCATATCCTCTTCATAACTCTGTCGAACTGCTCGGTGTTATGCCAAATATTATTCATTCTGGAGTATTTAACATATTTTATGTTATTTATATTGTTTCTTATGTCATATTAAATCAATTGTGATAGGCAAATAAGCTGTAGTGTTCATATTAGCGTAATAATAAAGCATATTCTCCTGTTTCATGAGACTGAGCTCGTGGCAACCGGCAGTGGCTTCAAAGCCACCTTATCTTTAATGAATAATGTACTGTGTAGGTGCTTTACATAATGAGAAGCATTTCTTTTATTCATTGGAACCATGGCTAGGGCTAAAAGTAAGCGGTTAAAACAATAAATGGAGAAAAAGAAATTTTGGGAAAGACTTATTCAACGTAGCGCCACCAAACAGTACCAGCAGGTTGGTGTGGTGACCCTGGAAATTTGAAATTATGCTAGCCAAAATTAGTGCCGAATAACTGAAGGAACCGAATAACTGATTGCCGGATTTGTGATGGCGGACCTGTAATATACTGTGGGTAAAAAAAACAGAAATCCATTACAAAATATATGCACACTCCACTACAACCATCGACTTCAGTACCAAAACTTCTACCATCCACCTCAGCCTAGTAGGATCAGAGCATAACTCTCCACTCACTTCATAATCATCCACAAACACCAGCACCCACAATTAAAGGTAAGAAATGCTATTATTTCTGTTGCTTTTGTAGTCTTAAGCAGTAAAAACATCATAATACACTGTGACAGTGAACTGCAATTACATAATCACTTTTATTTCTGTAAGATCTGGAGGTCTAAAAACAAGTTGTTTGGCTTTTTTGGGGCTCCCAGGAACGTAACCCAATTTTTCCCGTAAGTTCTTCAGTTTATCTAACACGGATTTACCTAACACGATGTTTTCAAGAATGTAACTACCATGTAATATAATGGTCTACTGTATGTAGTGAAATGCTAAGAATAATTAAACTCTCTATTAACTACTTCCTCAAATTTTAGATAAAGGTGTTAAATATTGGCCAGTAGTTATTGACATCTTGTAGGTCCCAACTTTTATGCATTGAGGAAACTTTTGCTGAATTAGGTATGGTTTAGGAAGTTTTATTTTCTAATTACACTAGGGACCCATTTATACTGCAGGTTTGGTTTCAGGCTACTGCCGTAAAGTGGAATGCCCTTTTTCTCACTTATAAATGCATATAAATACTAGATAACAAGTTTACACTAACGTATATTAAGTTAGCAATAGAACTAGGCATAAAAAACAATAAAAATGCAAAGTACAGTGGAACCTTGGCTTGTGTGCCTCACCATGTGAGTTTTTCAGGATACGAGCAGTTGCTCAGTTGATTTTTTTTTTTGGATATGAGCAAAAATTCAGCATGCAAGCTTCCCCCCTTAGAAAACTTTTTTTAGACCTCCAGATCTAACAAAAATAAAAGTGAATACAGTAGACTGTCATTTAGCACGAGTTTATTTGGCACGATTTGGGTATAGCATGATTGAAGAATTGCGGCACAATTTTACGTAACACGTCGTATGATGAATTTAACGCGGTTCAGTTTGTGGGAAGGAAAAAAAAAAATTTCCTTTTCCTCAAGCGGCCGCCTTGTTGTGGTTCAGCGGGGGAGACCTCCCACCATCCCCTGCAACCCCCCAACACCACCCCACCATCCCAGCATTCGCACTTCATACTTTTCCAGTCCAACTTCTCTGCTACAAGCTTGTGATTGTGAATTGTGTTTTGATTTTTTAATTGCTATATCTTGTATCTGCCAAGCAATCATAACACCCAGTAGGCATACAAGTATTGCTCAAAGTTGTAAGAAAAGGTGTAAGCATTTAAGTTTTAGAATTAACGAAGGAAAACAAAGATATTAGACAAGACATAAACTGTGGCCATAATGAAGTGTTATTTTGTACACATAAAAAGAGGTAAACGTAAGTTGTGTGTGACTTACTGAATGACTGACTGACTTACTGACTGAATGAATTGACTGATTTACTGAGTGATTTGACTGACTTACTGAATGACTTGACTGACTTACTGAATGACTTGACTGACTTACTGAATGAATTGACTGACTTACTGAATAACTTGACTGACTTACTGAATGAGTTGACTGACTTACTGAATGACTTGACTGACTTACTGAATGACTTGACTGACTTAATGAGTGACTTGACTGACTATGAACTGACCTGATGACTAATGACTTGACTGTTACTGAATGACTTGATTGATTTACTGAACACTCATGCGACGATGACTTGACTGACTTACTAATATGACAGCTCTAATCCTTAACTGACTAATGAGCGACTTGACTGACTTGCTGAATGACTTGATTGACTTACTGAATGACTTTGCTGACTTACTGAATCACTTGAGTGACTTACTGAACAACTTGTCTACCTTACTGAACGACTTGACTGACTTACTGAATGACTGCTGACTTCGATGACTTACTGACTTACTGAATGACTTCACTGACTTACTGAATGACTTCACTGACTTACTGAATGACTGGACTGACTTACTGAATGACTTGACAGACTTCCTGAATCACTTAACTGACTTAATGAGCGACTTGACTGACTTGCTGAATGACTTGATTGACTTACTGAATGACTTTGCTGACTTACTGAATCACTTGAGTGACTTACTGAACAACTTGTCTACCTTACTGAACGACTTGACTGACTTACTGAATGACTTGACTGACTTACTGAATGACTTCACTGACTTACTGAATGACTTCGCTGACTTACTGAATGACTTCACTGTATGAATACTTCATGACTACTGAATGACTTGACTGACTTACTGAATGACTTCACTGACTTACTGAATGACTTCACTGACTTACTGAATGACTTCACTGACTTACTGAATGACTGGACTGACTTACTGAATGACTTCACTGACTTACTGAATCACTTGAGTGACTTACTGAACAACTTGACTGACTTACTGAATGACTTGACTGATTACTGAATGCTTGACTGATTATGTGACTTGATTGCTTACTGAATCATCTGACTGTTTTCAAATGACTTGAGACTTGACTCTTTGATGTTATGAAGCTTGATGATGATGACTTGAAGTTAAACACTCCAGTACAACCATCACTTCATTTACGAACCTCTACATCTACCTCACCCAGTGGGCCAAGCATATCTCCATCCTTCACAATTGCACAACACGACCCACAATTTAAGGTAGAAATTGTTATATTGTTCGTTGCCGTCTTAAGCAGTAAAACAACATAATACATGAACAATGAACAACATTACATATTCGCTTTATTTTTGTAAGATGGGGAGGCCTAAGAAAAGTTGTTTGGCTTTTTGGGGCTTCTAACGTAACCCTATTTTCCTTAAGTTCTTCAGTTATCTCCACATTTTACCTAAACGGTGTTTTTAGAAATGTATACCGTGTTAGTGACAGTCTACTTTTATATTTTGTAGTTTATTATTTTATTTTATTATCCATGGCGATTCCCACCAGGCGGGTGGCCGAAAAAGAAAACTTTCACATCATTACTCATCACTGTCTTGCAGAGGGTGCTTTCACTACAGTTTTTAACTGCAACTTTAACCCCTCCTTCAATTGTAGTTTATTGTATGTTGTATTATGTTGTTTTTTTACTTTTTAAAACTATACTGCAACAGAAATAACAGTATTCTTCCCTTTAATTTGGGATGCTGATGTTTGTCGAGGATTTGAAAAAAATGGAGAGTTATGCTGTGGCCCTACTGCTGAGGTGGATGGTAGGGTTGGTCTGCAGTTGATGGTTGTTCTGGAATGTGCATAAATTCTGTACTGGGTTTCTGTTCTATTTTACCCCGCAGTACATTATACAACTGACTGTTTCAGGGTGCTCTTCAGTGAAAAAGTCAAACTTTAAATCATTCGGTAAGTCAGTCAAGTCAGTCAGTCAAGTCGGTCAGTCAGTCAGTCAAGTCATTCAGTCAGTCAGGTCATTCATTCAGTCAGTCACGTCAGTAAGTCAGTTAAGTCAGTAAATCAGTCAGTCAAGTCAGTAATTCATTCAGTCAAGTCAGTAAGTAATTCAGTAAATCAGCAACACTGGTATGCCTATTATGTGTGATGATTGCTTGGCAGATACAAGATATGGTAATTAAAAGATCAAAACACAATTCACAAACACTGCTAGTTTGTAGGAGAGAAATGGAACTGAACACATATTCATGAAGCTGGGGTTGTGGTGTCGGGAGTGTTGAGGAATGGTGGGATATCTCTCTCGCTGACCCACAACAAGGCGGCAGCTTGAGGTAGGAATGGCCGCAACGACTTGTCATGTGATGAAATATTTTATTCATTCTGGATTATTTATCAGGTTCCTATGTTATTTATTTTGTTTATTACGTTATACATGTATTAGATGAATTTTGATAGATAAGCTGTAGAGTTGATATTAGCATCATATTGAAGTATTTTTATCCTGTCTCCCAGAGCAGAAATTCCACTGGAACGGATTAATGGCATTTCAATTAATTTAATTGAGGAAAACTGACTAAACATACGAGCAGATCAGGATGTGAGCAATGTCACAGAATGAATTAAACTCATAAGCTGAGGTTCCACTGTACACATATAGTACACTTATTAATTACTATAATGAATGTACTATATATGTTCTATAGGTGTATTTATTGTAGGAAATCAGGTGTGGGAGGTATGGTAGCCAGCCAGGCCACCCCACCCACACATACTATGACATTTGAAGTGTCCCAGAGCAGTAAAATACATATACAGTGTACCCTTGATTTTCGTAATTAATCCGTTCCAGAGAGTCTGACTCAAGGCAAAATTTATGATTTGCGAAATTATTTTCCCCATGAGAAATAATGTAAATCCAATTAATCTCTTTCAGACACCCAAAAGTATTAACAGAACATATGTTTTTAGAGATTAAATACAGATTTATGCATAGAAAACAATGAGACATCAAGAATAAAACAATAATAACATCATACTTACCTTTATTGAAGACTCTTGTTGGTTTATGACTAAAATATGTCTTTATGTATGTTAGGAATTGTCATGGCAGCAGAGGAATTTGGAGATAGGACAAGATAGTCCTTGATTATGACACTAATATCAACTCTATGGCTTATTTATGTAATATGACATAGTAAGCAATGTTAATAACATAGAAACCTGACATATACTCTAGAATGAATAAAATATGTCATTTCGTATGTGAGGAGTGGCTTTTTGTGTTGTTGGGTTTATAATGGCCACTGAGATCAGCCGTACATATTAGTGGTAGGGGAGGCGGCAGCAGAAGCCACCACCACTATTCACACAAACAATGTAAGTAATTTATAAATAAGAAATATTTTCACTTTAATTTATAAATAAGAAATATTTACACTTTAATTTATAAATAGAAATATTTACACTTTAATTTATAAATAAACATTTACACAGATAGGGAAGCTGTGATTTCGTGTATAGGGCAAGGAGGAATAACATCTTGTAGGAGTGAGGAAGAGCCAGTTGTGAGTGTGGGGGAAGTTCGTGAGGCAGTAGGTAAAATGAAAGGGGGTAAGGCAGCCGGGATTGATGGGATAAAGATAGAAATGTTAAAAGCAGGTGGGGATATAGTTTTGGAGTGGTTGGTGCAATTATTTAATAAATGTATGGAAGAGGTAAGGTACCTAGGGATGGCAGAGAGCATGCATAGTTCCTTTGTATAAAGGCAAAGGGGATAAAAGAGAGTGCAAAAATTATAGGGGGATAAGTCTGTTGAGTGTACCTGGTAAAGTGTATGGTAGAGTTATAATTGAAAGAATTAAGAGTAAGACGGAGAATAGGATAGCAGATGAACAAGGAGGCTTTAGGAAAGGTAGGGGGTGTGTGGACCAGGTGTTTACAGTGAAACATATAAGTGAACAGTATTTAGATAAGGCTAAAGAGGTCTTTGTGGCATTTATGGATTTGGAAAAGGCGTATGACAGGGTGGATAGGGGGGCAATGTGGCAGATTGTTGCAATGTTGTTGTGTAGGAGGTAGGTTACTGAAAGCAGTTGAAAGAGTTTTTATTTAAATAAACGAGGATAGTGAGGCTCAAGTTAGAGTATGTAGAAAGAGGAAATTTTTTCCCAGTAAAAGTAGGCCTTCTAGACAAGGATGTATGATGTCACCGGGTTTTTAATATATCATTATAGATGGGGTTGTTAATAGAAGTAAATGCAGGGTCTTGGCAAGAGGCGTGGAGTTAAAAGAAAAGAATCACACACAAAGTGGGAGTTGTCAAAGCTGCTAGCATTGCTGATGACACCATGTGCTCTTGGGAGATGCTGAAGAAAGTTGCCGAGATTCGGTGGATGAATTTGTAGGGTGTGCAAAAGAAGAACTTCAAGGTGAATACAGGAAAAGTAAGGTTATGAGGAATAACAACAAGATTAGGTGATGATAAAAGATTGAATAACAGATTGGAGTAGGAGAGAGTATGGAGGCGGGGAACGTTTCTGATATTTGGGACGTGGACGTGTCAGCGGATGGGTCTATAGAAAGATTGAGGTGAACATAGAATTGAAGAGGGAAAAAGAGTGAGTGGTGCACGTAAATAAGTCTGTGAGACAAAGAACTTTTTGTCCTATGTAGGCAAAAAGAGGGAATTGTATGAAAGAGTAAAGTTTTACCAACGCTCTTATAAGGGAGTGACAGCGTGGGTGATGAATGTTGCAGCCAGAAGGAGAAGGGGCTGAGGCAGTGGAATGACATGTCAGTAGGGCCATGTGAGGTGTGAATATAATGCAGAGAATTTTTTATTTTTTTTTTTTTTTTTTTCGTAGTTTGTAAGTTAGGAGGAGGTGCGGGTTACCAAAACTGTTGTCCAAGGGCTGAGGGAAGGGTTTGTTGGAGGGTGTGGGTTCGGACATGTAGAGAGAATGAGCGAAACAGAATGACTTCAAGAGTGTATCAGTCTGTATGTAAGGAAGGCGGGTAGGGGTCGGCCTAGAAGGGTCGGAGGGAGGGGGTAAAGGAGGTTTTGTGTGCGAGGTGCTTGGACTTCCAGCAGGCTGCGTGAGCGTGTTTAAATAGGAGTAAATTTGGAGACAAATGGTTTTTTAATACTTGACGTGCTTTTTGGAGTGTGAGCAAAGTAACATTTATGGAAGGATTCAGGGAAACCGGCAGGCCGGACTTGAGTCCTGGAGATGGGAAGTACAGTGCCTGCACTCTGAAGGAGGGGTGTTAATGTTGCAGTTTAAAAACTGTAGTGTAAAGCACCCTTCTGGCAAGACAGTGATGGAGTGAATGATGGTGAAAGTTTTTCTTTTTCGGGCCACCCTGCCTTGGTGGGAATCGGCCGGTGTGATAATAAAAAAAAAAATAATTTACACTTACCATTGGAGGAGATGCTGGCAGAGGACGGCGTATGTTGTCAGTGCCCAATATACCTCAAACAACAATGGAGGAGTTAAGTTTCCTGTCATCATTTTTCTATCGCTTATTGCTTAAGTTACTTGCTACACTGTTAATGCTACACTTTATCACTGGCTGGCGCTATAGTCTTTATCATCTCATGCTGCTCTAGTATCATACATATTGTAGAATCACTGTAGAAGGCACATTCTCCCTTCTAGACGAGTGACTATTAGCAAGTCAAATGACGATCCGTGAGGCAATAGTTTGACGAAAAAACGTTATGATTAGCAAAATTTTTGAAATACAATGCTTACAATATTTGGGGGGTCCACTGTACAGTTCACTCATTACTTAGCTTAAAATATTTGTAATTTTAATGTAGGGTGAGACGTTAGTAAATGAGATAGAATGAATAAATGAGAGAGAAAATGAGTAATTGAGAGAGGACAGAGATAAGGAGTATGTAAACAGATGAACACGTCTGGTTTTGGTTCATACAAACACTTTACATTGTGTACTACTTGTCTCCAAGTTGGTACAGTAGAATAAATAAAAGAGCACTCCAGTTCTCATGTAACACCATTAATGAACTACGTTTGGAAGCATGTGCTGGGAACTTTGATGTCATTATGTTAACTGAAATGTGGTATGGTTTAAAGAGTCGGGACATGATTGCTGAGTGTAATATTCAAGGGTTTAAGTTGTTCCATGTGGATAGATATAATGGGAAGGGGGGAGGAGTTGCGTTATATGTTCGAGAAAATATTAATTATTGCATAAAAACAGGTATAAAAATAGATGGAACAGTAACAGAATCTGTTTGGGTAGAGTTTCTAGAAGGTCAAGAAAAACTAATTCTAGGTGTAATATACCAACCTCCAGGCTTGGATCACGATAGAGGGAGACTTCTTTGGTACGAAATTGTTAGGGCTTCTAGACACAATAACAGTGATAGTAGGGGATTTTAACTTTAGTCAAATTGACTGGAATTCTTTGACTGGTAATCTGGAGTCCAGTGACTTTATGGAAACAGTTCAGGACTGTTTCCTGAAACAGTGTGTAACAGAGCCTACCAGGGGTAATAATTTGCTCGGCCTAGTCTTGTCAAATAAGGAAACATTCGTAAATAATCTGGAGATCACTGAAGAGCTTGGCGGAAGTGATCACAAATCCATCACTTTTAGCATTAACGTGGAATACAAGAAAAATCCCTGATTTTCATTCTGCTGATTACAGTGAACTTAGGGAACACCTATCTAATCTCGATTTGGGTTATCTAGCTAATGATTTTGTTGACGATGATCTTATTTATGATTATGAAGGGATCTTCATTTATGATTTTTTTCTTAATAATATACACCATGCTCAGAGTATATACATTACCCAGAGAGAAATTAGGTCTCATAATAACGATCCCAAATGGGTTAACAGGAGGCTAAAGCATCTATTAGGGGAGAAAAGTGGAATTTATAGGCGCATCAGAAGAGGAGAAGTTAACCTTACTGACCAATATGTGCAGCTTAAAACTGAAGTGAAAAAGGGGATTAGAAAGGCTAAATGTGACTATGAAATTAGAGTTGCTAATGAATCAAAGACCCATCCAAAGGGGTTCTTTCAAGTGTATAGGACGAAGGTGAAGGAAAAAGTAGGATCTCTGAAAATTGGGAATGGACAGCTGATGGATAATGAACTGGAAATGTTTTCCATATTTAATGACTATTTTTTGTCAGTTTTTACACAGGGAGACATAAATGAGATTCCAGAAATTAACAATTATTTAGTTCCTGACGAATTCCAATTGACTAATATTACTGTCTCGAGGGACATGTTTATCAAACAGATAGACAATCTGAAGCAAAATAAGTCTCCTGGGCCCGACGAGTTGTTTTCCAGGGTGCTTAAAGAGTGCAAGATGGAACTTAGTCAGACATTAACGAGTGTGTTTAATGCGTCCATCCTTACTGGTGTTGTGCCAGAGTTGTGGAAGCTGGCTAATATAGTTCCTATATTCAAATCAGGGGATAAGTCCGTTCCTTCAAATTACCATCCAATAAGCCTGACATAGTGGGCAAGATACTAGAATCAATTATATTTGACATTATTAAAATTCACCTTGAAGAGCATAACTGGATAAATGAATCTCAGCATGGGTTCATGAGAGGTCGTTCCTGCCTGACAAATTTACTGACGTTCTTCAATAGAACTTTTGAGGCAGTGGACAGTGATAAAGAATATGATATTGTTTATTTGGATTTTAGTAAAGCCTTCGATAGAGTGCCTCACAAGAGACTCTTAAGAAAAGTGGCAGCTCATGGTATTAGAGGTAAAGTTCTAGCATGGATAGAGGCATGGCTTACCAATAGAAAGCAGAGAGTTTCAATTAATGGCGTCAAATCTGAATGGGGATTAGTCACTAGTGGCATTCCACAAATATCAGTTTTATGCCCTCTCTTGTTCATAATTTACATTAATGACCTTGATGAAGGGATTACGAGTGACATGAGCAAATTTGCTGGGAAAACAAGATAGCAACGAACTCCAGGAGGATTTGGACAAATTAATGTCTTGGTCTGAAAAATGGCAGATGAAGTTCAATGTGGACAAGTGTAAAGTACTAGTCCTTGGTAATAAAAATAACCCTCAAAGCTATAATCTAGGTGAAGTAGAGCTTGATCATATAGAATGTGAAAAAGACTTGGGAGTCATGGTAAGCAGAAACCTGAAGCCAAGACTGCAGTGCCTAAGTGTGTGCAACAAGGCTAACAGAATTCTTTGATTTATCTCAAGAAGTATAAGTAACAGAAGTCCAAAAGTTATTCTACAGCTCTATACATCACTAGTGAGGCCTCATTTAGATTATGCTGCTCAGTTTTGGTCTCCTTACTACAGGATGGATATAGACTCATTAGAGAACATACAGAGAAGAATGACTAAAATGATTTACTGTGTAAGGAATCTCCCGTATGAAGATAGACTTAAAGCCTTAAATCTTCACTCTCTGGAGACATGTACAATGAGGGGAGATATCATTGAAGTGTATAAGTGGATGACAGGCATAAACAAAGGAGATATTAATAAAGTACTGAGGGTGCCAAACCAGGTAAGGACCTGAAATAATCGATTTAATTTGGATAAATTTAGATGGACTTCCAGCAGGCGTGCGTGAGCGTGTTTGATAGGAGTGAATGGAGACGAATGGTTTTTAATACTTGATGTGCTGTTGGAGTGTGAGCAAAGTAACATTTATGAAGGGGTTCAGGGAAGCCGGCAGGCCGGACTTGAGTCCTGGAGATGGGAAGTACAGTGCCTGCACTCTGAAGGAGGGGTGTTAATGTTGCAGTTTAAAAACTGTAGTGTAAAGCACCCTTCTGGCAAGACAGTGATGGAGTGAATGATGGTGAAAGTTTTCTTTTTCGGGCCACCCTGCCTTGGTGGGAATCGGCCAGTGTGATAATAAAAAAAAAAAAATTTAGATTTAGAAAGGACATAGGTAAGTACTGGTTTTCTAACAGAGTTGTGGATGCGTGGAACCATCTTCCCAGTAGGGTGATAGAGGCTAGGACCTTGTGTAGCTTTAAAAAGAGAGTGGACAAATATATAAGTGGGAGGGGCTGGGTTTGATTGGTGTCATTGGGTACGGGAGTTAATTTTTGGGTTGTTTGGTTAGAGGTCATTTTGATAAGGACCTGCCTTGTATGGGTCAGTAGGCCTTCTGCAGTGTTCCTCCATTCTTATGTTCTTAACATAAGAAAGAAGGAACACCGCAACAGGCCTGTTGGCCCATACTAGGTAGGTCCTTTACAATCCTTCCCTCTAACAAAATATTTGCCAACCCAATTTTCAATGCTACCCCTCTCACTCATGTATTTATCTAATCTAAATTTGAAACTATCCAACGTTTTAGCTTCAATAACCCTACTAGGCAGACTGTTCCACTCATCAACTGCCCTATTTCCAAACCAATACTTTCCTATATCCTTTCGAAATCTAAACTTATCTAATTTGAATCCATTATTGCGGGTTCTTTCTTGAAGGGATATCTTCAAAACCTTATATTCCCTTTCTTAATACCCATCTTCCACTTATACACTTTGATCTTGTCTCCCCTCATTCTTTGTCTTACTAGTGAACGTAATTTAAGAGCCTTCAATCGTTCTTCATACGGAAGATTTCTAATGCTATGTGAATATCTAAATGGTATACAATACCAACAGGTTGGTAGGTAAGACACATGGGCAACATTTAGGCAACTTTATTCCGAAACGTTTCGCCTACACAGTAGGCTTCTTCAGTTGAGTACAGAAAGTAGGCAGGAGCAGTAGAGATGTGAAGACGATGTAATCAGTCCATCACCCTTGAAGTCGTAGATTTGAGGTTGTCAGTCCCTCAGCCTGGAGATGTTCTGTTCCAAAGTCTGGAACTAACTGAAGATCAAGCATCAGTGTTGAGACTTTAATACTGTTGGAAGGAGAGGTGCAAAGTAGTAATAGTAGTGAGAATGTAGCCACTGAGAGGTCACGTCCCTCTCAGATCAAACAATTCTCACTTGAAAAAGTTGTCCAAGGTGTTTTCTCTTCTGTACCAAGATGCCATTGTGTTGTAGTGTCTGACAGAGTGAATATCAAAATGGTATACAATACCGACAGGTTGGTAGGTAAGACACATAGGCAACATTTAGGCAACTGTATTCCAAAACATTTTGCTTACACAGTAGGCTTCTTCAGTCGAGTACAGAAAGTAGGCAGGAGCAGTAGAGATGTGAAGACGATGTAATCAGTCCATCACCCTTGAAGTTGTAGATTTGAGGTTGTTCCAAAGTCTGGAACAAACTGAAGATCAAGCGACAGTGTTGAGACTTAAATACTGTTGGAAGGAGAGGTGCAGAGTAGTAGTAGTGAGAATGTAGCCACTGAGAGGTCATGTCCCTCTCAGATCAAACAATTCCAGACTTTGGAACAGAAGTTCTCCAGGCTGAGGGATTGACAGCCTCAAATCTACGACTTCAAGGGTAATGGACTGATTACATTGTCTTCACATCTCTACTGCTCCTGTGTACTTTCTGTACTTGACTGAAGAATTCAGCACTTCTGTGCAAAAGAAAGTATCCTTTACATAGATTCCTACTCCTCCCTGTGACCTATTGATTCTATCACATCTATACATGTTGTAGTTTTCTATCTTTATCTCTCCGTCCAAAACATCCCTTGTGTGTGTTTCTGTAAATGCTCCAAACATGGCATTCGCTTCTGTTAGGAGCCCACTTTTATAACTAACATTTTCATTTTTATCTGATTTCAAGCCCTGAATATTTGCAAATATGAAGCAGGAATTACCATGTGGAATGTTTTGTCTTACTTCGTTTCATTAGTACCACTGGTGGTGTACTACCTGGTATGTCCCCTGGTGTACACGCCCCTGGTTTCTCCAGTACAGGCTTCGTGTTTGGTTGCTTATTCGGCCTTGATGGGCTGATGCCTGGTTTGGTATGCCCTATTTTACTGCCCACCTGTCCTCTCTGTACCATTTTCCCTGTTTGTCTCTTCCTTTGTTTTGATATTTTCTCCTTTTGTCTAAAAAAGAATGCTGTTCAATTTCCCTTTCTCTGCTAACTCTGTAATGCTGCATTTCTTTTATATGGTGGTCTGGGCAGCTCGGGTCATAACATTCTCTGGACTGTGTTGAAGCTTTACACATTACTGGATGGAAGTACCGGCACTCTTTGTTGAAATGACACTTTCCCTTCCTCAATATGTTGGCACATTTTCTTGTGTGTTTATTCCAGCAATTTCTGCCATATAGGCACATACCTTTAGCATAGTAGTATCTGCAAATGTTCTGACTACCTATATTTATTGATTTTGTGTCTTTCCTAAGTTCTGCCACCTGATCTGAGTTCTCTTGTTCACTTTCTTCTAGGCTAATTTCTTCCCTTTGCTCGTTCTCATTTGTTCCTGCTCTAGCTTTCTCATCCTCCCTTTCCCTTTCTGCTATGTTATGTATCCCTGTTTCGTTCTTTTCTGATTTGCTCTGTATGACGTTTTCCACTCTTCCACTCCTTGGTTTTCACCTCTATTTGCATTTTCCTCCTTTTCTTGTTCCCTTTCCCCTGTTTTCCACTCTTTGTATAACTCTGGCAAGCTCCTTAGAAACTTCCTTACACTTTCTAGGTTTTCATTTTCCAGTACCTCTCTTATGCTTAACCAGCTGCCCCTTTCACTGGGGCAAATCCAGAAATGACTTTCTTGTTTTTAGTTATTTGTCATGGTTGCATGAAGCTTTGTACATGATATATGTGATGTTTTACTGAATATTTCAAAATCAGTGCCCCTCATGTTTCTCCCAAATTTTTTTTCACATATACAACAGCCTTTATTTCCTGGCCATGATTACTTTTAACCCTTTCAGGGTTTCGGCCATACTAGTATGGCTTACGCACCAGGGTTTTCGACGTACTAGTACGCCTAAATTCTAGCGCCCTCAAATCTAGTGAGAGAAAGCTGGTAGGCCTACATATGAAAGAATGGGTCTATGTGGTCAGTGTGCACTGTATAAAAAAAATCCTGCAGCACACAGTGCATAATGAGAAAAAAAAACTTTGACCGTGTTTTTTTGTATGGTATTTATTGTTGTATTCTAGTTTTCCTGGTCTCATTCTATAGAATGAAAGACATATTACAGAAATTGAGATGATTTTGGCTGATTTTACAATGAAAAGTACCTTGAAATTGAGCTTAAAGTAGCAGAAATGTTCGATTTTTACCAAAGTTCAAAAGTAAACAAATCATGATAAGCGTCCAATACACGTCAACTGGTGAGTCTCATATTCTTTCACAAGTGCACCAGTATTATTTATACCATTCTTTACACTATTGAAGTAGTCTGCATAACAGTAAATCTTCTGGTTTTTGTGAGAATAAAAATTCAAATTGGTAAGCAAAAGAATGTAATAGGGGCGTTGGGACGTGACTAATGAACAGAGGAAATATCATTTTAGTGCCAGGAATGTCTTTCTTGTTTATTCTGGACCCTATTTGGAAATTGGCATCTTTTGAAATTTGTGTGAAATTGGCAAAATTGCTAAATTCTGACCACTGTATTGGATACTTGAAATCGGTAAATGGGTGGTTTCTTGCACTCATTCGATAGAAAAATGGAGCTCTAGTGAAATATTCATGATTTTTGTCGACTAGTACAGTGGAATTGGCCAGGCACACCATCTAAAGGGGACAAAAAGATACAAAACATCCAGACCATGGGAAAACCTGGGTAGCCACAGCCACTCAAGAGGGAGAAGCTTTTAGTGCCAGGAAGGAAAAAAAACTGGCAGGAAATGGCAGAAATTGTACACCAAATCCAGTCATTCCTGGAGTGGAAATACAGTCGATGGCCTCCACTCCAAACCAACAGATACAGATACTAATGCTGGAAAAAAAATCCCTACCCAGTAACAACAATACCACCAGTCCGATGACATTCTTCTTTGCACATAGATTATCATAGCGTGTCAGCGTGCCTCGTTGTGCTCCCGGTTTTTCTGGTGTTTTCACGGTCGCTCTTACGTGCTAGAACTTTAATTTGTGTCATCAATCCTATACGATACATCCCTCTAGCGCCTGGAACCAATCTTGGGCGGAAAACATTATATATGAGTAAAAAAAGGAGAATTAGTGTGCACTTTCCCAGCAAGTTATCTGCCAAGGGGAATCATAGGGCCGTCCCGTGTGGAAAAATAATAATATTGAATTTTGTGTCAGAGGAAAGAAAGTCCCCTGAAAGCATTGAGTATACATAGTTTATAGTGTATACTACAGTGGCTCCCTAGTATAATTAGATAAAGGCTAAAGTGTCATTTTAAAAAAGGTGAATTTGTAAATGAAGTGATAAGCCTATAGAGGCAGGTGCCAGAAAATCGCCAGAAACTTAAACCACAGGTCAGCTGTTTTTTTTTAATAAAACTTCCTGGCCTGCTAGTGTACTCGCATATAATCTAGTGATACCAGTGAATAGCAGAATACAAATGTTGTAGTAGCAACTAACCAGTATTATAATGGTACTTAGTGAAGTGGAGTGACTTTCATTTGTTTCTTTTTCTTGAAATACCAGACGTTACTGTGAATTTCATTAACCTGTAGTTTTTCCCGCGGTCGCAATATACACAACGAAAGCAATTATTACTACAGAAAAGCGCCCTTCCTCCAAAATTGCACCAGTTTAACTATAGTGATAATATAGCATTTATTGTGGTGGAGACGGAAAAAAAAAATAAAAGAAGCTAGATACAGCGATTGATAAACAAAGGTGGAGGCTCGACCGTTCGTCATTTTAGGAGTGCCAGCAGTCACCGCTCTTCAACACGCAAGTTATACTTTTGTATCAATCAAAAACACAAAATTACTCGGGTAGATAATTTCCAGTAGATCCTTCATGTGTTAGCTCAAATCACCGACCAGTATGGTTTAAATAAGTGACCCACTGATCAGATCAATAGACTGGTCCGAACCCTTGACTGGGTCCGAACCCCTTTGACTGGTCCGAACCCTTGACTGGTCCGAACCCTGGACGGGTTTCAAACGGTTTCGTTGTGCACCACCTAGCAGGTTATTAATAGAATATTCAAGAGGTTGCTAGTAAAATTTGCAGTAAATCAACCATTCAAATCATTATGAAGCTGTGTGAAAGTCTGTGGCCCAGTCAAACAAACGGGCTTCCACATGCATAAATTGTCATTTTTGTGGAAATTGGTGCCCACGCCCCTTGTGCAGATATCCAAGAACTAGCTACAACCAGTATTAAAACAGGGAAGTGTTTTTGGTATGCCCAAATGAGATAAATCTGTGACTAAAATCACAAGGGTATAAAAGAGGTCAACATCAAAGCTGCTTTCATAGAAAACCGGGAAGCTTTCTACAACAGATGGGAACATAAAAAGTCCGGGCTGAAGGGTTTACTGCCCTTGATACTGGCCATGTAGTCAAACTGTAAGGCTGGAGATGATGTCCTGGTAGTCAGTAAAGGGGGGGGCTGATAGTGCTGTCCTGGGAGACAGTAATGGGGAAGCTGGAGGTGCTGTCCTGGGAGGACAGTAATGGTGAAGCTGGAGGTGCGGGTCCTGGGAGACAGTAATGGTGAAGCTGGAGATGCTGTCCTGGGAGACAGTAATGGGGAAGCTGGAGATGCTGTGCTGGGAACAGTAATGGTGAAGCTGGAGATTTGTCCGGGTAGTCCGGGAATTATACGCAGGAAGGAATACATATGAATGACCGCATAGGGGACAGGAGCCATAGTAGGGAAACAAGTGTATCAAAGATAAGATAAAACAATATTGCAAACTAGAAATACCGCAGGAAATAGCAAACAAGAGGACTCCACTAGCAATAGTGAGGATATATTACCAAAAACAAATGGTGGGAGCTCCATTGTTGGTGCTAGGGAGGAAAAAAGTAAGACAGGGAAACATGCACCAACAGGGAATACAGTCACAGAAACCCAAGGCAAACGGAAACCAAGCCTGTGCACATACTACGCATTTGGGTATCTGCTGGCATGGGAAATCTGGAAAAACAGATGGACGTGAAACCTATGACCACCCTAGGAAATGCCATGCCCATATGAAAAACAGGAAAATGCAAACTCCCTTCCTGTAGCTTTTTCACCCTGAACTGTGTACCTCTTCAGTACAGGAAAGACTGTGTCATAACTTAAAATTGCCAGGCATACATCTAAAAGGGGGGGGGGAAAAAAAGATACAAAACATCCAGGCCATGGGAAAACCTGGGTAGCCACAGCCACTAAAGAGGGAGAGGTTTTTTAGTGCCAGGAAGGAAAAAAACTGGCAGGAAATGGCAGAATCGTACACCAAATCCAGTCATTCCTGGAGTGGAACCACAGTCGATGGCCTCCACTCCAAACCAACAGAAAACAGATACTAATCCCGGGAAAAAAAAATCCCCCCCCAGTACCAACAATACCACCAGTCCGATAACATTCTTCTTTGCAAATATACAGGGTCTAAAGCCAGCAACAACAACAAAAACCTTTCATCCGTGGACTGCTTGCAGAGGCAAAGGCAATGTTCGCGGCTTCACTGAGACCCACATAAAGGATCACTTGGACAACGAAATATGGATCCCAGGTTACAACCTAAACAGATGTGACAGAGTGAACAGGCAAAAGGGGGGGTTTGGGCCCGTACATTGCCCGAGTCACTTGTTTGCACAGAACTGCTAAATGCCTCAAATGATGTAGTGAAGTTTTGCAGTAAAGGTCGAGAACCAAAACCTAGTCATTGTGATAGTCTACAAGCCTTCGATGCAAAAATCCCAGCAATTCAGGAACAGCTGTTAAAAATTGACCACTGTCTGGAAAACCTTCCACTCCTGCACCCAACATCTTGCTCCTGGGGATTTCAACTTAAGGCACCTAAAATGGAGGAATATAGCAAATAATATTGTTGCAGTAAAACACCAGGAGGCAGCTCGATGAAAACTCACACTCACGCGAGCTTTTAAATCTCTGCACAAAATTCAATTTAAACCAGCAAATAATAGAGCCTACTAGACTGGAGAATACACTAAACCTCATCTTCACTAACAATGATGATCTATAAGAAATATCCCAAAAACCCTATCAAAAACAATATACTCAGATCACAACATAATGAGGTTCATCATGTATGCGCGGAGCCCCAGACCGACATAATGAGATTAGTCACGAGGGAGCATTCACCAAATTCAACTTCAATAACAAAAACATAAAGTGGGACCAAGTAAACCAAGTCCTAACCGATATAAGCTGGGAAGATATACTAAGCAAACACAGACCCCAACTTATGCCTAGAACAGATTAACTCGGTAGCACTCGATGTTTTGCACAAGGCTTATTCCTCTAAGAAAAAGGAGGAGTAATGTAAAACAGAAAGAGACAGGCGCTCCCTTTACAGGCGACGGAAAAGAATAACAGAGCGGCTAAAAGAAGGGCAATATATCTGAAATGCGTAGGAGACACTGGTCAGAGAAATAGCAAGCATCGAACTTAAGCTAAAAAGAATCCTTTAGGAGTCAGGAATCGCGGGAAGAACTAAAAGCCATAAATGAAATCGAAAGAAACCCAAAGTAATTTTTTCTCCTATGCCAAACAAAATCGAGAACAACGTCCATTTTTGGGCCCCTACTTAAACAAGATGGGTCCTACACAGATGACAACAAGGAAATGAGTGAGCTACTCAAGTCCCCCAAAATGACTCATTTTTAAGCAAGCCGCTAACCAGACTGAGAGTCGAAGATCAAAATGAATTTTTTATGAGAGAGCCACAAAATTTTGATTTTAAAACAACCTAACCGATTTTATCCTGACGCCAAATGACTTCGAACAGGCGATAAATGACATGGGCCCATGCACTCTGCCCCAGGGCCCGACTCATGGAACTCTGTGTTCCCTCAAGAACTGCAAGAAGCCCCTATCAAAGAGCCTTTTCCATCCTATGGAGAGGGAGCATGGACACGGGGTCGTCCCACAGTTACTAAAACAACAGACATAGCCCCACCCACAAAGGGGGCAGTAAAGCAACAGCAAAGAACTAAAAGACCAACAGCACAAAAATCCCATATCATAAAAATCTTTGAAAGGGTCCTAAGAAGCAAGATCACCACGCATCTAGAAACCCCTCAGTTACACAACCCAGGGGAAAAATGGGTTTAGAACAGGTCGCTCCTGTCTTTTCTCAACTATTGGACCACTACGACAAGGTCCTAAATGCACTAGAAGACAAAAAGAATGCGATGTAATATATACAGACTTTGCAAAAGCCTTCGACAAGTGGGGACCATGGTGTAATAGTGCACAAAATGCGTGCAAAAGGGAAAATAACAGGAAAAGTCGGTCGATGGATCTATAATTTCCTCACTAACAGAACACAGAGAGTAGTCGTCAACAGAGTAAAGTCCGAGGCAGCTACGGTGAAAAGCTCTGTTCCACAAGGCACAGTACTCGCTCCCATCTTGTTCCTCATCCTTTATATCCGACATAGACAAGGATGTCAGCCACAGCACCGTGTCTTCCTTTGCAGATGACACCCGAATCTGCTTGACAGTGTCTTCCATTGCAGACACTGCAAAGCTCCAGGCAGACATCAACCAAATCTTTCAGTGGGCTGCAGGGAAAACAATATGAAGTTCAACGATGAGAAATTTCAATTACTCAGTTATGGTAAACATGAGGAAATTAAAACTTCATTTAGAGTACAAAACAAATTCTGGCCACAAAATAGAGCGAAAACACCAACGTCAAAGACCTGGGAGGTGATCATGTCGGAGGATCTCACCTTCAAGGACCTAACACTGTATCAATTGCAAACTGCTAGAAAAATGACAGGATGGATAATGAGAACCTTCAAAACTAGGGAGGCCAAGCCATGATGACACTCTTCAGGTCACTTGTTCTATCTAGGCTGGAATATTGCTGCACACTAACAGCACCTTTCAAGGCAGGTGAAATTGCCCCACCTAGAAAATGTACAGAGAACTTTCACGGCGCGCATAACGGAGATAAAACACCTCAATTATTGGGAGCGCTTGAGGTTCCTAAACCTGTATTCCCTGGAACGCGGAGGGAGAGATACATGATTATATACACCTGGAAAATCCTAGAGGACGTACCGATTTGCACACGAAAATCCCCCACTACAAAAGAAAAATTGGCAGCGATGCACCACCCCCCCAATGAAAAGCAGGGGTGTCCTAGCATTTAAAGGGGACCATAAATAAGTGTGGGGGGGCCCGAGATGTTCAACTGCCCCCCGCCCCAAAAAGGGGGGGATTACCAACAACCCTGGCAGTTTCAAGCGGGCAGGGACAAGCACCTAAAGTCAGTTCCCGGGTCAGCCGGGTGTGGGCCGTATGTTGGTTTGCGTGCGCGCACAAAAGAATGGTTGATCAGGCTCTGATCCACCGGAGGGGGTGGTCTCAGACCCGGGGCCCCGGGGGCGTTTACCCCCGGAACTCTCTCCAGGTAAACTCCCGGTAAATATACGGGTCTAAAGCCAGAATAAACAACAAAAACCTTTCATCCCTGGGCTGCTTGCAGAGGGAAAGGCAGTGTTGCGGCTTTCCTGAGACCCAAAAAGGTTCACTTGGGGCAATGAAATATGGATCCCCGGTTACAACCTTACGATATGACAGAGTGAACGGCAAAAGGGGGGGGGGGGGGTTGGGCCCGTACTTGCAGGTCACTTGTTTGCACAGAACTGCTTAATGCCTCAAATGATGTAGTGGAAGTTTTAGCAGTAAAGGTCGAGAACCAAAACCTAGTCATTGTGGTAGTCTACAAGCCTCCGGATGCAACATCCCAGCAATTCCAGGAACAGCTGTTAAAAATTGACCACTGTCTGGAAAATCTTCCAGCTCCTGCACCCAACATCTTGCTCCTTGGGGGATTTCAACTTAAGGCATCTAAAATGGAGGAATATAACAAATAATATTGTTGCAGTAATAACACCAGGAGGCAGCTCTGATGAGAACTCACACTTACACGAGCTTTTAAATCTCTGCACAAAATTCAGTTTAAACCAGCAAATAATAGAGCCTACTAGACTGGAGAATACACTAGACCTCATCTTCACTAACAATGATGATCTGATAAGAAATGTCACCATATCAAAAACAATATACTCAGATCACAACATTATTGAGGTTCAGACATGTATGCGCGGAGCCCCAGACGGACATAATGAGATTAGTCACGAGGGAGCATTCACCAAATTCAACTGCAATAACAAAAACATAAAGTGGGACCAAGTAAACCAAGTCCTAACCGATATAAGCTGGGAAGATATACTAAGCAACACAGACCCCAACTTATGCCTAGAACAGATTAACTTGGTGGCACTCGATGTATGCACAAGGCTTATTCCTCTAAGAAAAAGGAGGAGTAGATGTAAAATAGAAAGAGACAGGCGCTCCCTTTACAGGCAACGGAAAAGAATAACAGAGCGGCTAAAAGAGGTCAATATATCTGAAATGCGTTGGGAGACACTGGTCAGAGAAATAGAAAGCATCGAACTTAAGCTAAAGGAATTTTATAGGAGTCAGTAATCCCAAAGTATTTCTTCTCCTATGCCAAATCAAAGTCGAGAACAACGTCCAGTAGTGGGCCTCTACTTAAACAAGATGGGTCCTTCACAGATGACAGCAAGGAAATGAGTGAGCTACTCAAGTCCCAATATGACTCAGTTTTTAGCAAACCGCTAACCAGACTGAGAGTCGAAGATCAAAATGAATTTTTTATGTGAGAGCCACAGAATTTTGGTTAACACAAGCCTATCCGATGTTATCCTGATGCCAAATGACTTCGAACAGGCGATAAATGATATGCCCATGCACTCTGCCCCAGGGCCAGACTCATGGAACTCCGTGTTCATCAAGAACTGCAAGAAGCCCCTATCACGAGTCTTTACCATCCTATGGAGAGGGAGCATGGACACGGGGGTTGTCCCACAGTTACTAAAAACAACAGACATAGCCCCACTCCACAAAGGGGGCAGTAAAGCAACAGCAAAGAACTACAGACCGATAGCACTAACATCCCATATCATAAATATCTTTGAAAGGGTCCTAAGAAGCAAGATCACCACCCATCTAGAAACCCATCAGTTACACAACCCAGGGCAACATGGGTTTAGAACAGGTCGCTCCTGTCTGTCTCAACTATTGGATCACTACGACAAGGTCCTAGATGCACTAGAAGACAAAAAGAATGCAGATGTAATATATACAGACTTTGCAAAAGCCTTCGACAAGTGTGACCATGGCGTAATAGCGCACAAAATGAGTGCTAAAGGAATAACAGGAAAAGTCGGTCGATGGATCTATAATTTCCTCACTAACAGAACACACAGAGTAGTAGTCAACAGAGTAAAGTCAGAGGCAGCTACGGTGAAAAGCTCTGTTCCACAAGGCACAGTACTCACTCCCATCTTGTTCCTCATCCTCATATCTGACATAGACAAGGATGTCAGCCACAGCACCGTGTCATCCTTTGCAGATGACACCCGAATCTGCATGACAGTGTCTTCCATTGCAGACACTGCAAGGCTCCAGGCGAACATCAACCAAATCTTTCAGTGGGCTGCTGAAAAGAATATGAAGTTCAACGATGAGAAATTTTAATTACTCAGATATGGTAAACACAAGGAAATTAAATCTTCATCAGAGTACAAAACAAATTCTGGCCACAAAATAGAGCGAAACACCAACGTCAAAGACCTGGGAGTGATCATGTCGGAGGATCTCGCCTTCAAGGACCATAACATTGTATCAATCGCATCTGCTAGAAAAATGACAGGATGGATAATGAGAACCTCCAAAACTAGGGAGGCCAAGCCCATGATGACACTCTTCAGGTCACTTGTTCTATCTAGGCTGGAATATTGCTGCACACTAACAGCACCTTTCAAGGCAGGTGAAATTGCTGACCTAGAAAATGTACAGAGAACCTTCACGGCGCGCATAACGGAGATAAAACACCTCAGTTACTGGGAACGCTTGAGGTTCCTAAATCTGTATTCCCTGGAACGCAGGCGGGAGAGATACATGATTATATACATGTGGAAAATCCTAGAGGGACTAGTACCGAACTTGCACACGAAAATCACTCACTACGAAAGCAAAAGACTTGGCAGACGATGCAACATCCCCCCAATGAAAAGCAGGGGTGTCACTAGCACGTTAAGAGACCATACAATAAGTGTCAGGGGCCCGAGACTGTTCAACTGCCTCCCAACATACATAAGGGGGATTACCAACAGACCCCTGGCAGTCTTCAAGCTGGCACTGGACAAGCACCTATAGTCGGTTCCTGACCAGCCAGCCTGTGGCTCGTCCGTTGGTGTGCATGCAGCCAGCAGTAACAGCCTGGTTGTTCAGGCTCTGATCCACCAGGAGGCCTGGTCACAGACTGGGCCACAGGGGCGTTGACCCCCGGAACTCTCTCCAGGTAAACTCCAGGAAAATAGGGCTCAAAGTGGGCAAAATCGCCGATGCGTAAACATCGTCGAGACCGCTAACTTTGCGAGAGCATAATTCCGTAAGTTTTCCATCAAATTTCATACTTTTGGTGTGATTATGATTTGGAAAAGATTCTCTATCTTTTCATAAGAAAAAATATTTTTTTTAGAAATTTGGGGGACCCTGAGAACAAGTTTCTGAGAGGGCTTGTCGACCCTGAAGGGTTAAGCAGGTGTATGTGGTGGATCCTGTATTTATTATGTGTGGCTGGGTGGTGGTGTGGCTTGTAGGTGGGGTGGGCTGGGCAGTGGGTATCCTTGGGTAGAGGGTAGGGATGATAGGGGGCTGTGTGGTGGGGTGGTAAGCTGGGAGATAGGGGTCTGTGGAAAGAAGGTGAGGGTGCGAGGTTGGGGGCGGCTGGGGGTTGGGATTGTTGGATGGGTGGTGTTGGATCCCGGGAATGGGGTGGGGGCACGAGGTGGGGGCCCGAGGTGGGGGCCCGAGGTGGGGGCCCGAGGTGGGGGCTGGGAGGTGGGGTGCCGTTGGCACTTGCGCATTTGTTCCCATATAATTACACCATGGTTTTACACCACACTGGGGATTAAATAGATTAACTCTTATCCACAAATTCAGTTTACCATATCACTCCTATTTCTATCCTTTTTTTTTCCTCGTTACAACATTTGTACGATAGTTTGCACTTCACTGTCACCTCTGACAATAATTTTTTCGCTGCTGATAGTCAACCCATGAATATATTCCATATATTATGCACTATATTGACTATATTCCTTATGAAATGAGAAACAGTCCTTTGGTACAAAACACGACCCACTGTGTGGTAACACGTATAGGCCTAGTTCACTGTATAACTTTCCAGATTCATTCCTCTCAGATCACTCATATATATTTTAGTTTACTGATCTTAATGTGTTCCTCACACTGGTCTACACTGGATATTGTGGTATAAGTACATGGTGTTTTTATGATTGAATATGGTTGGCCTGAGTGGCTGCCTGGCAGCACTGTCAGACGTTTGGCTACACACATCACTGCAGGGTATGTGACACTTCTCTCATGCCACCACATGTTAGTTTAAACCACTTCCATTATGTTATTCCCTATCCTTGTGTTGTTCCACTGACAATTTAGGTTCACTAGGTCTTTCTGTTATGTCTCGGTATCCTAGTCTATTCGTAGCATGGAGAATGAGTTTGGTGTTTCCACAACAGTTTCCTGGATCCTCGTTGATTCTTCCTTTCCATCTGTCCTCTTGATCCTTAACTTTGTTCCATGCTTTCCAGCCACTGGCCAGGTTCCTTCCTTGGCTTGAGGATTCTCAACAGGAGGATTACTGTGAATCTTCTGGTAGAGTTGCTCAAGAGATGACATCTTGTTCAGATTCACAGAGAGCACACAAGACATATTCACAGAGTTAAGTACAGGTCACCACTCAAACACTGCAAACATCGGCCGGATCTGGGCGCCAGAGGGGTGGTGGATGATACCCAGCAACAGGAAGGTCACAACTTTTCTCAAGGAGTAGTTGTATAGGCAGCAGCTTCCGCCCAGCAGCACAAAACGAACGAATCCAGGAGTAGTCCGTGAAAAGAGTTGGATCTTGTGTCATGGTTGTCAATATCCATCTTCTCAGTGGGGTGCTTTGCTGCTGATGCAGAATTGTGGCTACTTTGCAGGCGTTTATGTATCTTACTCTGTCAGCCAGGGAAGGAAGCTGGGCCTCAAATCTGAGACATGCTGTGTTGATCCAGATGGGCCCCAAGCAATAATAACATCACACTTACCTTTACTGAAGACTCTTGTTAGTGTATGGAAGACAGGGAGAGGGAGGACTGATTATTGTTTGGGAAGGGAATCCCCTTCCATAAAGACTTGAAGTACCAAGTCCTTATCAGGGGTTACTTCCCTTCTTTATTTTTTTATTGGCACTAGGACCACCTTGAGAGTAATTGGACCCTTGTCGCACAAAATTTGTTTCCAGAGAGCTCTGTTTCTAGTGTCTTTTTAAGATTTGCCTAAATGGGGCAAGGCATTGTCATTGAACATGTTGCAGACATCCTGCAACAGCTTTGTTAGTGTGACATTCCTCCAGAAAACTTTGCAACTCATTCCACTTTGCACAAATGTCCTTAATCACTGAGGAAGGCACCTTCTTCCCTCTCTCTTCACTTCGGTCGTCCACCAACTGTTCCACATCCTGGCCACTCACATCCAACCCCATGGACTTCCCCAAAGCTACAATAGATTCCACAACAGGGATAGGGTTGTATGGTGTGTGTGGGGAAGTACCCTGGCTGGTGTGTGGGGAAGCACCCTGGTTGGTATATGGAGAAGTACCCTGGCTGGTGTGGGGAAGTACCCTGGCTGGTGTGTGTGGGGAAGTACCCTGCGGTGGTGTGGGAGAATTAACCCTGCCAGTAGTGTTGTGGGAAATTACCCTGGCTGGTGTGTATGGGGAAGTACCCTGGTGGCAGTGGTGTGTGTGGGAAGTCTCTGACTGTGTGTGTGTGGGGAAGTACCCATGTCCTGTGTGTGGGGGAATACCCTGGCTGGATGTGTGAAGGGAAGTGCCCTCTCGTGTGTGGGGAATTACCCTGGTGGTGGTGTGGGAAGTGCCCTGGCTGTGGTGTGGAAATTACCTGGCTGGTGTGTGTGGGGAAGACCCTGGCTGGTGTGTGTGGGAAATTAAACCCCGGCTGGTTATGGTGGGGGAATTTATCCTGGTTGGTGTGTTCTTCTTGAATTCTGTCGTGTTTCGCTTTCTTTGGGCCCTTGGTGGTTTATTTAGCAGTCACACACAATATACAAGTGCAAAAAACAATGAATTATTACGAAATGTTTCGTATTACCTCAGGGTAATGTTTACTCTCTGAGAAACAATGCCAAACTGACTTTTGAATGCGCCTGTGGGAGGCTTTGTGTGCGTGGGGTCACTGGGACACTTACCGTACATCCGCCGAAATCCAAGGGAAATCACGAAAACCAGGGCTATATCTTGACGAAAAAGGTTGCCAATAACCAAAATTCATGATAACCAAGACTCATGAAAACCAAGGGTCCACTGTGTATAAAATATCCTGCAGCAAGCAGCGCATAATGAGGAAAAAAAAAACTCCGACCGAGTTTTTGGTTGAAAATACCAACTTTACAGTGTATTTTCCTTTGGTATTTATGGTTGTATTCTCGTTTTCTTGGTCACATTTAATAGAATAGAAGATATATTACAGAAATAGAGATGATTTTGAATTGAGTTCTAAATAGCGGAAATGTTTGATTTTTGCCGATGTTCAAGTGTGCTAATATTACTTATACCATTTTTGCAACAATGCAGTAGTCTGCATAACAGTAAATCTTTTATGTTTTTGTGTGAATAAAAGTTCAGAATGGAAAGCAAGCGTAATATAAGAGGGTGCTGGAGATGTGACTAATGAACAGAGAAAATGTTATTTCAGTGCTAAGAATGTCAGCATTGTTTATTCTGGCCCGTATTTTGAAATTGGCCTTGAATTGTGTATGAAATTGGCCAAACTACCAATTTCCGATCACTTTATTGGGTAGTTGAAATCAGTAAATGGGCAGTTTCTTGTACTCAGTCGATAGAACAAATGGAGTTCTGGTGAAGTAGCTAGAGTTTGGTCGACTAAAACAATGGAATTGGCCAAAAATAGGGCTCAAAGTGGGCAAAATCGGCGATACATAAATATCACTGAGATCGTTAAATTCGCGACAGCATAATTCCATAAGTTTTCCATCAAATTTCATACTTTTGGTGTCATTACTGGGAAAAGATTCGCTATCATTTTATAGGAAAATTTTTTTTTGTATTTTTTTTTTTGTTAATTCTTCGAGGCTGAGAGCAAGTTTGTGAGCGAGGGTCTCGACTGTGAAAAGGGTAAACAAATAGAGATAATTTTGACTGATTTTAGAATAGAAAATAGCTTGAAATTGAGCTCAGAAAGGCTGAATTGTTCGATTTTTTTTGCCAATATTCAAGAGTAAACAAATCAGGTCACACAACTAATGCACATCAACTGGTGGGTCTAATATGCGTTCATGAAGGCACTGATATGTTTTATGCAATTATTACAATATTGCATAACAGTAAACCTTCTATTTTTGTGTGAATAAAAATTACTTGTGTGGGTAAAAAATCAATATGAACAGATGAAATGTTATTTTAGTGCCAAAATTCTGCAATGTTT
>NC_069436.1:37072404-37129674 GCF_026875155.1 Cherax quadricarinatus | reverse complement strand
TTTTGGGAATGTTACTTTTACTATGTTAATGTTACTGTATACTGCTGAATTTTCTGTACTACTGCTTTTAATTCTGACTATGCTGTATGTTACTGTACTACTGCTGTAATGTTACTGTACTTACTGCTGTAATGTTACTGTACTACTCCCTGTAATGTTACTCTACTACTGCTGTAATGTACTGAAATACTGCTGTAATGTTACTGTATACTGCTGTAATGTTACTGTACTGCTGTTGTAATGTTACTGTACTACTGCTGTAATGTTACTGTACTACTGCTGTAATGTTACTGTACTACTGCTGAAATGTTTACTGTACTCTGTTGTAATTTTACTGTCTACTGCTGCAATGTTACTGTATTCTGCTGTAATGTTACTGTACTATGCTGTAATGTTACTGTACTACTGCTGAAATGTTACTGTATACTGCTGTAATTGTTGCTGTACTACAGCTGTAATGTTACTGTACTATGCTGTAATGTACTGTACTATGCTGTAATGTTACTGTACTATCGCTGTAATGTTACTGTATACTGCTGTAATGTTACTGTACTACTGCTGTAATGTTACTGTACTACTGCTGTAATGTTACTGTACTACTGCTGTAATGTTACTGTACTACTGTTGTAATGTTACTGTACTACTGCTGTAATGTTACTGTACTACTGCTGTAATGTTACTGTACTACTGCTGTAATGTTACAGTACTAACTGCTGTATGCTACTGTACTACTGCTGTAATGTTACTGTACTACTGCTGTATGTTACTGTACTACTGCTGTAATGTTACTGTACTACTGCTGTAATGTTACAGTACTACTGCTGTAATGTTACTGTACTAACTGCTGTAATGTTACTGTACTACTGCTGTGAATGTTACTGTACTACTGCTGTAATGTTACTGTACTACTGCTGTAATGTTACTGTACTACTGCTGTAATGTTACTGTACTACTGCTGTAATGTTACTGTACTACTGCTGTAATGTTACTGTACTACTGCTGTAATGTTACTGTACTACTGCTGTAATGTTACTGTACTATGCTGTAATGTTACAGTACTACTGCTGTAATGTTACTGTACTACTGCTGTAATGTTGCTGTACTACTGCTGTAATGTTACTGTACCTACTGCTGTAATGTTACTGTACTACTGCTGTAATTTACTGCTATACTGCGTAATGTTACTCTACTATGCTGTAATGTTATGAAACTACTGCTGTAATGTTACTGTACTACTGCTTTTAATGTTACTGTACTACTGCTGTATGTTACTGTACTACTGCTGTAATGTTACTGTAACTACTGCTTTAATGTCACTGTACTATTTGTATGTTACAGTACTACTGCTGTAAGTTTACTGTACTACTGCTGTAATGTTACTGTACTACTGCTGTAAGTTACTGTACTGATGCTGTAATTTTTACTGTATTTACTGCTGTAATGTTACTGTACTACTGCTGTAATGTTACTGTACTATGCTGTAATGTTACTGTACTACGCTGTAATTTACTGTACTACGCTGTAATGTTACTGTACTTACTGCGGTAAGGTTACTGTACTACTGCTGTAATGTTATTGTATTTCTTGTCTTTTAAATGTTACTTTTAATTTTCTGCCACGGGAAATTTTTACTGTGAAATTTTTTACTCTTTAATGTTACAGTACTATGCTGTAATGTTACTGTTTTACGCCGGGTAGGGTTTACTGTACTACTGCTGTTAAATTTCCTGTACTTTTTCTGAATGTTACTGTCCCTACTGCTGAAATGTCACTGACTATGCTTTTAAGGGTTACAGTATATGTTTGTAAGGGTTACTGAACTACTGCTGAAAATTTTTCTTACTAGGGCTTAATGTTATTTTTACTACCCCTGTAATGTTTTGTTTACTATTTCTGTAATGTTACTGAAATCCTGCGAAAATGTTACTGTACACTGCTGTAATGTTCCCTTTTACTACTGCTGAAATTTTTTTACTGTACAAATTTGGCTGTAATGTTACTGTACTACTGATGTTATAAAACATAAAAAGAAGGAACACTGAAAACAGGCCAAATGACCCAGGGCGGAGCAGGCCCGGGGGACCCCCCGGTTTAAAGGACCCTTCCCAACCCAGCTGGTCATCCCCCTAAGAAGGAACCCAAAAACCAGACCCAGCAGCCAAGCTAGCCGGCCCAAACCTCACCCCCACCCACACCCAGTCATGTATTTATCAACCCTTTTTTTAAAAACTACACAACTTTTTGCCTAAATTTAACTGTACCGGGAGTTCTTTCCCTCATCCACAAATCTATTAAAACCAAAAACCCGTACTTTTCCCATATCCTTCATGAATCTGAATTTTTCCAACTTGAAGCCATTGCTGCGAGTCCTGTGTTGGCTGGAAATTTTCAGCACACTATTTACATCCCCTTTATTTATTCCTGTTTTCCATTTATACACCTCGACCATATCCCCCCTAATTCTACGCCTTTCAAGAGAGTGCAGATTGAGGGCCTTCAGTTTATCCTCATAGGGAAGATTTCAGATACATGGGATCATCTTTGTCATCCTCCTTTGTACGTTTTCCAGTGCCTTTATATCCATTCTGTAATACGGTGACTTGAACTGAGCAGCATAGTCTAAATGAGGCCTAACCAAGGATATATAGAGTTGAAGAACAACCTGAGGACTTCTATTATTTATACTTCTAGATATGAAGCCAAGAATTCTGTTAACTTTATTGCGAACACTAACGCACTGTTGTCTTGGTTTTAGGTTTCTGCTAGTCAGAACTCCTAAATCCTTTTCGCAATTGGTAGTATTAAGGGAGGTGGCATGGTTATTTAACTTACCAACATTTAGAACTTTGCATTTGTCAATATTAAACTGCATCTGCCACTTCTCCGACCACTACGTCAGTCTATTCAAATCATCCTGGAATGCTCTAATGTCCTCATTAGAATGAATTGGACGGCCTATTTTGGTGTCATCAGCAAATATGCTTATGTCGCTATTTATTCCCTCATCTATGTCGTTTATGTAAATTGTGAACAACAACGGTCCCAACACTGACCCCTGAGGAACACCGCTTGTGACGTGCCCCCATTCTGATTTCTCCCCATTTATGCAAACTCTCTGCTGTCTATTTGTCAGCCATGCCTCTACCCAGGAAAAAAATTCTCCTCCTATTCCGTGTGCCCTAAGTTTCTATCGAAAGCCTTACTGAAGTCCATATACACAATATCATATTCATTACCATGATCTACCTACTCAAACACCTTAGTGAAAAAAGTTAATAAATTCGTAAGACAGGAACGCCCCTTTGTAAAACCGTGTTGAGATTCATTAATCAATCTGTGCCTGTCAAGATGGCTACGAATTGCTTCGGCAATTATTGATTCCATAAATTTTCCCACTATGGAGGTAAGGCATATTGGTCTATAGTTCGAAGCCAAGGACCTGTCACCTGCCTTGTAAATAGGTATTACATTTGCCATTTTCCACTTGTCAGGCACTATGCCAGTTTGTAGTGATATGTTGAAAAGATTAGCCAAAGGTATGCTAAGTTCCTCTTTACATTCCTTTAACACCCTTGCAAACAGTTCATCAGGACCTGGGGATTTGTTAGGTTTTAGTTTCTCTATTTGTCTGAGGACCATGTCACTAGTTACTGCAATCGTACATAGTTTATTATCATCCTGTTCTACATAATCTATTATTTCAGGAAAATCGCTAGTATTTTCCTGGGTGAAAACTGAGAGGAAGTAGGTATTTAGAATTTCACACTTATCCTTATCACTGTCAGTGATCTGACCAGAGTTACTCTTAAATGGGCCAATCTTGTCCCTAATCTTACTTCTGTATTACTGAAAGAACCCTTTTGGGTTAGTGTTTGAATCCCTTGCGACCTTAGCCTCATAATCTCTTTTTGCTTTTCTTATTCATTTCTTTATTTCTCTCTTTAATTGAATATATTGATTTCAAAACTGCCCACCCCCCTTTTTTGATACGCCTATATATGCCCTCTTTTGCCCAAAAGGGATTTTTAACTATTGTTAACCCTTTTGGGGATCATTTTGTTAGATCAAATTTTTCCCTACTCGGGAACAAAAGTTGTCGGGCACTAGAACTATCCCGAAAAACGTCATTTGGCAACCAAATCCCCACCTGCCCCAAGTCAGGACTTTCCAATTTATCCCCCCCAAGTAATTTTTCCGTCCTGAAGTCCCAAGCGAAAATCTGGGACAGAGATTTTGAAGCAGTTATCGGAAATCCATGATTTTTGAACTAGTGATTTGTGATCACTTTCCCCAAGCTCATCATTAAACCCCAAAAATTTTTAATTAGGAATTTTGTTGCCAAAAACCCAAATCAACAGAGTTTTCCTCTATTGGTTCTGTCACAACCTGTTCTAAAAAAACAATCCTGAACCGTATCAAGAAAGTCACTAGACTCCAGTTTTTCCTTGTGATATTGTTCCAATCATTTGTCTAAAGTTAAAATCTTCCATTATCACAAACATTTTCATATCTAGATCCCTTATGAATTTCGTCAATAACAGCTTAATGCACTCCTATCAAGGCTTGAGGGCCTATAATCACACCCAAAATTAATTTGTCCGACCCCTCGAAAAAAACTGAAACCCAAACCGATTCTGTGTTCGATTTTTTCTAATCTTATATAAAATGTTCTAAGACAAAAATTAAAATTTTCTCTACATACATCGCCACACCACCACCCTTCCTGTTGACCCTATTAGTGTGGAATAGTTTATAACCCTGTATGTTGCATTCAGAAGGCATTTCTCTATCTTTCAGGTAGAACCAGGTCTCTGTTATACCAATAATATGTATATTACCTACACTTGCAAGTAATTTTAGCTCATCTATCTTATTTCTTAGACTCCTACTATTTGTATAGTAAACCTTAAGGGAGCTAGTCACTCGTTGCCCTCTAGTATCTCTCTTTGTTTGTTGATCAATTGATTTGCCTTTACTAGCAACTTAAATAACAGTGTGACTTTGTAAATGGTCCAAGTAGGACCGAAACGTCGTCGAAAGCTTCTCTCTTTTATGTGCGGGTTATTTGTGTACTAGCAACTTTATTTTGAATATTGTCTTTTAAACATATTCCTGAGGTATCCAAGTAATAACTGCTGTTTTTAACCCTAATGATGCAGCCTGATTGTTTCCCACAAACACCCATACCTCTATAATCTATCAGTTTAAATTCCTAGGAATGTCATCAATTGCCTCTCAATTGAATTGGCTAATGCAACCACTCCATCCCCAGAGAGATGAACCCCATCCCTTCCATACATATTACGTTTGCCAAAGAAAGGTCCCAGTTATCAATGAATGGGATTGCAAGTTCCTTGCAGTACCTGTCTCGCCAGCAATTTATACCAATTGCCCTAGACATCTGTTAATTGCCCACTCCTTTTCCAGGCAAGATGCTACATATGACTGGGATCCCTCCTGTAGACCTAACTACTTCTATGGCTGACCTGTATTATCCAGCAGCTCCTCTCTCCTGCCCTTCCCAATGTCATTACCCCCAGCACTAAGACAGATAATGGGCTTGTTCCCATTACCTGACATAATATTATCCAACCTGCTGACTATGTCGCCAACACCAGCTCCAGGAAGGCACACTCTCTGTCTGACCTTTCTGTCTCTGTTACAAAATGCATCGTCCATATATCTTACCTGAGAATCGCCTACTATTAAAATATTCTTACCTTGATTAGCAGGGGAATCAGTGGTACCTTCAACCTCACTAACCACAGAAGTACACTCGTCTTAGAGAACAGAGAATCGATTTCCTACCTTCACATCTTCTCTATTTACTCTCCTCATCTTCCTTTTTCCTGAACTGTGAACCACTTGCCACTTAAAGCGGCTGCCACTATCACTGCTAGTGACCATTTCCTCCTTACCAGCTAAATCCTTCTCACACTCACCCCCAAACTCATCAATACGAAGCTTCAGCTTCCTATTTTCCTCCTGAAGAAGTAGAACCTCCTTCTTCAACACTTGAACCTGAAAATTCTAAAACACTACAACAAGCCATGGTGCTTGGTAACACCCACCTAACTCCCCCGGGGCTTAACAGTTGACCCCACTTAAACCCCTACCTCAGCGTACTGTAGCCCCTGTTTAAAATGCGTAAAGTCGCTGACTACTGCTGTAATTCACTGTACTACTGCTTAATATCACGTACACTGGGGTAATGTCATGACTACTGCGTAATACACTGTACATGCTGTAAGTCCCCTGTACTACTGCGTAATATCACGTACCTCGTAATTCACTATACACTGGGTAATATCCCTGACTACTGCTGTAATTCCCGTACTACTGCGAATGTCACGACTGTTTCTGTAAAATCCCTGTACTACTGCTGTAATGACTTCTATGCGTAATATCCTGACACTGCTGTAATTTGCGACACGCTGTAATTCACTGTACAACTGCTGTAATGTCATTTCCCACTCGGTTTAATTCCCTGTACTACTGTTTGAAATGTCACGTATTTACTGCGTAATGTTCACTAACTGTTGTAATTCCCTGTACTACTGCGAAATGCCCCATCAAATGCGAAATTCCTGCCAACGGGGCCCTGTAATTTTTCCATACACGCTTTTAATTCCCTGTCCTCTGCTGAATTTCCCCCCCCCCCCCCCCCTTCCCCAACAAAACCCCCCAACCCCCCCCCACCCCCCCCCCAAAACCCCCCTTTTAACCCCCCACCCCCCCCCCCCCCCCCCCCCCCCCTTTCCCCACCCCCCCCCCCCCCAAAACCCTTATTACGCTGTAATGTCATTTTTATACTGCTGAAATTTCACGGGAAACTATTGCGGTAATGTCACTATACTACTGCTGTAATGTCACGAACTACTGCTGTTTTTAAATGTACTACGGGTTTTAATGTCACTGTACTACTGCTTTTTATACACTGTACTACGCGTAATGTCACTGTACTACTGCTGAAAATTTCACTATACTACGTTTGTTGTCACTGAACTACGGATGAAAAGTCACGGTACTCCCTGCTGTAATTTTTTAAACTTTTCTACTGCTGAAATTCACTGTTTTTACTGCTGAAATGTCACTGTACTTCCCTGAAAATACCCCTGTACTACTGTGTAATGCACTGTACTACTGCTTTTAATTTTCACTGTACTACTGTGTAATGCACTGATTTACGCTTTTAATGTCACGTAGAAATGCTGAAAATGTACTGTAGAAATGAGGTAATGTCACTGAAGTACTGCTGAAAAGTCACTGAAAAGTACTGCGTAATGCACTGTACTCTGCTGAAAATTTTCACTGTACATGCTGTAAGTCACTGTACTACTGCTGAAATGTCACTTTTAGAATGTTTTAAATGTCACTGTAGTACTGCGAAATGTCACTGTAGTACTGATTTTTTTACTGTATACAAATGTAATGTCACTGTACTACTGCTGAAATGTCACGTAGAAACTGCTGAAATGTCACTGAAGTACTGCTGTAATGTCCCTGTAGTACTGCAGTAATTTTTACTGTAGTATGCTGTAATGCCCCACTTTTCTACGCGGTAATGTCACTTTTACTACGCTGAAAATGCCACGTACTACGAGTAATGTAAATGTACTACTGCTTTTAAATGTCATGAAACTAGCGTAATGTCACTGTAGTACTGCTGTAATGTTACGGGTATTACTGCGTAATTCCCCGTATTTCGCTTTAATGTCACTGTACTACTGCGGAAAATTTTCACGACTACTGCTGTAATGCACTGTACACTGCTGTAATGCCCACTGTAGTACTGTTTAAAAATGTCCGTAGTACTGATGTAATTTCACTGAAAGTACCCCCGTAATGTCACTTTTACTACTTTTTAAATTGTCCGTAGAAATGCTGTAAGTCATTTGTATACTCCCTGTAATGTCACTGACTACTGCTGAAAAGTCACTGTACTACGCTGAAAATGTTACTGTATCCCGGCTGTAATTTCACTGTACTATGCGAAATGTCCCTGTACTACTGCTGAAATTGTCACGTACAACTGCGAAAAATTCCCTGTATACTGCTGTAATGTCACGGTAAAGCTGTAATGTCCCTGTATACTGCTGTAATGTAAACTGTATTACGCTGTAATGTTACTGTAGTATCTTTTTAATGCCTGTATACTCTGTAATGTTACGTATTTAAACCTTTTGTAATGTTACTGTACTACTGCTGTAATTTTAACTGTACTACTGCGTAATGTTACTGAAAAAAAAACAAAAAAAAATTTTGCTGAAAAGTCACTGTACTACTGCTGTAATTTTCACTTTTACTACTGCTTAATATCACTTTTTACTCCGCTGTAATGTCCCCAATACTACGCGAAATGTCACTGAAGAAACCTGTAATGCCTGTACTATGCTGAAATGTCACTAAAACTACTGCTTTAATGTACTATATTTATCCCTGTAAGTCCTGAAATACTGCTGTTGCACTGTACTACGCTGAAATTTGTCACTGTATCCCGCTTTTAATTTTTAACGGTAGTACTGCTGTAAGGTCATGAAGTACTGCTGAAATTCACGTAGTACTGCTGTAATTTCCTTTTCAAAGCTGTAATGTCCTGTAGTACGTTTGAAAATGTCACGTATATGCGAAATTTGTCACTGTATTACTGTGAAAAGCCCACTGAGTACTCCCGTAAGGGTCACTTTATACTGCTGTAATGTCCTATACTATGCTGTAGGCCCCCTTTGTGTACTGCGGGAATGTCCCCGTAGTACTGCTGTAATGTCACTTACTATGCTGAAGGGTCCCTTTTAGTACTGCTGTAATATCACTTTTGTACTGCTGTAATGTCACGTAGTACGCTGTAAGGTCACTATACAAACTGCTGAAATGTCACGTGTATGCGAAATTACTGTAAACTGTGAAATTTTCACTGAGAAAACTGCTTGTAATTTCACTGTATACGCTGAAATGTCACTGTATAGGTGTAATGTCACTAAACTACTGCTGAAATGTCACTGTAGACTGCTTAATGTCCCTGTATACTGCTGAAAATGCACTGTAGTACGCGGGAAATGTAAATGTAGTACTGCTGAATTCACTGTAGTACTGCTGTAATGTCACTTTACTATTGCAAAAATTTGCCCCCCCCACTGTAGAAACTGCTTTTAATGTCACGGGTAGTACTGCTGTAATGTCACTGAAAGTACTCTGTAATGCCCTTTTGTACTGCGAAAATTGTCACTGTAGTACTGCTGAAATGTCACTAAACTACTGCAAAAGGCCACTGTATATGCAAAAGTCACTGTAGTATGCATTAATGTCCCTGTAGTATGCTGTAATGTCACTTTTGTACTGTGAAATTCACTGAAAAAAACTGCTGTAATGTCCCCTATACTACTCCCGTAATGTCACGTAGTACTGCTGTAAGGGCACTGTATTACTGCTGTAATGCCCACTATACACTGCTTTTAAGGTCACTGTAGACTGCGAAAATGTCCCCTGTAGAAATGCTGTAATGTCACTATACTACTTGTTAATGCCCACTGTATTTTAATGCGTAATGTCACTGTAGTACTGCTGTAATGTCACTGTACACTGCTGTAATACCCGTATTTATTTGCCGTAATGTCACTTTACTCCTGCTGTAATGCCCACTGTCTACTGCTGTAATGTCACTTACTACTGCTGTAATGCCCACTGTACAATGCTGAAATTTGGCACGTATTTACTGTTTTTTAATTAAAAGTACTATTTGTTTGTAATGCCCACTGTATTTACTGTTGTACTTTTCAACTAATCCCGGGCCCAAACATCTAGACAATTAATTACCAGTAAACACCCTTGGAACATCTCTACAACACCCGAAAAAGGGTATATATTTTTTGGGATCATGTTTCACATAAATGTACTAATACCTGCCCAAATTTATTGTCCTTTTCCATCCGTTACTTTCCACCTTATGTTCTGTATGATGTAAAAGTCACTTTAATTTTGTCTTGCATTAATAAAAACTGCGGGTATATGTCACTCCCCACGGTTTTTACATAATACAAATAAACCAGGAGTTCCAATCAAAAAGGGTCCCCCCCTTGAAAATTTAACGAGGTGTGAAAAACCCAAATTTTGTAGTTCCCCCCCCCCTCCCAAACCCCCCTTTAGTGAACGGACGCCCTTTAAAAAACAGAGCTCCATGACGAGGAAGAAATTTTGGGGGAAAAAGGGTCAGGTGCCCACTTTGGGATTTAAAGGGGGCTCCAAAGAGTGCCAGGTTTTAACCAGGAAAACGGGGCGACCCCAAGAGAGTGAGGCGGGTGTCCCCCAGGAGAAGCAAGTGTCCCCCGGGAAAAAACTTTCTCACAAGGGGGGCGGGGCGTCCATCAAGAGAAAAAGGTGCCACTAAGAGAACCCAGGTAGCCCCCAACAAGTTTAACCCTACAAAAAGGCAAAAGTACCCCAAAGGAAGAAGTTTAATTTTAAAAGGGAGGGGCAGATGTATGACATTTGAGCAAAGCCCTTCAAACTGGCAGGATATATGAAGTAAGTCAGGTTTCCCAAATTTAAAACCCGGCCGTTATGCAAAAGTGACCCGGGTGCAACTCAATTTAATTTATTCCCCTCAAAAGTGATTCAGTTTCCACAACAAAGCCATGTGTCTCCCAATGAAAAAAGTGTCGGCAATCCAGCCCAGGTATCCCCAGCAGAGCCAGGTGTCCCCCAATTTGTGCAGAATGTTCCCCAATTTGATTGTTCATCGAGTGGGCCGGTTCCCCACCAAGTGTGCCGGGTTTTTTCCCAAAATGATTTTCGGGGTCATCTGAGTGAAAAAATGGTCACCCCAAGTGAGCAAATGCCCTCTATGTGAGACAAGAGTCCTCTAAGGACCCAAGGGTTCTATAAATTACCCAAACAAATCTACTTTAAGTATTTCAGTTGTTCATGTATTTAAAGTCGGGCGTCCACAAATTTTTCCCAAAGGGTCTACCACAAAAAAAAGGGAAATTCAGTAATTACCCCCAGTGTTCACGAAAACCCATCTTTTTTCTATGAGGTCAGGTGTTTACCAAGTCAGCCGGTGTAAAACCCAAATAATTAAGGAGTCAACAATTTAATCCACCCAAGACCACCAATAAGTACTTGTCCCTCACCCATTTTTAAACAACGGGAACTAAAACACACATGTAAAGGTATCAAGTAGGGAATGGGGGGTTCCTGCATTTGTACTTTTCCCGCAAATTTTTGGGCGCGGGTTTGGGTTTTGGGGGGTTTGGCTTTCCTTACCGCTGGCCCAAAAATACTTACGGGGATCGGGGAAAACTCTTTTCCCCAGCAGTTCTTTCCCCTCAACACTCCCATTTTGGGTCGACCCCTTCTACGCTCGAAACACTTTTTCCAAATTTAAAAACCTGCCCACCGGAATCACCACACTCCGGAGTCAGCCAGAAAACTTAAAAAACCCAAAACCTAAAGGGCAAAAGAATGAGTGGTTTGTGATGGCGGACAGGACAGAAAGGGGACAATGTACTGAGTGTTAAAAACCACTTTTCCCAGGACTGCATCCCCCGGGCTTTTTACAATAGGGTCTAACTTTAAAATGACGTTTTACCGGGTTTAAAAATCCCGCTCAAACAATTTGTAACCCTATCTAAAACGTAAAGGGAAAATACTTTAAAAATTTTGGCAATATCCCCGGAAATGAGGGGCTGTTTATTACACATGGAACTGCTGGAAACTTTGTGTTTTGTTTTACACTTTGTAATGAGCCGCACCATTTCCCCTTCGTTCCTGCCACACACCGGTCATTTTCAACCTAATTCTCTCCCATTACGTTCATGAAAAAACTGTTTCCTTCTGTTTTTTTTATTTTTTCCCTTTGCGGCTGTAGGAAATTTCATTTTATAAATTTTTGAATACGAATTTATAACTGGTTATCAACCTTATATGTGTTTTAAACAAAGTTTAAAAATATTTCTCTAGTTTTTAAATTTTCCTAGTTTAAATAACGAACATTATTTTTTTTAAGGGAACCATTTTGTCTGGTTTGCTGTGCAAAATGATGTTAAACAAGAACTTGAACGTATAGAAAAACCCTTTCCCAATTGTCTGGACAGAAAATATGAGGAAAAACTGTTCAGTATGGCAATACATTCATGGCGGGGGAAGGGTTGGAAGGTGGCAGGGCTTCAGGGGGTCGAGTGTCAGAGTTGTGTCAATGTCAAATTTTGTTTAAACAAAAAACCTTCTGGACACCTCCACCCACCTTAGGGCCACGGGGCCATACCTCCCATGTAGTCACTATCACTTTGGGCAAATTAATTTGATGATGAAGAAAAATCATAAAAATTATCGCTACTGTGCTTTTTGTATTGTGCATTTGGGGGTTGTCACCCTGTGCTTCCCCCTGAAACTTTTCACTCAAAGGTAATATATTAATATTATTACTGGTGACACCTCATCTTCTGGTAAGGATGTGACATAAGATAAATTCCACAGCAGTATTCATACTCATATTTCGCCTGCTCTTGCGAATTCCTTGCATTGTTAAAATCTCTAGTAAGGCTGATGCATGCAGGGAATGAGATGAAAAGCTGTAAGCCTTCTCCCAGAAAGCTGGCTGCCTTGGATCAAACGTGTAGCGCAAGCTACATGCAAAGGTATTGTCCAGTGTGGGTAGATTGGTAATGCACTGCGTACCTTGTCCTAAGGTTCGTAGGTTCGAGTCTCCTTCAGCCAGAGATCAGTGTTTGTGTGTGTATATATATATATATATATATATACATATATATATATATATATTATATATATATATATATATATATATATATATATATATATATATTATCATACTGGCCGATTCCCACCAATGCAGGGTGGCCCGAAAAAGAAAAACTTTCACCATCATTCACTCTATCACTGTCTTGCAAGAAGGGTGCTTTACACTACAGTTTTTAAACTGCAACATTAACACCCCTTCTTCATATATATATATATATATAATATATATATTATATATATATATATATATATATATATATATATATATATTATATATATATATATATATATATATATATATATATATATATATATATATATATATATATATATTATATATATATATATATATATATATATGCAATAAGTTCACAGTAAACAGGTGATTTTAAAATATGCAAAACAACCACTGTGAAAGAGTAGTGAAATTCCAAGCGCTTTCGTGACTACTCACATTGTCAAGGAACTATGAAAGTAATACTTCAAAGGAAGGCAATTAAAGGGCTTAGACCACACCTCACAGTCAACTCCCACAACAAAGAAACACCTGACGCGGGACAATACCGGACTCATAAGAAAAGAGGAACACTGCAGTAGGTCCGCTGGTCCAACTAGACAGATCCTCACGACATCCCACCAACAAATCATTCTACCCAAGAAATAAGGTTTATTATTTGTCCAATGTATTATTAAATTGTAACCAAATTTTATTAATTATAAATGAATCTAATTTATACAAACCTAAGGAAATATTCATATTATTTTCAAAACTGCTTTTTATGAAGCAAGATTCAATTATATTCCTGTCGACCATGGACTTGCTTGATACAACTTTCTCAACTTTTTGAAAATCAATTGAATGGTTAAAATCTCTCACATGAATAAATAGAGCGTTGGAATCTTGTCCAGTTCTAATGCTATATTTATGTTGTTTTAATCTAAGTTCGAGATTTTTACCAGTTTGACCGTAATAAACTTTATCACAAATTTTACAAGGAATCTTATAGACACATCCGTCAGCATTTTGAGGGAAATACCCGAGAAATATAATTGATAAATCATTTAAAATTGCTAGAAATACTCTTTACAACCCAAAAAGGGACAACCAGCCTTATGCAACTAAAAATATGTTGGTTCTCCCTTAACATGAAAGCTTGGTTGATATGCCTTCTCTTCTTAAGACTTTTAATATTAAAGTTGTATTTAAAAATCTTGAAACAGTAAAAAAAACTTTTGATAAAGAATTCCCCCCAAAATGCTGATGGATGTGTCTATAAGATTCCTTGTAAAATTTGCTATGAAGTTTATTACGGTCAAACTGGTAAAAATCTCGAACTAAGATTAAAACAACATAAATATAACATTAGAACTGGACAAGATTCCAATGCTCTATTTATTCATGTGAGAGATTTTAACCATCCAATTGATTTTCAAAAAGTTGAGAAAGTTGTATCAAGCAAGTCCATGGTCGACAGGAATATAATTGAATCTTGTTTCATAAAAAGCAGTTTTGAAAATAATATGAATATTTCCTTAGGTTTGTATAAATTAGATTCATTTATAATTAATAAAATTTGGTTAGAGTTTAATAATACATTGGACAAATAATAAAACCCTTTTTTCTTGGGTAGAATGATTTGTTAGTGGGTTGTCGTGAGGACCTGTATATATATAGTATATATATATATATATATATCATATATAATATTATATATTAATATATATATATATATATATATATATATAGATATATATATATATATTATTATATATATATTCCTCCTTGAAGACTTTGTATCCACTTCTCCGAGGCTATGGGTCACCACAATTTACACCAGAGGTGGACCCATAAAATAATATATATATATTATATATTATATATATATATATATATATATATATTATATATATATATATATATATATATATATATATAATATATATATGTATATGTATATATTTATATATATATATATATATATATATAATATATATATTATATAATAATATATATATATTATAATTACAAATATATATATAAAATATAATATATATATATATATATATTATATATATATGTATATATATATATATATATATATATATATTTATGGGTCACCTCTGTGTAAAATGTGGACCATAGCCTCGGATAATGGATAAAAAGTCTTCAAGAGAATATATATATATATATATATATATATATAATATATATATAATATATATATAATATATATATATATATATATATATATATATATATATGTATATATATATATATATATATATATATATATTATATATATTATATTATATATATAGAATATATTTATATATATATATATATTTATTATATAATACATATATACATATATATATATATATATATATATATATATATATATATATTATATATAATATATATATATATATATATATATATATATATATATATATATATATATATACCTCCTTGAAGACTTTGTATCCACTTCTCCGAGGCTATGGGTCCCACAATTTACACCAAAATTAGATTTCAAGAATGCGTTCATTCTCCTGAAACGAGACGTGCTATTAGCAGCAGTGCAAGAACATTTCCCTGGTCTCTTCCCCTTTGTTTCAACTGGGTATAGCAAGGAATCAATGCTTCTCTTTGGAGAGCATGAAATCACATCATCGGAGGGTGTCCAACAAGGAGATCCTCTTGCACAATTTCTCTTCTGTATAGCAGTTAGGGAAATCACAGTCAGACTGACCAGCGAGCTAAACATCTGGTTCCTAGATGATGGCACACTAGCAGGTACAAAGGAGTCCCTCCTACATGACCTTACACAGGTAATGACACGGGGACAGGAAATGGGTCTCGTCCTGAATCCATCCAAATGTGAAATCATCTCAGTCAGTCAACAAGTGATAAATGCAGTGAGATCAAAACTACCAGGAGCAGCAGTCATTGCCCCCACAAATAGTGTCTTGCTAGGAGCATCTCTGGGAAGCAATGCCATTGACACAATTCTCAGGAAGAAATTGGAAGAGTTAAGGAGAATGGAACAACGAATAGGCAATCTGGACACCCACGATTGTCATGTAGGGGGGTAATGATTGAATAGGATATAAGTGGGGAATATGGGAGTAAGGGATTATGTAGGCAGGGGAGAGGCAGGCGAGGTGGTAGGAGTGAGATGATTAGCGGAGGTAGGTAGGTAATGACAGGTCAGTGGTGACCACCACGACACTCTCATTAACTCTACACTACTCACTAACATATGCCTCGCCCATTCTTCACTCATGTAAACATAATAAAATATAAGAAAAAAGAATAAATAACGGTGGGTAGAGAATATTACTATTCTACTCAAACACAGTTTATTATTAAGTCCTTGTACAATAATATATTTGAGAACAGGAGTACATCATTGGTTTAGATAAATGGGGTGGTACACATAAGCAGTGAGACAGGGAATACAATTAGCTTGGCCAAAATGAATGTAACTTACAATATAGCACAGAGGACAGTTCACTACAGGAACTAAGCCACAGGTCCCAAGACCTATACAGCACGAGTAATGCGCCAAGCCAGTACTCTGCCCAATGCCTCCAACAGTCTCCTCCAGAGACTTCAGCAGCCTTCTCCCGAGCCCTGCACCCCAGCAGCAGCTCCGCTCGAAGTCTCTGCTCAGGAGCTCTGCACCCTAGCAGCAGCTCCGCTTCAATCTCCTGATCATGCTCTTCCTTGGGCTTTTATGGTGGTCCAAGCACCCTCCACAACCACGTGTACGACCTGACGCCTGGATTTGACGCCGTCAAGAACAAAAGACCTCAGACGTGGGCGTGGCTACAGACGTTTGCCAAGGCAAGGTGTGACCATATAATTGGTTAAATTAGGTCTCCCCAGAGACCTCACAAGCCCAGCTGAACTACATCACATCCCCCTTTCTCCCCCAATTTAAAATATCTGAGAACTAGGACAATTTGTTCTAGTTATTAGACTATTTTAATCGTAACCCCTTAATTCTATTACAATACAAAGACAAAATTATACATAATACAAAATTATTCAGTTACATATATTTCCCTCAATCTCCTCAACTAGCACAAGGCAGCATAATCAGTACACCTGGCAGTTGGCCAGCATAATAGTCGCTCTCTGGTGCAAAGCCTCCTTACCCGTCATTTCTCCTTTAACCTAAATATCGGGCTCCAGTGCCTTCCCTACTTCTACTAGAAATGCACTAGCCAATGCTAGTCACCCTCGCACGTTAACCATTGGGCCAAACCTCTCTAGGCTTCTATGGCGTGTAAAACTGCTCCAACGGGTTGCATTCTTTCAAGTAACTGCAACTGGACCACTTCACGACCACCAAGGTCGCATTTTCGGCACACTTCACATGCACACTACAACATCTGAAAATCGAGACATGGCAGGCATCGCAGCTAAGACCCTCCATTATCCTATGCCACTACTAGGATTCACTGGCCTCATAAAACAAGGCGGCCATAATCACTGGACCGTTTTCAAGGTCACCTTATGTCACACAGGTAACACTAACACTTCTGGCAAGTCAAAGTAGGCTGGGGACATCTCACACTCTTAATTGTCTCTCATGGCTGGCAGGGCATCCCCGCATACCTGTCGCACAGGTCGACCAGCAAGGCAGGACACACCTCCATGCCGCCCTTGAAAGCAGGCTGGTCCCAGCAGCTGGAGTCCATCTCCGCGGCTCACGTCCTTCCACATCTCCGAGGATGGCAACTCCTTCATAGTAGATTCTCCTGTCCTGGCACACCAGCCAGAATCCCTCACACACCACTGCAGCATCACCGCCATCTCCTCTTGAGCTAGGCAGCATCTCAACATCATCGCACGACCGCAGCATCTCAACATCACAGCACGGCCGCATCACAGCAGCACACAGCACGGCCACAGCATCGCAGCACGGTCCCAGCATCACAGCACGGCCGCAGCATCTCAACATCATAGCAAGGCCGTATCACAGCAGCACACAGCACGGCCACAGCATAGCAACAGCATCACAGCACGGCCACAGCATAGCAGACAGCATCACAGCACGGCCACAGCATAGCAGACAGCATCACAGCAGCCGACATCAGCAGTAGCAGGCAATGGTCAGTTGCTCGGGGTGAGGTGAGATCACTTCAGGTCATCAACAGCAGGTGCGGTCACCCATCCCTGGCAACTGCGGGTAACTGCGGTCCGTGGGTGATGGTCACAGAGGCTGGGTGACGCAGACAGACACCCACTACACTGGATGACAGACCAGGGCAGCAATACATCTACTGGGGCACATCAGCTGGGTGACTGGGCATATCAGCTGGGTGACTGGGCACATCAGGTGGACAGCAATCATAGGCAACTCTTCAATGGGTGACAGTTGTGGGTAAGTCTTCCAAGGCGGGCTGGGTGACTTCTCATTCCTCTGTAAATATTCAATTTCGGCCAGTAATTGCTTCCCCCAAAAGTCTCACCCAAATACTGATATTCTTCACCATTTATCTCAAACCAACAGCAACTCCACCAAATATATATTACACCCAAACAATTATTTAGACCCACCTTCAAAAAAGGACAGTTAAGGTCACTAGGATTATAATATCATACAGATATTCACTTTAGATTTTACACACAAGAAAAAAAAAAGTGGTAGCAAATGGAAGCATAACAAGTATAACCGAGCAGTCAAAAATAAGGCACATGGGACTGGTTCCTACTATAAAAATAATAAGAACCACCACCGCTTAGACACCATGTCATGTAGGGGGTAATGATTGAATAGGATATAAGTGGGGAATATGGGAGTAAGGGATTATGTAGGCAGGGGAGAGGCAGGCGAGGTGGTAGGAGTGAGAATAAGTGGGGAATATGGGAGTAAGGGATTATGTAGGCAGGGGAGAGGCAGGCGAGGTGGTAGGAGTGAGATGATTAGAGGAGGTAGGTAGGTAATGACAGGTCAGTGGTGACCACCACGACACTCTCATTAACTCTACACTACTCACTAACATATGCCTCGCCCATTCTTCACTCATATAAACATAATAAAATATAAGAAAAAAGAATAAATAACGGTGGGCAGAGAATATTACTATTCTACTCAAACACAGTTTATTATTAAGTCCTTGTACAATAATATATTTGGGAACAGGAGTACATCATTGGTTTAGATAAATGGGGTGGTACACATAAGCAGTGAGACAGGGAATACAATTAGCTTGGCCAAAATGAATGTAACTTACAATATAGCACAGAGGACAGTTCACTACAGGAACTAAGCCACAGGTCCCAAGACCTATACAGCACGAGTAATGCGCCAAGCCAGTACTCTGCCCAATGCCTCCAACAGTCTCCTCCAGAGACTTCAGCAGCCTTCTCCCGAGCCCTGCACCCCAGCAGCAGCTCCGCTCGAAGTCTCTGCTCAGGAGCTCTGCACCCTAGCAGCAGCTCCGCTTCAATTTCTTGATCATGCTCTTCCTTGGGCTTTTATGGTGGTCCAAGCACCCTCCACAACCACGTGTACGACCTGACGCCTGGATTTGACGCCGTCAAGAACAAAAGACCTCAGACGTGGGCGTGGCTACAGACGTTTGCCAAGGCAAGGTGTGACCATATAATTGGTTAAATTAGGTCTCCCCAGAGATCTCACAAGCCCAGCTGAACTACATCACACGATGCCTTATACCTTCTCACAAAGTGCTTGAGTCTGCCCAGGTTGACATATTTCCTAAGATGTGCACCTTCATAAGATAACCCTATACTGCACGAATATGACAGTATTCTGAGGCAGATTTTTACGAAAGTACTTAACCTTACTCTAGAAGACGGGCAGTGGAACCAAGCTACACTTCCAGTCAGACTAGGAGGCATTGGTGTCCACAAGTCATCACAGATTGCGTTACCTGCTTTTCTGTCCTCGTGTATTGCATCCAGAGAGCTTGTAGCAGCGATTCTCCCTGAACATCTTAGGGACAAGATTGGAGTCCAGGACCAAAAATTCATTGACGGAGCAATGATCTGGGATAATCTAACGGGCTCAGAAACCAGACCTGCTCCCCCCAACAACTACAAACAACCGCACTGGGATGGTCCAATAGTGGAAAATATAGCCTCAACAATGCTTCAGAGAGTGTCAGGGAAGGATAGAGCCCGCCTGCTGGCAGTGAGAGCCCCTCATGCTGGGGACTTTCTGTTGGCTGTTCCCAACTCCAGCCTTGGCACACGCCTCGACCCGCAGACCATCCGCATCGGTGTTGCCCTTCGACTTGCCGCCCCTATTCTCGCCGAACACAGGTGTATTTGTGGCAGTGAAGCAGCAGACCGATTCGGGTACCATGGTCTTGTGTGCCGTAAATCGAGGGAAAGATTGCAAGACATGAGGAGGTTAATAACATTATCAAGAGGAGCCTCACAACAGCTGGATGCCAGCAGTAAGGGAGCCACCCCAAACTATGCAGATCTGATGGCAGCCAGAAGCGTCCAGATGGTATCACCCTTCAAGCCTGGACAGATGGGAAGCAGGTGGTGTGGGACTATACATGTGCATCTACCTTGGCTGATACCTATCTCCAATACACCAGGGAGGAAGGAGGGGCAGCTGCCAGCTTCAGGGAGTCCCAAAAGTCTAGAAAATATGGAGAACTTGCCCATCATTATATGTTTGTTGCCATAGGCTCAGAGACTCTTGGCTCATGGGGAAAGAGTGCATCTAAATTTCTTAAGGAGCTGGGAAAAAGACTCATCAGGGTAACTAGGGATCCCAGGGCAGCTAGTTTTCTGTTCCAGCGGCTCAGTGCGGCTGTTCAAAGAGGTAATGCCTGCTGTATTTTGGGCACACGCCCCAGCTCTGAGGAGCTGGATGAGATTTTCGCCTTATAATCGGTGATACACACGTAACAACATGTACCTTATATGCCACCTTTATATCAACAATGCATCTCTTAAATCTTCTGTACCATATTATGTAATAAAATATTCCTATTGGTAAAAAATATATATACTAAAAGATGGGGTGGTAGGGGAAGTGGTATATTCAAACGGCTTCAGGAAGAAATCCAAATATTCTTCCTTGAAGCCTTTTTATGCACTTCTCCGAGGCTATGGGTCCCACAATTTACACCAGAGGTGGACCTCATCCTATATATATATATGTATATATATATATATATATATATATTATATATATATATATATATATATATATATATATATATATATATATATATATGTATATATATATATATATATATATATAACCTTGGAACAAGGTACGCAGTGCTATACCAAACTATACCAGTGTGGTGAGTTTGGTATAGCACTGCGTACCTTGTTCCAAGGTTCGTAGGTTCGAGTCTCCTTCAGCAAGAGATCTGTGTTTGTGTATATTTCGCCTGCTCTCGCGAATTCCTTGCATTGTTAAAATCTCTAGTAAGGCTGATGCATGCAGGGAATGAGATGAAAAGCTGTAAGCCTTCTCCCTGAAAGCTGGCTGCCTTGGATCAAAGTCTAGCGCAAGCTGGACTCCAAGGTATTGGTCCAGTGTGGTGAGTTTGGTATAGCACTGCGTACCTTGTTCCAAGGTTCGTACGTTCGAGTCTCCTTCAGCCAGAGATCAGTGTTTGTGTATATTTCGCCTGCTCTCGCGAATTCCTTGCATTGTTAAAATCTCTAGTAAGGCTGATGCATGCAGGGGATGAGATGAAAAGCTGTAAGCCTTCTCCCTGAAAGCTGGCTGCCTTGTATCAAAGTCTAGCGCAAGCTGGACTCCAAGGTATTGGTCCAGTGTGGTGAGTTTGGTATAGCACTGCGTACCTTGTTCCAAGGTTCATAGGGTCGAGTCTCCTTCAGCCAGAGATCAGTGTTTGTGTATATTTCGCCTGCTCTCGCGAATTCCTTGCATATATATATATATATATATATATATATATATATATATATAATATATATATATATATATATATATATATGATGGGGTTGTAAGAGAAGTAAATGCCAGGGTCTTGGCAAGAGGCGTGGAGTTAAAAGATAAAGAATCACACATAAAGTGGGAGTTGTCACAGTTGCTCTTTGCTGATGACACACTGCTCTTGGGAGATTCTGAAGAGAAGCTGCAGAGGTTGGTGGATGAATTTGGTAGGGTGTCCAAAAGAAGAAAATTAAAAGTGAATACAGGAAAGAGTAAGGTTATGAGGATAACAAAAAGATTAGGTGATGAAAGATTGGATATCAGATTGGAGGGAGAGAGTATGTAGGAGGTGAATGTATTAGATATTTGGGAGTGGACGTGTCAGCGGATGGGTCTATGAAAGATGAGGTGAATCAAGAATTGATGAGGGGAAAATGGTGAGTGGTGCACTTAGGAGTCTGTGGAGACAAGAACTTTGTCCTTGGGGGCAAAGAGAAGATTGTATGAGTGTATAGTTTTACCAACTCTCTTATATGGATGTGAAGCATGGGTGATGAATGTTGCAGCGAGGAGAAGGCTGGAGGCAGTGGAGATGTCATGTCTGAGGGCAATGTGTGGTGTGAATATAATGCAGAGAATTCATAGTTTGGAAGTTAGGAGGAGGTGCGGGATTACCAAAACTGTTGTCCAGAGGGCTGAGGAAGGGTTGTTGAGGTGGTTCGGACATGTAGAGAGAATGGAGCGAAAAAGAATGACTTCAAGAGTGTATCAGTCTGTAGTGGAAGGAAGGTGGGGTAGGGGTCGGCCTAGGAAAGGTTGGAGGGAGGGGGTAAAGAAGGTTTTGTGTGCGAGGGGCTTGGACTTTCAGCAGGCATGCGTGAGCTTGTTTGATAGGAGTGAATGTAGACAAACGGTTTTTAATACTTGACGTGCTGTTGGAGTGTGAGCAAAGTAACATTTATGAAGGGATTCAGGGAAACCGGCAGGCCGGACTTGAGTCCTGGAGATGGGAAGTACAGTGCCTGCACTCTGAAGGAGGGGTGTTAATGTTGCAGTTTAAAAACTGTAGTGTAAAGCACCCTTCTGGCAAGACAGTGATGGAGTGAATGATGGTGAAAGTTTTTCTTTTTCGGGCCACCCTGCCTTGGTGGGAATCGGCCAGTGTCTTAATATATAAACTTTCGTTTTTCCTTTTGGGCCACCCCGCCTCAGTGGGATACTGCCGGTGTGTTAAAAAAAAAAAAAGTATATATGTATATATATATATATATGTCGTGCCGAATAGGCAGAACTTGCGATCTTGGCTTAAATAGCAACGTTCATCTTGGCATATAGGACAAGTGAACATTTGTGTATGCAACAATTTTGCCAAAATCATTCTGAACCTAACGAAAAAAATATATTTCACTGTGTTTGTTTAGTTTTAAATTATTGTAAACAAATCTAAAATATATTTAGTTGGGTTAGGCTAAAATTAATTGTTCTTGTTATAATAAGGTTAGGTAAGTTTACTAAGTTCCTTTTGGTGCAAAATTAAAAAAATTTTCGTCAACATTAATAAAAAAAATATATCTTTAAACGTATAAGAGAAAATTTTTAGAAAAGACTTGATTTTAAATGAGTTCTTGCTAATTGACCAGGTTTACATATTCGGCACGACGATAATATATATTATATTATATATAATATATATATATATATATATATATATATATATATATATATATATATATATATATATATATATATATATAATATATATATATATATATTTATATATATATATATATATATACAAAACAACCACTCTGAGGGCAATTGGGAATGTTTTAATTATTAAGGGTAATAATGAATTTAAATTTAAAATTTACAGAAAACCTACAAATAACTGTTCCTATGTCCACTATTATTCCTCGCATCAAGATAGAGTCAAACTGTCTGTTTTCTCATCAATGTTTCTGAGAGCTTTGCGAATTTGTATTCCTGAGTTCATAGATGAGGAAATATCCAAAATTTATGAAATATGTAATGATTTAAAATACCCAAGAAATGTAATTGATAAATCTTTTAAAGTTGCTAGAAATACTTTTTACAATCCAAAAAGGGACAACCAGCCTTATTCAACTAAAAATATGTTGGTTCTCCCTTACCATGAAAACTTGGTTGATATGCCTTCTCTTCTTAAGACTTTTAATATTAAAGTTGTATTCAAAAATCTTGATACAGTAAAAAAAACTTTTGATAAAGAATTCCCCCAAAATGCTGATGGATGTGTCTATAAGATTCCTTGTAAAATTTGCGATAAAGTTTATTACGGTCAAACTGGTAAAAATCTCGAACTAAGATTAAAACAACATAAATATAGCATTAGAACTGGACAAGATTCCAATGCTCTATTTATTCATGTAAGAGATTTTAACCATCCAATTGATTTTCAAAAAGTTGAGAAAGTAGTATCAAGCAAGTCCATGGTCGACAGGAATATAATTGAATCTTGTTTCATAAAAAGCAGTTTTGACAATAATATGAATATTTCCTTTGGTTTATATAAATTAGATCCATTTATAATTAATAGAATTTGGGAAGAATTTAATAATACACTGGACAAATAATTTTTAAATTTTCATGGGTAGAATAGTTTGTGGGGTGAGTTGTGCAAAGGACCTATCCAAGTTGGGTCGGCACGCGTCAGGTGTTTAACCGTTGTGGGATCTGATAGTGAGGTGTTGGCCAGACCCCCTTATATAGCTTCCTTGGATGCTTTACTTTCATAGTTCCTTGATAATGTGAGTAGTCACGAAAGCGCTTGGAATTTCTCTATTTTTTCAGAGTGGTTGTTTTGCATATTCCGAAATCACCTGTTTACTGTGATCTTATTGCATATATATATATATATATATATATATATATATATATATATATATATATATATATATATATATATATATATATATATATATATATTATATATATATATATATATATATATATTAATATATATATATATATATATAAAATATATATATATATTTATATATATTTATATATATATATATATATTATATATTATATATATATATATATATATATATTATATATGTATATATATAGGTGGTTTGTGTGTGTGTACTCACCTAATTGTAGTTGCAGGGATCGAGACTCAGCTCCTGGCGCCGTCTCTTCACTTATTGCTACTAGGTCCTCTCTCTCTCTCTCTCTTCTTCCAGAGCTTTTTCATACCTCGTCTTAAAGTTATGTATGGTTCCTGCCTCCACTACATCACTTGCTAGGCTCTTCCACTTCCTGACGTCTCTGTGACTAAAGAAATACTTCCTAACATCCTTCTGACTCGTCTGAGTCTTCAGCTTCCAATTGTGACCCCTTGCTTCTGTGTCCCCTCTCTGGAACAACCTGTCTCTGTCTACCTTATCTATTCCATGCAGTATTTTGTATGTCGTTATCATGTGAGCAGGGGTCTCAGACTTTTTAACATCTTACCAGAAGATATCAGAAACACTGCTGGAACAAGTGTTGAAACCTTCAAGAGGAAACTAGACAAGTATCTTCACTAGGTGCCAGATCAACCCCGCTGTGTTGGATATGTGGGGCAGCGGGCCTCCAGCAGCAACAGCCTGGTTTACCAGGCGAGCACCAGACGCCATGGCCGGGCTCAGAGAGTAGATATACTCTCGAAATTTTTCAAAGATATATCAAAGGTAAAGGTATATGTCTCCCCTGACCCTCCTGTTCTCCAGTGTCGTCAGTCCGATTTCCCTCAACCTTTCTACGTAGGACATTCCCCTGAGCTCCGGAAATAGCCTTGTTGCAAACCTTTGCACTTTCTCTAATTTCTTGGCGTGTTTTACCAGCTGTGGGTTCCAAACTGGTGCTGCATACTCCAGTATGAGCCTGATGTACATATTGTACAGTGTCTTGAACGATTCCTTACTAAGGTATCGGAACGCTATTCTCAGGTTTGCCAGGCGCCCGTATGCCGCAGTAGCTATCTGGTTGATGTGTGCCTCCGGATACATGTTCGGTGTTATGGTCACCCCAAGATCTTTCTCCTTGAGCGAGGTTTGCAGTCCTTGGCCACCTAGTCTATACTCTGTCTCCGGTCTTTTTTGCCCTTATCCGATCTTCATGACTTTACATTTGGCAGGGTTGAATTAAAGAAGCCAACGGCTCTACCACGTATCCAGCCTGTCCAGGTCTCTTTGAAGTCCTGGCTGTTCCTCATCTGATTTAATTCTCCTCATTAACTTCATATCATCTGCGAACAGGGACACCTCTGAGTCTATCCCTTCCATCATGTCATTGACATATACCAGAAATAGCACTGGTCCTAGGACCGACCCCTGTGGGACCCCGCACATCCCGTACCATGACTCGTTGTTGCCTCCCTGTCAGGTATTCTCTGATCCATTGCAGTCCTCTTCTGTTATATGCGCCTTATCCTCTAGTTTCTTCACTAGTCGCTTGTGAGGAACTGTGTCTAAGGCCTTCTTGAAGTCCAAGAAAATGCAATCAACCCACCCCCTCTCTCGTTTCTTACATCTGTAACTTTGTCATAGAACTCCAGAAGGTTTGCGACACAGGATTTGCCTTCCATCAATCCATGCTGGTTGTCGTTTATAATCTTGTTCTGTTCCAGGTGCTCCACCACTCTCCTCCTGATAATCTTCTCCATGACTTTGCATACTATACACGTCAGTAACACTGGTCTGTTATTTAGTGCCTCTTTTCTGTCTTCTTTTTAAAAATGGGAACTACATTTGCGGTCTTCCATACCTCAGGTAGTTGCCCAGTTTCAAGGAATGTGTTGAAAATTGTGGTTAATGGCACACACTGTATATCTGCTCCCTCCCTGAGGACCCATGGGGAGATGTAGTCCGGTCCCATTGCCTTTGAGGTATCAAGGTCACTTAGCAGCTTCTTCACCTCCTCCTCCTCAGTTGTGTGCATATCGTCCAGCACTTGTTGGTCTATTCCCTCTTGATGTCCCCCTCTGTCCTGTCTTCCCAGAGTCCCTCCTATCTCCACTGTGAATACTTCCTTAAATCTCATATTGATTTCCTCGCATACCTCTTGATGGTTTCTTGTGAGTTCCCCACCTTTTCTCAGCCTGTTTACCTGGTCTTTGACTGTCGTCTATCTCCTAATGTGACTAAACAGCAGTTTCGGGTCAGACTTGGCTTTCGATGGTATGTCATTTTTGTACTGTCGCTGGGCCTTCCTCCTTATCAGTGCATATTTGTTTCTGGCTCTTCGTCTGATCTCCTTGTTTTCCTGGGTCCTTTGCCTTCTGTACCTCTTCCATTCCCTAATGCACTTAGATTTTGCCTCCCTGCACCTTTCGGTAAACCAAGGACTCGCTTTGGTCTTCCCATTGTTTCTGTTGCACTTCGGAACAAACCTTTCCTCTGCCTCCTTGCATTTTGTTGTTACATATTCCATCATTTCATTTACTGTCTTTCCTACCATTTCTCTGTCCCAGTGTGCCTCCCGCAGGAAGTTCCTCATTCCTGTGTAGACTCCTTTTATAGTTTGGCTTTTCCCATTTGACTCCTGTTACCCTCTCCACCTGTAACTCTACTATGCAATCAAAACTCCGGACTACGTGGTCACTAGCTCCGAGGGGCTTCTCAAATGTGATGTCATCAATGTCTGAGCTACTCAGGGTGAACACAAGGTCCAGTCTTGCTGGTTCATCCTCCCCTCTCTCTCTGGTAGTGTCCCTGATTTGTTGATGCATGAGGTTTTCCAATACCACATCTATCATCTTGGCTCTCCATCTTTCGGGGCCCCCATGAGGCCCCCATGAGGCCCCAGGTTTTCCTAATTGGTCTCCCTGTGGTTGAAATCACCCGTAACCAGTAACTTTGCTCTGCACAATTGAGCTCTTCGTGCCACCTCAGCCAGTGTGTCCACCATCGCTCTGTTGTTCTCATCATATTCCTCTCTTGTCCTCCTACAGTTCTGTGGTGGGTTATACATCACAGCAATGACTACCTTATGTTCCCCAGATTGAATTGTGCCTGTTATGTAGTCCCTTTCTCCAATCTCGTCCATGCCCTCCATTTCCTCGAAACTCCATCTGTTTTTTATGAGCAGTGCAACCCCTCCTCCCCCTCTGCTTCTTCTATCTTCCCTCAGGATCTGATATCCCGGTGGGAAGACTGCGTCTGTTATTGTCTCAGTGAGTTTCGTTTCTGTGACTGCTATGATGTCCGGGGACTTCTCGTTGATTCTTTCGTGCCACTCGTATATATTTGCTATTCCATCTGCGTTTGTGTACCACACCTTTAGCTTCTTGTCTATCACGGTGCACCTGGGAAAATATTGAGGTTGGGGGAGCGGGAGACCTGGGTGACCTATGGGGGTTTGTGGTGTGGGTTGGATTTGTGATGGGGGGGTGAGGGCAGAGTGCCCGTAGGGAGCTGCTGTGGCTGTGGGGTTTGTGATGTGGATGGTGTAGGTTTTGGTTGAGATTGTTCAGCTGCTTTGGGGTTGTCACAGTGGTGGGTGGGGTTTGTGGTGGGGGTGGGAGGTGGGGGCGGAGTACCCAAAGGGGGGAGTGGGGGCAGAGGGAACAGTGTGCAGGTTTTGGTTGAGGTTATTCAGTTGCTTCAGGGTTGTTGTGGTTGTAGTTCTTCTGTGGGTGTCTGTGTAGGGTGTATTTGTCCTTCCACCTGAGTCTGGGTTCTGCTCGTATTCATCGATGCCTCCCGTTCCTCTTTTCGTCTTTGTACCCTCTCTCTCAGTTTCGTCCTTTCCTCCTGTGTTCTATCGCGATTAAGGTACACGCTCCGGTACTCTGAATTTCCCTCAGTCGTGCTTTCTCCTGCAGGACCCTGGTTCGAGCTGATTCTGCCTTGAAGATTACTTTGAGAGGCCGCCTCCTTCTGAGCGTAAACCAGCCAATTCTGTGTGTGTGTGTTTTTGTGTGCGTGTGTGTGTGTGTGTGTGTGTTGTGTGGTGTGTGTGTGTTTGTGGTGTGTGTGTGTGTGTGTGTGTGTGTGTGTGTGTGTGTGTGTGTGTGTGTGTGTATGTGTGTGTACCTGGAGAAGAGAGAATGTAGAGAGAGAGATTTTGTGAGATGTTAAGTGAGAGTTTAGGAAGTTTTGATCCAAGTGAGAGAGTAATTGTGGTATGGACCTAAATATATCAGTGGGTGAAATGGTTATAGAAGGCGTGGTAGGTAAGTTTGAGGGCCAGGGGTAAATGAAAATGGGGCTGTTTGACTAAACTTTGTATTGAAAGAAGTTTAGTTATAGGTAATACATGCTTAAAAAAGGGAATAAATAGGTATATGAGATATGATATGGGGCATAAGTTTGTTGGACTATATATTAGTGGATAGAAGGTTGATGGTAGGCTTCAGGATGTGCATGATTATAGAGGAGCAACAGATATGTCACATAATTTTTAGTTGTAGCTACAGTGAAAGTTAAACCTACCTGGGGTACAAGGAATGATATTATAAAGTAACATAGAGGAGAATGTTTTTAAACTAAAGGGGGAGGCAGTTAATATAAGATATAAGCAACTTCTAGTAGAAAGATGAGATATTAAGAGTATAGGCAATGTGGCTGAGGAGGTTTTATGACATAGATTGAGGAATGAAGTGTTAGAGTGTTCATTAGAAGTTTGTTGATATAGGAGAGTGGGGGTGTGAGGGAAGTGGAACGATAACTAGAATAATGAGGTAAAGAGAGCAGTAAGAGAAAAAAAGTTAGCACATGTGATGCTTTTAATAAGTAGAAGTGATATAAAGAAGAAGGAATATTTGGAGAGAAGAAGAGAAGTTAAGAGAGTGGTGAAGGAATGTGAAAGGAGAGTAAATGAGAACGTAGGTGAGATGCAATCAACAAATTTTGATGAAAAAAAGTTTAGGAATTAGAATAATAAGTTGAGAAAGCCTAAGGAACAAAAGGATATAAAAGATAAAAAAATGGGTGGAGAGTTATTAGATGGAGAGTTGAAGGTTACAGGAAGATTGAGGAATATTTTCAGTAATTGTTAGATGTTGATGCCTTAGATGCGTTAGATGTTTCGTGCATTGGCCAAGGAGGTGTAACATATCGTAGGAGTGAGGAAGAGTCAGAGGTGAGTGTGAGGGAGGTGGGTGAGGCTGTGGGAAGAATGAAATTGTGTAAAGCAACTGGGATAGATGGGATCAAGACATAAAAGTTAAAAGTAGGTGGGAATATAGTTTTGGAAAGGATGATGATTTTATTTAATAAATATATGAAAAAGGGGAAGGTACCTATGAATTGGCCTAGAGTATGCATAGATCCTTTGTATAAAGGCATATGGGACAAAAGTGTGTGTAAAATTTACAGAGGAATAAGCCTGCTGAGTACGCCTGGTAAGGTGAATGGTTGATTTGTTATGGAAAGAATTAAGAGGAATATTGAGAGCAGAATCACACATGAACAGGGAGCCCTTAGGAAGGGTACTGGATGTGTAGACCAAGTGTTTACATTGAATCATATAAATGAACAGTATTTAGACAAGTGTAAAGAAGTTTTCGTTGCATTTATGGATTTGGAGAAAGTAAATGATAGGGCGGATAGGGGAGCAATGTGGCTGATATTTCAAGTATATGGAATAGGTGGTAAGTTACTGACAGCAGTTAAGAGTTTTTACGAGGATAGGTAGGCTCAGGTTAGGGTATGCGAGAGAGAGATTATTTTCCTTTAAAAGTAGGCCTTCATCAGGAATGCGTGATGCTCGGGAGTGGTGGAGAGATGTGGGACTGGATGCTTGGAGGAAGGAAATATATTGTCAGCACCGTGAAATACGTGCAAGAATGATGTGGGTCTATGTTCCACTGAAATCATGATGTTCAGTCAGTTCATAAAATATAGGTTGTTGTATTCCTAGAAACTGCCCACTTAATATATAATTATTTTTTCAGGTGAAGACATTACGGTTGACAGTGTGTAGGAAGCGTCTGGAGAGCCACGACCAGGAGGTGGAAAAGCAGGTGAGAGCCACCACTACTACCTGTGTGTAGGAGACTTCTGGTGAGTGAATTATTACTTAGCTCCAGAAGTTATGCTGTCAGCGTCTTGGTCAGTAGCCAAGTCTTTCATCTTGCAGATGACAGCACTGTCTGTCCACACCTCGTAACACTGTTGATCACAGTTACTGTGATGACATGTATCTTTATCTAACAATTCAGCATTATGTTATGCTGCGACAGCTCACTGCAATATTTAAATAGTTTTAATATAGTGCTCGTTATTTTAAAAGATAATTCATTCAGAAAGAGGCAAACTAATTAAAAAATAATATTTTATATACATTGCTAATAATTAGTATTTTTTTCTCTATTTTCCCTTATTTGTAGGAACACTTATAAAGATGATTAATATTGTAACGAGTTTAACATATCCAGTGTTGAGTATTAACACTAATTAATTCCACATCTTTACTTCTCAGTTGAATTAAAAGCCGCGACAGTTTATTATTTAAATGAACGTTTCCCAGGAGATCAGCTGATCCAAATCATTGTTAAATTGTTGACAATTGTTTATCATAAAGATTGATATTATATTATTTTTGTCATTAACAGATTAAAAAGTGCACAGACTCATAATGTTTATCATCTTCACATTATATAATTAAAACAATCGAAGGGAATCCTTTCTGATAATTATGAAACAAAGAGCCAGTCATTCTCTACACAAATAACCGAACTTTTCTATATATAAGACAATATCTCATACTTTATTGCACCATTGTAATAATAATAATAATAATAAAAACAGAATATTTGAGGAAAAAAATAATGATTTTGATTTTCTAAATGTTTCATGTGGTTCTTGTAGGAAACATTTCGAACATGTTTCATGTGGTTCTTGTAGGAATACATTTCGAACATGTTTCATGTGGTTCTTGTAGGAAACATTTCGAACATGTTTCATGTGGTTCTTGTAGGAAACATTTCGAACATGTTTCATGTGGTTCTTGTAGGAAACATTTCGAACATGTTTCATGTGGTTCTTGTAGGAAACATTTCGAACAAAATTGCTCGAGTTTGAAAAAAAATCATATCTGCTTGGCTCCCTGTGTGGCATCCTCAGCTGCTGGCACCGCCTTTTAACTTATCCTCAGCTGCTGGCACCGCCTTTTAACTTATCCTCAGCTGCTGGCACCGCCTCTTAACGTATCCTCAGCTCCTGGCACCGCCTCTTAACTTATCCTCAGCTGCTGGCACCGCCTCTTAACTTATCCTCAGCTGCTGGCACCGCCTCTTAACGTATCCTCAGCTCCTGGCAACCGCCTCTTAACTTATCCTCAGTGCTGTGCACCGCCTCTTAACTTATCCTCAGCTCCTGGCACCGCCTCTTAACGTATCCTCAGCTCCTGGCACCGCCTCTTAACTTCCTCAGCTCCTGGCACCGCCTCTTAACTTATCCTCAGCTCCTGGCACCGCCTCTTAACTTATCCTCAGCTCCTGGCACCGCCACTTAACTTATCCTCAGCTCCTGGCACCGCCTCTTAACTTATCCTCAGCTCCTGGCACCGCCTCTTAACTTATCCTCAGCTCCTGGCACACGCCACTTAACTTATCCTCAGCTCCTGCACCGCCTCTTAACTTATCCTCAGCTCCTGGCACCGCCACTTAACTTATCCTCAGCTCCTGGCACCGCCTCTTAACTTATCCTCAGCTCCTGGCACCGCCTCTAACTATCCTCAGCTCCTGGCACCGCCTCTTAACTTATCCTCAGCTCCTGGCACCGCTCTTAACTTATCCTCAGGCTGCTGGCACCGCCTCTTAACTTATCCTCAGCTCCTGGCACCGCCACTTAACTTATCCTCAGCTGCTGGCACCGCCTCTTAACTTATCCTCAGCTCCTGGCACCGCCACTTAACTTATCCTCAGCTGCTGGCACCGCCTCTTAACTTATCCTCAGCTGCTGGCACCGCCTCTTAACTTATCCTCAGCTGCTGGCACCGCCTCTTAACTTATCTTCAGCTCCTGGCACCGCCACTTAACTTATTCTCAGCTGCTGGCACCGCCTCTTAACTTATCCTCAGCTCCTGGCCCGCCTCTCTAACTTATCCTCAACTGCTGGCACCGCCTCTTAACTTATCCTCAGCTGCTGGCACCGCCTCTTAACTTATCCTCAGCTCCTGGCACCGCCACTTAACTTATCCTCAGCTGCTGGCACCGCCTCTTAACTTATCCTCAGCTGCTGGTACCGCCTCTTAACTTATCCTCAGCTCCTGGCACCGCCTCTTAACTTATCCTCAGCTCCTGGCACCGCCACTTAACTTATCCTCTGCTGCTGGCACCGCCTCTTAACTTATCTTCAGCTCCTGGCACCGCCACTTAACTTATTCTCAGCTGCTGGCACCGCCTCTTAACTTATCCTCAGCTCCTGGCACCGCCTCTTAACTTATCCTCAGCTCCTGGCACCGCCTCTTAACTTATCCTCAACTGCTGGCACCGCCTCTTAACTTATCCTCAACTGCTGGCACCGCCTCTTAACTTATCCTCAGATGCTGGCACCGCCTCTTAACTTATCCTCAGCTGCTGGCACCGCCTCTTAACTTATCCTCAGCTCCTGGCACCGCCTCTTAACTTATCCTCAGATGCTGGCACCGCCTCTTAACTTATCCTCAGCTCCTGGCACCGCTCTTAACTTATCCTCAGATGCTGCACACCGCCTCTTAACTTAACCTCAGCTCCTGGAACCGCCTCTTAACTTATCCTCAGCTCCTGGCACCGCCTCTTAACTTATCCTCAGCTGCTGGCACCGCCTTTTAACTTATCCTCAGCTCCTGGCACCGCCTCTTAACTTATCCTCAGATGCTGGCACCGCCTCTTAACTTATCCTCAGCTCCTGGCACCGCCTCTTAACTTATACTCAGCTGCTGGCACCGCCTCTTAACTTATCCTCAGCTCCTGGCACCGCCACTTAACTTATCCTCAGCTGCTGGCACCGCCTCTTAACTTATACTCAGCTGCTGGCACCGCCTCTTAACTTATCCTCAGCTCCTGGCTCCGCCACTTAACTTATCCTCAGCTGCTGGCACCGCCTCTTAACTTATCCTCAGCTCCTGGCACCGCCTCTTAACTTATCCTCAGCTCCTGGCACCGCCTCTTAACTTATCCTCAGCTGCTGGCACCGCCTCTTAACTTATCCTCAGCTTCTGGCACCGCCACTTAACTTATCCCAGCTGCTGCACCGCCCTCTTAACTTATACTCAGCTGCTGGCACCGCCTCTTAACTTATCCTCAGCTCCTGGCTCCGCCACTTAACTTATCCTCAGCTGCTGGCACCGCCTCTTAACTTATCCTCAGCTCCTGGCACCGCCTCTTAACTTATCCTCAGCTCCTGGCACCGCCTCTTAACTTATCCTCAGCTGCTGGCACTGCCTCTTAACTTATCCTCAGCTCCTGGCACCGCCACTTAACTTATCCTCAGCTGCTGGCACCGCCTGTTAACTTATCCTCAGCTGCTGGCACCGCCTCTTAACTTATCCTCAGCTGCTGGCACCGCCTCTTAACTTATCCTCAGCTGCTGACACCGCCTCTTAACTTATCCTCAGCTGCTTGCACCGCCTCTTAACTTATCCTCAGCTCCTGGCACCGCCTCTTAACTTATCCTCAGCTGCTGGCACCGCCTCTAAACTTATCCTCAGCTGCTGGCAACCGCCTCTTAACTTTATCCTCAGCTTCTGCACCGGCCTCTTAACTTATCCACAGCTGCTGTCACCGCCTCTTAACTTATCCTCAGCTCCGGGCACCGCCTCTTAACTTATCCTCAGCTGCTGGCACCGCCTCTTAACTTATCTTCAGCTGCTGGCACCGCTTCTTAACTTATCCTCAGCTCCTGGCACCGCCTCTTAACTTATCCTCAGCTGCTGACACCGCCTCTTAACTTATCCTCAGCTCCTGGCACCGCCTCTTAACTTATCCTCAGCTGCTGGCACCGCCTCTTAACTTATCTTCAGCTGCTGGCACCGCCTCTTAACTTATCCTCAGCTCCTGGCACCGCCTCTTAACTTATCCTCAGCTCCTGGCACCGCCTCTTAACTTATCCTCAGCTCCTGGCACCGCCTCTTAACTTATCCTCAGCTGCTGGCACCGCCTCTTATCTTATCCCCAGCTCCTGGCACCGCCTTTTAACTTATCCTCAGCTGCTGGCACCGCCTCTTAACTTATCCTCAGCTCCTGGCACCGCCTCTTAACTTATCCTCAGCTCCTGGCACCGCCTCTTAACTTATCCTCAGCTCCTGGCACCGCCTCTTAACTTATCCTCAGCTGCTGGCACCGCCTCTTAACTTATCCTCAGCTCCTGGCACCGCCTCTTAACTTATCCTCAGCTGCTGGCACCGCCTCTTAACTTATCCTCAGCTGCTGGCACCGCCTCTTAACTTATCCTCAGCTCCTCGCACCGCCTCTTAACTTATCCTCAGCTCCTGGCACCGCCTCTTAGCTTATCCTCAACTCCTGGCACCGCCTCTTAACTTATCCTCAGCTCCTGGCACCGCCTGTTAACTTATCCTCAGCTGCTGGCACCGCCTCTTATCTTATCCTCAACTCCTCGCACCTCCTCTTTACTTATCCTCAGCTCCTGGCACCGCCTCTTAACTTATTCTCAGCTGCTGACACCGCCTCTTATCTTATCCTCAGCTCCTGGCACCGCCTTTTAACTTATCCTCAGCTGCTGGCACCGCCTCTTATCTTATCCCCATCTCCTGGCACCGCCTTTTAACTTATCCTCAGCTGCTGGCACCGCCTCTTAACTTATCCTCAGCTCCTGGCACCGCCTCTTAACTTATCCTCAGCTCCTGGCACCGCCTCTTAACTTATCCTCAGCTCCTGGCACCGCCTCTTAACTTATCCTCAGCTCCTGACACCGCCTCTTAACTTATCCTCAGCTCCTGGCACCGCCTCTTAACTTATCCTCAGCTCCTGGCACCGCCTCTTAACTTATCCTCAGCTCCTGGCACCGCCTCTTAACTTATCCTCAGCTGCTGGCACCGCCTCTTAACTTATCCTCAGCTCCTGGCACCGCCTCTTAACTTATCCTCAGCTGCTGGCACCGCCTCTTAACTTATCCTCAGCTGCTGGCACCGCCTTCTAACTTATCCTCAGTTCCTGGCACCGCCTCTTAGCTTATCCTCAACTCCTCGCACCTCCTCTTTACTTATCCTCAGCTCCTGGCACCGCCTCTTAACTTATTCTCAGCTGCTGACACCGCCTCTTATCTTATCCTCAGCTCCTGGCACCGCCTTTTAACTTATCCTCAGCTGCTGGCACCGCCTCTTAACTTATCCTCAGCTCCTGGCACCGCCTCTTAACTTATCTTCAGCTCCTGGCACCGCCTCTTAGCTTATCCTCAGCTGCTGGCACCGCCTCTTAACTTATCCTCAGCTGCTGTCACAGCCTCTTAACTTATCCTCAGCTCCTGGCACCGCCTCTTAACTTATCCTCAGCTGCTTGCACCGCCTCTTAACTTATCCTCAGCTCCTGGCACCGCCTCTTAACTTATACTCAGCTCCTGGCACCGCCTCTTAACTTATACTCAGCTCCTGGCACAGCCTCTTAACTTATCCTCAGCTCCTGGCACCGCCACTTAACTTATCCTCAGCTCCTGACACCGCCTCTTAACTTATCCTCAGCTCCTGACACCGCCTCTTAACTTATCCTCAGCTCCTGACACCGCCTCTTAACTTATCCTCAGCTCCTGGCACCGCCACTTAACTTATCCTCAGCTCCTGACACCGCCTCTTAACTTATCCTCAGCTCCTGGCACCGCCTCTTAACTTATCCTCAGCTGCTTGCACCGCCTCTTAACTTACCCTCAGCTGCTGACACCGCCTCTTAACTTATACTCAGCTCCTGGCACCGCCTCTTAACTTATCCTCAGCTCCTGACACCGCCTCTTAACTTATCCTCAGCTGCTGTCACAGCCTCTTAACTTATCCTCAGCTCCTGGCACCGCCTCTTAACTTATCCTCAGCTGCTTGCACCGCCTCTTAACTTATCCTCAGCTCCTGGCACCGCCTCTTAACTTATACTCAGCTCCTGGCACAGCCTCTTAACTTATCCTCAGCTGCTGTCACCGTCTCTTAACTTATACTCAGCTCCTGGCACCGCCTCTTAACTTATCCTCCGCTGCTGGCACCGCCTCTAAACTTATCCTCAGCTGCTGGCACCGCCTCTTAACTTATCCTTAGCTTCTGGCACCGCCTCTTAACTTATCCTCAGCTGCTGGCACCGCCTCTTAACTTATCCTCAGCTGCTGGCACCGCCTCTTAACTTATCCTCAGCTCCTGGCACCGCCTCTTAACTTATCCTCACCTCCTGGCACCGCCTCTTAACTTATCCTCAACTGCTGGCACCGCCTCTTAACTTATCCTCAGCTGCTGGCACCGCCTCTTAACTTATCCTCAGCTGCTGGCACCGCCTCTTAACTTATCTTCAGCTGCTGGCACCGCCTCTTAACTTATCCTCAGCTGCTGGCACCGCCTCTTAACTTATCTTCAGCTGCTGGCACCGCCTCTTAACTTATCCTCAGCTCCTGGCACCGCCTCTTAACTTATCCTCAGCTCCTGGCACCGCCTCTTAACTTATCCTCAGCTGCTGGCACCGCCTCTTAACTTATCCTCAGCTCCTGGCACCGCCTCTTAACTTATCCTCAGCTGTTGGCACTGCCTCTTAACTTATCCTCAGCTGCTGGCACCGCCTCTTAACTTGTCCTCAGCTCCTGGCACCGCCTCTTAACTTATCCTCAGCTCCTGACACCGCCTGTTAACTTATCCTCAGCTCCTGGCACCGCCTCTTAACTTATACTCAACTGCTGGCACCGCCTCTTAACTTATCCTCAGCTCCTGGCACCGCCTCTTAACTTATTTTCAGCTCCTGGCACCGCTTCTTAACTTATCCTCAGCTGTTGGCACCGCCTCTTAACTTATCCTCAGCTGTTGGCACCGCCTCTTAACTTATCCTCAGCTCCTGGCACCGCCTTTTAACTTATCCTCAGCTGCTGGCACCGCCTCTTAACTTATCCTCAGCTCCTGGCACCGCCTCTTAACTTATCCTCAGCTGTTGGCACCGCCTCTTAACTTATCCTCAGCTCCTGGCACCGCCTCTTAACTTATCTTCAACTCCTGGCACCGCCTCTTAACTTATCCTCAGCTCCTCGCACCGCCTCTTAACTTATCCTCAGCTCCTGGCACCGCCTCTTAACTTATCCTCAGCTCTTGGCACCGCCTCATAACTTATCCTCAGCTCCTGGCACTGCCCGATAACTTATCCTCAGCTCTTGGCACTGCCCGATAACTTATCCTCAGCTCTTGGCACCGCCTCTTAACTTATACTCAGCTGCTGGCACCGCCTGTTAACTTATCCTCAGCTCTTGGCACCGCCTCTTAACTTACTGTTTAATGGATTCACTCCCTCGTCTCGTGTAGTACTTGATTTCTAAGCTTTGCATGGTGCCTGTCTCTGCCACTTCATCGTCGAGGTCATTTCACTTTCTGTCTACCATGAAGCTGAAGAAACACATCCTTATATCTCTTTAGCTCATCTGTGTCTTCCGTTGTGCTCACGAGTACTTGTTCCCGCCTCTCAAGCTGCCTATTCCTGTCTTTTCCATCAATTTAACTGTGTATATTGTATGTTCCGTTTCCTTAGTGTCACCACGTAGCCCATATCCTTAGCTGTGAAACTAACTTCTCCAGTTCAATAATAACATGTAGCATGGTGTTGTTACATACACCAAGATGCGCCTTCTACATGTTGTATGAACATCCCAGAATGACTGTTAAATCTCATGTCTGTTGTGTGATTTGCTAGACGATCACTCGCTGCATATGTTATTCCTTTGACGGGATTTGCTGAGGATAAATCAAGCACTATGCTCTTCCAATTCTTTCGTTTTGATTGAGGTCTGCAGTATTTTTGCATGAGTCTTCACTATGTTTCTGATCTTCCTGGCCCTCCCTCAATGTTCATAACTTTATATTTGCATGGTATTAATTCCGAAGCCCCTTATCTCATCCAGTCATATAGCTTTTAGATCTATTTGTAGTTTTTCCTTGACCTCATCTGTTTTTATTCTCCTCATTAATATTTCATCAGCAGCAAACAAGAGCACATCTGAATCAGTTCCATTTTGTGTGTCATTCACATAAACTAGAGACAATACTGGGCCTCATTCTTAACCTTCCAGAGCCTTGTTTTTTTTTCTATTCCTCCATTCTGATATATCTTCTGGAGCAGAAATTCTGTTTCATTCCACCTAAAGCACTCATTAACCTACAGTTCTAGACTTCACCACATATTTTTTGTCCCTTTTTCATGTTGAGTACATTAACATATGCCTCCTTTCAGTTTTTGAAAGTTCAATCCAAACCTCCCATCATGTTTCACTTCTATTATTTTGCCAAACAATTCCTACTAGCTAGGAAGACAATAGATGACATCAGTGAACCCATGTTTGTTATCAATGATAAAACCACATGTTTCCAAGTGGTGCAACACTCATCTTCTGACTGTCCTTTCCATCACTCCCCATGCAATGCATGTCAGTGGAACTAGTCTGTAGTTCAGCATTTCCTGTCTGTTAGGATTACATTTGCTGTCTTCCAGATCACTGAACACTGTCCAATATCCACTGGCATATAGATATTAGTGAGTAGACTGGACAGTGCTTCTGTTCATTTTGGAGTATCCATAGTGATACCTTGTTTGGTCAGAATATGTTTTATGTATCTAACTCTATGATAAGTGTGTTTACTCCTTCCCGTCTTGTGTTTATGAGGTCTACTTTCTTGTTTCCAGTTAGAGCACCTTTTTAAATCTTTTATCCTACAAATCGTAGCTTGCACTCTCGTTTCTCGCTTACTCTCCACTTCCGTTCTTACACCTTAGTTTTTCCTTCTGCTGCCATTGTCATTCTCAAAAATGCAATCAGCTTGTCTCCTCACCCTTGCATATTTATTTTTTTTGCTAATACGATCTCTAATTTGTTATCATCTGACCTTCCATTTCTAAAGCTTTCCTCGTTCTTGTCTCTCCGCAACTTTGATTAAACAAGAACTCTTTTTGTTCTTGCAATATTTCATTCTTGTACTGGGTAAGAAGTTCCTCTCTGCAACTTAGCACTTTCCAGCTATGTACTCCATCACATCATCCACTTCTCGTGCCCTCCACGGTATATACATTAGGTCTAACCTTGCTTGCTTCTCTCTCTCTCTCTCCTCTCTCTTTAACACAGGGTTTTAAAAGCTTAGGTTAAGGATTCCTAACTTTACTTACTAGCTAGAAGCAGTTACCTACCTTAGCTCATTTAAAAGCATTATTATTGTTATGACATATAAAGATAGGGAACAGAATGAAGTTGGAGCCATCTGTGGGCCAGCAATTTCATTCAATCAACTGACTTTATTTCGTTGATATCATTATGCTATACGAACATGTTTCAGACTCGAGTCATCCTGGGAATAAATGATCTCAGATGAAGCGATGATGTTCTGGAGAAGCGTACAATTAGAGTGAAGTTGCTGCTTGCTAGCCGTCTTGTTGTGTAGAAGCTCACTTCTCGCTGTCCTCGGAGCTCAGCCAGGTGTGGTACTTTGGCAATATTGGTTTTGTACATAACAGTAAGGCCGTCCACATCCTTCCGGTGTTGAAGGCTTTGCTGAAATGGTCATTGTATCTAGGCTGGGTCAAGACGAGAGATGAGGTGTCTTTCTCTGTTCTCTACTCTGTAAAGGAGTCGCAGATGAGATGGAGGGAGGGGGAGGCAATCCAAGAAAGTGGAGCATCCTCAAGGTGTGAGCATAGTGCCTCGTACAGAATCATGCAGCCTCTACTGTCGAGCAGATGCGAGATACGTCGAAGTTCTGTAAGATACCTGGCCGCCTTGATTTCACGATTTACAACGTGGTTCTTCATGGTCAGTTTGGAGTCAGTTTCACCCCATGGACGCCAACTTCGTCCTCGGATACTTACACTTTCCCATTCATACTTACTACTGCTCCGGCATTACCATGATGGTACCTTGAGACTATCATCATTTGTGCTTTCTCAGGAGCAAATGTTACTTTCCACCGGTTTCCTCAGGCTGATATAGCTCTTAGTTGGTGATTGATGTAGCTTAGAGCAACGGGCGTTTCCTCTCTTGTATAAATAAATGTCAGAGTACAGCTGCCTGCATATGCATGGGATTCTGAGATGAAATGAAAATCATTGAAGTAGACATTCCATAACAATGGCCCAAGCACTTGCCCCATTGGGGTATCTTGCTGACTCTGTCCCATTGAGAGCTACACTTAGATATCTACCTTGAAGGTAATCATTGAGGAGACATAGTGTAGAGCCTGCAGTTCCCAGTGCTTGCAGTTTTGCCAAGAATCCCTGGTGCCATACTCGGTCGAAAGCACCGGCAATGTCCAGTGCTACCACACAGCTGACTGGATACATCCAGTGACTGGTGCCACTTAGCGGAGAGGTTTAAAAACAGATCAGCAACAGAGCAACTTTTTCTGAAACCATATTGATGGTCACAAAGAAGTGAATGGTAGTCGAAAAGCGCTGTCATTTGTCATGATATTATTGTCTCAAGGATCTTGCTAGTGATTGACAGGAAAGACACTGGTCCGTAGTTGCTGATTTCTGCTCTGCTCCTCTTTTTGTGAACAGGGACTACATTTGCCTCTTTCCACAGAGAGGGTCATTTACACTGTACTAGGCAGCGCTGAAAGATGCGAATTAGAGATGCTGCTAGCTGATCTGCACATCTACTCAGCAATCGCGGCTCGGGCTGATACCAGGCCTCATGGTGGGTCAGAGTCTGATCAACCAGGCTGTTACTGCCAGTCGCACGCAAACTGACGTACGAACCATAGCCCGGTAGTGACTTTAGGTGCCTGTCCAGTGCCTCCCTGAAGACAGCCAGGGATCTCTTGGTATTCCCCCTTATGTAGACTGGGAGGCAGCTGAACAGTCTTGGCCTCGGACACTTATTGTGTTGTCTCTCAAAGTACTCGTGGTGCTGCATACTCCAATATATACCTGACATACACAGTGTACAGGGTCCTCAACGATTCCTGACTGAGATGTCAGAATGCTATTCTTAGGTTTACTAGGCGCCCATATTCTGCAGTAGTTATTTAGTTGATGTGCCCCTCAGGAGATGTGCCCAGTGTTATAGTCACCATAAGATCCTTGTTTTTGAGTGGGGTTTGTAGCCTCTGGCCCCCTAGACTGTACTCTGTCTGCGGTCTTCTTTACCCTTCCCCAATCTTCTTGACTTTGCACTTGGTAGGGTTGAACTCAAGGAGCCAGCTGCTGGACAAGGCCTGCAGCCTCTCCAGATCCCTTTGTAGTTCCGCATGGTCCTCGTCTCATTGAATTCTTTCCATCAACTTCACATCATCTGCAGTCAGAGACTCTTCTGAGCCTATTCCTTCCGTCATGTCATTCACATATGCCAGAAACAGCACCGGTCCTAGGGCTGACCCCTGTGGAACCCCACTCGTCACAAGCGCTCACTCTGACACCTCGTCACATACCGTGACTCGCTGATATATTCCCGACAGGTATTCCTTGATCCTTTCCATGTTATACCTGCCTGGTCCTTCAGCTTATGAACTAATCTCTTGTGTGGAACTGTGTCAATAGCCTTCTTACAGTTCAAGAAAACGCAATCTACCCCCCCTCTCTCTATCTTGTCTTACTGCTGTCACCCTGTCATAGAACTCCAGAAGGTTTGTGACACAGGATTTCCTGTCACTGAAACCTTGCTGGTTATCGTTGAGAAGCTCATTCCTTTCTAGGTGCTCTACCACTCTTCTTCTGATAATCTTCTTCATGGCTTTGTATACTATGCATGTCAGAATCACTTGTCTGTAGTTCAGAGTTTCGTGTCTATCTCCTTTTTAAAAAATTTGGACTACATTTGGTGTCTTCGATACCTCAGGTAGTCATCCTGTCTCGACAGATGTGTTGAAGATTATTGTTAGTGGCACACATAGTGCCTCTACTTCCTTTCGGGACCCATGAAGAGATGTTGTCAAGCCCTTTGACTCATCTGAGTCTTCTACTTGCAATTGTGACCCCTTGTTTCTGTGTCCCATCTCTGGAACATCCTCTCCCTGTCTACCTTGTCTATTCCATGCAGTATTTTGCATGTCATTATCATGTCTCCCCGGACCCTCCTGTCCTCCAGTGTCGTCAGGCCGATTTCCCTTAACCTCTCCTCGTTGGATATTCCCCTTATCTCTGGAACCAGCCTTGTAGACATGTTTGACCAGGTGTGGGTTCCAAACTGGTGCTGCATACTCTAGTATGGGCCTGATGTACACAGTGTATAGAATTTTAAACAATTCCTTACTGAGGTACCGGAACACTATTCTCAGGTTTGCCAGTCGCCCATATGCCACAGCTGTTATCTGGTTATTGTGAGCTTGTGGCGACGTACTCGTTATTATACTCACCCCTAGACCTTTCTCCTTGAGTAAGGTTTGCAGAACGCTGAGGTCAGTAGTCACCTGCGGTCATACCTGTCCTAAGCTCAGGGAGTTAGCGTGGGGTGTTACCAAGCACCATGGCTTGTTGTAGTGTTTTAGAATCTCAGGTTAAAGTGTTGAAGAAGGAGGTTCTACTTCTTCAGGAGGAAAATAGGAGGCTGAAGCTTCACATAGATGAGTTTGGGAGTGAGTGTGAGAAGGATCTAGCTGGTAAGGAGGAAATGGTCACTAGCAGTGATAGTGGCAGCCGCTTTAAATGGAAAGTGGTTCACAGTTCAGGAAGAAGGAAGATAAGGAGGATTAACAGAGAAGATGTGAAGGTAGGAAATCGATTCTCTGTTCTCCAGGACGGGTGTACTTCAGTGGTTAGTGAGGTTGAAGGTACAACTGATTCCCATGCTAATCAAGGTAAGAATATTCTAAGTGTAGGAGATTCTCAGGTAAGACATATGGACCGTGCTTTTTGTAACAGAGACAGAAAGGTGAGACAGAGGGTGTGCCTTCCTGGAGCTGGTGTTGGTGACATAGTCAGCAGGTTGGATAATATTATGTCAGGTAATGGGAACAAGCCCATTATCTGTCTTAGTGCTGGGGGTAATGACATTGGGAAGGGCAGGAGACAGGAGCTGCTGGATAAATATAGGTCAGCCATAGAAGTAGTTAGGTCGAAGGGAGGGATCCCAGTCATATGTAGCATCTTGCCTAGAATGGCAGTGGGCAATAAATGGATGTCTAGGGCAATTGATTTAAATTGCTGGCTAGACAGGTACTGCAAGGAACTTAAAATCAAATTCATTGATAACGAGGACCTATTCTTTGGCAAACGTGATATGTATGCAAGGGATCGGGTTCATCTCTCTGGGGATGGAGTGGTTGCATTAGCCAATTCGATTGAGAGGGTAATTGATGACTTGTCTAGGAATTTAAACTGATAGATTATAGAGGTGTGGGTGCTTGTGGGAAACAATCAGGCTCCAGTATTAGGTATAAAAACAGCAGTTATTACCGGGATACCTCAGGGATATGTTTAAAAGACAATATTCAATATAAAGTTGCTAGTGATGGCAAATCAATTGATCAACAAACAGAGATAGCAGAGTGCAACGAATGACTAGCCCCTTAAGGTTTACTATACAAATAGTAAAAGTCTAAGAATTAAGATAGATGAGCTAAGATTACTTGCAAGTGTAGGTAATATAGGTATTATTGGTATGACAGAGACCTGGTTCAACCTAAAAGAAATGCCATTTGAATGCAGCATACAGGGTTATAAACTATTCCACACTGATAGGGTCAACAGGAAGGGTGGTGGAGTGGCGATGTATTTCAGAGAAAATTTAAATTGTTGTCATAGACATGATATAAGATTAGAAATATCGAACACAGAATCTGTTTGGCTACAGTTTCTTGAAGGTCGAGATAAATTAATTTTGGGTGTGATTTATAGGCCCCCAAACCTTGATAGCGAGTGCAGTAAGCTGTTATGGGACGGAATTCATAAGGCAGTTTCTTGAAGGTCGAGATAAATTAATTTTGCGTGTGATTTATAGGCCCCCAAACCTTGATAGGGAGGGCAGTAAGCTGTTATGGGACGGAATTCATAAGGCATCTAGATATGAAAATGTTGTAATAATGGGAGATTTTAACTTTAGACAAATTGATTGTAACAATATGACAGGAAATCTTGAGTCTAGTGACTTTCTTGATACGGTTCAGGATTGCTTTTTTAGAACAGGTTGTGACAGAACCAACTAGAGGAAACAATCTGCTTGACTTGGTTCTTGCCAACAATGAGTCATTTAATTAATAATCTTGAGGTTAATGATGAGCTTGGGAAAAGTGATCACAAATCACTAAGTTTCAATATATCATGGAATTACCCAGATAACTGCAATCAAATCAAATCCCAAATGGATGAACAATACATTGAAACATCTCATTGGTCAAAAGAGAGGCATATATAGGAGTATCAAAAGAGGGGATGGGCAGTTAAGAAATCAATATATTCAGTTAAAGAGAGGAATAAAGAAAGTAATATGAAAAGCAAAAAGGGATCATGACTAACCCAGAAGGGTTCTTTCAGGTATACAGAAGTAAGATTAGGGACAAGATTGGCCCACTTTAGAGTAACGCTGGTCAGATCACTGACAGTGATAACGATGTCTGAAATTCTCAATACCTACTTCCTCTCAGTTTTCACCCAGGAAAATACTAGCGATATTCCTGAAATAATAGATTATGTAGAACAGGACGATAATAAACTATGCACGATTGCGGTAACTAGTGACATGGTCCTCAGACAAATAGAGAAATTAAAACCTAGCAAATCCTCAGGCCCTGATGAACTGTTTGCAAGGGTGTTAAAGGATTGTAAAGAGGAACTTAGCATACATTTGGCTAATCTTTTTAACATATCACTACAAACTGGCATAGTGCCTGATAAGTGGAAAATGGAAAATGTAATACCTATTTACAAGGCAGGTGACAGGTCCATGGCTTCGAACTATAGACCAATAAACCTTACCTCCATAGCGGGAAAATTTATGGAATCAATAATTGCCGAAGCAAATCGTAGTTATCTTGATAGGCACAGATTGATGAATGAATCTCAACACGGTTTTACAAAGGGGCGTTCTTGTCTTACGAATTTACTAACATTTTTCACTAAGGTGTTTGAGGAGGTAGTTCATGGTAATGAATATGATATTATGTATATGGACTTCAATAAGGATTTCGATAGAGTTCCACATCAGAGCCTATTGAGGAAATTTAAGGCACACGGAATAGGAGGAGGAATTTTTTCCTGGGTAGAGGCATGGCTGACAAATAGGCAGCAGAGAGTTTGCATAAATGGGGAGAAATCAGAATGGGGGCACGTCACAAGCGGTGTTCCTTAGTGGTCAGTGTTGGGCCCGTTCTTGTTCACAATTTTCATAAACGACATAGATGAGGGAATAAATAGCGACATATGCAAATTTGCTGATGACACCAAAGTAGGCCATCAAATTCATTCTAATGAGGACTCGAGAGCACTCCAGGATGATTTCAATAGACTGACGCAATGGTCGGAGAAGTGGCAGATAGACTGAGGGCCCTGAATCTGCACTCTCTCGAAAGGTGTAGAATTAGGGGGGATATGGTCGAGGTGTATAAATGGAAAACAGGAATAAATAAAGGGGATGTAAATAGCGTGCTGAAAATTTCCAGCCAAGACAGGACTCGCAGTAATGGTTTCAAGTTGGAAAAATTCAGATTCATGAAAGATATAGGAAAGCACTGGTTTGGTAATAGAGTTGTGGATGAGTGGAACAAACTCCCGAGTGCAGTTATTGAGGCTTAAACTTTGTGTAGCTTTAAAAATAGGTTAGATAAATACATGAGTGAGTGTGGGTGGGTGTGAGTTGGGCCTGACTAGCTTGTGCTGCTGGGTCTTGTGCCATGCTCCTTCCTTGAGTGGAGGTGACCAGACTGGGTGTGTCATTTGGCTAATCTGGGGGAAACATGGTCTACTGACCCTTGCTCTGCATGGGTCAGTAGGCCTGTTGCAGTGTTCCTTCTTTCTTATGTTCTTATGTCTTTGGCCTCCTAGCCTATACTCTGTCTGTGGTCTTCTTTGCCCTTCTCTGCTTCCTTTCTAGGGACCCACAGAGAGATATTGTCCGGTCACACAGCCTTTAAGGTATCAAGGCCACTTAGGAGCTTCTTCTCCTCCTAAGTTGTGTGTATTTCATCCAACACTTGTTGGATGAAATACCCCACTGTTTTGTTTTCCCAGTGTCCCTTCACCCTCCACTATAAATACTTCCTGAAATCTCATTTTGAGCTCTTCACATACTTCTTGGTCATTTCTTGTCTTCCTCCTGATGTGACTGTAAAGCAGTTTCGGGTCAGACTTGACTTTTGGTGCTCTGTCCTTTTTGTACTGCCGCTGGGCCTCCCTCCTTGTCGACTAATCTCTTTATTTTCCTGAGGTCTTTACCTTCAGTACTTGCTCCATTCTCTAGCACACTTAGTTTTTGCCTCCTTACACCTTCGGGTAAACCGAAGGCTCGTTCACTTCTTTCCATTATTTCTGTTACCCTTGGGAACAAACTTTTCCACTGCCTTCTTGCATTTTGTTGTTACGTAGTCCATCATTTCCATTACTGACTTTCCTTCCAACTCTCTTTCCCACTGAACCTCCTGCAGGAAGGTTCTCATTCCTATGTAGTCCCCCTTTTAAAGTTTGGCTTTTCCCTTTCTACTCCTGTTACCCTCTCCACTTATAGCTCTACCTCTACACAAGGTCCAGTCTTGCTGTGTATGTACACACCTAATTGTACTCACCTAATTGTGGTTGCAGGGGTCGAGACTCAGCTCGTTTCCCTCCCTCTTCACTGATCGCTACTAGGTCCCCTTTCTCTCCCTTTTCTAAGCTTTGTCAAACCTCGTCTTAAAGCTATATATGGTTCCTGCCTCCACTTCATCACATGCTAGGCTATTCCAATCCCTGACGACTCTATGACTGAAGAAATACTTCCTAACATCCCTGTGACTCGTCTGAGTCTTCAGCTTCCAATTGTGACCCATTGTTTCTGTGTATCCTCTAAGGAACATCGTGTCTGTGTCCACCTTATCTATTCCATGCAGTATTTTTATGTCGTTATCATGTCTCCCATGACCCTCCTGTCCCCAGTGTCATCAGTCCGATTTCACTCAACCTTTCATCGTAGGACATTCCCCTGAGCACCGGAACTAACGAATTTGCCAACCTTTGTAGCTTCGCTAACTTCTTGACGCACTTGACCAGGTGTGGGTTCCAAACTGGTGCTGCATAGTCCAGTATAGGCATAACGTACACAGTGTACAGTGTTTTGAACGTTTCCTTATTAAGGTATTGGAATGCTATTCTCAGTTTTGCTACGCGCCCATATACTGCAGCAGTTACCTGGTTGATGTATGCCTCCGGAGACGTGCTCGGTGTTATGGTCACCTAAAGATCTTTCTCCTTGAGTGAGGTTTGCAGTCTTTGTCCACCTAGCCTATACTCTGTCGGCGGTCTTCTTTGTCCTTCCCCAATCTTCATGACTTTGCATTTGGCAGGGTTGAGTTCAAGGAGCCAGTTGCTGGACCACGTGTCCAGCCTGTCCAGGTCTCTTTGTAGTCCTTCCTGATCCTCATCTGATTTAATTCTTCTTATTAACTTCACATCATATGCGAACAGGGACACTCCAGAGTCTATCCCTTCCATCATGTCATTCACATATATCAAAAATAGAACTAGTCCTTGGACTGACACCTTTGGGACCCTGCTCACCACAGGCGCTCACTGTGATACCTCTTCACCTACCATGACTCTTTGTTGCCTCCCTGTCAGGTATTCTCTGATCCACTGTAGTGCTCTTTTCTGTTCTACACACCTGATCTTCTAGCTTCTGCACTAATCTCTTGTGAGGAACTGTGTCGAAGGCCTTCCTGCAGCCCAGGAAAATGCAATCAATTCACCCCTCTCTCTCGTGTCTTACTTCTGTTACATTGTCATAAAATTCCAGAAGGTTTGTGATGCAGGATTTGCCTTCCTTGAATCCATGCTGGTTGTCACTAATAATCTTGTTCTGTTCCAGGTGCTCCACCACTCTTCTCCTGATAATTTTCTCCATGACTTTGCATACTATACATGTCAGAGACACTGGTCTGTAGTTTAATGCCTCGTTTTTCTCTCCTTTCTTAAAAATGGGGACTACGTTTGCCATCTTCCATACCTCAAGTAGTTGCCCAGTTTCAAGGGATGTATTGAAGACTGTGGTTAGTGGCACACACAGAAACTCTGCTCCTTCTCTAAGGACCCACGGGAAGATGTCTGGTCCCTTCACCTTTGAGGTATCAAGTTTGCTTGATATATCAAGTTGGTATATTCGCTTGTTGGTATATTCCCTGTTGATGTTCCCCTCTGTGCTGTCTTCCCAGAGCCCTTCCTGTCTCTTCTCTAAATACTTCCTTAAATCTCCTGTTGAGCTCCTCACATGCTTCGTGATCGTTTCTTGTGAGTTCCCCACCTTCTGTCTTCATCATGATCATCACCTAGTCTTTGACTGTTGTCTTCCTCTTCATGTGGCTATACAGCAGTTTCGGGTCATACTTGACTTTCGATGCTATGTTAATTTCATACTGTCGCTGGGCCTACCTCCTTACCTGTGCATAGTCGTTCCTGGCTCTTCAACTAATCTCCTTATTTTCCTGCATTCTTTGCCTTCTGTACTCTTCCCATTCTCAAGTGCACTTAGTTTTTGCCTCCTTACACCTTCGGGTAAACCAGGGGCTCGTTCTGGTCTTCCCATTATTTCTGTTGCCTTTGGGAACTAACGTTACCTCTGCCTCCTTGCATTTTGTTCTAATGAATTCTATCATTTCGTTTACTGACTTTCCTGTCAGTTCTCTGTCCCACTGAACCTCCTGCAGGAAGTTCCTCGAACCTATGTAGTCCCACCTTTTATTGTCTGGCTTTTCCCATTCAGCTCCTGTTATGCTCTCCACTTCTAACTCTACTATGTATTCAAAGCACAGAACCACGTGGTCCCTAGCTCCTAGGGGCCTCTCAATGTCTGAACTGCTCAGGGAGAACACAAGGTCCAGTGTTGCTGGTTCATCCTCCTCTCTCTCTCTGGTAGTGTCCTTAACATGTTGATACATGAGATTTTCCAGTACCACTTCGATCATCTTGCCTCTCCATGTTTCTGGACGTCCGTGTGACTCCAGGTTTTCCCAATCGATCTCCCTGTTGATGAAATCACCCATAACAAGTAACTTTGCTCTGCTCGAGTGAACTCTTCTTGCCACCTCAGCCAGTGTGTACACCATTGCTCTGTTGCTCTCTTCATATTCCTCTCTTGGCCTCCTGCAGTTTTGTGGTGGATTATACATCACTTCAATGACCACCTTGTGCTCCCCAGGCTGAAGTGTACCTATTATGTATTCCTTTTCTTCAAACTCGTCCATGCCTCCAATTTCCTCGTCACGTCAGTGGTCAGTGGTCAGTGGTCAGTCGTCACATGAGGTACAGGTCCTGAGCTGCTTTGGGGATTAGTGTGGGGAGTTACAAAGCCATGGCTTGCTTTTGCAGTGTTTTAAAAATTAAAGTTGGAGAGTTGAAGGAGGAAGTCTTGCATCTCCAGGAGGTAATTAGGAGGCTGAAGGTTCATCTCAGTGGGGTTGGGAGCGAGTGTGAGGTGGCTGGAATGGTGGAGGGGAATGATGCTACCAGCAGCGAGATGCAGTCTGCCTCTCGCTGCGAGGAAGCTGTATGTGGGAAGGTAGCAACGGCTACCAGCAGTGAGGTGCAGCCTAGCACTTGCTACAAGTGGCAAGTGGTTCCCAGTAATAGAGAGAGCATCAAAATAAGGAAAGTTAAGAGAGAAGATTTAAAGGTAGGAAATCGCTTCTCTGTTCTTCAGGATGAGTGTAATTCAGTGGCTAGTGAAGGTAAAGGTACTACTTCCCAACAAGCGAAACCCATTCTCTTTGCTGACGACACGACTTATGTCATCTCTCACCCTAATCTTGCCACCCTCAACGCCATTGTTAACGACGAGCTGATCAAAATATCGACTTGGATGACAGCCAGTAAACTTACGCTTAACGCTGACAAAACCTACTATATTATGTTTGGTAGCAGAGCAGGAGTTGCGCAAATTAACATTAAGATCGACAACACTCTAATTACCAGACATAATGAGGGCAAATTCCTAGGCCTATACCTTGACAACAACCTGAATTTTAGCACCCATATCCAACACATAACCAAAAAAGTATCCAAAACGGTTGGGATCCTCTCCAAGATACGATACTACGTGCCGCAAAATGCCCTTCTCACACTATACCACTCACTTATTTATCCATACCTCACCTATGCTATTTGTGCTTGGGGATCAACTGCAGCAACACATCTAAAGCCAATAATAACCCAACAAAAAGCCGCAATAAGAATAATCACTAAATCCCATCCCTGGCAACACACCCCCCACTCTTCATAGATCTAAACTTACTCCCTGTTCAGTACATCCACACTTACTACTGTGCAATCTACATCTACAGGACCTTAAATTCCAATATTAACCTTGACCTAAAACGCTTTCTTATAGTTGTGACAGAACCCACAGGCATAACACCAGACACAAACATCTCCATGACATTTCCTGTGTCCGACTAAACCTTTACAAAAATTCAATGTATGTCAAAGGCCTTAAAATCTGGAACACCCTACCTGAAAACTCTAGAACTGCAGACACATTCATCACCTTCAAAACTACCTTAGAAAACATTTTATCTCCCTGATACACCCCGTCAACTAACAACACGAATACCACCTGGTGGTTCACACTTACACTCACTCACCCATTTGACCATAAACAGAAATATTAATCTCAATCTTAAAATAATGAATCCAAACTAGTCATAAGTTGGCCTGTGATACTCCAATACTGAAACTATGTACTATGCCAAAACAAAAGCATTCACATTGCTAAACTCACAAACTAGTTTTTAGTCACTTAGCCATAATACCAACTTACCTCATAAATTGTAATATTTTAAAATTAAGAATTAAACTAAGTCTGCCCGAAATGCCTAGCCATGCTAGGTGTTCTAGTGGTACACTCTGTAATTATTATTTTACTATATGCAAACCACACAATAACCAAATTCTGTAAACTCAGCATTGTAATCCTTATAGAGTATAAACTTTGAATTTGAATTTGAATTTGCAAATAGAGGTAAGTGCATTCTTGTGGTTGGTGACTCACAGGTAACATATATGGACCGTGCTTTCTGTAATAGGAATAAGAAGGTAAGAGATAGAGTGTGCTTCCCAGGAGCTGGTGTTAGTGGCATAGTCAACAGGTTGGATAATATCATGTCAAGTAATGGGAACAAGCCTATTATCTCAGTGCTGGTGGAAATGATATTGGGAAGGGTAGGAGAGAAGAGCTGCTAGATAAGTACAGGTCAGCTATAGATTTAATTAAGCCTAAGGGAGGGGTCCCAATCATATGTAGCATCTTGCCTAGAAGGGGAGTGGGCAATGAATGGTTGTCTAGGGCAATTGGTGTAAATTGCTGGCTAGAGAGATACTGCAATGAACTTGCAATCCCATTCATTGACAACTGGGACAACTTTTATGGCAAACTTGATATGTATGCAAGGGATGGGGTACATCTTTCTGGGGCAGGGGTGGTAGCTCTTGCAAACTCAATTGAGAGGGCCATTGCTGAAATGCCTAGGATTTTAAACTGATAAAAGATAGAGGTATGGGTGTGTGTCGGAAACAGTCAGGATGCAACACTAGGGTTGAAAACAGAAAGCGTATAATAGACACTCATCATGAACTTATAAATAAAGACAATAGATCAGGTCAGCAAACAAAAGGAGACAGCAGAGGGCAGCAAGGACTAGCTCCCTTAGGATCTATTATACTAATAGCAGGAGTGTAAGAAATAAGATGGATGAGCTAAGATTAATTGCAAGTGCAAGAAATATAGATATCATTGCTATAACAGTTACCGGGCTCAATCTGAAAGATAGAGAGATTCCTTCTGAATGTCACATACAAGACTATAAATTATTCCACACTGACAGGGTCAACAGGAAGGTTGGTGGAATAGCGATGTACGTCAGAGACAATTTAAATTGTTGTGTTAGACAAGATATAAAATTAGAAGCATCAGCCTCTGAATCTGTTTGGCTACAGCTTCTTGAGGGCAGTGAAAAACTAATTTTGAGTGTGATTTACAGTGCCCCAAATCTTGATAGGGAGTGCAGTAAACTTCTATGGGATGAAATTCGTAAGGCCTCTACATGCCAAAATGTTGTGATAATGGGAGATTTCAACTATAGACGGATTGACTGGAGCAATTTGACTGGAAATTTATAGTCAAGTGGCTTTTATGATACAATTCAGGATTGTTTTTTAAAACAGTTTGTGACAAAGCCAACTAGAGGAAATAATCTGCTTGATTTGGTTCTTGATGAGCTTGGGGAAAGTGATCACAAATTACTAAGTTTTAATACATCATGGAATTCCCCTAATAATGGCAATCAAGTCTCTGTCCCTGACTTCTGCTTGGCTGATTTCATAGGACTGAAAATTTACTTGGGTGGGCTGAACTGGAATGACCTGACTATGGGTCAGGTAGGTGGTGATGATTGCCAATATGACGTTTTCCAGTGCATAGTTCTAGCTGCTCAGAGAACTTATGTTCCAAATAGGGAAATCATATCAAGCAAAAATCATCCTAAATGGATGAACAATAGATTAAAACATCTCATTGGTCAAAAGAGAGGCATATATAGGCAAATTAAAAGAGAAGAGGTGCAATTAAGAAATCAATATATTCATTTAAAGAGGGAAATAAAAAAAAACAGGGAATAAGAAAAGCAAAAAAAGAGATTATGAGGTTAAAGTTGCAAGAGAATCGAAGACTAACCCAAAGGATTCTTTCAGGTATACAGAAGTAAGATCAGGGATAAGATAGGCCCACTCAAAAGTTACTCAGGTCAGCTCATGGACAGTGATAAGGAAATGTGTAGAAATTTTAACACATACTTCCTCTCAGTTTTTACACAGGAAGATTCTAGCGATATTCCAGACTGTAATAAAGTTGGTAGAATTACCGGTAATTCTGCCAACTTCATTGATATTCCAGAAATAATAAATTATGTAGAACAGGATGATAATAAACTATGCACGATTAGGGTCACAAGTGACATGGTCTTTAGGCAAATTGATAAATTAAAACCTAACAAATCCCCAGGCCCTGTGAACTGTATGCAAGGGTTCTAAAGGAATGTAAAGAGGAGCTTAGCAAATCTCTGGCTAATCTTTTCAATATATCACTAGAGATTGGCATGGTGCCAGATAAGTGGAAAATGGCAAATGTGATACCTATTTTCAAAGCAGGTGACAGGTCCTTAGCTTCAAACTATAGACCAATACGCCTAACCTCCATAGTGGGAAAATTTATGGAATCAGTAACTGCCGAGGCAGTTCATAGCCACCTTGAAAAGCACAAATTAATCAATACATCTCAGCATGGTTTTACAAACGGGTGTTACTGCCGTACGAATTTACTAACTTTTTTCACTAAGGTATTTGAGGAGGTAGATTATGGTAATGTGTATATGGACTTCAGTAAGGCTTTTGACAGGGTCTCACATTAGAGACTATTGAGGAGGAATAGGAGGAGAAGTTTTTTCCGGGATAGAGGCATGGCTGACAAATTGGCAGCAGAGGGTTTGCATAAATGGGGAGAAATCAGAGTGGAGAAGCATCACGAGCGGTGTTCCACAGGGGTCAGTGTTGGGCCCCCTGTTGTTCACAATCTACATAAACGACTTTGATGAGGGCATAAATAGCGACATAAGCAAATTTGCTGATGACATCAAAATAGGCCGTCGAATTCATTCTGACGAGGACGTTAGAGCACTCCAGGAAGATTTGAATAGACTGATGCAGTGGTCGGAGAAGTGGCAGATGCAGTTTAATATAGACAAATGCAAAGTTCTAAATGTTGGACAGGAAAATAACCATGCCACATATAAACTAAATAATGTAGATCGTACTTAATATTACGGATTGCGAGAAAGATTTAGGAGTTCTGGTTAGGAGTAATCTGAAACCAAGACAACAGTGCATAAGTGCTTGCAATAAAGCTAACAGAATCCTAGGCTTCATATCAAGAAGCATAAATAATTGGAGTCCCCAGGTTGTTCTTCAACTCTATATATCCTTGGTGAGACCTCATTTAGATTATGCTGCAGAGTTTTGGTCACCATATTACAGAATGGATATAAATGCTCTGGAAAACGTACAATGGAGGATGACAGAGTTGATCCCATGTATCAGAAATCTTTGCTATGAGGATAGACTGAGGGTTCTGAATCTACACTCTCTCAAAAGGCGTAGAATTATGGAGGATATGATCGAGGTGTATAAATGGAAGGCAGGAATAAATAAAAGGGATGTAAATAACGTGCTGAAAATATCTAGCCTAGACAAGACTCGTAGCAATGGTTTTAAGTTGGAAAAATTCAGATTCAGGAAGGATATAGGAAAGCACTGGTTTGGTAATAGAGTTGTGGATGAGTGGAACAAACTACAAAGTACAGTTATAGAGGCTAAAACGTTGTGTAGTTTTAAAAATAGGCTAGATAAATACATGAGTGGGTGTGGGTGGGTGTGAGTTGGACCCGATTAGCTTGTGCTACTAGGTTAGTTGCCGTGTTCCTTCTTTAAGTGAATGTGACTTGACCTGACTAGGTTGGGGCATTGGCTTAAGTTGGCAGGAGACTTGGACCTGCCCCCTATGGGCCAGTAGGCCTGCTGCAGAGTTCCTTCTATCTTATGTTGTTATAAATTTCCATCGTTTTTTTATGAGCACTGCAACCCCTTCTTTCCCCTCTGCTCTTTCTATCTTTCCTCAGGATCTGATATCCTGGAAGGAAGATTGCATCTGTTATTGTCTCAGTGAGTTTCATTTCTGTGACTGGTATGATCTCTGGGGACTTCTCATTGAGTTTTTCATGCCACTCCTCACGTTTAATCGTTAATCCATTCTCATTCATGTACCAAACCTTCAGCTTCTATTCTAAAACTGTGGTCCAGGGAGAATATTGGGGATGGGAGAGCAGGAGCCTATGGGGGGTTGCAGTGGGGGTGAGGGCAGAGTTCCCATAGAGGGTTGCTCTAGGAGTGGGGTTCATGGTTTGGGGAGTTGGGACAGAGGGATCAGTGTGTGATTGTTTGGGAGAAGCGTTTGCCCTTTCACCTGTGTCTGGGTTATTCTGCTTTTCTTTGTCATTTCCTCCCATTCCTTCTTTCGTTTTTGCACTCTCTCTTTCAGTATCATCCTTTCCTCTTGCATTCTGTCTTGATCAAGGTACACACTCTGGAACTCCAATTTGTCTCTCAGCTGTGTTTTCTCTTGCAGGAACATGGTTCGAGTTGATTCTGCCTTGTGAAGCACCCAGTTCTCCGAAAATTTGTTGCATGGGTCATGTTGCCCTTGCCTATCACCTTCATGATACTTTCAATTGCTTTTTTTCCCTCCTGTTTTCTTTCATCATAGGTTTCCCATTTGGCTTCCTGGAGCCCATAGACAAAAACTGATCTCTCCCTTTCTTTCTGCTACTGTGTCTCACATTGCGTCCTTTGAGGTGTTTTAGTTCCTTCCTTTGAAGCGCTCCTTCCCTCAATCTCTTCCATATCGGAGGCCCCTATGCTCATTGATCTGTCTTTCCTGCTCAGCTGTTCCTGGCCCCAGCAAGTGTCTGATAGAGTCCCTGCAGATATCCTAGCTCCTTCAATGTCTTCCGACCTCTCATTTATTCGTAGTGTGCTCCCTGTCTTTGTCTTGGCTCCATATGGGTCTGACAGGACCTTTACATACAGTATACCTTCTTTGCTTCCTCCAGTCCCCTTGTCTGTGTCTGATGTAGAAGTTCCTGATGTTATGTGTGTATTATTTTTTTCATTAGGCTGTTTCTGATTTCTCAGATCCTCTTCTAAGCACTGTATCGTGGCTTCTCCTACTATGGCATGTTGCTCTCAATTTCTGCTCTCTGCAGCTAACCTCTCCTCCATCCTCCTTCCAAGATCGTCTAGCTTCCTTCACCAGTCTTCCTTTTTTGAGCTCTGCCTCCCAATTCTCCTTCCCAGATTAGTCCATCAGACCTTCGGCTCTCGGCCTTGTTCTTGGTTGCCCCATTGTACCACAGAACGATGCTTATTTATTTTTGGAGGGGGTGTTTGTGTGAGGATGGGTGTTGTAGGGAGGGGAAGTGGGAGGGAAGTAGGGCAGGGGGAGAAGGATATGGGGTTGGAGCGGTTAGTGTCAAGGAGAGTTTTAGGGGTTGCAATAGTGTACAGGGAGGGAGGAGAAAGGGAGTGTGGGAAAGGTTAGGGGGAGAGAGATAGGGGGAGAAAGAAGACTGGGAAGAGGGAAGATGGATTGAGAGAGATAATTATTATTATTATAAATCAAAGGGAAGCGCTAAACCCGGAGGATTATACAGTTCCTGGGGGAGATGTTTGGGAAGGGATTCAGGCTAAATTCGGGAACTGGAG
>NC_069436.1:37045435-37071904 GCF_026875155.1 Cherax quadricarinatus | reverse complement strand
TCTTTGCATGCCACAATGCTTCAGAGGTTGTGACGAGAGATACTCTATATCTCTGGTCCTGAGTTCAATTGTTGATCTGCTTTATTATAGCATCAATGCACTGTTGTAGTCGGAGATTGGAATGGCAGAACTCAGTTTCAATATTAAGGGAATTTTTTGACTTATGTAGTAAACGTGCTGATGGTCCCCACTTACGGTTATATTCTTTTATCTCCTTGTTCCTTGCCTGACACTGTGCTGCTCACAGTAGCATCAAGCATTATTGCTGTTTGGTGAACTGGTCGTCCTTCTGCCTCTATGAGTCAGAAGTTAGCTTATCTAGGGGCTTGTTTTGGTCAGTCACATTCTAAGTCAAGTCTAACCGAGCAAATACCGAACACACACATACACTTACCCACATATATTACTCTATAAATTTTGGATATATTAATAACTTTAAAGTATCAAATGGTACAGTTGCGGAAAAAAGTTCGTGGGCACTATCTCCTGGGCAGAAATACTATCAAGCATCTCATAAGTAGTAAACAAAGGTGTAAAGGCTATTTTCATGAATGAATTACCACAGTTTGTAATGACGAAGGTGACGGGTTTACAAATAGATATATGAATCCATTCAGAAATTAATTACTGATATTATAACCAATATTATAGTAATATAAAAATTATTTAAAGAGGTGAGCAAATATATAGCAAGGGAAGTATTACGACTCATAACAGGTCCATAATCACACATCAGTCATATCTACTGATGTGAAACATAATTTTGATGGACGAGGTCGACATAATGTCTTACACAGGTTCGGTCTACATAATGTCTTACACAGGTTCGGTCTACATAATGTCTTACACAGGTTCGGTCTATATAATGTCTTACACAGGTTCGGTCTACATAATGTCTTACACATGTTCGGTCTACATAATTATTTACATAATACTATTAATTTGCATAAAATTTAGTTTAAAATAATATTCTACTAAAACTATGTTGTAGCTACTTTTTATGTTGTTATTGTATATATATATAATATAATATATATATATATATTATATATATATATATATATATATATATTATATTATATATATATATATTATATATATATATATTAATACATATATATATATTATATATATATATATATATATATATATATATATTATATATATATATATATATATATATATATATATGAAGACCTTCTCCCTTGCTATAACTTCATTCCAATAAGGTCGGAGACCCTTGGAGCATGGGGCAAGTGTGCTCTAAAGTTCCTCAAAAAGCTGGGTGAAAACCTCATCATAGAAACCAAGGACCACAGGGCGACCAGCTTCCTCTTTCAGAGACTCAGTGTTGCGATCCAGAGAGGAAATGCCTGTAGCTTTCTGGGCACACGGCCCACCGCAGGGGAGCTGGACGAAGTATTCGAGATGTAGCTCTGAGTTACCTATGTTGTTTTACTTTCTGTTGTATTTTTGTGAATGTTTGGCCAATGTATTTTATTTTTAAATAAAACATACTTGAAATATAGGGGGTGGTAGGAGAAAATTCTCAAACAGCTTCAGGGAGAACCTTGAGTTTTCCCTGAAGCAAGTTTATTGTTTTCTCTGAGGATGAGGGTCCCTAGGACAGTTCTAGAGGTTGTACCTCACTATTATTATATATAAAATATATATATATATATATATATATATATATATATATATATATATAATATATGTCGTGCCGAATAGGCAGAACTTGCCATCTTGGCTTAAATAGCAACGCTCATCTTGCCATATAGGACAAGCAAAAATTTGTGTATGCAATAATTTCGCCAAAATCATTCTGAATCTAACGAAAAAAATATATTTCACTGTGTTTGTTTAGTATTAAATTATTGTAAACAAATCTAAAATATATTTAGTTGGGTTAGGCTAAAATAAATTACTCTTGTTATAAAAAGGTTAGGTAAGTTTTCTAAGATTCTTCTGGTGCAAAATTAAAAAATTTAACATTAACATTAATGAAAAAAAATATATCTTTAAACGTAAAAGACAAAATTTCAGAAAGGACTTAATTTTAAATGAGTTCTTGCTAATTGACCAGTTTTACATATTCTGCACGACATATATATATATATATATATATATATATATGCCTAATAGGTAAAACTTAAATTCTTTCTAAAATTTTCTCTTCTTTGCTTCACCTCTCCTGCCAACGGTTTATAAGCTCCTTCTCAGCACGTATGCCGTATTCTATTCAAGATTGCGGGACTGACCACATCGACTCAAGGTTGAGGGACTGATTACCTCATTCTCCTCCTGTTCTTCAAGATTCTCCTATGTATGGACTGATGAAGCCACTGTGTGGCGAAACGTTTCCTCAATAAAGATACCCAAGAGTTGCACATGTGTCTAATTTATCATCTTCTACGTTTAAAGATGTAAATTTTTATTTATATAAATGTAAAAATTTATAGTTTTATTGATATTTTAGATAAGTTTTCATTAATTTAATAATAAACAAACACAATGAAATGTATTTTTTCATTAGGTTCAGAATTATTTTTGCAAAATTATTTCGGTTCCGGCTGCCCCCGGAACCGAACCCGTGTTGGTTTATCCCGCCTCGTGGCAAGAGCGGAAATTCAAGATGCTCTAAACCAGTGGACAAGTGGTTTAGGACGTCATGAAATTTTGCTCTTCCCACGAGGCGGGCTACAACAACACAGGTTCGATTTCCAGGCTAGCCTGGTGGTTAACGCTCTCGCTTCACACGGTGAGGGCCTGGGTTCGATTCCCAGCCAGAGTAGAAACATTGGACGTGTTTCTTTCCACCTGTTGTCTATGTTCCCCATCAGTAAAATGGGCACCTGGGTGTTAGTCGACTGGTGTGTGGTCGCATCCTGGGACACTGACCTAAGGAGGCCTGGTCACAGACCGGGCCGCGGGGGTTGACCCCCGGAACTCTCTCCAGATAAACTCTCCAGATATATATATATATATATATATATATATTATATATATATATATATTATATAATATATATATAATGTGTGTGTGTGTGTGTGTGTGTTTACCTGGAGTTTGCCTGGAGAGTTCCGGGGGTCAACGCCCGCGCGGCCCGGTCTGTGACCAGGCCTCCTGGTGGATCAGAGCCTGAACAACCAGGCTGTTACTGCTGGCTGCACGCAAACCAACGTACGAGCCACAGCCCGGCTGATCAGGAACCGACTTTAGGTGCTTGTCCAGTGCCAGCTTGAAGACTGCCAGGGGTCTGTTGGTAATCCCCCTTATGTATGCTGGGAGGCAGTTGAACAGTCTCGGGCCCCTGACACTTATTTTATGGTCTCTTAACGTGCTAGTGACGCCCCTGCTTTTCATTGGGGGATGTTGCATCGTCTGCCAAGTCTTTTGCTTTCGTAGTGAGTGATTTTCGTGTGCAAGTTCGGTACTAGTCCCTCGAGGATTTTCCAGGTGTATATAATCATGTATCTCTCCCGCCTGCGTTCCAGGGAATACAGGTTTAGGAACCTCAAGCGCTCCCAGTAATTGAGGTGTTTTATCTCCGTTATGCGTGCAGTGAAGGTTCTCTGTACATTTTCTAGGTCAGCAATTTCACCTGCCTTGAAAGGTGCTGTTAGTGTGCAGCAATATTCCAGCCTAGATAGAACAAGTGACCTGAAGAGTGTCATCATGGGCTTGGCATCCCTAGTTTTGAAGGTTCTCATTATCCATCCTGTCATTTTGCTAACAGATACGATTGATACGATGTTATGGTCATTGAAGGTGAAATCCTCCGATATGATCACTCCCAGGTCTTTGACGTTGGTGTTTCGCTCTATTTTGTGGCCAGAATTTGTTTTGTACTCTGATGAAGACTTAATTTCCTCGTGTTTACCATATCTGAGTAATTGAAATTTCTCATCGTTGAACTTCATATTGCTTTATGCAGCCCACTGAAAGATTTGGTTGATGTCCGCCTGGAGCCTTGCAGTGTCTGCAATGGAAGACACTGTCATGCAGATTCGGGTGTCATCTGCAAAGGAAGACACGGTGCTGTGGCTGACATCCTTGTCTATGTCAGATATGAGGATGAGGAACAAGATGGGAGCAAGTACTGTGCCTTGTGGAACAGAGCTTTTCACCGTAGCTGCCTCGGACTTTACTCTGTTGACTACTACTCTCTGTGTTCTATTAGTGAGGAAATTATAGATCCATCGACCGACTTTTCCTGTTATTCCTTTAGCACGCATTTTGTGCGCTATTACGCCATGGTCACACTTGTCGAAGGCTTTTGCAAAGTCTGTATATATTACATCTGCATTCTTTTTGTCTTCTAGTGCATCTAGGACCTTGTCGTAGTGATCCAATAGTTGAGACAGGAGCGACCTGTTCTAAACCCATGTTGCCCTGGGTTGTGTAACTGATGTGTTTCTAGATGAGTGGTGATCTTGCTTCTTAGGACCCTTTCAAAGATTTTTATGATATGGGATTATGGGATGTTAGTGCTATCGGTCTGTAGTTCTTTGCTGTTGCTTTACTGCCCCCTTTGTGGAGTGGGGCTATGTCTGTTGTTTTTAGTAACTGTGGGACGACCCCCGTGTCCATGCTTCCTCTCCATAGCATGGTAAAGGCTCGTGATAGGGGCTTCTTGCAGTTCTTGATGAACACGGAGTTCCATGAATCTGGCCCTGGGGCAGAGTGCATGGGCATGTCATTTATATGTCGTGCCGAATAGGCAGAACTTGCGATCTTAGCTTAAATAGCAACACTCATCTTGCCATATAGGACTAGCGAAAATTTGTGTAGGCAATAATTTCGCCAAAATCATTCTGAATCTAACGAAAAAAATATATTTCACTGTGTTTGTTTAGTATTAAATTACTGTAAACAAATCTAAAATATATTTAGTTGGGTTAGGCTAAAAATTTTAAATTGGTTCTAATTTTATGAAATTATAAATTTTTAATTTAAAATTATTGAAAAAAATATATCTTTAAACATATGTGAGAAAATTATGGAAAGGACTTATTTTTAAATGAGTTCTTGCTAATTGACCAGTTTTACATATTCGTCACGATATATATAAATATATTATATATATATATATATATATATATATATATATATATATATATATATATTCGTCACGATATATATATATATATATATAACAGTACTGCACTAGCCAAGGATTTGAACCTATTTTGTACTGACCTGCTATTGTGAGAGAAAACCAAATGACGCCTTAACCCACAGGACCACTCAATCCTCAAGAACCGAGGACCCAGCCAAGCTAGGTGTGTTACTCTTGGTTTGAGGACATACGGAGGTGTGAGAGCTTTCAACCCAATTTCATCCTCATCCCTGTTTGGTGTACTATCAGCATGTATATATTACTGTAATCAAGAATGAGTGATATTAATCAATAACAACACTGTGCTAGCCAAGGATTCGAACCCATGTTTTACTGGCCCACCACTGCAAGCGAGAACCACATGACGCCTTAACCCACAGGACCACCCATTACTGATCAATACCACTCATTCGTGGGTACAATAATATAATATACTGCTTGTTGATTTAGTACACAAACAGGGAGTTGAATGAAATTAGCTCAGAGGCGTCCACCCCACCGTATGTTCTTTGATGGTGGGTATAACATCAAGCGTCGCTGTATGCACCATTGTTAAGGATTGTGTGGTCTAGTGGTCTAATGCATCATGCGTTTTCGCTCACCATGTAGCAGTATGGTTTCGGCTCCTTGGCTAGTGCAGTGTTGTTATTGATCAGTATCACTCCTTTGGGTACGATAATATAATTTACTGTTTGTTGAGTTAGTACACAAACAGGGAGTTAGTACACAAACAAAGGAGACATTTGACTGCTTTTGATATAAATATTTAATAACATTCATTTAGAACATGCATGATCCATGGTTCCCTCCTCATCACTGTTACAAAATCTCTCTCCATTTGATGTGGAAGGTTATCAGTATCACGTGTAGGTTCATTTCAATATTTTTTTTTTCCAATGTTTTATTATGTCTTAAATATGGATCTAGTTTTTCTTGGAACTATCGAACATACCAGGAAGATATTAAATGTTCAATAGCTGTATCATGGTACCACTCCAAACATGCATTTTGATAATTCTGTACAACACACATACCCCGCCCCTCTCCCACACACACTAACATGACCGTAAAGAGAGTTATCACATCTTGTATGAATGCCATTGTTTGTGATGAATAATTACAGGGAAACACAGTTTGTTCTAATTCTCACTGTGTAACTATCATACAGAATAGAGAAGCAGAACATTGAAGATTTATCCAGCTTTGATAATTAAAAAAAGAGCTTACACAAACATTTAGGAACACGACTCACGAAATCGTAATGACACGATTGCAAACAAACAATACCACGGGCGGGGATACAACTCGAGATCAGAGAGTCTCAGAACTCCAGACCATCGCGTTAGCCACTGGACCAGCTAGCCACAATAAGATTCGTCCAACTAGGTATATTTCTACACCATAGGAAGGTAAGCATAGGCATCACTGGGACCACAAATGCAAGTTTTTACAGACGAATCCTCTTCAAGGGGGGCTCCTTGGCGTGGTGAAGAGGCTCTTGGTCTGAGGAATTAGACCTGTCGGTCTCCTTCCTCAGACCGAACCTAATTACCCCCGAATCCCTCCTTCCCTATCCCATCCTCCCCATCCTCCCCTTTTTCCTTTCCTCTTCCTCCTCCCCACCCCTCCCTTTTGCAGTTCCTCTTTTTGGCCTTTGGGATTTTTCCCACAGGCACACTAGTTCATAGGTAGGGAGAAGGGTACCAGTGTCCATCCCATTCTGTTGAGGTTCTTGGTGGTGGCGTAGTTTGCCGTGGGATCTGGATCGCCTGGGGATGTCCCGATCCCTCTCCTGTATCCCGGAGGGTGGCTTTGGGTGTCTTTCGGGTGACGGGTGTATCTCTGGAAGCCACCTTAAGGATTCTGGGGGTGGTGGCCGAAGGAGGTATGCTTTGTGGCAGATATTCGGCCGCCCTCTCTTTTGTCCACCAAGGTAGCTTGGCAGATGTGAGGTTGCTATCCCGGATTGCTGGTTTACTGGCATGAAGGGTAGGGTATGGCACGGGTTCCATGTTGCATCTGTGCTACTTGCGGTGCTGAGGTCCTCTTGGGCGTGGAGGGAGATTTCTGGCCCTTTCATTCCTCCTAGGAACTATCCCTCCCCGGTCCCTCCTTTTTTATTCTTTTTTTTTATTTTTATTTTCTTTTCTTCTTTTTTTTTCTTAAAAACAAAAGGAAAGAAGTAACCTAACCATGGGGCCCCAAATTCATGACCCAACTACCCCCGGGCCCCTTATTGTTACGCACCCTGTTCTGACCTCGCCTCATCTTTTGGCCACTCTTTGGAACACTCCCAAGGCCCCTGTACCTCTTGCTGGTGCTGTTTCCTCACCTGCTTCAGGTACCGGGGCTTCCACTGACTCCTTCGATTTGTCTGACCTCAGCTCTCCTTTGACTATGTTTCCGGCCTCTCCCTCTATGGTGCGACGATTTTCGAATCGCCAGCCTGTCTCACGTCAGACCGACTCTGGTCCCACTTCTAAATGCCAACGACAATCTCCAGACGATGTTACTTCATTACCTTCCCATTCTACTCGGAAAAGACCGACACGTCATGCACTCCCTCTCCACACTCAGTTTCGGACCACACAATGGACAAAATTCTTTACTTTACGACTGACTTCTTCTACTGCCTATCTTTCTGACCATAGTATTGGCAAAGCGTTCCTATGCCACGTTGGTAGAGATATTTCCTTTCATGCTCTTAAGAGTGGTATGCACATCATCACAGTCCAGAATTCTACCCAAGCTCATGATCTTTCTCTTCTTTCACATATCGATACTATTCCTATCACTATCGAAAAACATCATTCCCTCAATTCTTCTAGTGGTACTGTTATTCTGCCCCATACCATAGTCCAACAGAATTTCCAGACATATGGCAATGACATTCTCGAACAGCTGGAACTCCAAGATCTCCCAATTCTCAAGGTAGACACTTATGTTCTTCCCACCCGCTGGTGAAGACGATACCCTTGCAATGTGGCTCGTTTAACTTTTAACAGCCGTGAACTCCCATCCTCTGTTTATGTAGCAGGACATCGGTTACAAGTTCGGAAGGTGATCCCTACACAGCAACAGTGTAGGAATTGCTAGTGATTTGGCCAACCAGCAAAATATTGCAGATCTATAGCCGAATGCCCTGTCTGTGGTACCGATGACCATTCTAATACAACTTGCAGTCGACCTCCCTCTTGCCTTAATTGTCATGAGGCTCACCCTTCGTACTCTCGCCATTGCCAGGTCTACTTAAATGAGCGGGAAATTCGTTGCCTCAAAGAGGCAGAAGGTCTCCCTTATGCTATGGCAGTTTCTCATCTCCGCCTCCAAGGGAGACTACCCTGTGTTTCATATTCTCGTGTTTCAAAACGTCCCCCCACTTCTGGGGTCCCATCTTCTGCAGCCTCCTCTGCGGTTGCCAGTCCCATAGTCACTCCTGTATCTAATTATTTTACTGTACTGGGCTCAGATGTCCCTACTTCAACACCTCAGTCTGTCCTCACTTCTTCGTGTTCTCCCTCACAAACCCTGGTATCGACAAGACCTCGTACGACACCTCCTCCCAGTCGTCCCTCTACTTCTCAGAGGTCCAACAAATCTCCTTTAACCCCTCCTTCCCTTCATCCACCTCCACATTTTCTCTTCCCGGTCTCTGTATCTAGGTCTTCCCCTTTCACTGGCTCCATTACAAGTGTGGAGGTTTATCCTCCCCCTCGTACTGTGCCTTCCTTTCCTGTCCCCTCCCAAGTTTCTTCCTCTTCTGCCACCTCCCGGGTTTCTGCCTCTTCTGTCCCCTCCCACACTTCTCCAGTTCCCTCCACCCTTTCGCACCCCCTACCTTGGTACTGCCAATTACAGCTCGATCCTTACTCTAACTTCTCCTCCTTCCATCTCCAATATTGACTCCCATGCGACGTCTCTGAACTCCGAAACACTTGAAGCAATCTCTGAATATATTGCAGAGACCAAACCATCAATGGACACTGATCCACCCTCTGTTCCTTCTCTTTCCTTTTCTCCATCTGCACGACTCCTTTCTTCACTGTGCACCATTCCTTCGCTACTTGAACGTTTTCCTTTGCCACCGCACGTGGACTTTTCTAACCCTTCTAGTCCATAGAAACCCTTACCTGTGGATTTCAGGTATCTTTATCGTTGCCAATCATGGCCTATTTACAGTGGAATATTCACAGCCTCAGGGGTAATCGGGGTGAGTTTCAGATGTTGCCCTCCCAGTTTTTCCCTGTTGGTGTTTGCTTACAGGAACCAAAATTACACTCTGCCATTATCTATCCCATCTCAGGCTATAATTTATCGTATTCTTCAGATCCTTTTCCTGATGGGACCTTTAATGAAAGTACCCTTCTTCTACGCACTGATATTCCGTACCATCAGCTATTTGTTCGTACTTTGCTGCAATACACATCAGCCCATATCAACTTGCATAGGTGGTATGCACTCTGTTCTTTGTATCTCTCTCTTTCTCGGGCATTATCTATCTCGGATATTGCCTTTCTTGTTTCATCATTACCGCCACCACTTCTGTTACTTGGCGATTCTAATGCCCATCATTTCCTCTGGGGGGGTCTCACTGTGATTCCCGTGGCATTCAGTTAGAGGCTTTTCTTTCTACCCACCCCCCTCCATGTTTTAAGTACAGGTACTCACACCCATTTTGATCCTCGGACTCATACTCTCTCTTGCATCGATCTCTCAGTCTGCTCTTCCTCTGCCGCATTAGACTTCACCTGGTCCGTTCTCCCGGATTTACATGACAGCGATCATTTCCCAATCATTCTTTCTTCCCCTTCATATTCACCACCTCTTCGTAACCCACGCTGGCAATTTGATCAGGCTAATTGGAACCTTTACTCACAACTAACTGTTTTTAGTGAGGTTCCTTCTTCGTCCTCCATTGATGAGCTTTTACACCTCTTCTCGTCTTCCGTTTAAACTGCACCTTCTCATTCTATTCCCCAAACTTCAGGCAGGAATTCTCAGAAATGCGTGCCTTGGTGGTCTCCTGCTTGTGCTCGTGCAGTACATTTGAAACGCGCTGCATGGGGCAGGTACCGGTACAATAGAACCACGGAGAGACTTCTTGATTTTAATCAGAAGCGTGCGATCACTCGCCGTGTCATCCTTGACGCTAAACGCACTTGCTGGTGAGATTATGTCTCCACCATCACCTCTGCTTCCTCTGTGAGTGCAGTCTGGAAAAAAGTACGAAAACTGAGTGGTAAATATTCTCCTGACCCGGCTCCTGTACTGTGGGTTGTCGGTGTTGATATAGCAAACCCACTAGATGTTGCCAATGAAATTGGCAATCATCTGGTCTATATTTCTCAGGGGCTCCATCTATGCCCCTCGTTTCTTTCCTCAAAGTCTGCCAGAGAGTAAGCACCCACGGACTTTTCTTCTCTCAGAGAAGAACAGTATAATGTGCCTTTTAGACTTCAGGAACTGGAGGCAACACTCTCAGCTTGCCGATCATCGGCAGCTGGGCCTGACGACATTCATATTTGTATGCTACAACATTTACATTAGTCAGCCCTTGCAGTCCTATTACACCTTTTCAATCTTATTTGGTCACAAGGAGTTCTTCCACAGCTGTGGAAATCTGCCATTGTTCTCCCTTTCTGCAAACCGGGTACTACGGGACATGAAGCCACCCACTATCGTCCCATTGCTCTTACCAGTGCAGTTTGCAAAGTGATGGAACGCCTGGTAAATAGACGTTTTGTGTGGTATTTAGAGACACACAACAGTCTCTCCTCTCTTCAATATGACTTTCGTAAGGGTCATTCTACCATAGACCCCTTACTACGCTTGGATACGTATGTTCGTAATGCCTTTGCGAATAACCACTCAGTTATTGCCATATTTTTTGACCTTGAGAAGGCATATGACACAACTTGGAGGTATAATATTTTGGCCCAAGCCCACTCCTTAGGCCTTCGAGGCAATCTACCATCCTTCCTTAAGAACTTTTTAACTGACAGACATTTCCGTGTTTGGGTTAATAATGTGCTCTCCCCGGACTTTATCCAAGCTGAAGGTGTCCTCCAGGGATGTGTTCTGAGCACAACACTTTTTCTCCTTGCTATAAATGATTTGGCCTCTAGTCTTCCATCCAATATTTGGTCATCACTCTATGTTGATGACTTCTCTATTGCCTGTGCAGGCGCTGACTGTCACCTCATTACAGTTTCTCTCCAGCATGCAGTCGACCGTGTTTCCAATTGGGCCACCATACATGGGTTTAAATTTTTCAGTACCAAAACTCACCAAATTACTTTTACTAGATGTTCTGTCATCTCCGATCATCCTTTATACCTTTATGGCACCTGTATCCCTGAACGTGATACAGTCAGGTTTCTAGGCCTCCTCTTTGACCGTAGGTTATCCTGGAAACCTCACATTACCTCTCTGAAGACAACTTGTCACAGCCGGCTGAATCTTCTTAAAACCCTTGCTCATCTTTCATGGGGAGCTGACCGTCAAACTCTCTTTCGCCTACATTCTACCTTCATTTTATCGAAACTTGACTATGGTGACTAGATCTATTCAGCTGCCTCTCCTGCTACTCTATCTAGCCTCAATCCTATTCATCACCAAGGATTACGTTTCTGCCTTGGTGCTTTTTGCTCTTTCCCTGTTGAGAGCCTCTATGCAGAAGCGAACGTTCCATCCTTATCTGATCGCCGTGATGCCCATTGCCTTCGCTACTATGTACGCTCTCATGATCTCCGCAATCCTTCCATTTATAGAATGGTCACCGATATTAGTAGACATTCTTTATTTGTTCACCGCCCCTGTTTACTCCATCCCTTCTCTCTTTGCCTACATTCGCTCTTGTCTTCTCTTCAATTTCCACCTTTCTATGTTCATGTAGCATCTCACTTTTCCCTACCCCCCTGGGAAGTTCCAGCTGTTCGAGTCTGTTTTTTCTCACTCCCTTGCTCGAAAGCACAACTGTCTACTGTAGCTTCCCGCTCTCTTTTTCTTGACCACTTCCACTCTCATTCTCATGCCATTGCAGTGTACACAGATGGCTTCTGATGGCATAGGATTCGCAGCAGTGTTTCTGGACAGCGTCGTACGAGGGCATTTACTATCTTCGGCTAGTATCTTTACTGCTGAATTGTATGCCATTCTTGCAGCACTAATCCGTATTGAATCTATGCCTGTGTCATCATTTGTGGTTGTCTCAGACTCCCTTAGTGCTTTACAGGCTATACAGAAATTTGATACACCTCACCCCTTAGTCCTCCGTATCCAACTTTGGCTACGCCGCATCTCTACCAAGCATAATGATATTGTTTTTTGTTGGGTCCCTGGTCATGTTGACGTACAGGGCAATGAACAGGCAGACACTGCTGCGCAGTCAGCAGTACATGACCTACCAGTTTCATATAGAGGTGTTCCATTTACAGACTATTTTGCTGCAATAGCTACCCACCTTCACACCCATTGGCAACAACGTTGGTCTACCCTACTTGGTAACAAACTTCAATCTATTAAACCGAGTACAGGTTACTGGCCGTCTTCTTGTCACCAGTGCCGAGGATGGGAGACTACCCTCTCCCATCTCTGCATTGGCCATACTCGTCTTACTCATGGATATCTCATGGAGAGGTGCCCTGCTCCTCTCTGTGAGAATTGTCAAGTTCCATTATCGGTCAGCCACATTCTGTTAGACTGCCCACTTTATCAACGATCACGCAGAATTTACCTCCAACGTCGTCTTCGCTCCGCTGCTCTCTCTTTACCTTCCCTTCTCGCTGATGGACCCACCTTTCAACCGAACTCTCTCATTGACTTTTTGACAACAACTGACTTACTTCACAAACTCTGATGATACCTTCAGCCCTTTCTACCTCGATCTCTTGCTACCCTCTACCCTGCACTATCCCCTGCCCTGCTGTTTCCTATCCTACCCTGCAGCGCTGTATAGCCCTTGTGGCTTAGCGCTTCTTTTTTATTATAATAATAATACAGACGAATCTCCAGCTAGCGTGGCCATGACGAACTCTAGCTCAAGTCCCCTCAAAGCCGTTAACATGACTCACGATCTCGTAATGACACGATTGTCTGTAAAATCGTAATGACGAGATTCGTCTGTAAAAACTTGCATTTGTGGTCACAGTGGTGCCTATGCTAATCTTCCTATGGTGTAGAAATATACCTAGTTGGACGATTGCATTGTCCTCATCGCTCTCGGGCCATGTGGACCTACTGCACAGACGCTCCTCACTTGCCTGGCTGCAGTGATGTGAGGTGGTGCTGTCGCGCCTCTGTCGACACCTTAGGAAAATTACTGCTGTCAACATGGCGGTTTGTCATAGGTGCCGGATAAATACTATTGGTATTGAGCTTCTCCGGGGGACGATTTCGCCTAGTTCAGCGCATGTTCTCTTACCTAAGATCATCAGAGAGGCGTAAGGAATTCAAGATGGAGAATTATATGGAGTGGCTTTAAATGGAGCGCATAGAATCTTCGTGAAACTGCTCACTGCAACGGTTTATGAATCGTTGGTTACTCGTTTCCAGGACGTGAGTCGAGATGTTACACCTGCTGTACGTGTGAGAATGGTTGATGCTTCCAGGCATTATACCTGGATAAAGTTACGTAACGTTCCCTTTGAGGCAGATGAAGCTGATATCAGAAAAGTCTTCGAGAAATATGGGACAGTTCATTTTGCCCAGCATGGTATGTGGGTACCAGGCGCCTATGCAGGTTTGCCAGAAGGTACTTTTAACCTTAAAATGACATTGAGACATCCCATACCGTCTTACATTTATCTTCAGGAATTCAGGACACAGGTCATGGTTCCATATCCCGGCAAAGGCGTATGTGTCACCTATGTGGTGAGTATGACCACATAGCTGCAGCATGTGAGAAGAAAAGATGCATGCCTGAACCTGTGGTAGAAGACGCACCCACTGTCTTATGGATGGCAGGTGAGGATCAATCACCTGAGGGAGGGTGTGGTCGTTTGTGGAGTGAGATGGTGGAGCAAGCTTTTAGGACTGGGGGTGAGTCCCCACCCTCTCAGTTCCCTGCCCCAGAATCTCCTTCAGTGACTTCTGCAGGGATGGTACCACGGGAGAAAGTGTTGGAAATAGAGGAAGAATTGGAGGAAGTTTTGAAGACCTTGTCACCGCCTGAGGAGGATGTTACATCTGAGCAAGAAGTAGCTGGAGAGTTATTGCTTCCAGCTTGTCAACGATATGAGAATTTGGGGAATGATGATGTGGCAGAGACATCATTGGGATTAATAAATCATTGTAAGGTGGATGTTGAGGTTCACCGTGAGGCTTCCCCAGACCATGTTATGGGGGATATTATTGTAACAAGGAAAAGGGCAGCTACGTCAGACTCGGATGATGTACTGACGCCAGCGCAAAGGCCTGGGAAGCAGACTGGGGTGGTAGGAGAGGGAAGAGGTGGCGATGGGGGAGGTCATGATACGAAACATCAGAAGAAGGGAGGGGGGAAAGAAGGTATTGTGAAGATAACATACAGAAATACTAATTCTAGTGGTGAAAAGAGTGAGGAGAAGAGGCAGGGGTGGAAAATTTAAAAGGCCTTCGGTGTATGACTGTCAATGTTAAAGGCTTGTGAAGCAGAATAAAGAGAGAATGGTTGTGCATGTTTCTTAATAAATATAGAGTGGATGTTGTGTTCTTCCAGGAACATAATTTCAAGGAGGGTAAGGTGTTAGAGGTAGCAGGTTATCAAGTAATGACCCTGCCAACTACCCGTTTAAAAGGTGGTGTGGGTATTTTAATAAAGGAGACGAGCCCGTTTATTTTGCACAGAAGTGAGGGGGAGGGGGAGAGTGTTGCGTGTGGATGGGTCATGGATGGGTAAGCGTGCATCTTTTGTAAGTGTGTATGCGCCTGTGGAGAATAGCATGCAGGTAAGGAAGGATTTTGTGTGCGACGATCTTGTTTATTTTTTGCGTGCACTTCCGGAAGTAGCAATAGTGCGGGGTGACTAGAACTGCGTTATTAGGGCGGCTGATGTAGAACCAAAAGTGGCAGGGCATATGTCTGTAACTCTCAGGGATTTGCTGAGGGACGTTAGGTTACGTGATGCGTTTGGGGGAGGGGTGTGGGAAACAGAACATGCTTTTGTTAGGAGGGGATATGCAGCGAGGTTAGATAGAGTGTATCTTTCTCAAGGGGTTGTTTTGAAATCTTTTAATGCCGTTGAGGTGGCTTTCGTCAGATCATAGGGCTGTAGTGGTGGAAGTAGGTTGGGAGGACATAGCGGAAATATATAGGACTTATTGGAAATTGAACGTTAGTGTGTTGAGTGATGAAGAAGGTTTGGAGGATTTTTCTATTTTATGAAAAGAGCTTTACAAGGAAGCTCAGGAGGTGGATGACATTGTAACATGGTGGGATTATGTGGCTAAAGAAAGGATAAGAAAGTACTATGTGAGTGAGGGTAAACGTATAAATAATTTAAAATATGGGCTTGCGAATTATTTAGAGGATAGATTAAGAGGTTGTTATGGGCAGGGGATGGTTGGTGGTGTTTTTCCCATGGACGAAATAGTAGATATAAAAGAGAGATTGCGAGCATTGCAAAATGATCGGTTTCAAGCAGTAAGGGTGCAAGCAGGTTTAGAAGAAGTTTTGTGGGGGGACAAACCGTGTGTTGCAACATCAAAAGCAAAGGCAGGCACTGACAGCAATTCTGAGATTAGAGGTAAATGAGGCGATGGGGATCTATAGAGTAGGGCAGGAGAACAAATACGAAGGGAATGAGTGCATATGCAGATATGTGGTATGAAAAGTACTGGACAAGTGGGGGTGTGGATGATGTGGAGTTAGACAGGGTGTGTACATATACAACTTGCAATTTAGGTAATAGTGATAGGACGGCTTTGGGTGGGGTTATTACTGCAGAGGAAATAGAGATTGCTTTACAGGGCATGAGGAAGGGAAAAGCCCCAGGTATTGATGGTCTACCGGTGGAATTTTATTTACAGCATTGGGCGTTGATAGGAAATTTCATGGTTAGGTTATTTAATTGTATGAAGGAGAAGGGTAAGTTAGGAGATAAGCAGACTACAGCAGTTGTGGTGCTAGTCCCGAAAGGGACTAGCCCACCCTTCGGGAGTATCGGGCAATATCGTTATGTGCGTACTATAAGGTTTTTGCAAAAATTTTAGGTAATAGGGTTAAATGTGTAGTAGGGAGGGTAGTTTCGAAATCGTAGTTTGGGCTGCCCGGAAGGTCGATGATTGAAGGACATGGGATTCTGAGAAGTTTTCTGGAGTCATAAGGAGGGAGAAAGGGGCCGGCTTTACTGGCTTTAGACTGGAAGGCAGCCTATGATAGAGTGGAAAGGCATGCACTGCTGGGTATACTTAGGAGACAAGGTTATGGGGAAGAAATAGTTGATAAATTGGTTGAGTGTAAGTCAGTGGGCCATAGCAGGCTCGTCTCCTGGGGAGGGGGGGAATGAGAGTGTGGTGAATGTTGGTATGGAATGTGTTTCCTGGTTGTCATGGATGTGTAGTTGTGGAGCTTTGAGAGCTCGTTGATACTTATTGTTACTTTTGTGTAATGAGTGAAAGTGCAACCCAGAAGGTTTTGTCATGTATTTGGAGGTATTTCTGTCTTATAATGACCCGATTCCTGAGTCATATGCTTTTAATGGTATATGTAATTGGTTATGTTTATTATCGGTTATGGGGTCATGATATGTGTTTGATTTTTGTAGATCAACATATTTTTCTATACTGTTTTGTTTTTGAACATGTATGCATATGCTTGTTTTTTTGTTGTGTGTGTAATATGGGTATGTTTATGTTTTTTTAAAGTTATATATGATAGGTTTGTACTCTGTTGCTGGTAGTTGTTTTGAGACGTTTTGTTGTAAGCTCTTGCTTTGTGTATTGCCATTTTTCAGAGAGGTTATAGAGCCATTGGTTCTAAGAATTTTATGTTATCTTTTTATGTATATTCATGTTCTGGAATTATGTACTGCTGTACTGTTTTTAAATAAAATGAAAAAAAAAAGTTGGACGAATCTTATTGTGGCTAGCTGGTCTAGTGGCTAACGCGACGGTCTGGAGTTTTGAGACTCTCTGATCGCGGGTTCTATCCCCGCCCGTGGTATGATTTAGGAACACATATTTGCACAAACATTTACACACACACTTGTATGCGTGCTCTCTCTCTCTCTCACACACACACACACACACACACACACATGAATATATATATGTGTGTATATATATGTATATATATATATATATATATATATATATATATATATATATATATATATATATATATATATATATATATATATATATATATATATATATATATATATATGCTGCACAACAATTGCAAACAAGTGATCAACTAAAGCAAAACAAACCAAGCATCATGTGATGGGAAGAACTAGCCAGTCATTGCTTCGTCAGTGGTTATACAAAGTTGCAACGGGATGCAATAGGTACCAAAGGAACGAAAAATTCTGCGAGGTATTAAGGCGGTTTAGCCAGCGCCATGATCTAATAAAAAAAAAGGAAATACTGCAAAAGACCTAAAACTAAAGCTAGTTTTTCCATCGCATAGTGGCTTTGTTTCGTATACACACACACACACACACACACACACACACACACACACACACACACACACACACACACACACATACACACACATGGTGGATGCAGACGTGGGTGCATAAGGCTCCGAGAACCTTAGTGCTTTTTAAGGCGTGCAGTAACTGCTAGCAGTAATCAGTGGTAGTGACAACGTCAGTGAACAATTCTACGAGTGATAACTAAAGTTATTAGTTAAAAAAAGTCGAGAGGAAGCCTGAAATCATTAATTTTTCAAAGTGCCAAACCGTTGTGGGTCTACTAGGCACTGTTGCCACACAGATTCAAACATACAAAGATCAAAGTGAGTGTGGAAGCGGGTGTTCAAGAATTACCAGCGTTTGGTTAACAAGTGAAATGTGGGGCACCACACAATGAGAGTGAAAAAGTTAATAAGCAAAAGGAGAAAGGAAAAATAAAATATACAACAAGGGAAGGTGGCAGTAGTAGGCCTGCTGAAGCAGTGACGTCACAACAGTTGTATGCCATTATACATATAAAGTGTAACACCGAATGTAAAGTGTATTATGTCATAAGTGAAAAGTGAAATCACTTGAGGAACGTGGGATGCATGAGCATATATGGTTATAAACATCACGGGTGAAGGAGTTACAAAATAGTGATAGAAGGCCTATGTATGACGACTACGTCATCAGCATCTGGCAACTTGTCATCACACCGCTGCCAGCGCAAGTATTGCTCACCTGTTGAGGTTGCATGTTGCAGGGTTGAGTTCTGGTCTTGCATCACTGTTAGATACTGGTCACTCCTGCAAGCTATTACAGAATTAGAGTAGAAATAGCATAGACGAGAGTGCAAGGAGTAAAGCGGTAGCGAGGGGTAATGTCAGACACTTAAGCTGAGACAAGCTAAATTTTACAACCTAGCTACTTTCTGTATTTTATAAGTAGAATCGATAAGTGTTAGTATTGATAAGCTTAGAATTACTGGTATTTGCCGGTATTTATTAGCAGTATGAATACTTAGAAGTGGGGGCACACACACACACACACACACACACACACACACACACACACACACACACACACACACACACACACACACACACATACACACACACATACACATACACACACAACAGGCCTAGTGTCTAATCGACATGTGCCAAAGACAAAATGGTAACTAACACACACACACACACACACACACACACACACACACACACACACACAGCCTAGAGACAAAGATAATACAGAAGTAGCATCAACAATGTTTACATCAGACACAGACAAAGGGTCTGAAGGAAGCATGGAAGCTAAACTGTATGCAGAGGTCCTGTCAAACCCACATGGGGCCAAAACAAAGACAGGGAGCACACTAGGACAGAATGAGAGGTTGGAAGACATTGAAGGAACTCGGACATGTGCAGGGACCTTACCAGACACTTGTGGGGGCCAGGAACATGTGAGAAGGAAGGACAAACCAATGAGCATAGGGGCCACAGCTAGGGAAGGGACTGAAGAAAGGAACACTCCACGGGAAGGAACTAAAACACCTCAGAGGATGCAATGAGAGTCACAGTGGGAGGTGGAAAGGGAGAGATCCGCTTTTGTCTATGGGCTAGACGAAGCTGAAGGGGAAACTTATGATGAAAGAAAGCAGGAGGAGAAAAAAGTGATTGAAAGTATCATGAAGGTGATAGGCGACGGAAACATGACCCAGGTGGCAAATTTTTTGGAGAATCGGGTGGTTCACAAAGAGAAGGAATCGGCCTCTCAAAGTAATTTTCAAGGTAGAATCAACTCGAACCATGATCCTGCAGGAGAAAGCACGGCTGAGAGGCAAACAGGAGTTCATGAGTGTGTACCTTGATCGAGACAGAACACAGGAGGAAAGGATGATACTGAAAGAGAGAGTGCAAAAATGAAAGGAGGAATGGGAGGAAATGACAAAGAAGAGCAGAATAACCCAGGAACAGGTGGAAGGACAAGCACACCCCCCAGAAACACCTGCAGAAGGACTCCAGCCACGGCACCCCCAAGGCAACTGAACAATCCAAACCAACCATCACACACCGATCCCTCTGTTCCCACCCCCTGCACCACGAACCCTACCCCTACAGCAACCCCCCATGGGAGCTCTTCCTTCACCTCCACTGCAACCCCCCACAGGCCCCCACCAGGGCTGCTGCTCTCCCAACCCCAGTATTCCCCCAGGACCACAGTTACAGTATTAGAACAGAAGTTGAAGGTTTGGTAAACAAATGTGGATGATTAATGAATAAATATGAGGAATGGCAAGAAAGAATCAATGAGAAGTCCCCAGACATCATAGCAGTTACAGAAACACAACTCACGGAGACAATAACAGATGCAATCTTCCAACCAGGATACCAGATCATGAGGAAAGATAGAAGGAGCAGAGGGGGGAGGAGGGGTTGCTCTGCTCATAAAAAACCGATGGAAATTCGAGAAAATGGGAGGCATAGACGAGACAGGAGAAAGGGACTACATAGTAGGTACACTTCAGTCTGGGGAGAACAAAGTGCTCATTGCAGTGATGTATAATTCACCACAGAACTGCAGTAGGCCAAGAGAGGAATATGAAGAGAGCAACAGAGCAATGGTGGACACACTTGCTGAGGTGGCAAGAAGAGCTCACTCCAGCAGAGCAAAGTTGCTGGTTATGGGGGATTTCAACCACAGGGAGATTGACTGGGAAAACCTGGAGCCACATGGAGGTTCCAGAACATGGAGAGCCAAGATGTTGGATGTGGTGCTGGAAAACTTCATGCACCAACATGTTTGGACACTACCAGAGTGAGAGGGGAGGATGAACCAGCAAGATTGGATCTTGTGTTCACCCTGGGCAGTTCAGACATTGAGGACATCACATAGGAGAGTCCCAGAGGAGCTAGTGACCACGTGGTTCTGTACTTTGAATACATAGTAGAGTTGCAAGTGGTGAGAGTAACAGGAGTTGAATGGGAAAAGCCAGACTATAAAAGAGGGGACTACATAGGGTTGAGGAACTTCCTGCAGGAGTTTCCGTGGGACAGAGAACTGGCAGGAAAGCCAGTAAATGAAATGATGGAATATGTAACAACAAAATGCAAGGAGGCAGTGGAAAGGTTTATTCCCAAGGGCAACAGAAACAATGGGAAGACCAGAACGAGCCCCTGGTTTACCCGACGGTGTAAGGAGGCAAAAATAAAGTGCAATAGAGAATGGGAAGAGTACAGAAGGCAGAGAACACATGAAAATAGGGAGATTAGTCGCAGAGCCAGGAACGAGTATGCACAGGTAAGGAGGGAGGCCCAGCGACAGAATGAAAATAACATAGCATCGAAAATCAAGACTGACCCGAAACTGTTGTATAGCCACATCAGGAGGAAGACAACAGTCAAAGACTAGGTGATCAGACTGAGGACAGAAGGTGGAGAACTCACAAGAAATTATCAGGAGGTATGTGAGGAGCTAAACAGGAGATTTAAGGAAGTTTTTACAGTAGAGACAGGAAAGGCTCTGGGAAGACAGCACAGAAGGGAACATCAAGAGGGAATATACCAACAAGTGTTGGATGACATATGAACAACCAACGAGAAGGTGCAGAAGCTGCTAAGTGACCTTGATACCTCAAAGGCGATTGGACCAGACAACATCTCCCCATGGGTCCTTATAGAATGAGCAGAGATGCTGTGCTTGCCCCTAACCACAATCTTCAACACATCCCTTGAAACTGGGCAACTACCTGATAAATGGAAGACAGCAAATGTAGTCCCCATATTTAAGAAAGGAAACAGAAATGAGGCACTAAACTACAGACCTGTGTCTCTGACATGTATTGTATGCAAAGTCATGGAGAAGATTATCAGAAGGAGAGTGGTGGAACACCTGGAATGGAACAAGATTATAAATGAAAACCAGCATGGGTTCATGGAAGGCAAATCCTGTGTCACAAACCTTCTGGAGTTTTATGACAAGGTAACAGAAGTAAGACACGAGAGAGAAGGGTGGGTTGATTACATTTTCCTAGACTGCAGGAAGGCCTTTGACACAGTTCCTCACAAGAGATTAGTGCAGAAGCTGGAGGATCAGGCGCATATAACAGGGAGGGCATTGCAATGGATCAGGGAATACCTGAGAGGGAGGCAACAACGAGTCATGGTACGTGAAGAGGTATCACAGTGGGTGTCTGTGACGAGCGGGGTCCCACAGGGGTCAGTTCTAGGACCAGTGCTATTTTTGATATATGCGAACGACATGATGGAAGGAATAGACTCTGAAGTGTCCCTATTCGCAGATGATGTGAAGCTGATGAGAAGAATTAAATCGGATGAGGATGAGGCAGGACTGCAAAGAGACCTGGACAGGCTGGACATGTGGTCCAGAAACTGGCTTCTCGAATTCAACCCTGCCAAATGCAAAGTCATGAAGATTGGGGAGGGACAAAGAAGACCGCAGACAGAGTATAGGCTAGGTGGACAAAGACTACAGACCTCACTCAGGGAGAAAGACCTTGGGGTGTCCATAACACCGAGCACGTCACCGGAGGCACACATCAACCAAATAACTGCTGCAGCTTATGGGCGCCTGGCAAACCTGAGAATAGCGTTCCGATACCTTAATAAGGAATCGTTCAAGACACTGTACACTGTGTATGTTAGGCCCATACTGGAATATGCAGCGCCAGTCTGGAACCAACACCTGGTCAAGCACGTCAAGAAGTTAGAGAAAGTACAAAGGTTTGCAACAAGGCTAGTCCCAGAGCTCAGGGGAATGTCGTACGAGGAAAGGGTGAGGGAAATCGGACGACACTGGAGGACAGAAGGGTCAGGGGAGACATGATAACGACATACAAGATACTGCGGGGAATAGACAAGGTGGACAGAGATAGGATATTCCACAGAGGGGACACAGAAACAAGGGGTCACAACTGGAAGCTGAAGACTCAGACGAGTCACAGGAACTTCAGTCATAGAATCGTCAGGAAGTGGAATAGCCTAGCAAGTGAAGTAGTGGCGGCAGGAATGACAAAGCTCGGGAAGCAGAGAGGGAGAGGACCTAGTAGCGATCAGTGAAGAGGCGGGGCCAGGAGCTGAGTCTCGACCCCTGCAACTACAGTTAGGTGAGTACACACACACACACACACACACACACACACACACACACACACACACACCAACACACCACACACACACACACACCACACATATATATATATATATATATATATATATATATATATATATATATATATATATATATATATATATATATGTCGTGCCGAATAGGCAGAACTTGCGATCTTGGCTTAAATAGCAACGCTCATCTTGCCATATAGGACAAGTGAAAATTTGTGTATGCAATAATTTCGCCAAAATCATTCTGAACCTAACGAAAAAAATATATTTCACTGTGTTTGTTTAGTATTAAATTATTGTAAACAAATCTAAAATATATTTAGTTGGGTTAGGCTAAAATAAATTGTTCTTGTTATAATAAGGTTAGGTAAGTTTTCCAAGATTCTTTTGGTGCAAAATTATAAAATTTTACATTAACATTAATGAAAAAAAATATATCTTTAAACGTATAAGACAAAATTTTAGAAAGGATTTAATTTTAAATTAGTTCTTGCTAATTGACAAGTTTTACATATTCGGCACGACATATATATACATATATATATATATTATATATATATATATATATATATATATTATATATATATATATATATATATATAATGTACCTGTCTACCATCTTACTATCATATTATAACCAAGTCATTGCCATTGTTATTTTTTACTTATTATTCTTTTGGTACTTTAATTTGTGAATTTTATTGTGTAAATTTAAATCTAGTTATACTCTTGATCTTGTTAACAACCTATATCAGACCCTAGTGCAATTGTTCTTGTTAACAACCTATATCAGACCCTAGTGCAATTGTTCTTGTTAACAACCTACATCAGACCCTAGTGCAATTGTTCTTGTTAACAACCTACATCAGACCCTAGTGCAATTGTTCTTGTTAACAACCTACATCAGACCCTAGTGCAATTGTTCTTGTTAACAACCTATATCAGACCCTAGTGCAATTGTTCTTGTTAACATCCTATATCAGACTCTAGTGCAATTGTTCTTGTTAACAACCTATATCAGACCCTAGTGCAATTGTTCTTGTTAACAACCTATATCAGACCCTAGTGCAATTGTTCTTGTTAACAACTACATCAACCTAGTGCATTGTTCTTGTTAACCTAATAACCTAGTCAATGTTTTGTTAAACAACCTACATCAGACCCTAGTGCAATTGTTTGTTAACAACCTATATCAACCTAGTGCAATTGTTCTTGTTAACAACCTACATCAGACATTAGTGCAATTGTTCTTTTAAAACCTACATCAGACCTATGCAATTGTTCTTGTTAACATCGTTATATCAAATCTAGTGCAATTGTTCTTGTTAAACAATCCTATATCAGACCCTAGTGCAATTGTTCTTGTTAAAACCTAATAGCCTCTAGTGCAATTGTTCTTGTTAACATCCTACATCAGACCCTAGTGCAAATTGTTCTTGTTAACAACTACATCAGACCCTAGTGCAATTGTTCTTTAGTATACAACCTATATCAGACCTAGTGCAATTGTTCTTGTTAACAATCCTACATCTGACCTAGTGCAATTGATTTCTTGTTAACAACCTAATCAGACCCTAGTGCAATTTTTTTTTAACAACCTATATCAGACCCTAGTGCAATTGTTTTGTTAACAACCTATATCAGACCTAGTGCAATTGTTCTTGTTAACAACTATTATAGACCATATGCAATTGTTCTTGTTAACAACCTATATTCAGACTCTAGTGCAATTGTTCTTGTTACAACCTGTATCAGACCCTAGTGCAATTGTTCTTGTTAACAACCTATATCAGACCCTAGTGCAATTGTTCTTGTTAACATCCTATATCAGGACCCTAGTGCAATTGTTCTTGTTAACAACCTATATCAGACCCTAGTGCAATTGTTCTTGTTAACAACCTATATCAGACTCTAGTGCAATTGTTCTTGTTAACAACCTGTATCAGACCCTAGTGCAATTGTTCTTGTTAACATCCTATATCAGACCTAGTGCAATTGTTCTTGTTAACATCCTATATCAGACCTAGTGCAATTGTTCTTGTTAACAACCTATATCAGACCCTAGTGCAATTGTTCTTGTTAACAACCTGTATCAGACCCTAGTGCAATTGTTCTTGTTAACAACCTATATCAGACCCTAGTGCAATTGTTCTTGTTAACAACCTATATCAGACTCTAGTGCAATTGTTCTTGTTAACAACCTGTATCAGCCCTCTAGTGCAATTGTTCTTGTTAACAACCTATATCAGACCTAGTGCAATTGTTCTTGTTAACTCCTTATCAGACTCTAGTGCAATTGTTCTTGTTAACAACCTATATCAGACCTAGTGCAATTGTTCTTGTTAACAACCTATATCAGACCCTAGTGCAATTGTTCTTGTTAACAACCTATATCAGACCTAGTGCAATTGTTCTTGTTAACAACCTACATCAGACACTAGTGCAATTGCAAGTACCATTTTAATTTGTATTTTTATATTATAAGTTTATACCTAGTTGTACGTTAGTTCATTCTAGCACAACACATAGACAATATCAATTTCATTATGTTTATTAGTGACTATACTCTATATGACCAAAGTGCTTTAGCGATATACTTATCCAAACCTCCCACCACTACAGAAATCAGTATTAGAACTCGCCACATAATACAGGATAACCTATAAGATGAATGATCACGTTGACCCTGATCTAAACCTCCATAATCTAACAAACAATCAAAACTTATTGGAAAGTAACTGCCTTTATTACACAGCATCACAAGCCAGCACTATCCTGAACACTGCTCACAGTCTATCAGTCTATCAGCAAACACTATGATGACCTCCTGGCACTCCTTGAGTCACTAAAGACACCCTTCTCCTGCATTATTCTTACTGAGACCTGGCTTAAGCAGGACAATAGATAGTCTACCCACTACCAGGATACACAGCAATCCACAACTGCAGACCATACCAAGTTGGGGGTGGTATTGCAAACTATTACTCTAACCAACATCTTGTATTTGCACTAATTGCTTTAGTGATGAATATGGGGAATACATTTTTGCTAATTTTACTGTAAAAAAACCTCAAGGCGCCTATAACAATCGGTGCCATTTACCGGATACCCCACACAAACATCCCAAACTTCAGTGAGAATCTAAAGGCACTAATAACAAACAGACAAATGAACAAGCACCACCTTTTCTTAGCTGGAGACTTCAGTATCAACCTTGGCCTACTAGATGATCAGCCTGTAACTGATTTCATCAACAATATGAACAACTCACTTCTCATACCAACAATAACTATACCAACCAGGCTGACTGAGACAAGTGCAACCATAATAGACCACATATGGACCAATATACTAGCCCCCCTTAAATCAGGGATAATCACAGACAGCACTACTGACCACTACCCTACCTTCCTCTTAACAAACATTAGTAAACCACCACTGGAATCCAACAAAGTTTCATTTAGACTCCATGACGAGGCCTCAATAAGGAATTTTACAGCAGACCTAGAGACTGTTGACTGGCCTACAGAATTCTCCAAGGTCAATGGTATTGATGACTGGACAGACATTTTTCTTAACAAAATACTTAGACTATACAACAAACA
>NC_069436.1:37030435-37040435 GCF_026875155.1 Cherax quadricarinatus | reverse complement strand
TTCTGTATAGCGGTTAGGGAAATCACATTCAGACTGACCAGAGAGCTAAACATATGGTTCCTGGGTGATGGCACACTAGCAGGTACAAAGGAGTCCCTTCTAGATGATCTTACACAGGTAATGACACGGGGACAGGAAATGGGTCTCATCCTGAATCCATCCAAATGTAAAATCATCTCAGTCAATCAACCAGTGATAGAAGCAGCGAGATCAAAACTACCAGGAGCATCAGTCATTGCCCCCACAAATAGTCATCTTACTTGGAGCGCCTCTGGGAAGCAATGCTATTGACACAATTATCAGGAAGAAACTGGAAGAGTTGGGGAGAATGGAACAACGAAGAGGCAGTCTTGACACCCATGATGCCTTATTCCTTCTCACAAAGTGCTGAGTCTGCCAAGGTTGACATATTTACTAAGATGTCCATTTTCATGTGATAACCCGATGCTTCAAGAATATGACAGTACCCTGAAGCAGATTTTTACAAAAGTACTTAACCATACTCTAAAAGATGGGCAGTGAGACCAAGCTAGACTTCCAGTCAGACTAGGAGGCATTGGTGTCCGCAAGTCATCACAAATTGCTCTACCTGCTTTCCTGTCCTCATGCATTGCATCCAGAGGGCTTGTAGCAGCGTTTCTCCCTGAACATCTTAGGGACAAGATTGGAGTCTGTGACCAAAAGTTCATTGATGGAACCATGATCTAGGATAATCGAACGGGCTCTGAAACCAGACCTATTCCCCCAAACAACTACATTAGCCGCACTGGGATGGCCCAATAGTAGAGAATATAGCCTCAACAATGCTTCAGAGTGTGTCAAGGAAGGATAGAGCCCGCCTCCTGGCAGTGAGAGCTCCTCATGCAGGGGACTTTCTGTTGCCTGTTCCCAACTCCAGCCTTGGCACACGCCTCGACCCACACACCATCCGCATTGATGTTGCCCTTCGATTTGCCACCCCTATTCTCGCCCAACACAGGTGTATTTGTGGTAGAGAAGGAGCAGATCGATTCGGGTACCATGGTCTTGTGTGCCGTAAATCCGAGGGAAAGATTGCAAGACATGAAAAGGTTAATAACATCAAGATGAGCCTTACAACAACTGGATGCCCAGTAGTAAGGGAGCCACCCCAGCTATGCAGATCTGATGAAAGCCAAAAGCGTCAAGATGGTATCACCCTTGAAGCCTTGACAGATGGGAAGCAGGTGGTGTGGGACTACACATGTGCATATACCTTGGCTGATACCTATCTCCAATACAAGAGGTAGGAAGGACTGGCAGCTGCCAGCTTCAGGGAGTCCCAAAAGTCGAGAAAATACGGAGAATTTGTCCATCATTATAAATTTGTTCCCATATGCTCAGAGACCCTTGGCTCATAGGGAAAGAGTGCTTCTAAGTTCCTCAGGGAGCTAGGCAAAAGGCTCAACAGGGTAACTAGGGATCCCAGGGAAGCTACCTTTCTATTCCAGAAACTCATCGCTGCTGTTCAGAGAGGTAATACCTGGTGTATTTTGGGCACGTGCCCCAGCTCTAAGGAGCTGGATGAGATTTCTGCACTGTAGTCGGTGACAAGCACGTGACAATATGCACTACACATATATCTCTCACACCTCATGTACTGTATAGGCCATCTTTGTATCAACAATGTATCTCTTAAGTCTTGTACTACATTATGTAATAAACACGCTAGATAACAGGGATATCTTGCTACTCCTACTTACACTTTGGTCAGACTTCACAGACACGCACATGCATATATATATATACATACATCTAGGTTTTTCTCCTTTTTCTAAATAGCTCTTGTTCTTTTTTATTCCCTTCTATTGCCCTTTGGGGAATGGGGAAAAAAAGAATCTTTCCTCCGTAACCCAGGGGCGAAAGAGGCGACTAAAAAGCCGGGAGCAATGGGCTAGTAACCCCTTCTCCGGGAAAACTTTTACAAAAAAAAAGAGAAGAAAAAAAACCTTGATAAAACTGGGTTGTTTAAAAATGTGCGGGGATGTAGTGGGGGAGAAAAAGAAACAGAGATTCCCGGGATGTTATAAAATGAAAAGAAGTTGGTGTCCTGGCCAAAAGCGAAAAAGTAAAGGGGGGTGGGAGATTTTTCAGTGGGGGGAAAAAAAGGGTTAAATCTGGAGTTTTCTGAGAGAGTTAGAAAAAGGGAAAGGGGGAAAGCATTTTAATTTTAAAATATCAGTTATGGAAGGAGAAAAGAAAAATATGAATTGTAAATTCAAGAATTTTTTGGGGTTTTAAAGTAAAGGTTGGATGCGAGAAAGTGGGTCATAATAAGCTGTATGCACCGGGGAAAAAGAGGGGGAATGCAGGGGAGGAGAGAGATTTTGGGAGATGTTAAGTAAATTTGTATAGGGCCTTTGAACCCAAGTGGGGAAGAAATTTTGTGGTGGGGGGGCCCTTTGAATGCTAAAAAAGGAGAAATTTAAAAAGAGAGGGTGTGGTAGGTAATTTTTGGGGGCCCGGGGTGTAAATGATAAGGGACCCTTTGATTAAACTTTGTATAGAAAGGGGGGTTTAATTTAAAAGGGTAATACAAAATTTAAGAAAAAGGGATAAAAGTATAAAAGGGAATATGATGTGGGGCAAAATGCATGTTTTTTTTGGGAAATTATGTATTGGTAGTTTAAAAAAGATTTTTTTGAGTAGACTTCAGGATTCCCTGTTTTAGGGGGGCCCACAGGATTATCAGATCACTTTCTATTTTGTAGCACACTGAGGGGTTAAAAGGTAGATGGGATACAAGGGAATAGAAGCATCGGGGAAAAAAGAGGTGAAGGTTTATAAACTAAAAGAGGGGGATTTGGGGTTTAATTTAAAAACGGGCTATTGGGGGATGATGGGCTAATGAGAGCATGGGAAAAGGGGGTCGAAGAGGTAGGGGTGGGTTTAAAAATGTAGTGTTAGAGTTTTAGCAGAATTTTTGGGGTTAGGGGAAAAGTGGGTGCGGGGGGGGAAGAGGAGCGTTTGGGGGAATGATGAGTAAAGAGATTTAGAAAGGAAAGGAAAAAGTTAGCATAAGAATTTTTTTACAAATAAAAAGTGATACAAGGGGAAGAGTATTGGAAAAAAAGAGAGGGTTTAAAGGGAGAGTGGTGAAGCAATGAAAAAAAGGAAGCAAAGAGAAGGGGTGAGATTTTATCAAAAAATTTTGGGTTGAAAATAAAAAAAATTTTTGGGAGTGAGATTAACAAGTTAAGAAAGCCTAGAAAAACAAATGGATTTGTAAATTTAAAAAAATAGGAGGGGAGTTATTAAAGGGGGAGTTAAGGTTTTGGGAAGTTTGGGGAATTTTTTAAAGGAATTGTTAAATGTTGAGGGAAGATGGGAAAAGCGTAAATTTCGTGTATGGGGCAAGGAGGAATAACATTTGTAGGATGAGGAAGAGCCAGTTGTGAGTGGGGGGGAAGTTCGTAAAGGCGTGGGAAAAATAAAAGGGGGTAAGGCAGCCGGTTTGGGGGGGGATAAAGATGGGAAATTTAAAACAGGGGGGGATATAGTTTGGAGGGGGTTGGGTTCCCAATTTAAATTTAATAAATGTATGGAAGAGGGAAAGGGTCCCTAGGGATTGGAAAGGGGACCATGCTTTATTTCCCTTTTGGGAAAAAGGGGCAAAGGGGATAAAAGAGAGGAAAAAAATTATAGGGGGATAAGTCTGTTGAGTGTACCTGGTAAAGTGTATGGAAAGGAGTTAAAATTGAAAAAAATTTAAAAAGAGTAAAAAGGAAAAATAAAATAGCAGTGAAAAAAAGGAGGTTTTGGAAAAAGGAAAGGGGGGTGTGGCCCGGGTTGTTTACAGTGAAACTATAAGTGAACAGTTTTTTAGATAAGGTTTAAAGAGGTCTTTTTTTGGCTTTTATTTTTTTAAAAAGGCTTTATAAACAGGGTGGATAGGGGGCAAGGGCAGATGTTGCAAGTGTTGGTTTTAGGGGGGGTAGGTTATTTGAAAGCGGGTAAAGATTTTTTTCCCAAGGTTAGTGAGGCCAAGTTAGAGAATTTAGGAAAGAGGGAAAATTTTTTTTCCCAGAAAAAATTTGGCCTTAGAAAAGGGAAATTGTGTGTCACCGGGTTGTTTAATATATTTAAAAGGAGGGGGTTTGTAAGAGAAGTAAATGCGGGGGTCTTGGAAAAAAGGCGGGGAAAGTTAAAAGATAAAAAATTTCACACAAAAAGTGGGATTTGTCACAGCTGCCTTTTTGCTGATGACCCGGCTTTTGGGGAGATTCTGAAGAGAAGTTGCAGAGATTGGGGGAAATAAATTTTTGGTTTAGGGTGTGCAAAAGAAGAAAATTAAAGGTGAATACGGAAAAAGTAAGGTTATGAGGATAACAAAAAGTTTTAGGTATGAAAGATTAAATTATCAAAAGGGAGGGGAGGGGTATGGAGGGGTGAAGTATTCAGTTTTTGGGGTTGGACGTGTCAGGGGGAGGGTCTATGAAAGATGATGAATCATGAATTGATGGGGGAAAAAGAGGAGTGGTGAAACTTAGGAGTCTGGGAGACAAAAAATTTTTGTCCTTGGGGGGCAAAGAGGGGAATGTATGAAAAAGTAAATTTTTCCCAAAACGTTTCTTATATGGGTGTGAAGCGTGGGGGTAAATTTGTTGCAGCGGGGAAAGGCGGGAAAGGCAGGGGAGAGGGCATGTCGGGAGGGCAATGTGTGGTGGGAATATAATCCCAAAAAAAATTCGTAGTTTGGAAGTTGGGAGGAGGTGGGGGCCCCCAAAACTGTTGTCCGGGGGGCTGGGGAAAGGGTTTGTTGAGGTGGTTCGGCAGGTAAAGAGAATGGACGAAACAGAATGATTTCAAGAGTGTATCAGTTTTGTAGTGGAAAGGAAAGGGGCGGGGTGGGGTTTCCCCTGGGAAAGGGGTTGGAGGGGGGGGGTAAAGGAGGTTTTGTGTGCGGGGCCCGGGAAAATTCCCAGGCATGCGTGAGCGTTTTTGGATAGGATGAATGGAGAAAAAGGGTTTTTTTAATACTTGCCGTGCTTTTGGGAGTGGACCCAAAGAAAACTTTTAAATAAAGGGGGTTCGGGGAAAAACCGGGGCGGGCCGGATTTGGTCCTGGAATGGGAAGTACAGTCCTGCACTCTAAAGGAGGGGTTTTAAAATTTTGCAGTTTAAAAACTGAGTGAAAAGCCCCCTTCTGGCAAAGACGGGTGATGGAGTGAATGATGGTAAAAGGGTTTTTTTTTTTTCGGGCCCCCCTCCCTTGGTGGGAATCGGCCATTTGTATAATAAAAAAAGAAAAAAATTTTATCTCATTCAACCCCTTTTCCCCTCACTCACACTAAAAACTTTTTTTCAGAGGTCCCTGGGACACAACAGTTTAGAAAGCTTTTAAAGGTTATAAAGATACAAAAAAATTATCCCCCCAAATGCCTAATACCCCAAAAACCCCCCCCTTTAGAGGGGCGGGCCCATTGTATTTCCCCTTTTCCCGGACTCAAGTCCGCTAAAAAAAATTGAAAAAAACCCGGTTTCCCCGAATCCCTTCAAAAAATTTACCCTGCCACACTCCATCAATCGTCGGGTTTCCCAAATACCATTCGTTTTCCAAATTCCTCCTATCAACAGCCCATGCAGCCTGCTAGAAGCCCAAAGGCCCCCTTTCCCCCCACAAAACCTCCCTTCCCCCTTCCCTTTCCCAAACCCTTTTTTCGGGGACGCCCCCCTACCCCCCCTTTCCCCTTCCCCCTACAGATTTAAAGGCTCCCATGTCTTTTAAAACTTTAAATTTTTTTCTCTCTAAAGGGCCCAAAACCCCCTCAACAACCCCTCTTCAGCCCCTGACAATTTACTTTTTTTAACCCACACCTTCCCCCTCATTTTACACCCAAATTTTTCTGAAATAATATTTCACCGAAACTTTGCCCTTAAACAGGACTCTCCACTGCCTCCAACCGTCTCCTCGTGCTGCATTTCCCCCACCCAAGTTTCCCACCCCCCAAAAAAGAGTTTTTGGTACTACTTTTCTCTCTTTCTTTCCCCTTTTTTGCCCCTAATAATTTTTTTTTGACTACCTTTATCCCTCAACGCCCCCACTCCCCTTTTTTCCCTCATAAAATTCTATGAGTTAACCCTTTTCTTCATAAACCCATCCGCCGACACGTCAACCCCCAAGGGATCGGGAAAAACATTCACTTCTTCCTTACTCCCCCTCCCCTATTGAACCCCATTTTTTTCTTTATTAAAAAAAAAAATTTGATACTCTCATTATCTTACTTTTTTCTAGGGTTCATTTTCAATTCCCCCAAACAATTTCCCAAACCACCACTAATTTTTGGGCAATTTTTTTTTAGAAATCCCCCCCATAACCCACAGTATATAAGAAAAAAGAAAACTGCGTCAATTCCCATTTTTTTATTTGTTTCCCCAAATTTAATCCCACCCTCTCCCGAACCCCTAACTTTTAAACTTCTTTTAAAAAATCCCATCTTTAAATATATAAAAAAAACCAAAGGTGACTTTTAACACATCCCTACTTTTACCGGGGGTTAGTCCCCCTCCTTCTGCCACCCAAACCTGAGCCTCACTATCCTTTTTAAAAATTTCCTTTCCCAGCTTTAGTAACTTACCCCCCTTTTCCAAACTTGCAACACCCTGCCCTTTAAACTTCCATACCCCACCTATCACATGCCTTTTTTAAATCATTTAAAAGCCCAAAAAAGCTTTCCCCACCTTTATCTATGTGAGCATATTTTGAACAGTATTAAATACTGTTCACTTTTATTCTTCAATGTAAACCCTTCATCTACACATCCCCTACCCACTCTGAAACCTCCTTGTTCAACCACAATCCACATTTTTGCTTACCTCTTAAAAACTTTCGTTTTGGGCCCTACTGTACAAATTTTCCCGGTTTTACCCCCGTAAAATAAATTTCCCCTATAATTTTTAAAAATTCTTTTTTCCCCCCCTTTCCCCTTTAAAAAATAAAGGGGCTATACATGCTCTCCGCCATTTCCCCAGGTTAAACCCCCCCTCTTTTATCATTTATTAAAAAAACAAAACCCCTCCAACAAAAATCCCCCCCTGCTTTTTAACTTTTTTGTCATTATCCCCTCATTCCACTACTCTTTCCCCCCCCTTTATTCCCAGTAATGCCCCCCCCAAAGTACCCACCAAACTTACATTTTGGGTCTTCTTCAAATCCCCAAAAGTTTGGGAACCTCCCGGGAAAAGCATGAAATTACCGCCTCTCTTTCTTCCCAACATTTAAAAGTTCCTCAAAATAAAATTTTCACCACTACCTAAAACCTCCATCTTCCCCCTCTACTAAAATCCACTAAATCTGTTTTTAACTGACAAATCCCTTTTGTTCCCCCAGGGTTTCTTAACTTGTTTAAAATCACTCCAATTTTTTTTTTTTAATTTTTTTTAAAAAATTTTTTTTACAAATGCCTCTCCCAAATCTTTCATCTGCTCTTCCCTTTTGCACTCCCCTCACCACTCTCTTCCCTTTCTTTTTTTCTCCATTTACTCGCTCTCTTTTTAACATTTTGATTTTTAAAAACCTCCCCATAAGCTTACCATTTTCTCTTTTTTAAAAACCCCTTTTCTTCATTCCACCCAAACACTCCTTTTTTCCTCCTGCCCCCCAACCCTATAACCACCCAAAATTCTGCCCCCCATTCTAAAAACTTTCATTTTTAAAAAACCCTCCCAAACCCCCTTTTAACCCCCCCTTCTATATTTGCAATTTGCCCACCTTTTTGGGCCCAAAAGTCGCTTATATCTCACCGCCTCCTCCCCCTTTTTTATAAAACTTTCACTTCCCCCCTACATGTTGTTGCCACCTTCCTCTGGTTTCCCTCTCCTCTAAAATCTAACTTTTTCCCCCCCCCCCCCACACACACACACAACCCCACACACACAAAACCCACACACACACACAACCCCACACACACACAGGGGTTTGACTCAGAAGTGGGCCCTGTTTGCGATGATGGGGAATTTTTGAAGAGAATTAAATTAGGAGGAACCCGGCAGGGCTTTAAAGAGACCTGGAAAAGGGTGGACACCCGGTCCAGCAAATGGCCCTTTTTCGAATTTAATCCTGCCAAAGCAAAGTCAGAAAATAGGGGGAAGGGGACAGAAGGGCTACAGACAGATATAACTAGGTGGCCAAAAAACTGCAAAAACCCCACTCAAGGAGAAAGATCTTGGGGGGATATAACACGAGCATGCTCCGGAAGCACACATCAATCAAAAAATGCTGCAAACTATGGGCGCCTGGCAAACCCGAGAAAAAGCATTCCGATGCCTTTGGAAGGAATCATTGAAACACGTAAAACCGGGGTATGTTTAGGGGCCCAACTGGGGGGATGCCCGCACCTGTTTGGAACCCGCACTTATAAAAAACGTCAAAAACTAAAAAAAGTTTCAAAGGTTTTCGACAAAAAGGGTTTGTTCCCCGAGCCCAAGGGGAATGTCCTATGAAAAAAGATTAAGGGAAATGGCCCGCGACCTGGAGGAAAGGAGGGTCAGGGGAAAAAAGATAACGACCTTAAAATAGCGTTTGGGGAAAAGACAAGGTGGGGCAAAAAAACAGGGTGTTCCCCGGGGGGGGACCGAAAAAAGAGGGGCCCCAATTTTGGGAAATTGGGAAAACCCCAAATGAGTCAGAGAGATATTTGGAAGGATTTCTTCAGTCATAGAGTTGGAAGGCCCGTGGAAAAGCCTAGGGAAAAGAAAGTGGGGGAGGCAAAACAAAACCCTACACAGTTTTTTGACAGGTTTGAAAAAAGCCCTGGGGCGGGGAGAGAGAGGGGCCCCGTAGAACCCGGGGAAAAAGGCGGGGGCCCGGGCTAAGACCCGACCCCTGCAACCAAAATAGGGGATACCAAAAAGGGGAGTACACACACACACCACCACCAAAACACACACACACACACACACAAACACCACACCCACACACACACAAAGCTCAGGAAACAGAAAAGAGAGAGGAAACCAGTAGCGATCATGAAGGGGGCGGGGGCCAAAGGGGCTGAGTCTCGACCCCCCCGCAACCACAAATTTGGTGAGTTTCAATTAGGTTTAGTACACACAAACAACGGGGAAAACCAGAAACGAGCCCCCGGGTTTTCCCCACGGTGAAGGAGGCAAAAAAAAAGTGCAATAGAGAAAGGAAAAAGTAAAAGAAGGCAGAGAACACACGAAAAAAGGGAGATCAGGGCGCAGAGCCCCGGAATGAGATGCACCGGTTTTGGAGGGAGGCCCGCGACATTTTTGAAAAATGACATCACGAAAATTCCCAAAACTGACCCCCAAAATGTGTATAGCCAATCAGGGGGAAAGGGGCAACAGTCAAAGACCAGGTGATCAGATTTAAAGGGCAGAAGGGGGAGAACCACAAGAAATGATCCCGGGGAAAAGGGATGTGAGGAGCCCGAAAAAAGGAAAATTTTTAAAGGGAAATTTTTACAGTAGAGCAGGAAGGGCTGTGGGGAAAACCCGCACAGAAAGGGAAAATCAAAAGGGAATATACCCAACCAAAATGTTGGGTGACTTTCGAACAACTGAGGAGGAGATGAAGAAGCTCCTTTTAAATGACCTTTTACACCTTTAAAGGGGGATGGGACCCCACAACCTTCCCCTGGGTCCTTTAAAAAAGGAAAAGATGCTGGTGTGCCTCTAACCACAATCTTCAAAACATCCCTTGAAAAATGGGCAAAATACCTGAGAAAAAGGAAGAACTAATGTGTCCCCATATTTAAAAAAGGAAACCGAAACGAGGCATAAACTACGACCTGTGTTCTGACATGTTTTTGTGTGCAAAGTCATGGAGAAGATTATCAGGAGGAGAGTGGTCGAAAAAACCTGGAAAAAGGGAAAAAATTTTTAAAAGAAAACCAGGGAAAGGGGTTTATGGAAGGCAAATCCGGGTTTACAAACCTCCTGGAAGGGTTTTTGACAAGGTAACAGAAGTAGGACACGAAAAGAGAGGGGGGGGTAGATTTCGTTTTCCCCAGGGTGC
>NC_069436.1:37012935-37025435 GCF_026875155.1 Cherax quadricarinatus | reverse complement strand
CATCCGCTGACACGTCCACTCCCAAATATCTGAATACATTCACCTCCTCCATACTCTCTCCCTCCAATCTGATATCCAATCTTTCATCACCTAATCTTTTTGTTATCCTCATAACCTTACTCTTTCCTGTATTCACCTTTAATTTTCTTCTTTTGCACACCCTACCAAATTCATCCACCAATCTCTGCAACTTCTCTTCAGAATCTCCCAAGAGCACAGTGTCATCAGCAAAGAGCAGCTGTGACAACTCCCACTTTGTGTGTTATTCTTTATCTTTTAACTCCACGCCTCTTGCCAAGACCCTCACATTTACTTCTCTTACAACCCCATCTATAAATATATTAAACAACCACGGTGACATCACACATCCTTGTCTAAGGCCTACTTTTACCGGGAAATAATTTCCCTCTTTCCTACATACTCTAACTTGAGCCTCACTATCCTCGTAAAAACTCTTCACTGCTTTCAGTAACCTACCTCCTACACCATACACCTGCAACATCTGCTACATTGCCCCCCCATCCACCCTGTCATACGCCTTTTCCAAATCCATAAATGCCACAAAGACCTCTTTAGCCTTATCTAAATACTGTTCACTTATATGTTTCACTGTAAACACCTGGTCCACACACTCCCTACCTTTCCTAAAGCCTCCTTGTTCATCTGCTATCCTATTCTCCGTCTTACTCTTAATTCTTTCAATAATAACTCTACCATACACTTTACCAGGTATACTCAACAGACTTATCCCCCTATCCCACTATTGTATTATATATATAATACAATAGTGCAATAAAGTATCAGATGTTGTCTTAGATATATAAAAAGGTTCAGCTATATGTCAAGAGAATGCCTGGCTCTTTGTTTCATAATTATCAGAAAGGATTCTCTTCCATTTCTTTTAATTATGAAATGCAAATTATGATCAACATAAAGTGTTCGGTGCATTTTTTAAATCTGTAAGGCAAAAATCTTAAAAAAATAATCTTCATGATAAATAATTGTCAACAATTAATCAATAATTTGTATCAACTGATCTCGTGGGATTAATAATGATAACTTTCATTTTAAATAAAAAACTGCCGTGGCTTATAATACACCTGAGTAGTAAACATGAGGAATTAATAAATGTTTATACTCAACACTGGACATGTTAAACTTGTTACAACATTAGAAAAAACTATTACTAATTATTAGCAATGTACATAAAATATTATTTTTTAATTAGTTTGTCTCTTTCTGAATGAATTATCTTTTAAAATAACGAGCGCTATATTAAAACTATTTAAATATTCCAGTGAGCTGTCTCAGCATAACATAATGCTGAATTGTTTGATAAAGATACATGTCATCACAGTAACTGTGATCAACAGTGTTACGAGGTGTGGACAGACAGTGCTGTCATCTGCAAGATGAAAGACTTGGCTACTGACCAAGACGCTGACAGCATAACTTCTGGAGCTAAGTAATAATTCACTCACCAGAAGTCTCCTACACACAGGTAGTAGTGGTGGCTCTCACCTGCTTTTCCACCTCCTGGTCGTGGCTCTCCAGACGCTTCCTACATACTGTCAACCGTAATGTCTTCACCTGAAAAAATAATTATATATTAAGTGGGCAGTTTCTAGGAATACAACAACCTATATTTTATGAACTGACTGAACATCATGATTTCAGTGGCACATAGACCCGCATCATTCTTGCACGTCTTTCATGGTACTGACAATATATTTCCTTCCTCCAAGCATCCAGTCCCACATCTCTCCACCACTCCCGAGCATCACGCATTCCTGACGAAGGCCTACTTTTAAACGAAAATAATCTCTCTTTCGCATACCCTAACCTGAGCCTACCTATCCTCGTGAAAACTCTTAACTGCTATCAGTAACTTACCACCTATTTCATTCACTTGCAATATCAGCCACAGTGCTCCCCTATCCGCCCTATTATTTGTTTTTTCCAAGTCCATAAATGGAACGGAAACTTCTTCACACTTGTCTAAACACTGTTCAATTATATGGTTAAATGTAAACACTTCCTAAGGGCTCCTTGTTCATTTGTGATTCTGCTCTCAATCTTCCTCTTAATAATTATCCTAACTCTACCATTCACCTTATCAGGTATACTCAGCAGGCATATTCCTCTATAATTTTTACACATTCTTCTGTCTCCTTTGCTTTTATACAAAGGCCAATCCATATGTACCTTCCCCTCTTTCATATATTCATTAAATAAAAGCATTATCCATTCCAAAACTATATCCCCACCTATTTTTAACGTTTCTGTCTTGATCCTATCTATCCCAGTTGCTTTATGCAATTTCATTCTACCCACAGCCTCACCCACCTACCTCACACTCACTTCTGACTCTTCCTCACTCCTATGATATGTTATACCTCCTTGGTCAATGCACGAAATCGCAGCATCTTTATCTTCATCAACATCTAACAATTTCTGAAAATATTCCTCCATCTCTTCCATCTAATAACTCTCCTCTAATATTTTTAACTTTTACATCAATTTGTTCCCTAGGCTTTCTCAACTTACTAATCTCATTCCACAACTTCTTCTTCTCAGCAAAATTCGTTGATTGCATTTCATCCACTTTCTCATTTGCTCTCCTTTTACATTCGTTCACCACTCCATTATATCTCTTTTCTCTCCATATATTCCTTCCTCCTTATATCACTTCTACTTTTTAAAAACCTCACATATGCTAACATTTTTTCTCTTACTGCTCTCTTTAACTCATTATTCCAATAATCGTTCCACTTTCCTCACTCCTCCTCCCTCCTATACCAACAAACCACTGATGAACACTCTAACACTTCATCTTTAAATCTACCCCATACCACCTCTTCAGCCTCATTACCTATACTCTTAATAACCCATCTTCCTACCAAAAGTTGCTTATATCTTACCTTAACTGCCTACTCCTTTAGTTTATAAACCTTCTCCTCTATGTTACTTTCTAATACAATTCCTAATACCACATGTAAGTTTTATTTTCACGGTAACTATAACTAAAAAGTTATCCGACACATCTGTTGCCGCTCTACAAACATGCACATCCTGAAGTCTATCCATCAACTTTCTATCCACTAATACATAGTCCAACAAACTTCTCTCATTGTGCACCATACCATATCTCATATACCTATTGATCCTTAATTTTCTTAAAATATGTGTTACCTATTACGAAACTACTTTCTATACAAAGGTCAATCAAAAAACCCAAATATCTTTTACCCCTGGCACCTCAAACTTACCTACCTCGCCTTCTATAACCATTTCATCCACTGATACATTTAGGTCCCTACCACTATCACTCTCTCACTTGGCTTTATATATGTCGTGCCGAATAGGCAGAACTTGCGATCTTGGCTTAAATAGCAACGCTCATCTTGCCATATAGGACAAGTGAAAATTTGTTTATGCAATAATTTCGCCAAAATCATTCTGAACCTAACGAAAAAAATATATTTCACTGTGTTTGTTTAGTATTAAATTATTGTAAACAAATCTAAAATACATTTAGTTGAGTTAGGCTAAAATAAATTTTTCTTGTTATAATAAGGTTAGGTAAGTTTTCTAAGATTCTTTTGGAGCAAAATTAAAATTTTTTACATTAACATTAATGAAAAAAATATATCTTTAAAGGTATAAGAGAAAATTTTAGAATGTACTTAATTTTAAATGAGTTCTTGCTAATTGACCAGTTTTACATAATCGGCACGACATATATATATATATATATATATATATATATATATATATATATATATATATATATATATATATATATATATATATATATATATATATATATATATATTAATATATATATATATATATATATATATATATATATATATTATATATATATATATATATATATATATATATATAATATATATATATTTATGTATGTATATACTACATTATTGTAGCCATGAACGAGTGGTATTGATTAATAACAACACTGCAACTAGCCAAGGATTCGAACCCATGTTGCTTGTCCTGCCTCATGGTGAGCAAAAACCACATGACACTCTAACCCAGAGGACCACCAAATCCTACAAGATATTACGGTTGCATGGGTGCCTCAACAAGCACAATTTCATGTTAGTGTACCAGCGACCGAGTGGTATTGATTAATAACAACACTGCGACTAGCCAAGGATTCGATTGTCACAGTGTTGTCGTGCCGAAAAAGTAAAATTGGTCAGTTAGCAAGAACTCGTTTAAAATTAAGTCCTTTCTAAAAGTTTCACTTATACGTTTAAAAATATTTTTGTTTTCATTTATATTAATGTAAAAATGAAAAATTTTGTTCCAAAAGAGCCTTAGAAAACTTACCAAACCTTATTTTAACAAGCTCAATTTAAATTAGCCTAATTCAAGTAAATATATTTTTGCTAAGTTTACAGTAATTTAATAATAGAAAAACACAATTAAATTTTTTTTTTCGTTAGGTTCTGAATGATTTTTGTGAAATTATTGCATACATAAATTTTCACTTGCTTATTCAGCAAAATCATAGCTATTTATGCCAAAATTGGAAGTTTTACCTATTCATACCAAATAGGTAAAACTTCCAATTTTGGCTATTAAACAGCAACGCTCTTCTTCCCAAATAAAGCAAATGAAAATTTGTGTATGCATAATTTCGCCAAAATCATTCTGAACCTAACGAAAAAAAAACATAATTCAATATTATCAAAGGATTATGCGTGTGTTTTGTAGCGGAAATCAATGATAAAGCTTCGGAGGCTACGTTACTTTATTTTGGTTTGTGGTTCACAGGCAGTATGTGTAAGTGCTCTGCGGCGACCCAGAGGACCATACCCACGAGGGAGAGAGGAGTGGAGCTGTTGTCTCTAGGTTGATTTGGCGGTAAGTGAGAGCAATGCAGGTCTGGGTATGCTTACCTAGAGGCCTGCCCTCTGGTGGAAACTTTATAAACTAGCCATGTAGGTTTACTGTCTACATTTTGCTCGGCCACCTACCCATGGTCATCCTCGACCATGACTGACTGAAAAAAAAATTCGACCTCTCTCTCGCAAGAACAGGGCATAGAACACAAAATAAAAACATATGTACATGTGGACATGGACAAAAAAGAAATGTCCTACAGGGAGGGAAGACAAAAAAGGTGGGGTATGCTAAGCATCATGGTTCAAGGCAGTGAGACTTGGACCATGATACAGCTGAGCAGTGACGTAACGGGGTATGGTCTCCTCTGGAATGGTGAAGCAGTCATCATGGAGAAGTCGCTGCAGTGTTCACTCATCCTGGGGCACAACCTGCTGGTGTCCTTGAGTGAGGCATCATAAGTACTCGGCAACTGGGCAGGATTTCTTCTGACAAGTGACTCAGGACATTTCTCGACTGGTACTGTCGCTGGGCAGTCACTACCGGGATGTGAAGAATCATAACAGAGATGATTCAGGCAAAATATCTGGGAGTCGTAGCAGCATACACCATAACTGGAGTGAGCAGGCTAGCAGTCAAAGTGACATCATACTTTGTGCAGGCTGCTCACTGAAGCTGTGACACGAGTTAGACAGTTGCCTGCCAACAGGGCTTCTAAGGCTTAATGATATCATTCTCTCGACAATTGGAGTCATAGGAGAGATTAGTCTAAGCATCCTTAGACTGGTTTTCTACACATAACTGCACTGTGGTGATCAGGAGGTGGGGTGAAACTGGTCTCAACAGGAAGGTGTAATAGGTACGACTCAGGCATGGCATCTACAAATGGCGAGCATAAGAGCTTTCTGTACATGGGGGCTCAAACGCTTGTAAACTGACGACTGGAATGACTAATGATAGCTGTCAATGGTCACAACTGGTGACACATAAGTTTAAGGTGTTACCATTGGTCTGGGCTTAGACCACACTGTGGTCTATACACACATCTGGGCTCAGAGACCACACATCGGGACAAACAGAAAACTTGCACACACCCACACTGCACATGCGGTTACAGCATGGCTTGCACTAGCAAAAGATGCTTTTCTGTGCAAAAATCGACACGAAGGTATTCACAAACATGTGAGAACACTGGTAAGAAAAGCTGAAAGGAATTAACACATGACATATCTTCTCTCAATCCTTCTCGACAATACTAAATACAAATTCCTCACTGAGAAACCATTACACTGTCGATGTGACATCATGTAGTGATGTCAGGTGTGACGTTGTGAAGGATGTGGGGTAACATCAGGCAGACATTGTGGGTGACATCGCGAGGTGACTATAACGAAATTATTTGGTAATTCTGCAAGCAGAGCGAGGTTCAATTATAGACGTCTTCGGAGGCTGCTTTACTTTATTTGCAAAGTCGTGGTGGGTACACAGGCTTGTGTGCCCATGGCCTGGTAGGGCCATGCCCACAAGGGAGAGAACTAGTAGGACTTGTTGACTGCTGCTAGGCTGCTGAGTGAGTGAGAGCGTGTGGGATCAGCGTCCCACTGACCTGGGCTGGCTAGAGAGGGCAGCACCTTAGTGCCATGAAATATGAACTAAGCTGGCAGACAGCATAGGCTGTCTGTGCAGACAGTACAGGCTGTCTACATACGCTCGGCCACCTACCTCGCATCATCCCAACGTGACAATACTGGTGGTAAAAAAAACTCTGTCTCTCTCTCGTAGGAACAGGGCACAGAACACAGAATAAAAACATGTATATATACATATGGACATGGAAAAAAAAAACTTCCTACAGGGAGGGAAGAAAAAAAATGTGGGGTGTGCAACATCATGGTCATAGGCAGTGAGCGTCGAAAGGCATCACTGCACGCCTTCCTGCGTCTGGATAGATACTGCAACACGGGAGACATTGCTGCGGCTGAGCTGTTACGTAACGGGGTACGATCTTCTCTAGAACGGCGAAGCAGTCTTCGTAGGGGTCACTGCAGGTTTCACTCAACCTGGGGCACGACATGCTGGTGCCCTTGAGTGAGGCATCAAAACTCGGCAATTGGGCAGGACTTCTGACAAGCGACTCAGGAGGACACTTCTCGACTGGTACTGTCGCTGAGGCTGTCACTGCCGGCGAGCGTGGAGTGAATCGTGGCAGAGATGACTGGGCGAAACATCTGGGAGTTGTAACATCATACACCAGACTGCAGTGAGCGAGCTAGTGGTCAAAGTGACATCATCTTTGTGCAGGCTGCTCATTGAAGCTTGTGAAACGAGGCTGACACAGCTCCTGCTGACAGGGCTAGCTACGGCTTGACGAGTGTCATTCTCTCGGCACTTGGAGTTATAGCAGAGGTTAGTTTAAGTGTCCCAAGACTTGTTTCTCTACATATAACTGCACTCTGAAGGTCTGGAGGTGAAGTGAAACAAATCTCGATGGGAATCATAGCAGGTACGATTCTGCAGAACAACTATGAGTGACGAGCATAAGAGCTTTCTGTACATACTCTCAGGCTGACTAATATCAGCTGTCAAATGCGCTGGTCACACCGGGTGACAACACAAAGTGCTACACAGGGGTCTGGCCACAGACCACACTGGACACACGGAAAACTTTACACACACCCGCAGTACATGCGGTACAATATGGCTTAAACCGACAAATGATGCTTCTCTGTGCACAAAATTGACACTAAACCATACACTAACATGTGAGAACACTGAGAGAAATTAACACATGACATATATCTTCTCTCAATCTTCTCGACAATACTGAAATAATTACTGAACACTCGATGTGACATGTGATGTCAGGTGTGACGTCGCGAGGTGATGTCAGCAGCACTGTGACATCAGCAGACATCACGAGGTGATGTCAGCAGACATCTCAAGGTGATGTCAGCAGACATCTCAAGGTGATGACAGGCAGACATCGTGACGTCATGAAGTCGGGCAGCAGCATTGGTGATGTCAATGTGATGTGGGCAGCAGACCACAGCATGAGGCCTGGGACATCTGGCAACTCACGTGGCTCATAGGTCCATGTGGTGTCGTGATCTACGTGGCATGCTGATCCACATGGCTTGCTGACCCACGTGGCTTGCTGATCCACGTGGCTTGCTGATCCATGTGGCTTGCTGATCCACATGGCTTGCTGATCCACGTGGCTTAGTGATCCACATGGCTTCGGGTGGCCTCGGGCACTCGGATACACAGCTCTGGCGAAGAATTCACACGAAAAACAGCAGAAAACACAGCAGAGGGAGTGATGGCATGGTGGTGTATGGTAGGCTGGTGAGGCTTGAGTGTACAGCAGGGCGAGCGTGGGCGAGGCAAGGAACAGCCACTTCCTCCTCTAAGCTGGCAGACAGCATAGGCTGTCTGTGCAGACAGTTCAGGCTGTCTACATGGCGTCGGGCAGACATTGTAGGTGATGTCGAGAGGTGACGTCTGACAGACATTCAAGGTGACATCAGGCAGCATCATCACGTCAGGGGAGTGATGCAGGCAGCATGTTGATGTCATGGGTGATGCAAGGCAGCAGACAACAGCATGTAGCTTCCGACATCTGACTTAATAACCCATGTGGCTCGCTGCATGTGGCCTTATCCACACGTGGCTTCATAATCCATGTGGCTTCGAGTGACCTCAGGCACTCGAATACACGGATCTGGCAAATAATTCACAATGAATTCATATAAAAACAGCAGAGAAGGAGTGAGAGTGTAGTGGTGTATAGTGGTGGTGAGATGAGTGTGGAATGTGTAGTGGGGGAGGAACTCTGGCCACTTCCTCCTTCCCTACCCACAAACACATGGAGAATCAACCATATTGGCCACAGAGCACCACACAAACCAACCTCTGACTTACTGAAATAGCCATGCTGAGCAGAACAACAACAGCAGAAACATACAGATGACACTGAACACACGATGCCAGGAACATTTCTCGAGGAAAATTCAGCAAATTTCTGCCAGGATCCTGCTAATCCTGTGTCCAGATAATGAAACTTGCAGACACGACTTCAGGATAACTCATAGAGAGATCGATGCTTCTTGTATGGGACGATGAAGTGGAGACAACATCTTCCTGCCTTTTCCTTCCTCTCTCCGGACAACACACTTGCTGCGACCACCGCTTCCACCAATATCGTCGAAGGATTAGTGTATGTGTTTCTGGTAGCTGTGGGATAAATGATAAAGCTTCAGAGGCTCCTTACTTTATTTGGGTTCGCAGTACAAAGGCAGCGTATTTAAGTGCCCTAGGGGGACCCAGAGGGCCTTGCCAGCGAGGAAGAACAAGACAAGTCCGAGTATGCTTACCTAGAGGCCTGTCCTCTGGTGGAAACTTTGGAAACTAGCCATGAAGGCTTACTGTCTACATCATTGAGTTTGTATATTATTAAATTATTGTAAACTTATCAAAAACATATTTAGTTGGATTAGGCTAAATTAATTTCTAATTGTTATAATAAGGTTAGGTAAATTTTCTAAGGTTCTTTAGGTAGAAAATTAATAATTTTTACATTAATATAAATGAGAAAATATATCTTTAAATGTATAAGAGAAAATTTTAGAAAAGAATTTTAAATTAGTTCCTGTTAATTGACCAGTTTTACTTATTCGGTAAGACTTATTTTATATATATATTAATTATATAAAATATATATATATATATATATATATATTTTAAAAATATATATATATTATATATATATATATATAATATTTATGAAATAAGATCACAGTAAACAGGTGATTTCAGAATATGCAAAACAACCACTGTGAAAGAATAGAGTAATTCCAAACGCTTTCGTGACTACTCACATTATCAAGGAAAAATAAAAGTAATGCATCAGAGGAAGGCATATAAAGGGTCTTGACCACACCTCACTATCACATCCCACAACAAATCAACACCTGATGCACGACTCATAAGAAAGAGAACATTGCAGTAGGCCTGATGGCCCAACTACACAGGTCCTTCACACAGCCCACAAACAAACTATTCTACCCAAGAATTAAGATTTTTAAAATTTATTATTTGTCAAATGTATTACTAAATTTTTCCTAAATTCTATTAATTATAAATGGATTTAATTTATATAAACCAAATGAAATATTCATAATTTTGTCAAAACTGCTTTTTATGAAACAAGATTAAATTATATTCCTGTCGACCATGGATTTGCTTGATACAACTTTCTCAAGTGTTTGAAAATCAATTGGATGGTTAAAATCTCTCACATGAATAAATACAGCATTGGAATCTTGTCCAGTTCTAATGCTAAATTTATGTTGTTTTAATCTTAGTTCGAGACTTTTACCAGTTTGGCCGTAATAAACTTTATCGCAAAATTTTACAAGGAATCTTATAGACACATCCGTCAGCATTTTGGGGGGAATTCTTGATCTAAAGCTTTTTTACTGTATCAAGATTTTTAAATACAACTTTGATGTTAAAAGTCTTAAGAAGAGAAGGCATATCAACCAAGTTTTCATGATAAGGAAAAACCAACATATTTTTAGTTGAATATGGCTGGTTGTCTCTTTTTGGATTGTAAAAAGTATTTCTAGCAATTTTAAAAGATTTATCAATTACGTTTCTTGGGTATTTCAAATCATTAGCTATTTCATAAATTTTAGATATTTCCTCATCTATGAACTCTGGACAACAAATACGTAAAGTTCTCAGAAACACTGATGAGAAAACAGACAGTTTAACTCTATCTTGATGTGAAGAATAAGAGTGGACATAGGAACAGTTATTTGTAGGTTTTCTGTAAATTTTAAATTTGAATTCATTATTACCCATAATAATTAAAACATCTAGAAATTTCAGTGGGGTTATTTTTTCAAACTCAACAGTAAAGTTTATAGAATGGACTAAGCTATTTAATTTACCAAGGAAATGGTGTATATCTACATTTTTGGGCATAAGACACAAAATATCATCAACATATCTGAACCATTTAGCTCTATTAGGGAGGATTGTGTTAAGCAGCCTTGTTTCAAAAAATTCCATGTATAGGTTACTAAGAACAGGTGAAAGAGGATTTCCCATTGCCATACCAAACTTTTGAGTGCAAAACTTATCAATAAATACAAATTATGCAATAACAATGCAAAGTTTAATAAGTTTAATGATAGTAGGACCTGGCAATGGTAAATCATAATTAACGAGTTCTTCAGATAAGAAACTTAATAAATCATCAACAGGAACTTTCGTAAACAAGGAAGTAACATCAAAACTAACCATGTTAAAATCATTTAAGCCAGTTAAGGAGCTAAATTTATCAACTAAATCTAAGTTGTTTTTAACATTAAGGTTAGAAATTTTGCCAACAATAGGGCTCAAAATGTCAACAAGCCATTTAGATAATTTATATGAAACTGATCCTATGGAATTAATAATTGGTCTGACTGGATTCCCTGGTTTGTGTGTTTTTATTAGTCCATAAATGTAAGGTAAAGATGGATTAGTGTAAGCAAATTGTTTGACCAATTCATCTTTGCCTTTCAGTAGAAGTTTTGTTTTATTGAAATTGCTGTTAACGGTTGCTAGGGGATTTTTTCTAAGTTTAGAATAGGTTTCAGTATCATCTAAGAGATTATTCATTTTTTCTTGGTAATAATTTTCTTTCATAATTAATATTGCATTTATTTTATCTGCTTTAGTAAGGCGCAAATTTTTATTATTATTAAGTGTATTATAAGACTTAAAGAATCTTTGAGGGCAATTGGGAATGTTTGGTTTTAACATAGAGTTATATACTATTCCCTTACAAATATTAATTTCATCAGTGGATAAATCAGAAAATTTTTCAAAGTTACAAAAGGCATTTGCAATTTCAACATTATTAAGTTTTTTTGAAGTTGCAAAACTTAGGCCAAAACCTAGAGCAGCAGTTGTATTTTTATCTAAAATTTCATATGATAAGTTAATTACAAAATTGTTATTAGCATGCTTTGTCCAATCACTATATTCAATTAAAATCTCTAATTTTCTTTGTAGTTTGTTTTTGAGTTCATTACAAATTCTTCTGAGTTTATTATAGCAATGATCTAACATACTGTGTTTCCATTCCATTCTTGAATGCTTCCTTCTCCTGTATTTTAGTTATTTCAGTATGTTTGTGAAGAATAATTCTCATAAAATCATCAAAAGGACGATCTCTCATGTCAAGGATGATATTGGCTAAAAGAGACTTGGCAGAACTTGTTCATTTAAAAAAAAAATTAAAAAATCATGTCGAATTTTTAACTTGTGGGACTTGATCAGTGCAGAAGAAAACTGGGAAACAAAAGAAATATGATTACGAAATCTTACCGAGAACATTCTGAAGAGTCGTTAGGTATCTATTAATGCAATAAGATCACAGTAAACAGGTGATTTCAGAATATGCAAAACAACCACTGTGAAAGAATAGAGAAATTCCAAGCGCTTTCGTGACTATTCACATTATCAAGGAACAATAAAATAATGCATCAGAGGAAGGCATATAAAGGGTCTTGACCACACCTCACTATCACATCCTACAAAAAAGCAACACCTGATGCGCGACTCATAAGAAA
>NC_069436.1:36966957-37012435 GCF_026875155.1 Cherax quadricarinatus | reverse complement strand
TTTTTTTTTTTGATATTTTAAATTTAATTTTTTTTAGATTGAAGATGGGGGTAATTGCTTTAAAGAATCTTCATCAACATGGAACTTTCTTATTTTTGTTTTACAGTTAATACTAATATTTTTTAAGTTATAAATATTTCATCTACATTTGATTTATATACTTATATGTATAACCTTTATAAATATTTTCTGTATATTTTTATTAAATATATTTATTTACTGTTTTAGTTAACCTTTATGAATTATGAGAATTCAGTGATCATCTACATTTGATTTTGAGAATTCAATAATAATTATTTCATCTACATTTGATTATATACTTGCATGCTTTTATGTATATTTTTGTATAATAAATATATTTATTTTCTGTTTTAGTAACCTTTATTCATTAATGTTAATGTAAAAATCGGTGAACTATAAAAGGTTGGAGTGAGAGGGGGTAAAAAGAAGGTTTTGTGTACAAAGTACAGTGTACAGGTGTCTGCACTCATATTATGTGACTGTTATTAATCATTAATTATGTAAAAAAAACTTAAAGATCATTTCAATTGAAATTTATTCACAATTATATATATGACTTTTAGGCTTATAAATACAAAACACTAAATACATTTTAGCAAAATAACCACATCAACATATTTTTTAGCTAAATTAACCATGCTATTACTATTTAAGCCAAGATCGCAAGTTCTGCCTATTCGGCACGACATATATATATATATATATATATATATATATATATATATATATATATATATATATTTATATATATATATATATATATATATATATATATATGTCGTGCCGAATATGTAAAACTGGTCAAGTAGCATGAACTCATTTAAAATTAAGTCCTTTCTGAAATTTTTTCTTGTACGTTTGAAGATATTTTTTTTCATTGATGCTAATGTAAAAATTTTTATTTTTGCACCAAAAGAATCTTAGAAAACTTACCTAACCTTATTATAACAAGAACAATTTATTTTAGCCTAACCCAACTAAATATATTTTAGATTTGTTTACAGTAATTTAATACTAAACACAGTGAAATATTTGTGTGTGATGAATGGTTTGAAAAACCGACAAGTTGAAGATTGAGACACCTTTGCAGCATATGGAAATCTTTATTCAGGAAACGTTTCGCCACACAGTGGCTTCATCAGTCCAATACAAAGAGGAAGGCGTAAGGAGAGGAGGAGAATGAGGTAATCAGTCCCTCAACCTGGAGTCGATGTGTTCAGTCCATCAATCTTGTAGAATGTACAGCATAGGGCCGTAGACGTGGCTTATATACTGTAGTGAGGTGACGTGAAGCAGATGGAGGCGGGGTCATAGTGGTACCATCCACTAGTCGAAGTAGGTCTTCGTCCAAAGGTTGAACAAGTGTTGAAGAATTCTTTGTAACAAGATCCCATGATGCTGCAGTGTCTGACAGTTGTGATGAATGGTTTGAAAAACCGACAAGTTGAAGATTGAGACACTTATGCAGCATATGGAAATCTTTATTCAGGAAACGTTTCGCCACACAGTGGCTTCATCAGTCCAATACAAAGAGGAAGGCGTAAGGATAAAGATTTCCATATGCTGCATAAGTGTCTCAATCTTCAACTTGTCGGTTTTTCAAACCATTCATCACAACTGTCAAACACTGCAGCATCATGGGATCTTGTTACAAAGAATTCTTCAACACTTGTTCAACCTTTGGACGAAGACCTACTTCGACTAGTGGATGGTACCACTATGACCCCGCCTCCATCTGCTTCACGTCACCTCACTACAGTATATAAGCCACGTCTACGGCCCTATGCTGTACATTCTACAAGATTGATGGACTGAACACATCGACTCCAGGTTGAGGGACTGATTCCCTCATTCTCCTCCTCTCCTTACGCCTTCCTCTTTGTATTGGACTGATGAAGCCACTGTGTGGCGAAACGTTTCCTGAATAAGATTTCCATATGCTGCATAAGTGTCTCAATCTTCAACTTGTCGGTTTTTCAAACCATTCATCACAACTGTCAGACACTGCAGCATCATGGGATCTTGTTACAAAGAATTCTTCAACACTTGTTCAACCTTTGGACGAAGACCTACTTCGACTAGTGGATGGTACCACTATGACCCCGCCTCCATCTGCTTCACGTTACCTCACTACAGTATATAAGCCACGTCTACGGCCCTATGCTGTACATTCTACAAGATTGATGGACTGAACACATCGACTCCAGGTTGAGGGACTGATTACCTCATTCTCCTCCTCTCCTTACGCCTTCCTCTTTGTATTGGACTGATGAAGCCACTGTGTGGCGAAACGTTTCCTGAATAAAGATTTCCATATGCTGCATAAGTGTCTCAATCTTCGCAGTGAAATATATTTTTTTCGTTAGGTTCAGAATGATTTTGGAGAAAGTACTGCATACACAAATTTTCACTTGTCCTATATGGCAAGATGAGCATTGCTATTTAAGCCAAGATCGCAAGTTCTGCCTATTCGGCACGACAATATATGTATATATATATATATATATATATATATATATATATATATATATATATATATATTATATATATATATATATATATATATATATATTAATATATATATATATATATGTGTGTGTGTGTGTGTGTGTGTGTGTGTGTGTGTGTGTGTGTACTCACCTATTTGTACTCACCTATTTGTGGTTGCAGTGGTCGAGTCTTAGCTCCTGGCCACGCCTCTTCACCGGTTGCTACTGGGCCCTCTCTCTCCCCGCTCCATGAGCTTTATCAAACCTCGTCTTAAAACTGTGTATGGTTCCTGCCTCCACTACGTCATTTTCTAGGCTATTCCACTGCCTTACAACTCTATGACTGAAGAAATACTTCCTAATATCTCTCTGACTCATTTGTGTCTTCAGCTTCCAATTGTGGCCTCTTGTTTCCGTGTCCCCTCCCTGGAACATCCTGTCTTTGTCCACCTTGTCTATTCCACGCAGTATTTTATATGCCGTTATTATGTCTCCCCTGACCCTCCTGTCCTCCAGTGTCGTCAGGCCGATTTCCCTTAATCTTTCTTCATAGGACATTCCCCTTAGCTCTGGAACTAACCTTGTGGCAAACCTTTGCACTTTCTCTAGTTTCTTGACGTGCTTTATCAAGTGCGGGTTCCAAACAGATGCTGCATACTCCAGTATGGGCCTGACATACACGGTGTACAGTGTCTTGAACGATTCCTTACTAAGGAATCGGAATGCTGTTCTCAGGTTTGCCAGACGCCCATATGCTGCAGCAGTTATCTGATTGATGTGTGCTTCCGGAGACATGCTCGGTGTTATACTCACCCAAAGATCTTTTTCCTTGAGTGAGGTTTGCAGTCTTTGGCCACCTAGCCTATACTCTGTCTGTGGTCTTCTGTGCCCTTCCCCTATCTTCATAACTTTGCATTTGGCAGGATTAAATTCGAGAAGCCATTTGCTGGACCAGGTGTCCAGTCCAGGTGTGTGTGTGTGTGTGTGTGTGTGTGTGTGTGTGTGTGTGTGTGTGTGTGTGTGTGTGTGTGTGTGTGTGTGTGTGTGTGTGTGTGTGTGTGTGTGTGTGTGTGTGTGTTTGTGTGTTTATGCACCTGGAGATGAGAGGAATATAGAGAGAGGGATTTTGTGAGATGCTAAATGAGAGTTTAGAAAGTTATGAACCATGTGTCAGAATAATTGTGGTAGGAAACGTAAATGTATCAGTGGGCGAAATGATTATAGAAGGCGTGGTAGGTAAGTTTAAGGCACCGGGGTAAATGATAATGGGGCTTTTTATTTGAACTTTGTATAGAAACAATTTTAATAATAGGTAATACATATTTAAAAAAAAAGGATAAATAGGTATACGAGGTATGTTATGCAGCATAATGACGGAAGTTTGTTGGACTATGTATTAATGGGTAATAGTTTGATAGGTAGACTTCAGGATGTGCATGTTTATAGAGCGGCAACAGATATGTCAGACAATTTTTTAGTTGTTGCTACTGTGAAAGTAAAATTTGGTACAAGGAGAATGGTATTTAAAAGTAACATAGAGGAAGTTTATAAACTCAAGGAGGAGGTAGTTGAAGTAAGATATAAGCAACTTTTGGTAGAAAGATGAGATATTAAGAGTATAGGCAATGAGGTGTTAGAGTGTTCATTAGAAATTTGTTGATACAGGAGGATGGTGGTGTGATGGAAGTGGAGCGATTAGTGGAATATTGAGGTAAAGAGAACAGTAGGAGAAAAAATGTTGGCATATGTGAGGTTTTTAAAAACTAGAAGTGATCTAGGGAGGAAGGAGTAAGTGGAGAGAAAAAGAGATGTTAAGAGAGTAGTGAAGAAATGTAAAAGGAGAATAAATGAGAAAGTGGGTGAGATAAAATCAACAAACTTTGCCGAGAAAAAGAAAAAGTTTTTGAGTGAGATTAGTAAGTTGAGAATAGGAGAGAAGAGTTATTAGATGGAGAGTTGGTGGCTTTGGGAAGATGGAGGAATATTTTGAGAAATTGTTAGATGTTAATGAAGATAGAGAAGCTGTGATTTCGTGCATTGGCCAAGGAGGTATAACATATCGTAAAAGTGAGGAAGAGTCAGAAGTGAGTGTGAGGGAGGTGGGTGAGGCTGTGGGAAGAATGAAAGGGGGTAAAGCAACTGGGATAGATGGGATCAAGACAGAAAAGTTAAAAGTAGGTGGGGATATAGTTTTGGAATGAATGATGCTTTTATTTAATAAATATATGAAAAAGGGGAAAGTACCTATGGATTGGCCGAGAGCATGTTTAGTTCCTCTGTATAAAGGCAAAAGAGACAGAAGAATTTGTAAAAATTATTAGTGAATAAACCTGTTGAGTACACCTGGTAAGGTGAATAGTGGATTTGTTATGGAAATAATTAAGAGGAAGATTGAGAGCAGAATCATTGATGAACAGGAAGCCCTTAGGAAGGGCAGGGGATGTGCAGACCAAGTGATTACATTGAATCATATATTTGAACAGTATTTAGACAAGTGTTAAGAAGTTTTCGTTGCATTCATGGACTTGGAAAAAGCAAATGATAGGGCGGATAGGGGAGGAATGTGGCCGATATTGCAGGTGTATGGAATAGGTGGTAAGTTACTGACAGCAGTTAAGAGTTTTCACGAGGATAGGTAGGCTCAGGTTAGGGTATGTGAGAGAGAAGATTATTTTCCTTTCAAAGCAGGCCTTCGGCAGGAATATATGATGCTCGGGAGTGGTGGAGAGATGTGGGACTGGATGCTTGGAGGAAGGAAAAATATTGTCAGTACCATGAAAGACGTGCAAGAATGATGCGGGTCTATGTGCCACTGAAATCATGATGTTCAGTCAGTTCATAAAATATAGGTTGTTGTATTCCTAGAAACTGCCCACTTAATATGTGATTATTTTTTCAGGTGAAGACATTACGGTTGACAGTGTGTAGGAAGCGTCTGGAGAGCCACGACCAGGAGGTGGAAAAGCAGGTGAGAGCCAACACTACTACCTGTGTGTAGGAGACTTCTGGTGAGTGAATTATTACTTAGCTCCAGAAGTTATGCTGTCAGCGTCTTGGTCAGTAGCCAAGTCTTTCATCTTGCAGATGACTGCACTGTCTGTCCACACCTCGTAACACTGTTGATCACAGTTACTGTGATGACATGTATCTTTATCAAACAATTCAGCATTATGTTATGCTGCGACAGCTCACTGCAATATTTAAATAGTTTTAATATAGCGCTCGTTATTTTAAAAGATAATTCATTCAGAAAGAAACAAAAAATAATATTTTATGTACATTGCTAATAATTAGTAATAGTTTTTTCTAATGTTGTAACAAGTTTAACATGTCCAGTGTTGAGTATAAACATTAATTAATTCCTCATGTTTACTACTCAGGTGTATTATAAGCCACGGCAGTTTTTTATTTAAAATGAAAGTTATCATTATTAATCCCACGAGATCAGTTGATACAAATTATTGCTCAACTGTTGACCAATATTTATCATAAAGATTGATTTTTTGTTTTTTTGTTATTAACACATTTAAAAAATGCACAAGACACTTTATGTTTATCATAATTTACATTATATAATTAAAAAAAATGAAAAGAATCCTTTCTTGTAATTATTAAATAAAGAGCATGTCATTCTCTTGACAAATTATGATACAAAGAGCAAGTCATTCTCCTGAGAAATAACTGAACCTTTCTATTTATCTAAGACAACATTTGATACTTTATTGCACTGTTGTAATATATAAAACAATTCCATCCCCAATTTGTTAACATTTGACCTTCCATTTCTAAAGTTTTCCTCGTTCTTACACTTTTCTTTCTTGCCTCTCCGCAACTTTGATTAAACAAAAACTCTGTTTGCGCTTGTTATATTTCATTTTTCTGCTGGGTAAGAAGTTCCTCTCTGCCCCTTAGCACTTTCCAGCGCTACGTCCTCCATCATCTCATCCACTTCTCGTGCCCTCAACCATATATATTAGGTCCAACTTTGCTGGCTTCTTCTCTCACTCTCTCTCTCTCTCTCTCTCTCTCTCTTTTTTTTTTTTTTTTTTTTTTTTACACAGGGTTTGACAAGGTTAAGGATCCCTAGCTTTATTGACAAGCTATTTACAGGTTAAGGATTCCTAACTTTATTGGCAAGCTAAAAGCTGTTACCTACATCAGCTCATTTGAAAGCGTTTTTATTGTTATGAGACATACAAGTAGGGAACAGGATGAAGTTGGAGCCATCTGTGGGCCAGCATTTTCATTTGATCAACTGACTTTAACTCGTTGACATCATCATGCTGTACGAATGTGTTCCATACTCGAGTCATCCTGGGTATGTATGATCTCAGATGGAGTGATGTTCTGGAGAAGGGTACAGCCACAGTAAGGTTGCTGCTTTTCTGCCCGTCTTGTGGCATAAAAAGCTTGTTTCACGCTGCCCTCGAAGGGGGATCCAAGTGTGGTATTTTGACAATATTGGCCTTTTACATAACAGTAAGGCCCACCCATCCCTCCTATTTGAAGGCTCTGCTGAAATGACAAAATCTATCCAGGATGGGTCCAGGCGAGAGATGAGACGTCTTGCTCTGTTCTCTACTCTGTCAAGCAGGCGCAGATGAGAGGGGGGGGAGGGCAGGTAACCAAGAAAGTGGAGCTTATCAAGGTTTTGAGCGTACTTGTGCCTCGTACAGGATTTTGCAACCCCTTTCTGTCAAGTAGATGCGAGATACGGCGAAAATGCTGTAAGCTTCCTGGCTGCCTTGTTTGCAAGATTTACAACATGGTTCTTCATGGTTAGTTTGGAGTCAAATTTCACCCCAAGGATATCAACTTCTTCTCCAGGTGCAAACATCCTCCCATTCATCCTTTCTACTGCACCAGCATTACCATCATGGTGCCTAGAGACGATCATCATTTGCTTTTTCTCATGTGCAAATGTTACTTGCCATCTATTTCCCCAAGCTGATATAGCTCTCAGCTGGTGATTGATGTAGCTTAGAGCAGCTGGCATTTCTTCTCTTGGATAAGTGAATGTCAGTGTACAGTCGTCTGCATATGCATGTGATTCTGGGATGAGATGAAGAAGGTCGTTGACGTAGACATTCCATAACAATGGACCCAGCACGCTTCCTTGTGGAACACTTGCCCCAATAGGATGCCTTGCTGATTCCGTTCCATTGAGGACTACACTTAGAGATCTACCATGAAGGTAATCACTGAGGAGACATAGCGTAGCGCTTGCAATTCCCTGTGCTTGAAGTTTTGCTAAGAGGCCCTGGTGCCACACCCGGTCGAAAGCGCCAGCAATGTCCAGTGCTACCACACAGCTGACTTTGCATTCATCCAGTGACTGGTGCCACTTAGTGGAGAGATTTAACAACAGATCAGCAGCAGAGTAACCTTTCCTGAAACCATATTGACGATCACAAAGTATGTGAGTGGTAGTCAAAAACTCTGTCATTTGTCTTGAGATTATTGTCTCAAGGATCTTACCAGTGATTGACAGGAGTGACACTGGTCTGTAGTTGCTGATTTCTGCTCTGCTCTTCTTTTTGTGAACAGAGACTACATTTGCCTCTTTCCATAGAGAGGGCCATTTACCATGTACTAGGCAGTGCTGAAAGATGCGAGTTAGAGGTGCTGCTAGCTGGTCTGCACATCTTCTCAACAATCTTGAGCTCAACTTGTCTGGGCCTCACAGCTTTTCTTGGTCAGGCGATTTAAGAAGGAAATGCACCTCCTCCTGCCTTATTGTCACCACTGACAGTTTTGACACAGTTCTTGCAGCTAGCCAAGGAGGGTCCCTTGCTGGATCAGGAACTTGCATTTTGGTAGCAAAGTGTTCAGCAAAGAGGTCCGCCTTCTCTTGACTACTAGTAGAGGTGGTCCCATCCTGTCGATTTAGAGGTGGAATAAGTTCATCAGGCAGATAACCTTGTCTGTCCTTGACCAGGGACCACCAGGTTTTGGAGCCTACCCTACTGATGCTAACTTTCTTTTAGTGTCCACCTCCATTTAGCAATGGCCCACTTTTGAACATCACCCATATGCCTACAGGCTTGCATGTGCAAGTTCCTGTTATAGGTGGTAGGATGTCTCTTATACCTTCGCCATGCTTTGTACTTAGCAGTAGCAACTCTCTACAACGAAAGCCAAACCAAGGCTGATCTGTAGGCTTCGTCACATATTGCCGGTGAGGAATGTTTTCTTGTTGTAGATTAAGGATGTGTCAGTGAAGGCTTTCACTTGGTTGTCAACATCCCCTTGGAGAAGAGCATTCCAGTCGGTGGTGGCGAGCTCAGAGCAAAGGGCTGGCAATTACCTCTTTCCCATTGCCAGGTTGTGCGTGTGGACTCCTACCTCGTTCTGTTGGGATCTTAAGTATCGTAAAAACAGCCTTGTGGTCAGACGATCCAAACGTAGCCGAGGGGTGACAAGTGACTATGCCTTCTGTCAGATCACTCACTACTGGGTCAAGGGAGGAGCCAGAGATATGAGTAGGGAAATCAACAAAGTTCTCATGTCAACACTGCAAGATGGTCATCAAAGTCCCTCTGTATAAGGTGCTGGTTGAGGTCACCAACAATTATAATATGTTGACAATTGTGTTGTAGCAGAAGGGAGTCAATATTTTCGATTAGGAAGTTGATAGGGTCTGCATGTTGCCACTGAGGTCTGTACATTGCACATGCTAGTACAGAGGTACTAGTGTTTATGCAGAGCTTGAAGAACATCATTTCAAGATGTGTAGGGGTGGCAACATCAATGTGCTGGGCATGAAACACTTTTAGAGAAGCACACAGTAACACCTCCTCTTGCCCTTGCCTGTCTTTCTCATCCATGAGGTGTAGCCAGCAATTCTTGCAAAATTTTCTGGGAGTCCTGTCATCCAAAAATGTTTCAACAACAGCTATCATGTCGGGACGTCGAGTGTTCACAAAACTATGTGTGAGCTCTCCAACATTAGTAATGAAACCTCTAATGTTGGCCCACAGGATGCTGATAGACTGGCTCCTCATGATGAAGTGGTCAGCTTGAGGTGGTGGGTGTGTAGGGAATGTAAGGTGCCTGCCCTTGAGAGAGGTAGGGTACTGAGACAGCTGCAGGGATGTAGGTCTGAGGTCTTGTATAAGGCACAATCCCACCTGCTGGGCTGGGATAGGAGTAGCTAAGTGGGTGCCGTGTGAGAGTGTTCACCAATTCAGAGATCCTGCTTGTTTGTTCTGAGAACAGGTCTCTAAACAGGTGGCCCTGTCTGTCAAGTTCCTTTTTCTTCCGACTGGTCCTCCTGATGTCCTTTCTTGTAGCAGTAATTACACCTGGTATCTCGCAGGCAGTTGTTGGCAGTGTGCCCCTTCCGGTGACAGCGAGAGCACAACCTAGGTGCCTGGGAGGGTGGACGAGGATTTGTTGCACCTCCTGTGTTTTGCAGATTTGTCCTCAGATTCTGCCGCTGGAACTGTGTTAGTGGAGGGCGGAGAGGCTGTAGATGTCTTCCTCCTCACGTCCTCTTCCACGTCCTCTGCCGTCCTCTACAAGTTCTGACAGATGTGTCCTGCTGTTCGTACTTTGGCGCAGTAGGTGATCAGGTGCAGTGATAGTTCCCTGATCATTAACTGCACCAATCTCTGGTAGAGAAACTCCTGGCTCAGAACTTGCTGATGAAGCACTTCTACCAGATTCTGGAATAGTGTCGGCAGGTGTGCTGACAGGTGTAGGATTAGAGATGGTATGTGCACTGTCAAGTGGACTGGCAGTGGCTGAAGCAGAGATGTCAGGTGTAGGAGAATTAACAGATCCAAGGCTTCCCTCGTTGCTGGGAAGAGGATTTGTTCCCTCTGTGGTGGTCAGAGGAATTGTGTTAGAATTCCCAGATGTAGTGTTTTGAACTCTGTCAGTCTGTGGGACCTTAGCGATGACAGAATTCGACCAGTTGTTTACCCCTGAGTTAAGCTCAGTGTGGGACTTCCAGTCTTTGTCAATAGTGTCACCATCAGCTGAGCAGCTTACCGTCACTTGATGTAGGCTTGCACTGGCCTTCTACAATAGCTTGTAGGCAATCTGTATGGCTAAGTTCTACATTATTTAACTTATAAGTGCTAGGGTTATGGACACTCCCGAGCTTCAGAACCTTGCATTTATCTACATTGAACTGCATTTGCCACTTTTCTGAACAAGAGTAGAGTTTGTCTAAATCCTCCTGAAGTTCCCTAACATCTACGTTTGAATCAATTATCCTACCTATCTTCGTGTCATCGGCGAATTTGCTCATATCACTAGTAATTCCTTAATCAAGATCATTGATATATATTATAAACAACAACGGGCCCAAGACTGATCCCTGTGGAACGCCACTTGTTACTGATCCCCACTCGGATTTAACCCCATTTATGGACACTCTCTGCTTCCTGTCTGTGACCCATGATTCGATGAACGAGAGCACCCTTCCCCCAATGCCATGAGCTGCTACTTTCTTCAACAGTCTTTTGTGCGGAACTCTATTAAATGCCTTACTAAAATCTAAGTAAACAATATCAAATTCTTTATCGTGGTCAACAGCCTCAAAAGCTTTACTGAAGAAAGTTAATAAATTAGTTAGACAAGACCGGCCTCTTGTGAATCCATGCTGAGTATCATTAATCAAGCTATGCTTATCGAGATGGCTTCTTATAATCTCAGCTATAATTGACTCTAGTAATTTGCCTACAATTGAGGTCAGGCTTATTGGGCGGTAATTTGACGGTAACGACTTGTCCCCTGTTTTTTCAAAATAGGAATTACATTAGCCATCTTCCACATATCAGACACTACACCTGTTTGAAGAGATAAATTAAAAATAATAGTTAATGGTTCACAGACTTCCATTTTGCATTCCTTTAGAACCCTTGAAAAACCTCATCAGGACCCGGTGACTTATTTTGCTTCAGTCGGTCTATCTGCTTCACAACCATTTCACTAGTGACTGTGATGTTACATAATTTATCTTCTTCTGGCCCACTATAAAAATTAATTACCGGAATATTAATAGTGTCTTCCTGTGTAAAAACCGAGAGAAAATAATTATTTAAAATCGAGCACATTTCATTCTCTTTGTCAGTAAGATGCCCATAGTTATTTTTAAGGGGACCTATCTTATCACTGACTTTTGTTCTATATACCTGGAAAAAACTTTTTGGGTTAGTTTTAGAATCCCTAGCAACTTTAATTTCATAGTCCCTTTTAGCTTTTCTTATCCCCTTTTTAATGTCCCTCTTAATGTCAATATACTGATTCATAAGATGACCCTCGCCTCTTTTGATACGCCTATAAATTCCTTTCTTATGCCCTAGTAGATATTTCAGCCTATTATTCATCCATTTTGGGTCATTTCTATTTGATCTAATTTCTTTATAAGGGATAAACGTTCTTTGAGCAGCATGTATTGTGTTCAGAAAACTGTCATACTGATAGCTCTCTTCGTTACCCTAGTCAACAGATGATAAGTGTTCTCTAAGCCCATCGTAATCTGCTAAGCGAAAATCTGGGACTGTTACTGAGTTATCCCTACTATCATACTTCCATTCAATTCTAAATGTAATTGATTTGTGGTCGCTAGCACCCAGTTCCTCTGAAACATCTAAATTATTAACAAGGGATTCATTGTTTGCCAGAACTAAGTCAAGCAGGTTATTACCCCTTGTAGGTTCTGTCACAAACTGCTTCAAAAAACAATCCTGAACTACTTCTAAGAAGTCATATGATTCTAAATTCCCAGTCAAGAAATTCCAATCAATATGACTAAAGTTAAAGTCTCCTAGAATTACTACATTATCGTGCCTTGTGGCCCTAGCAATTTCCTCCCATAGTAGTCTCCCCTGGTCCCTATCTAAATTTGGGGGACGGTATATCACACCTAAAATTAACTTTTCATGCCCCTCTGAAAATTCTATCCAAACAGACTCTGTATGTGTTACTTCATACTTAATACCCGTTTTTATGCAACAGTTCAAGCTATCTCGGACATACAGTGCCACCCCACCCCCCCTTCCCGATACTTCTATCTACTTGGAACAATTTAAAACCCTGAATGTGACATTCTGCAGGCATGTCCCGACTTTTTGAATTAAACCAAGTCTCAGTAATGGCAAATACATCTACGTTACCTGCACTAGCAACTAGTCTCAACTCGTCCATCTTATTCCTAGCACTGCGACTATTTGTGTAATAAATACTCAAAGACCCACCTCTCTCTTTACCCTTCCTGCTCCCCTCCGTTACTCCACTAAACCCACTACTGTCCTTGTCAATTAGTGCCACTGGCTTTCCAATATCCACCTTATTTTGCCTATTACTAGTTCTCCTAGTACTCATATTACTACCCCGAGACTTCACAGCTTTCCTGCCAAAACCCATACCACTAACTATTCCTAGTTTAAAGACCTAACAGCTCCCTCCACTGCGTTGGCCAGTGCTCCCACCCCACACCTAGATAAGTGAACCCCATCCCTGGCATACATGTCATTTCTGCCATAGAAGAGGTCCCATTTGTCAATGAATGTTACCACATTTTCTTACAGTATTTGTCCAGCCAGCAATTGACACCAATTGCTCTGTACAACCATTCATTCCCAACTCCTCTCCTTGGCAAAATGCCACATATGACAGGTTTCCCACCCTTCCCCCTAATTATCTCTATTGCTGACCTATACCTGCTAATCAGGTCCTCACTCCTACGTCTGCCAACATCGTTGCCTCCAGCACTGAGACAGATAATAGGATTGCTCCCATTACCTCTCATGATGTCATCCAGACGGCTAACAATATCCTTCATCCCAGCCCCTGGAAAACACACTCTCTGCCTCCTACTCCTATCCTTCAAGCAAAATGTCCTATCCATGTACCTAATCTGGCTATCCCCAACAACAACAATGTTTTTACCTTCCTTGGCGTCGTCCGTCGTGATGCTCCGAGTAGTCGACTCACATTCGCCAGGTAGCATTACACCACTTGTAGAATTCGTCAAGACGTTCTCGATGGTCTTCGTTGGGGTTTCTAGGGATATCTCACTCACATCTGCCAATGCTTCTTTGGTGCTCGTTGTGGCATTCCCAGTAGAACACTCACATTCGTCAGGTAGCACCGAGAATGGGTTGGAAGTTTCCACGGTAGTCTTCTGGTTTCTCGTTGTTTCTGCCTCTCCAACCGTTTTCTTAATCTTCAGCTTGGTTCCATGTTGCCCGGCCACTGACCAAGCTCCCCTCTTAACCTGGGGACTCACAACAGGAGGATTACTACGAATCCTCTTGTTCTCCTCGGTTAATCGCCGTATCTCCATCTTAGCAACTCTGAGCTCTTCTCTCAGCTGCTGGTAAAGTTGCTCAAGAGAGGGCATCCTGTTTCAGATTCACAGAGAACACACAAACAGGTCTTCACATAGCATTATAAATCTTCCTTATGAAGAAAGATTGAAGAGTCTTAAATTACATTCACTTGTTAGACGAAGAATGAGGGGAGACATGATCGAAGTGTGTAAGTGGAAGATGGGTATTAATAAAGGGGATATTAATAGGGTCTTGAGGTTGTCTCTCCAAGAGAGAACCCGCAGTAATGGATTTAAATTAGACAAGTTTAGATTTAGAAAGGACATAGGAAAGTATTGGTTTGGAAATAAAATAGTTGATGAGTGGAACAGTCTACCTAGTTGGGTTATTGAGGCTAGGACATTGGGTTGTTTCAAATTTAGGTTGGATAAATATATGAGTGAGAGGGGTTGGATTTGATTGGGACTTGCAAATGAGTGGATAGAGTTATCAGTGATTATTTCTTGGGTAGCATTGAAAATTGGGTTGGGCAATGTTTTGTTAGTGGGATGGTTGTAAAGGACCTGCCTAGTTTGGGCCAATAGGCCTGCTGCAGTGTTCCTCCTACTATTCTTATGTTACCAGTGATTAGCAGGAGCGACACTGGTCTGTAGTGCTGATTTCTGCTCTGCCCTTCTTTTGTTAACAGGGCCCCACATTGTTGACTTTTCTGGGTTATTCTAGGTACTTTACACATATGCCTATATATGATAATCTTGTAACTGTATTTGTGTATACCTGAATAACTTACTTATTCCACAAGAAAGTCATTACACTGTGCTGGCAGTGCTGAAAGATGCGAGTTGATGTGGGGTTAGCTGTTCTTCTCATCTACTCAGTAATCTTGCTGACTTGTCTGGAACACAGCCTTTATCACATCCTTTTGCCTCATTGTCACCACTGGATCAGGAACTTGCATTTTGGCAGCATAGTTGTTCACAAAAGAGGTCAACTTTCTCCTAATTCCTGTCGATTAGATATGGAAAAAAGTTAATCAGGCAGATAACCTTGTGTTCCTTGACCAGGATACCAGGTTTTGGAGCCCACTCTACCTTATGCCACTTTCTTTTGCGTCGCCTCCCATTGGAGATGTCCACTTTGAACTTCACCCATATGCCTACAGGCTAGTCTGTGCAGGTTCCTGTTATAGGTAGTGGGAAGTTTCTTATACCTTCGTCAAGCCTTGTACTTAGCAGTAGCAGCCTCTCTACAACGAAATCCGATCCATGGCTGATATGTACTCGTGAGGTATGTGCTCATGTTAAAGGGTTTAAGGATGTGCCTGCCAACATCACCTCGTAGAAGAACTTTCCAACGGTGTGGCGAGCTCAGAACAAAGGGCTGGCCAGTTTCGTCTTTCCAAACCGGGTTGTATGTGTGGATTCCTCACCTCATTCTGAAGATAAATGGTATAAAATACCGACACAATGGCAATATAAACACAAATGCAGTATAATGTGATCCTTTATTGACCACTCAGTGCAGTCCTGGCGAAACCTATACATGGAAACATCTAGAAGCCGAACGTTTCTCCACCATTATCCTTCGTCTGTCCCCTGGCTCGTTATGTTGACGACATTTCCTCATAACCCTAAACGCTTCAACGTTCAAGCTCTCCAAGCAAGCAACCAGGTCGAGCCTTAAAATCCAGTTCACATTTGAAGAAGAAGTCGACAAAACACTCTTTTTCCTTTGATGTCCTGCTTGCAAAGCTACCACGAACTTCGTTTTAAAGTCTATCGAAACCCACCAACCAAAACGATCTTATCCACTTTACTTCACCACGACACCAAAACAAAACGTGGTTGTAATTATAGGCTTCTTCCGCATGCACCCCAGATCTGCAGCAACGAGTTCCTTGAGGAAGATGCACTTAATTGAACAAATATTTTCTAAACTCCACTTTCCTCGTCACTTCATCAGAGACTGCAGACGGGGCATTAAAATCTCAACAAAACCAGAGAAGACACTGCGAGAAGAGATATCATAGTCCTTCCCACCAACTCCATTGCCAAACATGTTTCCAAATCTTTGCCAAAACATCATTCCAAGAACTACCTCCACAACCACGACATCAAGGACATCACCAGTAGCAGCGGACAAGCCTCCATCCTCGAAAGGGGTATACATAATCCCTTGTAATGACTGCAACAAGTTATACTGGGCGAAACATCAAGGGACCTCCAATCACGTTTTCAGAACACCAATACCAAGCAGGTCTGACGACACAAGGAATGCCTGGTCAACACCGTAATTCACACAACCACTTGATAAACTACGAAACTCAGACTTATCGCCACAGAGACAACACTCATACCGAAATCCTGGAATCATCACTCATTTCTATATCACCAACTTCACCAGAATAGTGGCTTCTATAACATAGCTGAAACCACTTGCCAAGAAACTTCTTCATCGCTATCCACATAAGAACACTGTAGAAGGTCTGCTCACAACTTATCCAATCTCCTTTCCAAGCTACCCAAGTTTTTAGACTCTATAACCCCACTCGGTACATCATCAGATGCAGCATTCTTCACCTGACCTCAGCTGGACTATAAATACTCGCGTTCCTTCCACCCCAGGTAGTTCTGTTTGTGACTTGAAAAAGCCCACTGTGTGGGCGAAACGTAGTCAATAAAGGATCACATTATACTGCATTTGTGTTTATATTGTCACCTCATTCTGTTGGGATCTTCAGTGTCGTAAAAACAGCCTGCGGTCAGACGATCCAACATAGACGAGGGGTTGACAAGTGACTATACCTTCTGCCAGATCACACACTACTGGGCCAAGGGAGGAGCCAGACATGTGAGTAGGGAAATCAACAAAGTTTCTCATGTCAAACACTACAAGGTCATCAAAGTCCCTCTGTATAAGATGTTGGTTTAAGTCACCAACAATTATGTTCGCATTTGTGTTGGAGCAGAAGGGAGTCCACATTTTCCATTAGGAAGTTTATTGGGTCTGCATGTTGCCACTGAGGTACAGAGGTCCTAGTGTTTATGCATTGCTTGAAGAACATCATTTCAAGATGAGTAGGGATGGCAACATCATTGTGCTGGGCATGAACACTTTTAGAGAAGCACACAGCAACACCTCCTCCTTGCCCTTGCCTGTCTCTTCTGATCTATGAGGTGTAGCCAGCAATTCTTTTAAGATATCCCGCTGGTTTGTTCCAAGAACAGATATCTAAACAGGTGATCCTGACTGTCAGTTTCCTTTTTCTTCCAAAGCTGGTCCTCCTGATGTCCCCTGTTGTGGAAGTAATTGCACTTGGTATCTTGCAGGCAATGTCAGTGGTGTACCCCCTCCGGTGACAGCGAGAGCACTGCCTAGGTGCCTGGGAGGGTGGACTCCTATTTGTTGCTTCTCTTATGCTTCACTACTGATTCAGCAGCTGATTTATCCTTAGGTTCTGCCGCTGGTGAGCCTGATGATTATGTATCTGGTGAGTGTTTTCCTGGGACTGTGTTGGTGGGACGTGAGATGGCTGTACAAGTCCTCTTACTCTTCCACATCCTCTGCCTCGCCCTCGTACAGATCTATCAGATATGTTCCTGCTGTTTGTACTTTGGTGCAGCACTTGTTCAGGTGCAATGTTGGTCCTTTGATTATTAACTACACCAATCTCTGGTGGAGAAAATCTTTACTCAGTATTGACAGATGGAGCACTGCTGCCAGGTGTTGGAATAGTGTTGGCAGGCATGCTGACAGGTGTTGAATCAGTGATGTTATATGTGCTGTCTGGTGTGCTGGCAGGTGTTGAAGAAGTGATGTTAGGTGTAGATGAGTTAACAGATCCAAGGCTTGATTCGTAGCAGGGAAAATATCTATTCCCTCCTTGGTGGTCAGAGGAATTGTGTTAGAATTTTCAAATGTAATGTTCTGAGCTCTTTCTGTTGTGGAGCCCTAGTGAAGACAGAGTTCCACCAGTTATTTACTTATGAGTTGACCTCAGTGTAGGACTTACAGTCCTCGTCGATAGTGTCAGTATCAGGTAAGCAGCCTATATCGCTTGATATATGCCTGCACTAGCCTTCTGCAATAGCTTGGAGGGTATCTAACGATTTGGGGAGTTCATTAAGTGCTTCTCTGTGATGGATTATCTTGTAATAAAGTTGGTAGAATTACCGACAATATGTAAAGTAAAAGGACACAAGTGCAACTAATGTGACATTTATTGTGGCAACGTTTCGCTCTCCAGGAGCTTGATAAATGACTTGATAAAGCTCCTGGAGAGCGAAACGTTGCCACAATAAATGTCACATTAGTTGCACTTGTGACCTTTTACTTTACATGGATTATCTTAGCTACAACTTTACTAAACAGACCATAAGGGCAGTCTTGATTATTGCAGATGAGTCCCTGAGGTACCTCTGAACCTTCTTGTAGCTTCAGGTTCGTTTCAACATATTTCACAGGATTTTGGATATCTTTCAATCCCCTGAGATGTTCTATCTGGGTACAACAAAATTCTTCTACTTGAATGCAGTTTGTGTGGCAATATGAGATTAAGACACATGTGCAACATCTGGGTATCTTTATTGTAGACGTTTCGCCATCCAGTGGCTTTATCAATACAAATTCTAGGACATAACTTGAAGACAGTAGAACTATGTACAGAAGATGAGGTAATCAGTCCCTCAGCCTAGGAGCAGGTGCGAAGAGCACCATAGTCGTGGAGATTCTGAAGCAGAAGAAAGCATCCTGGCGCTTATATAGTAACGTCAGGTGTAGCAGACGAGGGCATAGTTACTGATAGGCGGGATTCCCCAGTGGAAGTAGGTCCTTCCCAAAGAGATGGGTTAGTTGTAGTAGTAGTTGTCGTAGTCGTGAAGGTTATGTACATGTCCTCAGAATTAAGAAGTGGCTTGTCTCTTGTGGTATAACCACAAATATACTACAGTAGCCACTGGGACGATAGCAAAGTAGCGAAGATATTCATGTTATTTTGCGATGTGAAGTCATCACAGAGGAAAGTTTGCATGAATAAGGTGAAGTTCTCAGGACAGACAGTGGTGAGGTGTGGGTATTGTATAGAGGGGGAGTGTACGGGAAGTGGGTATTTGGGGGTGTTGACAGGTTATGAACCGGTCAGCTGGGAGGGTGTTGCCTTCTCTTTATCACCTAATAAACAACTGTTTATGCTATCCACTCTCCACTACTGAAAGATGTTAACACAAATCACGATGTTAAAGATGCACAAAATACGTTGTTATAAGAACATAAGAACATAAGAAAGGAGGAACACTGCAGCAGGCCTGTTGGCCCATACTAGGCAGGTCCTTTACAATTCATCCCAATATAAAACATTTGACCAACCCAATTTTCAATGCCACCCAAGAAACAAGCTCCGATGTGCAAGTCCCTCTCAAATCCAACCCCTCCCACTCATGTACTTATCCAACCTAAATCTGAAACTACCCAAAGTCCTAGCCTCAATAACCCAACTAGGTAGACTGTTCCACTCATCAACTACCCTATTTCCAAACCAATACTTTCCTATGTCCTTTCTAAATCTAAACTTATCTAATTTAAATCCATTACTGCGGGTTCTCTCTTGGAGAGACATCCTCAAGACCTTGTTAATATCCCCTTTATTAATACCTATCTTCCACTTATACACTTCGAAACAGGTCTCCCCTCATTCTTCGTCTAACAAGTGAATGTAACTTAAGAGTCTTCAATCTTTCTTCATAAGGAAGATTTCTAATGCTATGTATTAATTTAGTCATCCTACGCTGAATGTTTTCTAACGAATTTATGTCCATTCTGTAATATGGAGACCAGAATTGAGCTGCATAATCTAGGTGAGGCCTTACTAATGATGTATAAAGCTGCAGTATGACCTCTGGACTTCTGTTGCTTACACTTCTTGATATAAATCCCAGTAATCTATTTGCCTTATTACGTACTCTTAGGCATTGCTGTCTTGGTTTAAGGTTGCTGCTTACCATAACCCCCAAGTCCTTTTCGCAATCTGTATGGCTAAGTTCTACATTATTTAACTTATAAGTGCTAGGGTTATGGACACTCCCGAGCTTCAGAACCTTGCATTCATCTACATTGTACTGCATCTGCCACTTTTCTGACCAAGAGTAGAGTTTGAACATTAAAAAATGGTATAAAATACCGACAGGTTGTTAGGTAAGACACATATGCAACAGTTAGGTATCTTTATTTCGAAAAGTTTCGCCTACACAGTAGGCTTCTTCAGTCGAGTACAGAAAAGTTGATAGAAGCAGAAGATACTTGAAGACGATGTAATCAGTCCATCACCCTTAAAGTTTTGAGGTGGTCAGTCCCTCAGTCTGGAGAAGAGCTTTGTTCCATAGTATGAAACAATATGGAGATGAAGTGACAGAATGGAGCCTAATATAGCTCCAAGAGGTGAGACGTAGGTCACTAGAAGAGGTAAGAACTCAGATGCTGGGAGGTCAGGTCCCTCTCAAATCCAGCCGTTCTCACTAGTAGAGGTTGTCGAAGTTGATTGCAGGTCTGTACCATGATACCCTTGTGACCTACGTCTCACCTTTTGGCGCTATATTAGGCTCCATTCTGTCACTTCATCTCCATATTGTTTCATACTATGGAACAAAGCTCTTCTCCAGACTGAGGGACTGACCACCTCAAAACTTTAAGGGTGATGGACTGATTACATCGCCTTCAAGTATCTTCTGCTTCTATCAACTTTTCTGTACTCGAGAAGACCCTACGTGTAGGGAAAGTTTCGAAAAAAAAGTACCAAAACTGTGCATTATGTCTTCCCTAAAAACCCCTGTGGGTTTTTTTCCATTTTTTATGTTCAATTGTCGAACTGAACCAAGGGTTATCATGGTACAGACCTGCAAATCAACTTCGAAAAACCTCTACTATAAAAACGGGGGTTTTGAGAGGGCCCTGCTCCAACTTGAGTTTTACTCTTCTAGGGGCCTACGTCTACCCTTGGCGCTATATTAGGTCCTTCGTACTTCATCTCCATTTGTTTCTTTATGGAACAAAGCTTTCTCCAGACTGAGGGACTGACCCCCTCAAAACTTTAAAGGGGGATGGTGTTACATCGCTTCAAATATCTTCTGCTTCTATCAACTTTTCTGTACTCGACTGAAGAAGCCTACTGTGTAGGCGAAACGTTTCGAAATAAAGATACCTAACTGTTGCATATGTGTCTTACCTAACAAGAGTAGAGTTTGTCTAAATCCTCCTGAAGTTCCCTAACATCTACGTTTGAATCAATTATCCTACCTATCTTCGTGTCATCGGCGAATTTGCTCATATCACTAGTAATTACTTCATCAAGATCATTGATATATATTATAAACAACAACGGGCCCAAGACTGATCCCTGTGGAACGCCACTTGTTACTGATCCCCACTCGGATTTAACCCCATTTATGGACACTCTCTGCTTCCTGTCTGTGAGCCATGATTCGATCCACGAGAGCACCCTTCCCCAAATGCCATGAGCTGCTACTTTCTTCAACAGTCTTTGGTGCGGAACTCTATCAAATGCCTTACTAAAATCTAAGTAAACAATATCAAATTCTTTATCGTGGTCAACAGCCTAAAAAGCTTTACTGAAGAAAGTTAATAAATTAGTTAGACAAAAACCGGCCTCTTGTGAATCCATGGTGAGTATCATTAATCAAGCTATGCTTATCGAGATGGCTTTTTATAAATCCAGCTAAAATTGACTCTAGTAATTTGCCTACAATTGAGGTCGGGCTTATTGGGCGGTAATTTGAGGGTAACGACTTGTCCCTGTTTTAAAAATGGGAATTACATTAGCATCTTCCACATATCGGGACACTACACCTGTTTGAAGAGATAAATTAAAAATTTAGTTTAATGGTTCACAGACTTCCATTTTGCATTCCTTTAGAACCCTTGAAAAAACCTCATCAGGACCCGATGACTTATTTTGCTTCAGTCGGTCTATCTGCTTCACAACCATTTCACTAGTAACTGTGATGTTACATAATTTATCTTCTTCTGGCCCACTATAAAAATTAATTTCTGGAATATTTATTAGTGTTTTTCCTGTGTAAAAACCGAGAGAAAATAATTATTTAAAATCGAGCACATTTCATTCTCTTTGTCAGTAAGATGCCCATAGTATTTTTAAGGGGACCTATCTTATCACTGACTTTTTCTATATACCTGGAAAAACTTTTTGGGTTATTTTTAAAATCCCTAGCAACTTTAATTTCATAGTCCCTTTTAGCTTTTCTTATCCCCTTTTTAATGTCCCTCTTAATGTCAATATACTGATTCATAGATGACCCTCGCCTTTTTTTGATACCCCTTTATAAATTCCTTTCTTATGCCCTAGTAGATATTTCAGCCTATTATTCTTTCCATTTTGGGTAAATTTCTATTTGATCTAATTTCTTTATAAAGGATAAACGTTCTTTGAGCAGCATGTATTGTGTTCAGAAAACTGTCATTTGATAGCTCTCTTCGTTACCCCAGTCAACAGATGATAAGTGTTCTCAAAGGGCCATCGTAATCTGCTAAGCGAAAAATTCTGGGACTGTTACTGAGTTATCCCTACTTTTCATACTTCCATTAAATTCTAAAGAAATTGATTTGTGGTCGCTAGCACCCAGTTCCTCTAAAACTTCTAAATTATTAAAAAGGGATTCATTGTTTGCCAGAACTAAGTCAAGCAGGTTATTCCCCCTTGTAGGTTTCTGTCACAAACTGCTTCAAAAAAACAATCCTGAACTACTTCTAAGAAGTCGTATGATTCAAAATTTCCCAAAGTCAAGAAATTCCAATCAATTGACTAAAGTTAAAGTCTCCTAGAATTACTACATTATCGTGCCTTGTGGCCCTAACAATTTCTCCCATAGTAGTCTCCCCTGGTCCCTATCTAAATTTGGGGGACGGTATATCACACCAAAAATTAACTTTTCATGCCCCTCTGAAAATTCTATCCAAACAGACTCTGTATGTGTTCTTCAGACTTTAATACCCGTTTTTTATGCAACAGTTCAAGCGATCTCGGACATACAGTGCCACCCCACACCCCTTCCCGTTTACTTCTATCTACTTGGAACAATTTAAAACCCTGAATGTGACATTCTGCAGGCATGTCCCGACTTTTTGAATTAAACCACGTCTCAGTAATGGCAAAAAACTCTATGTTACCTGCATTTAGCAACTAGTCTCAACTCGTCCATCTTATTCCTAGCACTGCGACTATTTGTGTAATAAATACTTAAAGACCCCTCCCTCTCTTTCCCCCTTTCCCTGCTCCTTTCTGTTATTCCACTAAACCTATTACTGTCCTTGTCTTTTAGTGCCACTGGCTTTCCAATATCCACCTTATTTTGCCTATTACTAGTTCTCCTAGTACTCATATTACTACCCTGAGACTTCACAGTTTTCCCGCAAAAACCCATACCACTAACTATTCCTAGTTTAAAGACCTAACAGCTCCCTCCACTGCGTTGGCCAGTGCTCCCACCCCACACCTAGATAAGTGAACCCCATCCCTGGCATACATGTCATTTCTGCCATAGAAGAGGTCCCAGTTGTCAATGAATGTTACCGCATTTTCCTTACCATGTGTATAGTGTTCTGCAATTTCTTGCATGTCTTCACATATGTATGGTGTATAATGTCGTGGAGTCTAAGTGTGTTCTGTCTATATTCTGATGGTACTTATAAATTTTAAGTCACATTTCCATATACCATACCGCATCCCAAATTTTCATTGGCCTCAGCACCAAGGTGAGAGATATCTGACATTCCTGAACCAAGAACAACAGACTCTGACACCAACAGGGCAACCAAATTATTGTATTGAGGTTGTGTAATACGTATAGTTGTAAATGTGATATAATCGGAGTCTCTTGGTATTGGAGCTGCTAGTAATGTGTTGCAGCAGCGACTTCAAGAATTTCGGTAGGAGTTGCTTTCTCGTCTATTTGAGCAGGATGAGACATCTGTAAAGTATCTTGTTGATGATCAGGTGTGGCACCTTCAGGTTCCCAAAGAAATTATAGATGTAAAAAGGGAAATTAAATACTCTAATGTAGGATCAGCTCCAGGTTTAGATGGGTAGAAGTGATATGAAAATGTTGCTAGAAAAAAATTGAGTAGATATATGGAAATTAATATTTCTATTCTGGATATTTACAGTGCAGTTGAGGAAAGCATGGTCGTTAATGCTTCTGATAGTAGAAAAACCGGAACACTCTAGTAAAAATTGACCTATTATCATATCGAGTATTGTAGAGCAAGTATTCCATAAACTATTAGCTGTAAGATGTCTAAAGCGGATGCCTCTCCACCCCACACCAAGAACTTTTCTGCCTATCGATGGGTTGGCATATAATGTTATGATGTTCGATGCTATAATGTTTAAAAGTAAAAGAAATCTGAAGTCCTTGTTAACGCTTCTCCTGAATGTGAAGAACATAAGAACATAAGAACATAAGAACATAAGAAAGGAGGAACACTGCAACAGGCCTGTTGGCCCATACTAGGCAGGTCCTTTACAATTCATCCCACTAACAAACATTTGACCAACCCAATTTTCAATGCTACCCAAGAAATAAGCTCTGATGTGCAAGTCCCACTCAAATCCAACCCCTCCCACTCATGTACTTATCCAACCTAAATTTGAACTACCAAAGTCCTGCCTCAATAACCCAACTAGGTAGACGTTCCACTCATCAACTACCTATTTCCAAAACCCAAAACTTTTTTTGTGTCCTTTTTTAAATCTAAACTTACTAATTTAAATCCATTACTGGGGTTCTCTCTTGGAGAGATATCCTCAAGACCTTATTAATATCCCCCTTTTTTAATACCTATCTTCCACTTATACACTTCGATCGGTCTCCCCTCATTCTTCGTTTAACAAGTGAATGTAACTTAAGAGTCTTCAATATTTCTTATAAGGAAGATTTCTAATGCTATGTATTAATTTAGTCATCCTACGCTGAATGTTTTCTAACGAATTATGTCCATTCTGTAATATGGAGACTATTAAATTTAGCTGCATAAACTAGGTGAGGCCTCACTAATGATGTATAAAACTGCAGTATGACCTTGGACTCTTTTGCTTTCACTTCTTGATATATAAAATCTCAGTAATCTATTTGCCTTATTACGTACGTTTAGGCATTGCTGTCTTGGTTTAAGGTTGCTGCTCACCATAACCCCCAAGTCCTTCTCGCAAAACTGTATGGCTAAGTTCTACATCATTTAAATTATAATGCTAGGGTTATGGACACTCCCGAGCTTCAGAACCTTGCATTTATCTACATTGAATGCATCTGCCACTTTTTGACAAGAATATAGTTTGTTTAAATCTCTTGAAGTTCCCTAACGTCTACGTTTGAATCAATTATCCTACCCATCTTTGTGTCATCGGCGAATTTGCTCGTTATGCTAGTAATTCCTCATCAAGGTCATTGATTATATTATAAACAACAAAGGGCCAAGACGATCCCTGTGGAACGCCACTTGTTAACAGATCCCCCCTCTGATTTAACCCCATATATGGACACTCTCTGCTTCCTGTCTGTGAGCCATGACTCGATCCATGAAAGCACTTTTCCCCCATTGCCATGAGCTGCCACTTTCTTTAACAGTCTTTGGGGCGGAAATCTATCAAAAGCCTTACTAAAATCTAAGTAAATAATATCAACTCTTTATCGTGGTCAACAGCCTCAAAAAATTTACTGAAGAAAGTTTTAAAAATTAGTTAGACAAGACCGGCCTCTTGTGAATCCATGCTGAGTATCCTTAATCAAGCTATGCTTATCGAGATGGCTTCTTATAATCTGAGCTATAATTTACTCTAGTAATTTGCATACAATTGAGGTCAGGCTTATTGGGCGGTAATTTGACGGTAACGACTTGTCCCTGTTTTAAAAATAGGAATTGCATTAGCCATCTTCCACATATCAGACACTACACCTGTTTGAAGAGATAAATTTAAAAATATTAGTTAATGGTTCACAGAGTTCCATTTTGCATTTCTTAAGAACCCTTGAAAAAACCCCATCAGGGGCCCCGGGGATTATTTTGCTTCAGTCTGTCTATCTGCTTCCAACATTTCACTAGTGACTGTGATGTTACAAAATTTATCTTCTTCTAGCCCACTTAAAAATTAATTACTGGAATATTGTTAGTGTTTTTCCTGTGTAAAAACCGAGAGAAAATAATTATCGAGCACATTTCATTCTCTTTGTCAGTAAGATGCCCAAAGTTATTTTTAGGGGACCTATCTTATCTCTAACTTTTATTCTATAGACCTGGAAAAAACTTTTTGGGTTACTTTTAGAATCCCTAGCAACTTTAATTTCATAGTCCTTTTTAGTACGAGTAAGTGAATCAATCAACTGTGAGAAGAACGTTACCCACTCATGTTCCAACAGCATTTTTAAATAAATTATGTCTATGTATGTGAATGCAACACAGAAGTTAGAAAAAATAGGAGGAATATATAGAGAAGTGAAACTAGGTGATCCCCTCTCATGCGTTTTGTTTAATTAATTTGGTGATAAATGAATCCTTTATGGCCTTAGAAAATCAATATGGAAAATTGGTGAAGGTTTTGTAAAGGGGAAGCATCTTCGAACAGGCATTTGCAGTTTAAGTTTTGTTGGCAGAACAGATGGGATCTGAGGTGCCCAGTCGAAGGTTTTGTTAAGGAGTTAGCATCAGCGGATTTCTAGTAGAAGTCACAGAAATGTGTTTCTTGAAGTGTCCGTCGATACCAAAGAAGAAACAGTAATATGTCATATAATGCATAAGACATGTGTAAGAGAGGCCCTAGTCAACCCACCGGGATTTATAAAATCTCAGAATGTATTTCTTCTCCTCTGGGAAAGGAGAAACCGCCGCTGAAGAAATTTTAGCCAAAGTTGAGTCTCTCGACCAAGCTTCTTTAAAAATTCAGCCCAAAGGGGGAATTCATTCATTTTGAATCAGCATATAATTCCCGATGCAATTTATACAATTGTGCTTGCTGGTGTGTGCCGGAATACACTGAGAGCAAAAGAAAATTTATAGTGAAATCTATAGTCAGGAATAGTTAAGTTTCCAAGGGGTAACCATCTGTGGTGTCAAATCCCTTTTGGGCCATTGGTGGATTGGGTGTACCTGCCTTTTTACAAGAGTTTACAATCCCTGACAAAAAGGTTTTAAAAAGGTGTCCCCCAAAACCCCAAAACAAATGGAAAACGCTCTGGGGGAAACCGCCCAGTATGTCAAAACGCCCAGAAAATCGGGCAGTTTAATGGTAAAAGCTTTCCTAAAGCCTCCCAAAGTTTAAGCAAATGTTAGTGACTTGTTAACCAACATCTGGTCATGCCCCGGGCCCAGCAGCACCCCAAGGGCTTTCCTATTTTTTGCCACCCCTGGCCGTTCCAAGTTTCCAGTGAGGGCCAAAAGGGCAACAACTCTGAAACAACATACAAGGATTGCAAAAAAGGTTATAAAAAAACCGCCCAAAAATAAAAAGTTAAGCCCGAAATCCAAGGGGTTGCATTGAGTCTTAAACTTTAAATATTGTCAAATTTTTGTATACCTGCCCAGCACAACTTGTAAACCCACGCAACTTCAGGGAATCTTGGTTCAAGGACATCTCAAACCTTCTTCAGGGCGCTACAACTACCCACCCCCTTTGGGTGGGAAATCTATTTCCCACGGGGAATCCCGCCCCCCAGTGACTGGGGCCCTCGTTTTCCAAACTTTCCTTGGGAAACCACTGACCCTATAAAACCGCCATCTTCTTGTTTTTCCCCCCAAATTTCTCCACCCCCCCACGATGCTGTAACACTAACCCAAGGCTGAGGACTGAAAAACCTAATTTTTTGTATATTTTTTTCTGGGGGCCCTTCTAATTAGGCCTAGAATCTGTATTGAAAAAAGGGCCACTGGTTTGCGAAACGTTTACAATAAAGAAACCCCCAGATTTTTCACTTTGGTCTTAACTTTTAAACCAAAAAAGGGAATTTAAAAGAAAACAAAAAAAACTGACTGTGACGAAAAAAGGGGTAATGGCCCAAAAATATGACCAAAAGAGGATACCGGCTTTCAAATCCCCAGACCTCAAAACCAGACGTACAACTAACAAACGACTTTTTTCCCAAATACACTGACGAAAATTGACCTCCATATCAACTGCCCCCATTTTTAAAAAGGAAATTGACAGGTCTGTACTGAGGGTTTTTTTTTTCCCCTTTAAATTGCAAACAGAAAACAGAGGAATTGAATTCAACCCAGCCCCTGGGGAAAATGTATGAAAATATGTATGAAACATATTTTTTTTAGGGTTTGGTGAAACCTTTTTCCAAAGGGTCCCTTTGGGGCTTGGGGTGATGGGGCTGGGGACAGTTTTTGATTAATTCCTACCTGGGTAAAGTTTCCTAAATGATTTTTTTTTTTAAATTTGTGTCGGGGTCCCCCTCGAAAAAAATTTGCAGAATGCCAGAGGGGGGAAAAAAATTTTAAAGGGGCGGCTTTAAGAAGGGCCCTAAAATTAGGAACTCTCGGGATACCTATTTATTTTTAAAATTTTCCAAAATGGTAAACAGATATTGTTTACGGAATTGGCTTTTGATAATGGTCCCCCCACAACCGATAATTTTGTCCGGGAAAGGGTTTTTTCCCCTCTGCTGGTAAAGGATGAAATGTTCAGGTTTTAAAATAGTGTCCTGGCTTAAACCCCCTTGCTGAAAACTGACAACGAACAGATGGGGAAAATACGCACTCTCGTCTTAAATATAAAAATTTTTTAAATCCTGTAAAGGGGTTTTAATGACACCCAAATGTCCCCCCCAAGGCGAACTGCGAGCTATTTTTTCAGGAGCTAGTTTTTGAACTTTTTAGGAACTACCATCTATCTAATTTTAAAAAATTCCTCGTACTTCCTTTCCCTTTTTTTGAGCACCGAGAAAATTTGTTTTTTTTAAATTTTTTATTTAAACCGGGGGAAACCTTTAAATAGGAATTTTGCCCCTTTGGGAGCTTTTTTAAGGGATCTAAAAAGGATCTTTGTTGTTCTTCTTGAAATTACAGTCCCCCCCGGGGACGGAAAAAAAACGTCTGGCATTTTTGCGGCCCCCGGGAAAAGGAAGACTTGATCAGGGGGCTTTTCACTAGATTTTCGTGGGACTGGCCTGTTTTTCCCCCGTAAAATAAAATTTTCGAACCCTAGATCCAGGGGCCCCAAGGGTAGGTTCCATTCCAATTTTTGACATTCCCTTTTTGGGCATTGCCTGAAAATTATGGACAAAATCGGGAAAAAAAAAAAATTTGGTGGTTTCTAAATTTTGAGAAGCAAACCCAAAATTTTTAATTTATTATTGCCAAGCAATTAAAACAGCAACTATCAAAAAAGGGGAAACCCCGACACATAACGGGCCCAAATTCCCCCGTAAAAATACAATAATAAAAATTTCCATTGGGAAAAGGGAAAAGAAAACACAGCTCCTCAAAAACTTCTAATAAAACTGAGGGGTTCAATGAGGGTTTTAGAAATTGGAAGTACCTTTTCCCCCCTTGTAAAGGAACAATAAGCCCCGGGATACCTGAAGGTGGATACCCCAAAAGGAACTCAAGGAGACTTGACTGTGACTTAAAAGGGTTTCCTACAGACCCTATTCCTCCTATTTTTTTTTCACCAGAATGATTACTATTTTTCCCTACCACTAGCCGCTAACTTACGACAAGTAACCTTTATGTGGACAGGCGTACGACAGTAATAGCAGGTGATGGGTTCGGGTCTCTTGTCTGTTGCTTCATGCTGCTGTGAGGCAGACGTTGTCTGCCTCTTTATAGTCTGATCAGAGATCCGTCCACGACGGTCTCTGTCCCTACCAGGCTGCTGGCAAGAAAAGTTATGGGATTGCTCAGACTAGAAGCTGTTGTCTCAAATGTGTCAGCAAGCCTATCTTTTTGTTATGCAGTTGACAATGAAAGGTCTTCTAAGAACACCTGAGCCTATGGTCCAACTGACTCAATTATTATTATAATCATGGGGAGCGCTTAACCCGTATGGATTATACAGTGCCTGTGAAGGAGGGCATGGAAGGTATTCAGGGTTAATTCAGGGAAGTGCAGCACAAATCCAATTCCTTAGATCAAGAGCCCCTCACCAGCTTCAAGGAACCTCCCTTGAGGGATGTCACTCAGGAATATTAGCAGTAACCCACTAAAATTAGTGCACCAGTGTCTTTGTACCACTTAGTGAACGTTTTAGATTGCCCACGAACGAAATCCACATAGGACTGGCCCAAATGATTAATTTTCAATTTAAATTCTCGCCTATGCATGGCGAGAATGCGTTGATATACGCCGAGTACAGCTGATAGAATGACCATCGCAATGCTGGAGCCGGATTTTCAAAGGACTCGAAAAACTGTTCAGGCTCAGAATCAGAAAACCGAGGTCCTAGCAACACAGATCTCCTCAAGGAAGGTTCTTTGACGCTGGTGAGGGGCTCTTGATCTAGGGTATTGGATCTGTGCTCCAGTTTCCTAAATGAAGCCTGAATACCTTCCACATCCTCCCCACAGGCGCTGCATAATCCCACGGGTTTAGCGCTCCCATTCATTATAATATTAATTGCGACACAGGTGTTTGAATTTCAGCACAGAATGCTGAAATTGCCTCCTCTCTTCCTCACTGTCAAACTCCACCTCAGCAAATGCACGTTACTCTCTAACCGTCTCAAGGTCGAGTTTAGCCAACTCAAGCACTGACGAAGCTGCCTCCCACCGAAACAATCCCAACTCACCACCTGTTTCCCAATGTGGCTGTTGGTCCTGTCACTCAAGAATTTGCCCTCCTGCATTTTAAAGGAACCGTAGTGGAGATCGGAGATTAATAGCATGACAATGTCTTCCATTGTAGACACTGCAAGGTTCCAGGCAGACATCAGCCAAATCATTCAGTGGGCTACAGAAAACAATATGAAGTTCAGCGATGAAAAATTTCAATTACTCCCATATGGTAAACATGAGGAAATTAAAACTTCATGAGAGTACAAAACAAATTGTTGAGATTTTTGGCCTTACCAGCTAAGATATAATTATATATAATGAACACTTAGCTGATAAATGACAGCAAATCGTCTACACAGCCGCCCCTGCAGACGAGGTCTAGAAGCTGTCGAAACCAACACAACAGTGGCAGTCAAGAGATACATTTGTAAGTAATAATGTTAACCCTAGTGTTGTTATTCAGCAGATATCCATTCGATGAATGCATGGAGTCGTCGAAATACTTACTTTTTGACTCAAGTCCACACCTTACTGCCGGATTAAGTGATTACAACTCCTTGTGGACTCAAGAATTGCGCAATCCCCCTATCCTACAAGAAATTCGTAACATACCTTGCTCTTTGTAACGTGAGCTATGTGTTCTCACACCTTCGACCGAGTATCGGTGATCTTGATAGAAAGCTGAAGTGTCCTTGATGTCCCACGTCGATCCATTGTCTAGGCGAAACGCACACTGGTACACAAAGTTTCAACAAGATTCGGTCTTTTATTGTTCAAAAACAATGTATCACAAGAGAACTGATCACCACTTCTCTAAGTGTTTGTGTTATAGAAACTTGTTCACACTAATGCACAGATCAGTGTTTCTTTGCTGTTATCCATGGCGTCATTGTGACTCTCTCTAGAGTCAAAAGTATTCTGGCGTCAGTAACACCGCTCCATGCCTCACTGCCCCAATACCAGAAAAATACCTGACCTCGTACCTTGCATCCTTGTCACCTCCTCGATGAAGCAAAGCAGAATGTTTTGATTCTTGCTGTCCTAATCATAAAACAACAATGTACACTATCTTTACTTATGGTAATAAGAGTGGGCAGCAGGATTTTCCGTTAAATTGTCCTGCTAAGTAAGAAATGTATACTGTCTCATACAAAAAAGACACGTTGCAAACCCCCCTGCAAGAGCAGAGTTCATTTTGACCACGCATACGGCATCTGTGATCAATTACACACTCTAGCAGTAAACAAGGACGCTCGCCCTTCTGAGAGGGCTTGGCCCCTAAGGCTGAAAGGTCTGAGGGGGCTGAAGTCTGAAGGGGGCTGATTACCCCCCTCCTTGAGAAAATTTCTCCACACTTGTGGGGCGCGGAGGTTCCTGCAGGTGAACAATGTATCACTTAACATTAATTTGGGATTATCTCAACTCGCCACCACAGCTGCTTGTCTTTTCTGACAGCTTTAGTCCTGTGTGGTTTCTTCTGGCGAATCACAAATTTTGGTTTCAACACTAGGTAATTCTAACAGCACTATTTGTTTATTGTCCTCTTATTCACTACACCTTGCTCAAAACATCACAGTCCTGATGATTCCATTTGCATCAGGATATAATTGTCACAATTTTTCCAGATTGGCCAATGGACCGTCCTCGACCATCATGTCGATAATCACTATGTCACCAGGTCTTAAGACTTAGGATTTTCAGAACACCAGCTCCATATAAGTGTTTCTCTCAATGAGTGAGATAGTCCCTTCTCGCGCAAATGTTCTCCCCAACATTCATCCACATTATTAAGTGTTTTGAATTTACGGCTGGAGTTAGTTGCTCAGGTTCGAAATAAGTAGATCCTCTATTGATTTCTTTATCATTCATGGAGAACAGGTTCAATTTCAAGCCTTTTGCCATTGGAGTAAAAAGAGATGGACTTAACACAGTCAAATTGTCCAGATCATCGGTAACATATGTAGAGGCTTTTGTTGACTCTAATATCCTACTTTCAGTCACAACTGTCGGATTCATCTAAGTCCTATTCTCTGACTAGAAGAGTCTTTCCAAAAACAACGTTTTACAATGCCGAACATACTTCATAAAAATCCGCCGTGCCATGGAATTAGGAGGAAAGTATCTCCAACGACATCTGCGTTTGAATTCATGCATCTGTTGTACTTCCTGTTGATCAAAGATTCCTTGCTTATATAGAGCAGCACCAGCAACAAAGTTCGTTCATATCTGATATCATCAGTCTGGACAATGCCTTACTGTCTTGCAAACCTTCTGAAAATTTGATAAAAGTTTCAGCAAACATGTCATTGGCTACTCTAGATGTAACTACTCTAGTTGTACACAAGTGACAAACAGATGTACACCTTGATGGGGCACTTTGTCAACTGTTTATGTTAAAACTAATTGGTCCAGTGTAATCCTACACCTTCACTCAAATGGAGTGGATATACAAACTCTTTCAGAGGGATGCATGGAGGTGGACCTGGATACTGACATACTCGCATATCGTAGTGACGACAAAGTAATAAAGTCCTATATTTGTTTTTTTTTTCCACACATTGTCGACCTTGAGGTATCCATAGGATTGTCGTAAATGACAAAGTGATGTCAGCTACCCCACCCATGTAACACGTTACTGTGGGCTTTTTGCACAATAAGTTTTGTCACCAATGATTCTGGGGATCAATATTGATGTTATGGCTTCCTTTAGGTATGAAGAATTAGAATTCTTCTCGACCTCTCATAAACTTATTCTGAGTCGAGAAAAAGTCCTAAAGATTAATCATACAATGTTTCATTGGGATTTATCTTGTTTTTCTAGAAATTTAAATAATTCTGGTAGAAACACATCTTTCTGTATTAGGTTTTCACCCAGAATTTAATGGGATTCAAGACATTCATAACCAGGTTTAATTCCGTTAATGAATTTAAAGAACAAGAGCTGTAACTCTTAAGAGTTTACCCAAAGATGAGTATTTAGATCCATCAATGACTATTTAGTTGTGTCTGCAGTAGTACTAACAACTTATTTCTGCTGTGTTCAAGCAGACTAGTTTCTTCTTCTTCTGCTTAAATGTGAGCTTTTTGCTGAGCCTAGTTATTTTCAGTTAGAGAGCCAGTTCGAGTTCCGTGGAGGCCAAACTTTATTATCCCACACATTTCTTTAGTGGGACCATCCACGTGACAACATTCCACTGGATTCTCTTGGTATAGACGTTGGAGAAAGAGATAATCTCTCTGCTTCTCTCTTATTACTGCTACTCTGTTTCTGTACATAGACAACTTACTCTGATTAATTCTTAAAACCACTGGAAAACTGCTTCATTAATCACTCCAGATCCACTGTTTTTCTCTCAATAGTGAGATGATCAAGTACTTTTGAGTGAGATAGACAGCTAATTTTGTACCTACATAAGTGCGTCAGTTCCAATTGTGGTACTGTGCTACCCTGCCTTTGAAGTAATTAGTTTACTTCCTTCAGCATAACACCAATGTAAGCTACAGCGCCATAACCTCTGGTTGACGCATCACAGAACACATGTAATGTTAAATTGTTTCCCTCTTGACCCTATTTGTCCCTGGGAAATTTAACTTGATGAAAGTGCTTAAAAAACTACCCTGATATTTCATCATCCCATGCGCTTGGAACTCATTTTCAGAGAGCAATCTCATCCCATCCAATTTTTGAGTTTTCCCATTGCATCTTGCATAATCGATTTTACCTTTTTGGAAATTGGTGAGACGAGGTCCATAGATGAACAAAACAATTGTGAACCTCTGACAGTAAACTACGTTTAGTGTGTGTACTGCATGATTTATTGTTTATTCCTGAGACTCCAAAGTATCTTCCTGTGTGTTCCAATTAAGTCCCAGCATATTGTTGCAATCCAGAATTTCAGTCTTCAGGGAAAGTCTTCCTTTGATAAGTCCCTTAATTGCTTTGAATTTGCATTCCACATCCTTAGAGCATATTTGGCTTCTTTCATCTCCTTGTTATCATTCTCTGTATAAGGATTTCAAAATCACTCTCGTTATTTCACAGTAACCATGAAGATTTCCACATAGAAACTTTTCTTTAAGACTTCCTTGAAGGGACTTTCAGATTTCATCAAAGTGTAATTTTAGAGTAGCTTCTAGTAAGAATGGAGAGGTATGTTGCACCAAATAATACAGATTTGAAACGATAATTTTTCCCATGGACTATGAGGATCATGAGGATATTCAGGCCACAAGAATCGAGTATCATCTCATATCTATTTCTTGATAGTCCTACTCTTAAGAAAGCATGAACTATCAGCCGTGAAGGCATAAGGTATTGTGCGAAAATTCTAAGCACGTCTCCAAGCTTCTCATTAGTGAGGTGTCCGGAGTCATCAGCACAGACATTACGACTTGCTACATCTTTAATTGCCCTAGCGCAGCAATTAAATACAACACGTATGTGGGAGTGGTTTCAGAATCCTTTACTGACTCATGGTGCGGGAGATCAATGAGCGTTTTGTCCTCAACTTATCTCTTCGACTATTTCCTCAATGGATTTATTGTCCAACTGGTTCATGTATGAATTTCATAGACAGTCAGTAAGCTCTGGATTTTCCTGACTCATTTTATTTGTGCTTTCATCTGTCCCCCGAAAGCCATGCGATAATTGCAAGGTAGATGTGGTGATTTATTTTCCATGGTAAAACCTAACCCAATAATGTCCATCTTTATATTTGAACACTGTCCAAATATTGGATTATACGGTTGAGACTCTTGTGGGCTTTGTTTATTTACATCAATACCTATCGCAACTAAATCCCATCAACTTATCACCTGGTTCATTCATTTCTTCCAGTAAAGATAATTTTTGCTGTGGTACATGATCAGCGGTTATACTCGTAACAAGTACATATTTCGCAACTGAAATCCAATCATCTTCTTTCCCCCCACTTTGAGAGGGAATGGGAACTACATATCATGTGCCTCCTGGTGATTTTCAGTAAGTGAACATCATGTTTTACTTACTAATATTTTGCACAAAAACAAAAATAATCACTTCCAATGATTAAATCATTTGGACTAATTGTGTCCGTCTGTATGTCATGACCATGCTAACTTGACCTTACATGCTTTCCAGTGCTGCAAACTGTTTCTTTTATCCTGGATCCTGCAACAGACTAAGTGCAAATCATCTACTAACCACAGCATCTACAGTCTTTTCAAACTGTTTCCCTCCTAGACCACATGATTTGGCTAGGTCATATTACTGTATACCAGATTATGGAAAAAACCAGCTATATCTAACTGTATTTTGCATAGGGTTTTTATTCAGTTTTCTGCAACACGAGATCTTCTTATGAAGTACCTTTGTGACCTTGATCAAATAGAGTTTAGCACATTGGGTTTTTGTGTAAATTATTAGCTAACTCAACGCGACTATCGGGAGAGCCAGTTTTGCTTTAAAACTTATCCTCACATTTAATGCTGTTGCTTGTTGACTTCCTGATTCTGTTGGAAAGTCTGCTGCTGTTCAGCAAAGTATTTTGGGCATAATGCTGTATGATCAATACCCTTGCATTTAAAACACTTTCTTCAGTGAGCTTTTCCTCCCTTGTGTTTCACCCTAAACACTTTAATTCCATCTTTTCAGCTGATAACACTTGTTTACGTGGCCTCCATTGTGTGTATTTGAATACAATACTGTGCCCAATGTCGTTTCCATTCAAAAGTACACATTTGATACGATTTATGTGTGACAGTTTGTTTGTTACTGTCTGTTGTAATACACAGCTTAGATAAATGCTATATGGGATTCCCATTTGTGGTTTAGTGGGAGAGGGGTATACTCTTTTTAAATCTGAGTTGAAGGTTTTATTATCCACGGATTTGTTAGAGATTTTCTCATCATTGATTCTCGTTGCTTGCATGCAAAGACACTAATTGAATGAAAACCAATGCTAATTTCGCTTCACAAGTTGAAATAGCGTTTATTGAACATAATATTTAACCGTTCACTAGTTTGTGGTGACAGCTTTTACCTGTACAATACCACTGCTAAACCAATCACATTGTCTTAAGTTCCTATTTAGCATCTAGTAGATCGCGACTATTGTCTAAATTAATTCTAATGCCTGTAAGTCTGAAAAACAATGTTTGGGTGGCTTCAAAGCTTGATATTAAGACTGCCAAGGTCGAACTCTACCTTTGTCAGCATCGAAGTAATTGTCTGCTAAGACACGTAAGGGCTAGTTATAATACCTTTAAAACCCCCGGAAATGACTTAATCAATTCATAGGTTTTCTCCCTTCACAAGACATTTTTAAGGTAACTTGAACTTGGCAATCTCATCTATGACATTCGCGTGAATTTACTATGGATTGAAAACCACTACTGAATTCTTCATAATTATGACCTTGGAAAATAGTTAATGACAATGTAGGTAAGCTTGGTATGGGACACGTTGTACAGGTGTAACAAGGTGTTTGACCACTAGTAGTAGTAAGTCTATGGTGACAGAGTTTTAACGGCAGATAGCCTGTACATCCTGTCCACCTTAATAGTTGATCACTAACAGTATCCAAAACAATTTTAATCTTCATCTCTTTCAGATGGATCTGATTCAAGAAATTTATTTTCATAATTAGTATAGTCTGAATTTAATTTTATTTCCAGACGCTGTGTAAAAAATCAAACGTGACCTCAAGATCCATCAAATCTATGTTTGGTATCTTGAGTTAATCCCTAGACAGTACTGCAAAATTAGATTTTCTACCATTGTGTAAATCTCTAGTCAGTAAAGAGAACTGTAAACTGAGTTTTTCAAACCACCAATTTACTAATGTAATACTGAAAATTCTAGCACCCATCACGTTAAGAGTGTTTAAAAAACACTGTACTGCTAGCAACAGCTGAATTTGTACTGGTTAGGCTTAATTCCAGCAATAATACGAGTCAGACACTACTAGAACGCCACTAAGCTTAAAACCTAAGGGTCAATGACCATAAGGTAACAGGGATACATGTCTGTGTTTATGACTTGTGTGCTGTTCAGCTGACCCATGATGAGTAGAAATCGTCAAATAACTTTATACACTCCCATACACTATTACACTATACATGTCACTGGTATAACTGTAAACACACGTTAAAATATTACTTACACATAATATAATTCACTGTTAATATATATTTGAAAGCTTACACTTTATATAAAAGTTCCTTAAATATAACAGGTAAATCTATAGAAACAAACTTTAACACAATCATGTCTCTTAATTCTGTCTATAAACATATAAAACACTGGTGTATATATACACTCAGACAACATCATTACTTGGGTTGCGGTTTAATAATCAAGCGATTTCTCCAGATTGTGAGCAGTTGAATGGAGATGTGGGTGAGCTCACCCAGCTCCCGTTTCTTTTGGTGTCTCGACTGGGTGAGCGCCCGTTTACTTTGTGGTGAACGCTGGTAGCGCGCCGTTTTCTTTTGGCTGCCCATTCTCTGAAGATTGAGGTCTGGAGGGACCAATTAATACTGATTTATATTCTGTAAAACACTAGATTTTACAGCTTTTTTTTTCGAAGGGACCTTGGCACATAGGTTTATTTGTACACTGTAGTGCAAACATATGGACCACAGTGCTGGTCTTTTTTATCCGGTTCAGCACGACCAACCAAACTCTGTTGCGAGTTTTTGGCCTTACAGCTAAGAAATAATGAAATATAATGAACACTTAGCGTGATAAAATACAGCAAATCGTCCCTACACCAGCCGCCCCTGAAGACGAGGTCTGTAAAGCTGTCGAAACCATCACAACAATGGCTGTCAAGAGATACAATCTGTAAGTATAAAAATACAACCCTTAGGGTTGTTATGACAGCATATTTCATTCGATGATGGCTGAGACGAATACTTACCTTGTTGACTCAAAAGTCCACACCTTACTGCCGATTATAGGTTGATTACACAACTCCTTGTGACTCAAGAATTTGCGCAATCCCCCGAACTACAAGAAAATTCGTAACAAACCTTGCTCTTTGTATCGTGAGCTATGGTTGTTCTCAACACCTTTCGACATATATCGTGTGACTTGAATAGAATCTGAAGTGTCCTGGATGTCCAAGTCCATCCATTGTCTAGGAAACGCACACTGGTACACTCTTTCAACAAAGATTTCGTCTTTAATTGTTCACCATGGGTATCACAAGAGAAGCGCTGAATCACACTTCTCTAAGTGTTTGTGTTATGACACATTGTTTCACACTAAACGCAGCAGATCAGTGTTCTTTGCTTGGATTCCTGGCGTCAGTGTGACTCACTCTCTAAGTCAAAAGTAATCTGGCGTCCATACAAACCGCTCCAAGCCGCACTGGCCCAATACACAAAAAAAAAAACGCTGACCTAGTAACCTTGCATCCTTGTCAACACCTCGATAAGCAAAGCAGAATGATTGTTTCTTTCTGTCTTAAACATAAACACAACAAATGTAACACTATCTTTATACTATTGTAATAAAGATGGGAGCAGGAATTTCCTTAATTGTCCTGCTAAGTAAGACATGTAACTGTCTCTTTAAAATACACGTTTCAACACCCCTGCAAGGATCAGAGGTCATTTGATTGACCACTCAATACGCATCTGTGTTCAATTACTCACGTCCAGCAGTAAACCAGACGCACGCCCTTTCTGAGAGGGACGTGGCCCCTAAGGGCTGACGGGCTGAAGGGGCTGAAGAGGGGTCTGAAGGGGCTGATACCCCCTCCTGTAGAAAATTTCTCCACAAAATTACGGGACAATTAGAGCGAAAAGACCAACGCTCAAGACCTGGAGTTGATCAAGTCGTAGGATTCTCAACCTCACAGCTGACCATAACATTTGTATCAATCGCATCTGCTAGAAAAAATGACGGATGGATAATGAGAACCTTCAAAACTAGGGAGGCCAATCCCATGATGAAACTCTTCCAAGGTCACTTGTCTATCTAGCTGGAATATGCTGCACAGCAAACAGCAAACCATTCCAAGATCAGAGTTAATTTCTGACCTAGAAAATGTAAAAGAACCTTCACGGCGCGCATAACGGAGAAAAACACCTCAATTACTGGAGTGCTTGAAAGTTCGCTGAACCTGTCTCCCGTGTTGGTGACATAACCCACCAAAAGTTTATGTTTTGTCAATATGCTCAATGCAACTATAGATGCAATAAACACAGGGCAACTTACAGGTTGCAAACACAATACTGAAGGCAGACTCGTGGAGAAAATCCGAACACAGACTGGGACCTCCAAAACAATGCCCATAAATTGCATAAACACGTAGCAGATATGCCTCACAACCTTATCCCATACTGACGTAACAGGGATGTAAGCCACAACACCGGTCCTTCTTTGCAGATGAGATTCGAAATTTGCATGACAGTGTCCCCATTGAAGGCACTGCAAGACTCCAGACGGACATCAACCAAATCTTTAAATGGCGCAGGAAACATTATGTGGTTCAATGATGGAAAATTTCAATTACACTAATATGGAAAACGGTGAGAAATTAATACAACTAGGAGTAAAAAAAACAAACTCCAACCACACAATAAGCGAGAAACTAACGTAAAAGACCTGGTGTAACATATCACGATTCTCCAACCTTCAAGACATAACATTGTTTCAAATCGCATCTGCTGGTAAAAATGACAGGAATGGATAATGAGAACCTTCAAAATTAGGGATACCAAGCCCAGATGACACTCTTCAGGTCACTTGTTCTATCTAGAAGACTGGAATATTGCTGCACACTAACAGCAACTTTCAAGGCAGGTGAAATTCCTGTCCTAGAAAATGTACAAAGAACCTTCACAGCACATATAACTTTTATAAAACACCTCAGTTACTGGGAATGCTTGACGTTCCTGAACCTGAAACTCCCTAGAATGCAGGCAGGAAGATACATGATTATATACACTAGGAAAACCCTTTAGGGGAAAATTAGTACCAAATTTTGCACACGAAAATCACTCCCTGAAAAAAGCAAAAGACTCGGAAAACGATGCAACATCCCCCCACTGAAAAGTACGGGTACCACAATACATGAGAGACAAAACAATAAGTATCAGGGGCCCAAAACTGTTCAAAATGCCTCCCAACATACATAAGTAGGCACTGCAGAGCACCTAAAGTCATACCTGACCATTTCGGGGGGTGGTTCGTTTCGTCGGGTTGCGTGCGGCCAGCAGAAACAGCCTGGTTGATCAGGCCCTTATCCACCATGATGCCTGGCCACAGACCGGGCCGCGGGGGGTTTGACCCCCGAAACCCTCTCCAGGTATACACAAATTTTCACGTGCCTTATTCGGCAAAAAACGTTGCTATTTAAGCCAATATAGCAAATTTTACCTATTCGGCAAGACGCTATTTATTTAAATTGGTTTCGAAGGTCAACAAAGGCATATATAGAATCTAGAAATAAATTTCTTTGGGGGTTTAACTGCTGGTGTAATTCACCAAAGATACTCATTTTTGGGCAATATCCGGCCTATTTCAATCATCAATAGACCGAAATCTAGTCTATTTCACTAGTGTGCTTGAATGCTATAACTGATAGCAAGAAAGGGCATCCTAAGGATCGTAAAAGGGTGGGTGAGGCAACATCCCTGACCCAGCAGGAGCTGAAAAGTTGTCATTATGATTTTTTAAAATTCAATGCTCCAAAGTGGTCCACATCAAGCTGCACCTTATGCCAACACGGTCCAAAGAACGTCCCTTTCCCGTCACTGCAGTTCAAAGAGACATCGAACAGTGAAGAAAAGAAGATAGTAAAGAGGACTGTCCAAAGAAATTCCTACTTTGTTTTACACAGATCAGCTGCTTCTTGGTATGTGCTCTGATGAAGACATGACTGTGAGACACAAACTGTCTCAGTGTAAGAAAAATTAGAGAAGAAAATCAGCAGACAGAAAGAAAGTACTGAGAGCTCTGACGAGGATGGAGAAGATTCTACTGATGCTGTTGACGAGGACTTGTTAATCTACACTGATGATGATGATGACAGTGAAGATGAAGAGAATGACAATGTGGCTTCTAATGTCAACTCGAGAAAAGAAAGTAAATCCCAAATTAAAGTGGCAGACATAGAACTATCATTCCATGATTGACTGGAAGGCTGAACTCAAAACTGAACCTCCTTTCAATGCTTCTCTATCAGATCAACAGGTTTTGAAAAATGTTGAGACCCATTGGAGGTACAAAAGTGGCCAAACAACACTCAAGCTGTTGGGAGAGGGATAAAACTGATGACCGAAGCTTGTACTGAAGTGACTGGACAGAAGGCAAGAGATGGAAAAAACCAGGCAAAAATATTTTCCAGGAAAATAAAAGTTTAATTCCGCCCCAAAGGGAAGACTTCACGTATAACTTGTAATGAAAATTTTTTTAAAATTAAATAGTTTTGTTTGAAAAACCCATGTACATTTGTTATACAATCTCAAAAACCATAAATGCATAAATTTGTACACTTGTTTTAAAAATTCCTGAAAACCAAAAAATTAGACAATCGCTTTCAGGGGATAAAATTTGACAAAAAACTCGATCGCGATGCTGCAAGGTACTGCGCAGGGATAAATTTGCTAAAATTTTGCAAAAAATTTTGTTGTGACCAAAAAAATTTATGCTGAAAAATGCAGCATGCATCTCAAAAATTTTGTATTTTTTCAAATGCGGCATCTTTTCCAGCCCCAAAAGAGCTTTATCATACCTTTTAAAGCTATGTAGGATCCTGCCCCCACTAATCACTTTCCCAGACTATTCTACTTCCTGCCCTGTGGGGATGAAGAAAACTTCCAAACCCCCGTATTCTCTAATTTTCCCAACTTCCAACGTTCCCCTTGATGCTTTTCCCCCTGGAACATTCTGTCTCTGTCCCCTTGTCAAATTTCCCCAGTATTTTATGCTTCTCATATCCCCCTTTTCTCTCCTGTCCCCCGCAGGTCGTCAGGGCAATTTCCATTAAACCCCTATAGAACATACCTCTAAGCCCGGGACGGTCTTGTTGCGAACCTTTGCACTTGCTCCCAGTTTCCTTACGTGCTTGGCTAGGGGATGGGGGCTAAATGGTGCCGCATACCCAAGTGGGCCTAACGTACACATGTACGGTCCTGAACTATTTCCCCCGTTTAAACGTCGGGAAAGCAATTTTTAGGGTTTTCTTAGCGCACGAAACGCAGCATTATTGGTTTATGTGCACCTCAGGAATTGCCCTATCTTTACTACCCCTAGATTCTTTTCCTTTATGAATTTTTTAGTCTCAGGCCCCCCCCAATTGCACTCCATCTGCATCTTTTTTGCCCCCCCCATCTTCAAACTTTGCACTTGGTGGTTTGAACTCCAGAAGCCAGTCGCTGGACCAGCCTGCAACCTGTCCAGACCCTTTGTAGTTCGGGCCTGGTCTTCATGCGATTGAATTCTTCTAATCAGCTTCATATCATCTGCAAACACTGACAGTTTGGAGCCTATTCCTTCCGTTATGTTGAAACACAAATACCAGAAACAGCACCGGTCCTAGGACTGACCCCTGTGGAACCCCACTCGTCACAAGCGCCCACTCTGACACCTTACCAAGCACCATGATTCTCTGTTGTCTTCCTGACAGGTATTCCTTGATCCATGGCAGTGCCTTCTCTCTTATCCCTGCTCTTTTCCTCAAGCTTTTGCACTAATCCCCTTGTATGGATCTATGTGAAACGATTTCTTTACAGTCCAAGAAAATGCAATCTACCCACCCCTCTCTCTCTCTTGTCTTACTGCTGTCACCTTGTCCAAAGAACTCCAGTGGGTTTTGTGACACAGGATTTCCCGCCCCTGAAACGGCTGGCTGTCGTTGATAACTCTTTTCCTTTCTAGATGCTCCACCACTCTTCTCCTGACGATCTTCTCCAAGTTTTTTGCATACTATTCATGTCAGTGCATTGGTCTGTCTCCCTTTTTAAAAATTGGGACTACATTTGCTGCCATCCATGCTTCAGTGTAGTCGCCCTGTTTCTATAGATGTGTTGAAGATTGTTGCTGGAGGTACACATAGCACCTCTGCTCCCTCTCTTAGGACCCTTGGAGAGATGTTATCCGGCCCCATCGCCTTTGAGGTATCTAGCTCGCTTAGCAGCCCTCTTCACTTCTTCCTCGGTTGTATGTATTGTGTCCAATTGTACAACTCTGTGAACAGAATTTCACAGGGTTACGAGATGTATTTCCCGGCTCACCAACTGAGACGTACACTACCAAAAACAGTCTAAAATAACAGGAGCTGAGGTGAACAGCATTCTCCCAGACAAAGGAGAGAGAGGAGGATTTCTTCTACCAGAAGCTGTGAGAGAAAGAGAATGAAGGCCCTGCAGATGCAACGTCAGGTGGCTGCTGCCTGCTTAACACTCGATCCAAACAATGAAACAATCAACAGGTAGTTTGTAGGTTGGAAGCCCATCAAAACTCTCCTTCGACGAACACATTGAGATGATACGCACGACGTCCCACTTCTAACAAGTGCGGAAGTAAATTGCCTTTTGATTACTCTCAAGAAATTCAGTTGCATCCAGCTAATAGCACCGAACACTTATATCTAAGATGTGTTTTCAACAATTATGCAACTGGATGAAGAGGATTTATGTCTTCACATATATCAAAGAGTCTTCATACTAATACTGTGACTGGAACAATACTGTGATTGGAACAATACACAAATAGCCCGCACGAAGCCGGAACGAAACATTATCATAAGTTTTAGTCACCTATGTATAGGTTATTTGTTAAACCCCAAATACATCTGGTCAAAAAATAAAATGTTCCATCACAAGTGTCAAGACGAACACAACATTGACATCACGAGGCAAAATACCAACATTTTCTTGTTCCTTAACTTAGATATATTCAATTTGATCATTATTTTTTAAAACGTTTTTTTTGTGTCCCCAAAAAATGTTTTGACGGAAAATTTGCATGTGCCACTGTATGTACAGGTGTTACAACATGTGAACAAGTATCATCATGTACGTACAGGTGTCACTACATGGTGCACAAGTGTCATCATATACGTACGGTGTCACTACATGTGAACAAGTTTTCATCATGTAGTACAAAGTGTCACTACGTGTGTACAAGAGTCATCATGTATGTACAGGTGTTACTAAAATTTTACAAGTGTCATCATGCATGTACAGGTGCCACTACATGTGCACAAGTGTCATCCTGTAGTACAGGTGTCACAACTTTTAGTAGGTGAAATCTTGTTTGTATAAGCGTCAACATGTGTGTGTACAAGTATCACAAAACAAATGTCAACATGTGGGTGTACAAGTAAACACAATACATATGTCAACAATGTGTGTATACATGTATCACAATACATGTATCAACATGTGTGTGTGTACAAGTATCACAATACATGTGCCAGTGTGACTACATACAAGGGTCACTAGTGTCACCTGATCATTTACACATGTAATAGTGAAAATATTCACTTCTTGGTTGCAGTTGACGTACCTTCTGGATGTACTTGATAAATACCCAACCTTCTTCACTATTGGCGGCTTTTTACGTACTGGCCAAGGCCAGACTGGTCGATGTGAGTAATGAATAATAATTTTAAATAGCAAAATTTAACTAATGCATTTCTCTTAATTATGTTCGGAAATATTCAAATATAATTAAATATTTGGAATGTGTTGAAGGAAAGTATGAAGGGAAAATATCTTAGGGTTTATTAATGTTTACAGGTTGCCAGTTTCATCGCCACGTACTTAGTGATTTGCTGCAGTTCAAGTTGGTGAAGACCAGAAACTCACAGATCAAACACCAACATCTGCCCCGTAGCACCGCTGCGTAACATGGAAGGTGCTTTTTAAAGACCCCTAACCATCACTTTTCTAG
>NC_069436.1:36898766-36966457 GCF_026875155.1 Cherax quadricarinatus | reverse complement strand
TCGTTTCCTCCAGCACTGAGACAGATAATGGGATTGCTCCCTTTTACCTCTCATGTGTCATCCAGCGGCTAACAATATCCTTCACCCCAGCCCCTGAAAACACACTCTCTGCCTCCTACCCCTACCCTTCAAGCAAAATGTCCTATCCATGTACCTAATCTGGCTATCCCCAACAACAACAATGTTTTTAACCTTCCTTGGCGTCGTCCGTCGTGATGCCCCGAGTAGTCGACTCACATTCGCCAGGTAGCATTACACCACTTGTAGAATTCGTCAAGACGTTCTCGATGGTCTTCGTTGGGGTTTTAGGGATATCTCACTCCATCTCCCAATGCTTTCTTTGGTGCTGTTGTGGCATTCCCAGTAGAACACTCACATTCGCAGGTAGCACCGAGAATGGGTTGGAAGTTTCCACGGTAGTCTTCTGGTTTCTCGTTGTTTCTGCCTCTCCAACCGTTTTCTTAATCTTCAGCTTGGTTCCATGTTGCCGGCCACTGACCAAGCTCCCCTCTTAACCTGGGGACTCACACAGGAGGATTACTACGAATCCTCTTGTTCTCCTGGGTTTAAATCGCCGTATCTCCATCTTAGCAACTCTGAGCTCTTCTCTCAGCTGCTGGTAAAGTTGCTCAAGAGAGGGCATCCTGTTTCAGATTCACAGAGAAACACACAAACCAGGTCTTCACATAGAAATTATAAATCTTCCTTATGAAGAAAGATTGAAGAGTCTTAAATTACATTCACTTGTTAGACGAAGAATGAGGGAGACATGATCGAAGTGTGTAAGTGGAAGAGGGGGTATTAATAAAGGGGATATTAATAGGGTCTTGAGGTTGTTTTCCCAAGAGAGAACCCGCAGTAATGGATTTAAATTAGACAAGTTTAGATTTAGAAAGGACATAGGAAAGTATTGGTTTGGAAATAAAATAGTTGATGAGTGGAACAGTCTACCTAGTTGGGTTATTGAGGCTAGGACATTGGGTTGTTTCAAATTTAGGTTGGATAAATATATGAGTGAGAGGGGTTGGATTTGATTGGGACTTGCAAATGAGTGGATAGAGTTATCAGTGATTATTTCTTGGGTAGCATTGAAAATTGGGTTGGGCAAATGTTTTGTTAGTGGGATGGATTGTAAAGGACCTGCCTAGTTTGGGCCAATAGGCCTGCTGCAGTGTTCCTCCTTTCTTATGTTCTTATGTTACCAGTGATTAGCAGGAGCGACACTGGTCTGTAGTTGCTGATTTCTGCTCTGCCCTTCTTTTTGTTAACAGGGACCACATTGTCTGACTTTTCTGGGGTTATTCTAGGTACTTTACACATATGCTGCTATATATGATAATCTATGTAACTGTATTTGTGTATACCTGAATAAACTTACTTATTCCACAGAGAAGGTCATTTACACTGTGCTAGGCAGTGCTGAAAGATGCGAGTTAGATGTGCTGTTAGCTGTTCTTCTCATCTACTCAGTAATCTTGGGCTGAACTTGTCTGGACCCACAGCCTTTATCACATCCTTTTGCCTCATTGTCACCACTGGATCAGGAACTTGCATTTTGGCAGCATAGTGTTCAACAAAGAGGTCAACTTTCTCCTAATCCTGTCGATTTAGATATGGAATAAGTTAATCAGGCAGATAACCTTGTGTGTCCTTGACCAGGGATCACCAGGTTTTGGAGCCCACTCTACCTTATGCCAGCTTTCTTTTTGCGTCCGCCTCCCATTGAGAGATGGTCCACTTTTGAACTTCACCCATATGCCTACAGGCTAGTCTGTGCAGGTTCCTGTTATAGGTAGTGGGAAGTTTCTTATACCTTCGTCAAGCCTTGTACTTAGCAGTAGCAGCCTCTCTACAACGAAATCCGATCCATGGCTGATATGTAGGCTTCGTGAGGTATGTGCTCATGTTGAAGGTTAAGGATGTGTCCTGCCAACATCACCTCGTAGAAGAACATTCCAATCGGTGGTGGCGAGCTCAGAACAAAGGGCTGGCCAGTTTCGTCTTTCCCACAACCAGGTTGTATGTGTGGATTCCTCACCTCATTCTGAAGATAAATGGTATAAAATACCGACACAATGGCAATATAAACACAAATGCAGTATAATGTGATCCTTTATTGACCACTCAGTGCAGTCCTGGCGAACCTATACATGGAACATCTAGAAGCCGAACGTTTCTCCACCATTATTCCTTCGTCTGTCACCTGGCTCCGTTATGTTGACGACATTCTCCTCATAACTCCTAAACGCTTCAACGTTCAAGCTCTCCAAGACAAGCTCAACCAGGTCGAGCCTTCAATCCAGTTCACATTTGAAGAAGAAGTCGACAACACTCTTCCTTTCCTTGATGTCCTGCTCTGCAAAGCTGACCACGAACTTCGTTTTAAAGTCTATCGAAAACCCACCAAACCAAAACGATCTTCTCCACTTCTACTCACCACACACCAAAACCAAAAGTGGGTGTAATTTTTAGGCTTCTTCCTGCATGCACTCAGAATCTGCAGCAACGAGTTCCTTGAGGAAGAATGCACTAATAATTGAACAAATATTTTCTAAACTCCACTATCCTCGTTTACTTCATCAAGACTGCAGACGCGGGCTTTTAAACATCTTCAACACACCCAGAGAAGACACTGCCGAGAAGAGATACATAGTCCTTCCCACCAACTCCATTGCCAAACATGTTTCAACATCTTTGCCAAAACATATTCCAAGTATCTACCTCCACAACCACGACCACCCAAGGACATCACCAGTAGCAGGCAGGACAAGCCTCCAAATCCTCTGCAGGGGTATACATAATCCCTTGTAATGACTGCAACAAGTTATACGTGGGCGAAACATCAAGGGCCCTCCAAACACGTTTTTCAGAACACCAATACGCAAGCAGGTCTGACGACAAAAAGGAATGCCTGCGTACAACACCGTAATTCACACAACCACTTGATAAACTACAGAAACTCAAGACTTTACGCCACAGAAGACAACACTCAATACCGAAGAATCCTGGAATCATCACTCATTTCTATACCCGACAACTTCAACCAGAATAGTGGCTTCTATAAACATAGCTGAACCACTTGCCAAGAAACTTCTTCATCGCTATCCCACATAAAAAACACTGTAGAAGGTCTGCTCACAATTATCCAATCTCCTTTCCAAGCTACCCAAGTTTTTAGACTCTATAACCCCACTCGGTACATCATCAGATGCAGCATTCTTCACCTGCCCTCAGCTGGACTATAAATACTCGCGTTCCTTCCACCCCAGGTAGTTCTGTTTGTGACTTGAAAAACCCCACTGTGTGGGCGAAACGTAGTAAATAAAGGATCACATTATACTCCCATTTGTGTTTATATTGTCACCTCATTCTGTTGGGATCTTCAGTGTCGTAAAAACAGCCTGCGGTCAGACGATCCAACATAGACGGGGGGTTTGACAAGTGCCCTATACCTTCTGCCAGATCCCACACAAACTGGGCCAAGGGAGGAGCCAGACATGTGAGTAGGGAAATCAACAAAGTTTCTCATGTCAAACACTAAAAGGGTCATAAAAGTCCCTCTGTATAAGATGTTGGTTTAAGTCACCAAAAATTATGTTCGCATTTGTGTTGGAGCAGAAGGGAGTCCACTTTTTCCATTAGGAAGTTTATTGGGTCTGCATGTTGCCACTGAGGTACAGAGGTCCTAGTGTTTATGCATTGCTTGAAGAACATCATTTCAAGATGAGTAGGGATGGCAACATCTTGTGGGGGCTGAACACTTTTAGAGAAGCACACAGCAACACCTCCTCCTTGCCCTTGCCTGTCTCTTCTGATCTATGAGGTGTAGCCAGCAATTCTTTTAAGATATCCCGCTGGTTTGTTCCAAGAACAGATATCTAAACAGGTGATCCTGACTGTCAGTTTCCTTTTTTTTCCCAAAGCTGGTCCTCCTTGATGTCCCCTGTTGTGGAAGTAATTGCACTTGGTATCTTGCAGGCAATGTCAGTGGTGTACCCCCTCCGGTGACAGCGAGAGCACTGCCTAGGTGCCTGGGAGGGTGGACTCCTATTTGTTGCTTCTCTTATGCTTCACTACTGATTCAGCAGCTGATTTTCCTAGGTTTCTGCCGCTGGTGAGCTGATGATTATGTTATCTGGTGGTGTTTTCCTGAGGACTGTGTTGGTGGGGACGTGAGTTGGCTGTCAAGTCTCTTACTCTTCCAATCCTCTGCCTCCGCCCTCATAAGATCAATCAGTTATGTTCATGTGTTTGTACTTTGCGTGCAAAGACTTGTTCTGGGTGCAATGTTGGTCCTTTGATTATTTAATACACCAATCTCTGGTGGTAGAAAATCTTTACTCAGTATTTGGACAGGATGGAGAGCAATGATGCCAGGTGTTGGAATAGTGTTGGCAGCATGTGACAGGTGTTGAAATCAGTGTTTTATAGGGTGCTGTCTGGTGTGCTGGCATGGTGTTGAAGAAGTGATGTTAGGTGTAGATGAGTTAACAGATCAAGGCTTGATTCGTTAGCTGGGAAAATATCTATTCCCTCCTTGGTGGTTCAGAGGAATTGTGTTAGAATTTTCAGAATGTAATGTTCTGAGCTCTTTCTGTTGTGGAGCCTAGTGAAGACGATTTCCACCAGTTATTTACTTATGAGTGGACCTCTGTGTAGGACTTCAGTCCCTCGTCGCGATAGTGTCAAGTATCAGGTAAGAGCCTATATCGCTTATATATGCCTGCACTAGCCTTCTGCAATAGCTTGGGAGGGTATCTAAGATTTGGGCGGAGTACATTAAGTGCTTCTTGTGAGGACTTATCTTGTTTATAAAGTTGGTTGAATTACGAAATATGTAAAAGTAAAAGGACACAAGTGAATAACTAATGTGACATTTATTGTGGCAACGTTTTCGCTCTCAAGGTGCTGTTAAAATGACTTGATAAAGCTCCTGGAGACGAAACGTTGCCACTATAAATGACACATTTAGTTGGCACTTGTGACCTTTTACTTACATGGATTTTCTTAGCATACAACTTTACTAAAACAGACATAGGGCAGGTCTTTGATTATTGCAGATGAGTCCTGAGGTACCTCTGAACCTTCTTTGTAGCTTCGGATCGTTTAAACATATTTAAGGATTTTGGATATCATTCCAATCCCATGAGATGTTCTATTGGGTACAACAAAATCTTCTACTTGAATGCAGTTTGTGTGGCAATATGAGATTAAGACACATGTGAAAAATCGGGGTTTTCTTTATGTAGACAGTTTCGCCACCAGTGCTTTATCAATACAAATTCTAGGAAATAAAACTTGATGACAGTTAGAATATGTAAAGAAGATGAGGTAATCAGTCTCCCCTCAGCCTAGGAGCAGGTGCGAAGTGCACCTAGTCGTGGAGATTCTGAAGCAGCAAGAAAGCAATTTCCTGGCGCGCTTATATAGTAAACGTTAGGTGTAGCTGAGAGGGCATTGTTACTGATAGCGGGATTCCCAGTGGAAGTAGGTCCTTCGCCCAAAGAGATGGGTTGTTGTTTTTTGTAGTTGTTCTTAGGTCGTGAAGGTTATGTACATGTCTCAAGATTAAGTAGATGGCTTGGCACTCCTGTGGTATAAACCACAAATATACTACAGTAGCCACTGGGTAACGATAGCAAAGTAGCGAAGATAGTCATGTTATTTTTGCGACTGTGAAGTCATCACAGAGGAAAGTTTGCAATGAATAGGTGAAGTTTCAGGACAGACAGTGGTGAGGGGTGGTTTGATATAGTGGGGGAGTGTACGGGAAGTGGGTCATTTGGGGGTGTTGACAGGTTATGTAACGGTCAGCGGGAGGGTGTTGCATTCTCTGTATCACCTAATAAAAATGTTTATGCTATCCATCTCCACTACTGAAAGAATGTTAACACCAAATCACGATTGTTAAGATGAACATAATTCGTTTTTATAAGAAACATTAGAACATAAGAAAGGAGGATACTTGCAGAGGCCTGTTGGCCATAATAGGAAGGTCCTTTACAATTCATCCCAATACTAAAAACATTTGGACCATACCCAATTTTCAATGCACCCAAGAAACAAGCTCCGATGTGCAAGTCCTTCAAAATCAACCCTCCATATGTACTTATACCAACCTTAATTCTGGAAACTACCAAAGTCCTAGCCTAATAACCAACGTGGATAGGACTGTTCCACTCTTCAACTACCCTCATTATCCAAACCAATACTTTCCTATGTCCTTTCTAAATCTATAACTTATCTAATTTAAATCCATTACTGCGGGTTCTCTCTTGGAGTGCACATACCTCAAGACCTTGTTAATATCCCCTTTATTAATACCTATCTTCAGCTTATACATTCGATCAAGTTCTCCCCTCATTCTTAGTCTATACAATGTGAATTGTAATTAAGAGTCTTCAATCTTTCTTCATAAGGAAGATTTCTTAATGTTTGTATTTATTTTGTCATCCTTACGCTGAATGTTTTTAACGAATTTTTGTCCATTCTGTAATATGGGAGACCAGAATTGAGTGACTAATCTAGGTGAGGCCTTACTAATGATGTTATAAAGCTGCAGTATGACCTCTGGACTTTGTGCTTACATTCTTGATATAATTCAACTGTAATCTATTTGCCTTATACGTATACTCTTAGGATTGCTTTTGGTTTAAGGTTGCTGCTACCTTAACCCCAAGTACTTTTTTTCGCAATCTGTTGGCTAAGTTCTTCATTTATTTAAATTATAAGTGCTTAGGGTTATGGATCACTCCCGAGCTTCAGAACTTGCATTCATCTACCCCCACATTTTTTTTGTTTTTTATGCATCTGCCACTTTTCTGACCAAGGAGAGAGTTTTTTTGAACATTAAATAAGGGTATAAAAATCGGAAGGTTGTTAGTTAAGACCACATATGAACAGGTAGGTATCTTTATTTCGAAAAGTTTCGCCTACACTGCTAGGCTTTCTTCAGTCGAGTACGAATAGTTGATAGAAGCAGAAGATAACTTGAAGACGATGTAATCAGTCATCACCTTAAAGTTTTGTGCGGTGGTCAGTCCCTAGACTGGAGAAGAGCTGTGTTCCATAGTATGAAAAAACAATATGGAGATGTGAAGTGACAGAATGGAGCCTAATATAGCTCAGAGGTGAGCGTAGAGTCACTAGATGAGTATAGAACTCTGATGCTGGGAGGTCAGGGTCCCTTCTCAAATCCAGCCGTTCTCATAGTAGAGTCTGTCGAAGTTGATTGCAGGTCTTTTACCTTGATACCCTTGTGACCTACGTCTCCCTTTTGGCGCTATATTGGCTCCATTCTGTCACTCATCTCCATATTGTTTCATACTATGGAAAAAGCTCTTCTCCAGACTGGGGACTGACCACCTCAAAACTTTTAAGGGTGATGGACTGATTACGTCGCCTTCTAGTATCTCTGCTTCTATCAACTTTCTGTACTCGATGAAAGAAGCCTACTGTGTGGGGCGAAACAGTTTCGAAATAAAGTTACCTTACTGTTGCATATATGTTTACCTAACAACCTGTCGGTATTGTATACCATTTTTTAATGGTTCAATCTGTCAGTCACTGACAACACAAGGGTATCATGACGTGTCTAGACCTGTGCAACAACTTCGACAACTCTCCTAGTGAAAACGGCTGCTGCACTGGATTTGAGAGGGTCTGTCTACAACTTCTGAGTTCTTACCTCTTCTAGTGACCTACGTCTCACCTCTTGGCGCTATATTAGGCTCCATTTGTCACTTCAGCTCATATTGTTTTTTTTACACACAACACATCTTTCATACTATGGAACAAAGCTCTTCTCCAGGAATGAGGGACTGCCACCTCAAACTTTAAGGGTGATGGACTGATTACATCGTCTTCAAATATCTTCTGCTTCTATCAACTTTTCTGTATCGACCTTAAGAAAGCCTACTGTGTGGCGAAACGTTTCGGAATAAAGATCCTAACGGTTGCATATGTGTCTTACCTAAAAAAGAGTAGAGTTTGTCTAATCCTCCTTGAAGTTCCCTAACATCTACGTTTTTGAATCATTATCCTACCCTATTTCGTGTCATCGGCGTTATTTGTCATATCACTAGTAATTACTTCATCAAGATCATTGAGATATATTAATAAAAAAACAACGGGGCCCAAGATGATCCCTGTGGAAACGCCACTTGTTACTGATCCCACTCGGATTTTCAACCCCATTTATGGAAACTCTATGCTTTCCTGTCTGTGAGCCATGTTTCGATCCACGAGAGCACCCTTCCAATGCCATGAGCTGCTATTTCTTCAACAGTCTTATGGTGACGGATCTCTATCAAATGCCTTACTAAAAAATTTATAAGTAAACAATAGTCAAAATTCTTTATCGTGGTCAACAGCCTCAAAAGCTTTACGAGAAAGTTAATAAATTAGTTAGACAAGACCGGCTCTTGTGAAATCCATGCTGAGTATCTTTAATCAAGCTATGCATATCGCGGGATGGCTTCTTATAATTCAGTTATTAATTGACTCTAGTAATAGCTACAATTGATGGTCAGGCTTATTCGGCCGGTAATTGAGGGTAAAACGACTTTGTCCCTGTTTTAAAAATTAGGGAATTACATTAGCCATCTTCACATATCATGACACTACACCTGGTTTTGAAGAGATAAATTAAAAATCATTAGTTTTTGGTTCACAGACTTCCTTTTCTGTTTCCTTTAAGAAACTTGAAAATAACCTAATTCAGGGACCCGATGATTATTTTGCTTCATCGGCGGGGGGCTCTATCTGCTTCACAAACCATTTCATAGGTAACTGTGATGTTACATAAATTTATATTCTTTCTGGCCCACCTATAAAATTAATTTCTGGAAAATATGATTAGCTGTTTCCAAGTGTAAAAACGAGAGAAAATAATTATTTAAAATCGTGCACATTTCATTCTCTTTGTCAGGTAAGATGCCCATAGTTATTTTTAAGGGGACCTATCTTATCACTGACTTTTGTTCTTATACCTGGAAAAAACTTTTTGGGTTAGTTTTATAGAATCCTTGCAACTTTAATTTTCATAGTCCATTTTGTTTTCTTATCCCCTTTTTAAATGTCCCTCTTACTGTCAAGTATACTGATTCATAAGATGACCCTCGCCTTTTGTGATACGCCTATAAATTCCTTTCTTATGGCCCTAGTAGATATTTCAGCCTATTATTCACCATTTTGGGTCTTTCTATTTGATCTAATTTCTTTATAAAGGATATAAACGTTCCTTTGAGCAGCAGTATTTGGTGTTCAGAAAACTGTCTATTGATAGCTCTCCTTCGTTACCCAGTCAAACAGCTTGATAAGTGTTCTCTAAAGGCATCGTAATCTGCTAAGCGCTAATCTGGGACTGTTAACTGGGTTTAATCCCTACTTATCATTACTTCCATTCAATTATAAATGTAATTGATTTTGTGCGGTCGCTAGCACCCAGTTCTCTAAAACTTCTAAATTATTAACAGGGATTCAATGTTTTTTGCCAGAACTAAGTAAAGAAGGTTATTACCCTTGTAGGTTCTGTCACAAACTGCTTCCAAAATACAATCCTGAACTACTTTAAGAAGTCGTATGATTCTAAATTCCCAGTCATGAATTTCCAATCCTTATGACTAAAGTTAAAGGTCCTCCTAGAATTACACTTTATCGTGCCTTGTGGCCCTAACATTTTCCTCCCATTAGTAGTCTCCCTGGTCCCTATCTAAATTTGGGGGACGGTATATTCACACCTATCATTAACTTTTCATGCCCCTCTGAAAATTCTATCCAAACAGACTCTGTATGTGTTACTTCAGACGTAATACCCGTTTTTATGCAACAGTTCAAGCGATCTCGGAAATACCAGTGCCACCCCACACCCCTTCCGATATCTTCATCTACTTGGAACAATTTAAAAACCATGGAATGTGACATTCTGCAGGCTTGTCCCGACTTTTTGAAATTAAACCACGTCTCAGTAATGGGCAAATACATCTTTAGTTACCTGCATAGCAACTAGTCCTCAACTGTCCATCTTATTCCTTGCATGCGGACTATTTGTGTAAATATACTTAAAAAGACCCTCCTCGCTCTTTACCCTTCCTGCTCCTTTTCTGTTTATTCACTAAAAACTATTACTTCCTTGCCATTAGTGCCACTGGCCTTTCCAATATCCACTTTTTTGCCTATTAATAGTTGCTCCATGTACTCATATTAATACCTGAGACTCACAGTTTTCCCGCAAACTCCCATACCCCTACTATTCCTAGTTTAAACGACTCCCTAACAGCTCCCCTCCATCTGCGCATTGGCCAGTGCTCCCACCCACACCTAGATAAGTGAACCCCATCCCTGGATACATGTCATTTCTGCCATAGAAGAACGGTCCCAGTTCGTCAATGAATGTAACCGCATTTTCCTTACCATGTGGTATAGTGTTCGCAATTTCTTGCATGTCTTCACATTATGTATGGTGTATATGTCGTGGAGTCTAAGTGTGATTCTGTCTATATTCTGTGAGTACTTATAAATTTTAGGTCACATTTCATATACATACCGCATCCCAAATTTTCAGTGGGCCTCAGCCCAAAGTGAGAGATATCTGGACATTCCTGAACCAAGAACAACAAGACTCTGACACCTACAGGGCAACCAAATTATTGTATTGAGGTTGTGTAATACGTATAGTTTGTAATGTGAATAATCGGAAGTCTCTTGGTATTGGAGATGCTTGTAATTGTTGCAGCAGCACTTCAAAGAATTTCGGGTAGGAGTTGCTTTCTCGTCTATTTGAGCAGGTGAGAAATCTGTAATGTATCTATGTTGATGTTCAGGTGTGGCACCTTCAGGTTCCCCAAAGAAAATAATAGATGTAAAAGGAAATTAGAAATACTCTAATGTAGGATCAGCTCAGGTTAGATGGGTTACGAGTGATGTGCAAAATGTTTGTGCTAGAAAAAAATCTGAGTAGATATAAGGAAATTAATATTCTATTCTGGATATTTACAGTGCAGTTGAGGAAAGCATGGTCGTTAATGCTTCTGATAGTAGAAAAACCGGAACACTCTAGTAAAAATTGACCTATTTCATATCGAGGTATTGTAGAGCATGTTTCATAAAACTATTCGCTGTAAGAGGTCTAAAGCGGTTGCTCTCCACCCCACACCAAGAACTTTTCTGCCTATCGATGGGTTGGCATATAATGTTATGATGTTCGATGCTATAATGTTTAAAAGTAAAAGAAATCTGAAGTCCTTGTTAACGCTTCTCCTGAATGTGAAGAACATAAGAACATAAGAACATAAGAACATAAGAAAGGAGGAACACTGCAACAGGCCTGTTGGCCCATACTAGGCAGGTCCTTTACAATTCATCCCACTAACAAACATTTGACCAACCCAATTTTCAATGCTACCCAAGAAATAAGCTCTGATGTGCAAGTCCCACTCAAATCCAACCCCTCCCACTCATGTACTTATCCAACCTAAATTTGAAACTACCCAAAGTCCTAGCCTCAATAACCCAACTAGGTAGACTGTTCCACTCATCAACTACCCTATTTCCAAACCAATACTTTTCTGTGTCCTTTCTAAATCTAAACTTATCTAATTTAAATCCATTACTGCGGGTTCTCTCTTGGAGAGATATCCTCAAGACCTTATTAATATCCCCTTTATTAATACCTATCTTCCACTTATACACTTCGATCAGGTCTCCCCTCATTCTTCGTCTAACAAGTGAATGTAACTTAAGAGTCTTCAATATTTCTTCATAAGGAAGATTTCTAATGCTATGTATTAATTTAGTCATCCTACGCTGAATGTTTTCTAACGAATTTATGTCCATTCTGTAATATGGAGACTATAATTGAGCTGCATAATCTAGGTGAGGCCTCACTAATGATGTATAAAGCTGCAGTATGACCTCTGGACTTCTGTTGCTTACACTTCTTGATATAAATCTCAGTAATCTATTTGCCTTATTACGTACGTTTAGGCATTGCTGTCTTGGTTTAAGGTTGCTGCTCACCATAACCCCCAAGTCCTTCTCGCAATCTGTATGGCTAAGTTCTACATCATTTAACTTATAACTGCTAGGGTTATGGACACTCCCGAGCTTCAGAACCTTGCATTTATCTACATTGAACTGCATCTGCCACTTTTCTGACCAAGAATATAGTTTGTTTAAATCCTCTTGAAGTTCCCTAACGTCTACGTTTGAATCAATTATCCTACCTATCTTTGTGTCATCGGCGAATTTGCTCGTATGACTAGTAATTCCCTCATCAAGGTCATTGATATATATTATAAACAACAACGGGCCCAAGACTGATCCCTGTGGAACGCCACTTGTTACAGATCCCCACTCTGATTTAACCCCATATATGGACACTCTCTGCTTCCTGTCTGTGAGCCATGACTCGATCCATGAAAGCACTTTTCCCCCATTGCCATGAGCTGCCACTTTCTTTAACAGTCTTTGGTGCGGAACTCTATCAAAAGCCTTACTAAAATCTAAGTAAATAATATCAAACTCTTTATCGTGGTCAACAGCCTCAAAAGCTTTACTGAAGAAAGTTAATAAATTAGTTAGACAAGACCGGCCTCTTGTGAATCCATGCTGAGTATCCTTAATCAAGCTATGCTTATCGAGATGGCTTCTTATAATCTGAGCTATAATTGACTCTAGTAATTTGCCTACAATTGAGGTCAGGCTTATTGGGCGGTAATTTGACGGTAACGACTTGTCCCCTGTTTTAAAAATAGGAATTGCATTAGCCATCTTCCACATATCAGACACTACACCTGTTTGAAGAGATAAATTAAAAATATTAGTTAATGGTTCACAGAGTTCCATTTTGCATTTCTTAAGAACCCTTGAAAAAACCTCATCAGGACCCGGCGACTTATTTTGCTTCAGTCTGTCTATCTGCTTCACAACCATTTCACTAGTGACTGTGATGTTACAAAATTTATCTTCTTCTAGCCCACTATAAAAATTAATTACTGGAATATTGTTAGTGTCTTCCTGTGTAAAAACCGAGAGAAAATAATTATCGAGCACATTTCATTCTCTTTGTCAGTAAGATGCCCAAAGTTATTTTTAAGGGGACCTATCTTATCTCTAACTTTTATTCTATAGACCTGGAAAAAACTTTTTGGGTTACTTTTAGAATCCCTAGCAACTTTAATTTCATAGTCCTTTTTAGTACGAGTAAGTGAATCAATCAACTGTGAGAAGAACGTTACCCACTCATGTCCCAACAGCATTTATAAATAAATTATGTCTATGTATGTGAATGCAACAACAGAAGTTAGAAAAAGTAGGAGGAATATATAGAGAAGTGAAACTAGGTGATCCCCTCTCATGCGTTTTGTTTAATTAATTTGGTGATAAATGAATCCTTTATGGCCTTAGAAAATCAATATGGAAAATTGGTGAAGGTGTGTAAAGGAAGCATCTTCGAACTGGCATTTGCAGATGAAGTTTTGTTGGCAGAACAGATGGGATCTGAGGTGCCCAGTCTGAAGGTTTTGTTAAGGAGTTAGCATCAGCGGATTTCTAGTAGAAGTCACAGAAATGTGTTTCTCTGAAGTGTCGGACGATACCAAAGAAGAAACAGTAATATGTCGATATAATGCATAAGACATGTGTAAGAGAGGCCCTAGTCAACCCACCGGGATATATAAATATCTCAGAATGTATTTCTTCTCCTCTGGGAAGGAGAAACCGCCGCTGAAGAAATTTTAGCCAAAGTTGAGTCGTCTCGACCAAGCTTCTTTAAAACTTCAGCAAGGGAGAATTCATTCATTTTGAATCAGCATATAATTCCTGATGCAATTTATACAATTGTGCTTGCTGGTGTGTGCCGGAATACACTGAGAGCAGAGAATATGATAGTGAAATCTATAGTCAGGAATAGTTAAGTTTCCAAGAGGTAACCATCTGTGGTGTGCTATGCCTAAGTTGCCAGTGGTGGATTGGGATGTACCTGCCTGTTTACAAGAGTTACAATACTGACAAGAAGGCTTTAATGGTGTCCCAAACACCAAACAAATGGCAACAGCTCTGTGGCACGCTCCAGTATGTCACACGCCCAGCAAATCAGCAGTTTAATGGTATAGCAGTCTGAAGCCTGCCAAAGATGTGAAGCGATGTTAGTGACTTGTTAACCAACATCTGGGTCATGACCCAGGCAGCAGCACCAACGGCTGTTCCTATATCTTTGCCATCCCCTGGGCCGATCCAAGCTCCAGTGATGGCCTAATTGCAACTACTGCTGCAACAACATACAAGGATGTGCAAGAAAGGTATAAAATACCGACAATATGAAAGTTAAGACAGATATCCAGATGTTGCATATGAGTCTTAACTTTCATATTGTCGGTATTGTATACCTGTCTTGCACAACTTGTCAGACACTGCAACTTCATGGAATCTTGGTTCAGAGGACATCTACAAGACCTTCTTCACGGCTGCTACAACTAGCCCATCCCTTTGGGTAGGATCTACTTCCACTGGGGAATCCCGCCTACCAGTGACTATGCCCTCGTCTGCTACACGTCCTTAGGATCCACTGACGCCTATATAACCGCCAGTCTTCTTGCTTTTGCTCCAGATTCTCCACCACCACGATGCTGTGAACACTAACTCCAAGGCTGAGGGACTGATTACCTCATCTTTTGTATATAGTTCTACTGTCTTCTAATTATGTCCTAGAATCTGTATTGATAAAGCCACTGGATGGCGAAACGTTTACAATAAAGATATCCAGATGTTGCACATGTGTCTTAACTTTCAACATACAAGGAATTTATAGTAACAAGAAAACTGACTGTGACGACAACGTAATGGACCAAATATGACCAAAAGAGGATGACCGGCATTCAAATACCAGACCTGCTACCAGACGTACAACTAGACAAACGACGTTTTCCACTACACTGACGTAATTGACCTCCATATCAACTGCACCAGTATTCAAAGGAATTGACAGGTCTGTACTGACGGTTTTTTTCCCTTATTGCAAACAGCAACAGAGGAAGTGATTCAACCCAGACTGTAGGAAAATGTATGCAATATGTATGCATCATAGTTTTTAGGGTTTGGTGAAACCTTTCCAAGGTGCCTTGGGGCTTGGGGTGATAGGCTGTGGACAGTTTTTGATTAATTCCTAGCCTAGGTAAAGTTTCTCTAAATGATTTTGGTTTAAATTTAGTGTCTGGTCCACTCTAAAAACAGTTTTGCAGAATGCCGGGGGGGGAAAAATAAACTTAATGGCGGCTTTAAGAACCCCCAAAAATTGGGAACTCTCGGGGATACCTAGTATTTTACCCAAAAATTTTAAAAACAATATTAGTTACGTAAATTTGGCTTTTGAAAATGGTCCCCACACAACCGAAAAATTAAGTCCGAAAAAGGGTTTTCCCCAAACTGCTGGAAAGGATGAAGTGGTGCGGGTTTTTAAAAAAGTGCCGGGCTTCCCACTTGTGACACTGAAAACAACAGATGTGACTACGCACATCTCGTCTTAAATTTTAAAAATTTTTTTTAAATATCCGGTAAAGGGTTTTAAGGGAACACCCAAATCCCCCCCCCTTAAAGGACGAAACGCGAGCTATTTTGGGAGCGAGTTCTGAACTTTTTGGGAACTACCAGTCTATCAAAATTTTAAATTTCCCTCGTAGCTTCTTTCCAGTTTTTGCCCAAAACGGGAAAGTTTTTTTAAATTTTCTTTTTTAAACCCGGGGTTGATCTGCCCAAGGATTACCCCTATCCAGTTTGAAATTTCAGTCTAAAAAAGGATCTTTTTTTGTTTTCTTGAAATGACGTCCCCCGGGCAGGGAAAACAGAAACGTCTGGCATTTTGCGGCCCCGGAATGGGGAAAGACTTGATCAGGGACTTTTCACTGTTTTTAACGGGGGCCCCGGCCTGTTTTTTCCTCGTAAAATAAATTGTCAAACCCCCTAGACCCACAGTCCCCAAGGATGGGTCAGCATTTTTTAGCCCTTTCTTTTTTGGACTTTGCCTAAATTTAAATGGAAAAACATGGGAAAAAAAAAAAAATTCGGGTTGGTTACTTTAAGTTCGAGCCCCGCACCAAAAAAATTTAATTTATTATTCCCCAAGCTTTTAAAAACGCAACTATCAAAGGGAAATCCCCCGACACATTTTGGGGGCCTAAAACCCCAAAAAATACTAGTAAAAAAAATTTTCCATGGAAAGGAAAGAAAACACAGTCCCTAAAATTTCTTCTAATAACACTGGGAGGGAATTTCAAGGGGTTTTCAAAAATTTGGGAAAGGTCCCCCCTCTTGTAAGGGGAAAAGCAATAACCCCGGGTTACCTGAAGGGGGAAACCCTCAATGGAACTCAAGGGAGACTTGACTGTGACTGAAAAAGGTTGCCAACAGACCTCTATTGCCCCTGTTTTTGGTTTCACCAGAATGTTTACTTTTTTTTCCCTACCACAACCGCTAACTTACGACAAGAAAACCTTTATTGGACAGGCGTACGACAGTAATACGGGTGATGGTTCGGGTCTTTTGGTCTGTTGCTTCTTTTTTTCTGCGTGAGGCGCTTTTGGCTGCCTCTTTATAGTCTGATCAGAAATCCGCCAAAGCGGCCTCTGCCCCTCCCGGGGGCTGCGGGCAAGAAAAGTTTGGGATTGCTCAGACTAGAAGCTGTTGCCTCAAAGGGTTTCAGCAAGCCAAATTTTTTTGTTATGCATTTTGACAATAAAAGGGGTCTTCTAAAACACCTGAGCCTATGGTCCAACTGCCCTCAATTATTATTATAACATGGGGAGCGTTTAAACCCCGTAGGGTTTTATACAGTGCCTGTAAAGGGAGGGCATGGAAGGTATTCAGGGTTAATTCGGGGGAAGTGCACCCAAAAACCCAAAATTCCTTAGATCAAGAGCCCCCACCAGCTTAAAGGGAACCTCCCTTGAGGGATGTCACTCAGGAAATTAGCAGAAACCCCAAAACAAAAAATTAGTGCCCCAAAGTTTTTGAAACCATTTAGTGAACTTTTTTAGATTGCCCACAACGAAATCCACATGGGACGGGCCCAAAATGTTTAAATTTTCAATTTAAATTCTCGCCTATCATGGCGGGGGAAATGCTTTTTTTTAAAAACCCCGGAGTACAGTGATAGAATGACCATCGAAAAATGCTGGAGCCGGATTTTCAAAGGATTTTCGAAAAAACTGTTAAACCAGAATCAAAAAAACCCGAGGTTTTCCTAGCAACCCAGATCTCCTAAAGGGAAGGTTTTTTGACGCGGTGAGGGGCCCCTTGATCTAGGGTATTGGATCGGTGCTCCATTTTCCCCTAAATGAAGCCTGAAAAAACCTTCCACATCCCCCCCAAACAGGCGTTTCAAAACCCCGGGGGTTTTTTTAGCGCTCCCATTCATTATAATTTTAAATTTTGCGACACAGGGGGTTTTAAAATTTCCCAGCACAAAATGCGGGAAATTGCCTCCCTTTTCCTCACTTTCAAATTTCCACCAGCAAATGCACGTTACCCTCCCTAACCGTTCAAGGCCCCGATTTAAAAACCCAAAACTCAAGCACGGGACGAAGCTCCTCCCCACCGAAACAATCCCAATCACCACCTTTTTTCCAAATTGGGTTTTGGTCCTGTCACTCAAAAATTTTGCCCCCGCTTTTTTTAAAGGAAAAAAATTTGGAGATGGGAGTTTTAATTTTTAGGAAAATGACAATGTTTCCCAAATTTAGAACAGAAAGGGTTTTCCACCCAGACATCAGCCCAAATCTTTCAGTGGGCTACAAAAAAACAATATAAAGTTCAGCGATGAAAAATTTAAAATTACCCCCAAAAGGGTAAAAAAGAAAATTTTAAAACTTAAAGAAAAAAAAAAAAACCCCCCCAAATTTTAATTTTTGGGCCCTTAAACCAGAAAGAAAAATTTTAAAATAAAAATTAGCTTTTTTGAAAACCCCCAACCCCGTTCCCCACCCCCCCCCCCCCCGGGGGACAGGGGCCCTTAAAAGGTTTTCCGAAACCCAAATCAAAACAGTGGGCTGCCCAAGAGCCCCAATTTGTAAGTAAAAATTTTACCCCCTAGGGGTTTTTTTATGTCAGCTTTTTTTTCCTTCGATGAGGGTTTGTCGAATCCCTTATTTTTTTTGGACTCAAAAGTCCCCCACCTTACGGGGCCCGTTTTATGGGTTAAATTTTAAAAACTCCTTGTGACTCAAAAAATTGCGCAACCCCGATCTACAAAAAATTTTCGTAACTTCCCTTCCCTTTTTGTAACGTGAGCTAGGGTTTTCCCTTCAACACCTTCGCCCAGATTATGGGTGATTTGATAAAAGCTGAAGTGCCCTTTGGGATGTCCACGTCTTCCATTGTCAAAAAAAACCCACACGGGTTCCCAAAATTTTTTCAACAAGATTCGTCTTTATTTTTTCAAATGTATCACAAAAAAAGCTGATCACACTTCTCTAAGTGTTTGTGTTAGAAAAACACTTTTTTTCACACTAAGCACAGATCAGTTTTTCTTTTGCTGGTTACCCTTTGGGTCAGTGGCCCTCTCTCTAGAGTCAAAAGTATCGGGCGTCAGTACACCCGCTCCATGCCGTCCCTCCCCCCCAAAAACCAAAAAAAAAAACGCTGCCCTAGAAACCTTTTGCATCCCTTGTCAATTTCCCGATGAAGCAAAGCAGAATGTTTTTTCTTGCTGTTTTAATCAAAAAAACCAATGTACACATCTTTACTTTTGGTTTTTAAAGGGGGACCCGGATTTTTTTTTAATTATCCTGCAAAGAAAGAAATGTACTTTTCCTTATAAAAATACACTTTGCAACACCCCCTGCAAGGGCAGGCTTTTGGGAACCCACGCATACGGCATCTGTGATAAATTTAAACTACTCTAGCAAAAAACAAACCTCCCCCCTTCTAAAGGGCGGGCCCCCAAAAGGGCAAAAAGGGGGCTGAAGGGGGCTAAAGGGTTTTGAAGGGGGCTGATCCCCCCCTTCCTGGAAAAAATTTCTCCACACGGGGGGGCGGCGGAGGTTCGCTGCAGGTGAACTATTTATCATTTAAAAACTTTAAAATTTTTTTTTCTCATTTCGCCACCACTGTTTGCTTGTCTTTTTGAAAAAAGTTTTAAAGTCTTTTGTGGTTTTTTGGAGGAAATCAAAAAATTTTGGTTTCAACACTGAAAAATTCTAACGGCACTAGTTTGTTTATTGCCCGCTTTTTTCACTCCCCCCCAACCTTTGCTCAAAAAAATCCGGGCCCCAAAATGTTTCCCTTTTGCATAGGATATATGGTCAAAATTTTTTTCCAAGGGGCCTTGGGACTCGGACCATCATTGTCGTTAATCATATGTCCCCGGGTTTTAAAGGGGATTTAAATGATTTTCAGGAACCCCACTCCTTTAGAAGTGTTCTCTCAATGAGGTGAGATAGTCTTCCCCCGCCAAATTTTCCCCCAAACATTAAATCACTTTTTTAAAGGTGTTTGAAATTTTAGTTTTGGGGTTGCTTTTAGGTTTCGAAATAATGGGGGGGGATCCTTTTTATGATTTATTTCAAATTTTCATGGGAGGAAAAGGTTCAACCCTTTTTGCCAGGGAGTAAATGGATGGACTTAAAACTTTTTTAAATTGCCAGATCATGGGTAGCAAAAAGGTTAGGGGTCTTTTTGACTCTATTTTTTTTTTTTTCAGTCAAAACTTTACAAAATTCTTCTAATTTAAAATTCTTGAGACGAAGAGTTTCCTAAAAAAACCGTTTTAAAATTTCCCGACCCATTCTTTCTTTAAAATCCGCCGTGCCATGGAGATTTAGGGGGAAATTTGTACCCTCCAACGACATCTGCTTTTGATTCAGCATCTGTTTTTTTACTATCTGGTTGATAAAAGATCTTGTTTTTTAGGGAAAGCAGCCCAGCAACAAAGTTCGTTGCTTTATCTAAAAATCATCAGTCGGGGAAAATCCCCTTCGGGCGGAAAACCCTTTCGGAAAAATTTTGAAAAAAAGTTTCCAGAAAAATTTGCAGTGGCTATTTAAAAAGGGTTGTATTTATTTCTAGTTGTTAGCAAAAGGGTGAACAAACAGATTGTACCCCTTGAGGGCACTTTGTAAAACTGTTTTTTTTTTTAAAAATTTTTTGGCCCCAGGTAATCTCCACCTGTCCCCTAAAATTTAAAGTGATTAAAACTCTTTCAGGGGGATATGGAGGGGCCCGGGATACTGACATAACTGCTTTATGTAGTGACGACAAGAAATTACAGCCCTTTTATTTTTTTTTCCCCACTTTGTCGACCTTGGGTACCCCCATAGGTTTGTCGTATAGGCCCAAAGGTGTTTCAGCAAACCCCACCATGTCCCGGGTTACGTGGGGGGTTTTGGGCAAAATTTAAGTTTTGCAGCCAAATGATTTTTTGGGGGACAATATTGGATGTAGGGCCCTTTTTAGGTATTGAAAAATTTTATGAATTTTTCCCTCGAACCCAAAAATTTTTTTCTGAGTCGAGATAAAGTCCTAAAAAAATTTAAAATCCATAAACAGTTTTCTTTGGGGATTTTATTTTTTGTTTTCTAAAAATTTTTAATTCTGTAAAAACCCCCCTCTTTCTGAAATTTGTTTTCCCCCCCAAAATTTAAGGGGTTCCCAAAAACTTTCAAACCCTTTTTTAATTCCTTTAATAAATTTTAAAAAGACAAGAGCTGTAACTCTTTAAGATTTCCCCAAAAAGATGAGAAATTTAGATCCACCCAATTTGATTTTTTTTTTGTGTTCTGAAAGTTTTTACACAACTTATTTTTTGCTGTGTTAAAGCAGCTTTTTCCTTTTCTGGCAAAAAGTGAGTTTTTTTGCTGGGGCCAGTTATTTTCTTTTTGGGAGACCATTCGGTCCGTGGACCCAAAAATTTTTTAAACCAAAAAATTTTTCTTGAGTGGGACACCAAAGGGGACAACATGTCAGCGGGGATTCTTTTGGGTTTAAAAGACGTTGGAGAAAGAGAAAATTTCCCCTTCTCTGAAATCCTTTATTTCTGCTACATGTTCTTTTACATAGACCAATTTAACTCTTATTATTTCTTAACCACTGGAGAAACTGCTTCTTATCCTCCAAAACAGGGTTTTCTAAATTTGTGAAAATTTTTTTCAAAGTATTTGGGTTGAGTAGACACAAATTTTTGTACCCATAGAGGGGCTGTCATTTCCCAATTGTGGTACTGTGTCCCGGCCTTTAAAGAAAATTAGTGTATTTTCCTTCAGCTTTAAAACTCATGAAAGCTACAGCCCCCCAAAACCCTTTGGTTGACGCACCCACAAAAACACATGAAATTTTTGTAATTTTTTTCCCCTTTGGGCCTTTTTTGTTTTGGAAAATTTTAATTTGATGAAGTTGCAAAAATTTCCCTGGATATTTCTTTCCCATGCTTGCCCTCATTTCAGGGGCAATTTCCAAATTCCCACCCAAATTTTTGAGTTTCCATGCATCTTGCATAAGCATTTTACCTTTTAGGGCTAATTGGTGAGACGAGTCCAAGGGGGAAATAAAAACTTTGGGTTACCCTGACAGTAAACTACTTTTAGTGAGTGTACTGCATGAATTTTTTTTTTTTATCCTTTTGAGGGCCCCAAAGGTTTCTTCCCGTGTGTTCAATTTTTTAAATCCCCCCGCATTTTTGTTGCAAACAGGAAATTTTTGGGTTTTTGGGAAATCTTCTTTGATAAGTTCCCTTAATTGCTTTGAAAATTTTTATTCCCATCCTTTAAGGTATTTGTTTTTTCATTTTCCTTTTAGCTTCCCCTGTATAAGGATTTCAAAACCTCCTCTTTTTTCACATAAACCCTTTAAGATTTCCCAAAAAGAAACTTTTTTTTAAGGGCTTCTTTGAAGGGGACTTTCAGATTTCTTCAAATTTTTATTTTGAGAAACTTTTTAGTAAGAATGGAGAGGATGTTGCACCAAATAATACTGATTTAAACGATAATTTTCACAGGGGCTTGAGGGTCAAGTGGATTTTCAGGGCCCCAAGAAACGAGTATAATCCCTATCTATTTTTTAATTCCCCACTTTAAAAAAGGGATTGGAAATAACAGGGCCCTTTTTAGGCCCTATGGGTTTTTTTGCAAAATTTTATAAGCACGTCTCCAAACTTTTCAGTTAGTGAGGGGCCCGGGCATCAGACAAATCATTAAAACCCTTTCTACATCTTTTTATTTGCACGTTTCGCTGCAATTAATACAAAACGTGTGGATGGTTTCAGAAACTTTTCTGGCTCCATGGTGCGGGAGAAAAAATGAGGTTGTCTTCAAATTATCTTTGACTATTTCCCCAAAGGGTTTATTGTCCCCAAAAATTCTTGTATGATATTTTCATGACAAACATAGCTCCGGATTTTCCTGACTTTATGTATTTGTGCTTTTCCTTCCGAAAGCCCCCCTGCGATAATTGCTAGGTAATTTGGGGGGATTTAAATTTTCCCTGGTAACCTAACCCAAAACTGTCCATCCCTTTTTATTTGACAGTGCCCAAAAATTGGGGTTTTTAAGTTTGGGGACTCTTTGGGCTTGGTTAATTTACATCAATACCTATCGCAAACTAAATCCCACAACTTTTCAAAATGGTTCATTCATTTCTTCCAGTAAGGGTAAATTTGCTTGGGGACATGATTCCGGGTTATTTTTTTGTAATAGTTAAAATTTTCCACTGAATCCATATCACTTCTTTTCCCCCTTTGAGGGGGGAATGGGGCCCACAATCATGTGGCCCCCGCTTTTTCCCGTAAGTGAAACAACATGTTTAAATTACTATATTTTGCACCAAAAAATGATTTAAAAAACTTCCAAAGATTATAAACCAATTGGACTAATTGGGGTCCGTTGTAACAGGACAGGCTAACTTGACCTTTTTCTCTTTCCCGTGCTGCAAAATGTTTTTTTTTTAAAAACCCCGGATCTGCAAGACTTAGGCCAAATCATCTACACCCCCGCTTCTACTGTCTTTTTCCCCGTTTCCTAGACCAAACAGTTGTTTTGGCTAGGTCAATTCTGTTTACCAAATTATGGAAAAAAACCAGCTATTCTTAAAATGAATTTTTGGGGAAAAGGGTTGTTTTAAAAATTTAGTTTCTGAAAACTGATCCTTTTTTATGAAGGACCTTTGTGACCCTTTATCAAATAGTGTTAGCACATTGGTTTTTTGTAATTTTAAATTTAAAAACTCAACTGAAACAAACGGGGAGAAACAGGTTTTCTTTAAATTATCTCTCAATTTAAGGCGTTGCTTGTTTTACTTCCCGATTTGGGGGAAGTCTGCCCGCTGTTCAAAAAAAGTATTTGGGAAAAAGCTTTTAAAATTTCATAACCCCTTTCAAATTTTTAAAAAACTTTTTTTCGGGGGGCATTTTCCCCCCCATTGTGTTCCCTTAAAAAACTTGTCATCTTTTTAGCTGTTTAACACGTTGTTTATGCCTCCTTTAAGTTATTGAATACAATAAATGTGCCAAAGTGTTCCAAACACAAATACACATTTTGGGGTACGTTTTTTGTGTGACAGTTTGTTTACTGTCGTTTATTTACAGCTTTTATAAAAGCCTATAAAGGGATTTTTCCCCCCTTATGTTGGGTTTTGTGGGATAGGTATAACCCTTTTTTACTGAGTTTAAGGTTTATTTTCCACCGGGGTTTGTGGATTTTTCATCTTTTCCGTTGCTTGCAGGGATGAAACTTTTTGTTTGTAAACCATTGCTAATTTCTTCAAAAGGGAAAAAGCGTTTTTTGAACTTTAAAATTTAAACCCTTTTAAAAGTTTGTGGTGACAGCTTATCCTGTAAAAATACCTGAAAAAACCAATCACATTGTCTTTTGGGCAATTTAAACAAACTAAGATCTTAGACAATTGTCTAATGTAATTCTAAATGCCTGTAAGTCCCGAAAAAAAAATGTTTGGGTGGCTTAAGCTTTATTTAAGCGCATGTCTAACCTTTGCCTTTTTCAGCATCGAAGTAATTGTCTGCTAAGACACGTAAAAGGGGAGTTGATAAAATTTCCTTTAAAAACCCCCCGGGGGAAAGACTTAATCAGTTTCCCTAGGGTTCTCCCTTCACAAAAACATTTAAAGGGAATTTTAACTTGGCAATCTCATCTATGTCAGTTCGTGGGAAATTTTCTATTTTGGGGTTTTAAAACCCCTAATGAAATTTTTCCCAAATTTTGACCCTTTGGGAAAATTTGGGAATGACAATGTAGGGGTTTTAAACTTGGTAATGGGACACTTGTTTTTTACAGGTGTTAAAATTTTGAAACCCTTGTAGTTGTAGGTTTTCCCGGACAGGTTTTAAAGGCAGGGTACCTGTACTCCTGTCCACCTTAAATTTTTGACACTAAAAGTATCCAAAAACCCCCTTTTTAAATTTTTATCTTCAGATGGGTCGATTTAAAAAATTTTTTTTTAATGGTAAGGTTGAATTAATTATTTCCCGACGCTGTTTTAAAAAAATCCAAACGGGGACCTCAAGATCATCAAAAACTTTTGTTTGTATCTTGATTAAAACCCTTTGAAAAGACTGAAATTAGATTTTTTTAAATTTTGGAATCTTAGTCCCGTAAAGACTGAAACCCCAATTTTTTTAAACAAAAATTTTTAAAAGGTATAAATGAAAATTTTAGCACCACACCCTTTGATGTTTAAAAAAAAAACTGTACTGCCATAAAAACCGAGTTTTTGTTATGTTAAATCAGCAATAAAACCCAGGGCAGAACTACTGAAACCCCCAAAACTTTTAAAAACAGGGTCAAAGACCATAAAGGGGACAGGGTAATGTGTTTGGGGTTTATGACTTTTTGTGCTGTGTCAGCCCGACCATGATGATTAAAACGAAAAAAACGTTTTACACTTTATTCACTATACCCTATAAATGTCACCCGTATAAATGTTTAAAAAAAACGTGAAAATTACTTACACAAAAAAAAATTTCAAATGTTTAATTTTATTTGAAAGCTTACCTTTATTAAAAAAGTTTCCCTTTAAAAAAACAGGTAAATCTTTTTAAGAAACAAACTTTTAACCCCAATCTTTGTCCCCTTAATTTTTTGTTTTATAAAAAATTATAAACACGTGTATATATACAATCAGAAAAACATCATTACTTGGGGTTTTTTGTTGTTTAATCCCGCGATTTTTTTCCAGATTGGAGCGTTATGGAGGATGTGGGTGATCACCACAGCTCCCGTTTTTTTTGGGTGTCCGCTGGGTGACGCCCCCGTTTTTTTTTGGGGGAACGCTTTGGGGGGGGGCCCCCTTTTCTTTTGGGGCCCATTCTTGTGATTGAGTCTGGAGGGGCTCTTTTTTTAAAAAATTTTTAAATTTTAAAACAAGTTTTACAGTTTTTTTTGAAGGCCTTGGGTCATAGGTTTTTGTACACTGAAATGCCAAAAATATTTGGACCCCCAGTGTGGTCTTTTTGGGGGGTTCCCAGCACGGGCCAAAACCCCCCCCCTTTAGATTTTGGCCTTTTCCAGCTTTAAAAAAATAAAATTTTTATTAAAGAACACTTAGCTGAAAAATGAAAGCAAAAACCCTCTAAAACAGCCCCCCCTGAAGACGAAATCTAGGGAAACTGTCGAAACCATCACAACAGTGGGCTGTCAAAAAGATACAAATTTTTAAAAATATAAATTTAACCCCTTTGGGGGGGGGGTTTTTTTTTTAAAAAATTTTTTCATTCGAAAGATGGCCCGACGAAACTTTTTGTTTGGATCAAAAGTCCACCCCTTTCTGCCGATTATAGGTTTAAATTTCAAACTCCTTTTGGGGAAATCAAGAATTGCGCAATCCCCCCATCTACAAGAAATTTTAACATACCCTTTCTCTTTTTAACGTGGGGCTATGGTGTTCTCAACACCTTCGGGCAGTTTTGGTGGGCTTGGGTAAAAAGCTTTAAAATGTCCTTGGGGTGTTCCCCCGTCTTCCCCTTGTCTAGGGAAACGCACACTGGTACACTTGTTCAACCCAAAATTCGTCTTTTTTTTTTCACAATGTACCCCAAAGAAGCTGATAACTTCTCTAAATGTTTGTGTTAGAGAAATTTGTTCCCCACTAACGCACCGATTTAGTGTTTTTTTGCTGGTTATCCCGGCGTCATTGACCCCTCCTAGAGTAAAAGTAATCTGGCGTCGTACACCGCTCCATGCCCCTCATGCCCCCCCCAACAAAAAAAAAAAGCTTACCTAGTAAATTTCATCCTTGTCAATCCTCGATGAAGCAAAGCCCCCGGGGAAAATTTTTTTTTCCTGTCTTAATCATAAAAAACAATGTACACTAATTTTTCTATGGTAAATAAGGGGGGGAGAAGGATTTTCCCCTTTAAATTTTCCCGCTAAGTAAAAAAAAAAAGACTTTTTCTCTTAAAAAAAATACACGTTTCAAACCCCTGCAAGGAGCAGAGGTTTATTTGGGCCAGCATACGGGATCTGTGATCAATTACCACTCCAGCAGTAAAAAAAGGCGCTCGCCCCTTCTGGGGGTGGGGGTTGGGCCCCCAAAAGGGGTGAAAGGGGGTGAAGGGGGCTGAAGGGCGAAAAGGGGGGGGGATAACCCCCCCCCTGGAGAAAATTTTCCCCCCCACACAAATTACGGGGACAAAAATTAAAAGCGAAAAACCAAAGCAAAAACCTGGGGGTGACCTGTCGGAGGATCTCAAACCCTTTAAGGACCATAACATTGTATCAATGCATCTGCCCAGGAAAAATGACAGGGGGGGGGTAATGAGAAACCTTCAAAAAAAAAGGGGGCCAACCCATGATGACACTCTTCAGGTCACTTTTTTTCTAAATTGGCTGGAAAATTGGTCCACTAACAGCACCCTTTTTAAGTTTAGGGGAAATTTTGCCCCCCCAAAAAAATGTAAAGAGAACCTTCACGGCGCGCATAACGGAGATAAAACACCTCAATTACTGGGAGTGCTTGAAGTTCCTGAACCTGTACTCCCGTGTTGGTGACATAACCCACTATAGTATAATGTTTGCAATATGCTCAATGCAACTTGATGCAATAACACAGGGCAACTTACAGGTTGCAACACAATACTGAAGGCAGACTCGTGGAGAAAATCCGAAGACAGACTCCAAAACAGGCCCATAAATTGCATAAACACGTGCAGATATGGCCTGCACACCTTCCTCATAGCTGACGTAGACAGGGATGTAAGCCACAACACCGTGTCTTCCTTTGCAGATGAGATTCGAATTTGCATGACAGTGTCCTCCATTGAAGGCACTGCAAGACTCCAGACGGACATCAACCAAATCTTTAAATGGGCCGCAGGAAACATTATGTGGTTCAATGATGAGAAATTTCAATTACACTAATATGGAAAACGTGAGGAAATTAATACTACATAGGAGTAAAAAACAAACTCCAACCACACAATAGAGCGAGAAACTAACGTAAAAGACCTGGGTGTAATCATATCAGGCGATCTCACCTTCAAAGACCATAACATTGTTTCAATCGCATCTGCTGGTAAAAATGACAGGATGGATAATGAGAACCTTCAAAACTAGGGATACCAAGCCCATGATGACACTCTTCAGGTCACTTGTTCTATCTAGACTGGAATATTGCTGCACACTAACAGCAACTTTCAAGGCAGGTGAAATTCCTGTCCTAGAAAATGTACAAAGAACCTTCACAGCACATATAACTGTGATAAAACACCTCAGTTACTGGGAATGCTTGACGTTCCTGAACCTGTACTCCCTAGAATGCAGGCAGGAGAGATACATGATTATATACACTAGGAAAATCCTAGAGGAATTAGTACCAAAGTTGCACACGAAAATCACTCCCTGAAAAAAGCAAAAGACTCGGAAAACGATGCAACATCCCCCCACTGAAAAGTACGGGTACCACAAGTACATGAGAGACAACACAATAAGTATCAGGGACCCAAAACTGTTCAACTGCCTCCCAACATACATAAGTAGGCACTGCAGAGGCACCTAAAGTCAGTACCTGACCATTCGGGCGGTGGTTCGTACGTCGGGTTGCGTGCGGCCAGCAGAAACAGCCTGGTTGATCAGGCCCTGATCCACCATGAGGCCTGGCCACAGACCGGGCCGCGGGGGCTTTGACCCCCGAAACCCTCTCCAGGTATACACAAATTTTCACGTGCCTTATTCGGCAAAAAACGTTGCTATTTAAGCCAATATAGCAAATTTTACCTATTCGGCAAGACAGCTATTTATTAACTTGGTTTCGAAGGTCAACAAAGGCATATATAGATCTAGAAATAAATTTCTTTGGGGGTTAACTGCTGGTGTAATTCTACCAAAGATACTCATTTTTGGGCAATATCCGGCCTATTTCAATCATCAAATAGACCGAAATCTAGTCTATTTCACTAGTGTGACTTGAATGCTATGAACTGATAGCAAGAAAGGGCATCCTAAGGATCGTAAGGCTGGATGAGGCAACATCATGACCCAGTCAGGAGCTGAAAAGTTGTCATTATGATTTTAAAGTTCAATGCTCCAAAGTGGTCCACATCAAGCTGCACCTTATGCCAGACACGGTCCAAAGAACGTCTTCCAGTCACTGCAGTTCATGAGACATCTGAACAGTGAAGAAAAGAAGATAGTAAAGAGGACTGTCCAAAGAAATTCCTACTTTGTTCACACAGATCAGCTGCTTCTTGGTATGTGCTCTGATGAAGACATGACTGTGAGACACAAACTGTCTCAGTGATAAGAAAAATTAGAGAAGAAAATCAGCAGACAGAAAGAAAGTACTGAGAGCTCTGACGAGGATGGAGAAGATTCTACTGATGCTGTTGACGAGGACTTGTTAATCTACACTGATGATGATGATGACAGTGAAGATGAAGAGAATGACAATGTGGCTTCTAATGTCAACTCGAGAAAAGTAGTGATTCCCAAATTAAAGTGGCAGACATAGAACTATCATTCCATGATTGACTGGAAGGCTGAACTCAAAACTGAACCTCCTTTCAATGCTTCTCTATCAGATCAACAGGTTTTGAAAAATGTTGAGACCCTATTGGAGGTACAAAAGTGGCCAAACAACACTCAAGCTGTTGAGAGAGGGATAAAACTGATGACCGAAGCTTGTACTGAAGTGACTGGACAGAAGGCAAGAGATGGATATACCAGGCAAAGAATATTTTCCAGGAAAATGAAGCTTAAGTTCCGCACCAAGGAAGACTTCACGTATAACTTGTAATGCATAGTTTAAAATTAAATAGTTGATGTTTGATATAACCCATGTACATTTGATTATACAATCTCAACAACCATAAATGCTATAAACCTTGTACACTTGATTATTATCCTGAAAACCAATAAATTATGACTAATCGCTTTCAGTGGAGTATAATTTGACGAAAACTCGATCGCGATGCTGCAAGGTACATGCTGCAGGGCATGAAATTGTCTGAAATTTTGCACAAAAGTTTGTTGTGACCATACAAATAATGGCTGAAAAATGCAGCATGCATCTCTAAAATTTGTATTTTTTCAATGCTGCATACTTTTCCAGCTCCATGAGCTTTATCATACCTCTTAAAGCTATGTATGGATCCTGCCTCCACTACATCACTTTCCAGACTATTCTACTTCCTGACCACTGTGTGGATGAAGAAATACTTCCTAACATCCCTGTGATTCATCTAAGTCTTCAACTTCCAACTGTGTCCCCTTGATGCTGTGTCCCATCTCTGGAACATTCTGTCTCTGTCCACCTTGTCAATTCCTCTCAGTATTTTATGTCTTCATCATATCCCCCTTATCTCTCCTGTCCTGCAGTGTCGTCAGGTCAATTTCCATTAACCTCCTAGTAGAACATACCTCTAAGCTCCGGGACGAGTCTTGTTGCGAACCTTTGCACTTGCTCTAGTTTCCTTACGTGCTTGGCTAGGTATGGGGTCTAAACTGGTGCCGCATACTCCAATGTGGGCCTAACGTACACATTGTACTGGGTCCTGAACTATTCCTTGTTAAGACGTCGGAATGCTATTCTTAGGTTTGCTTAGCGCACGTATGCTGCAGCAGTTATTTGGTTGATGTGCACCTCAGGAGATGTGCCCTATCTTATACTCACCCCTAGATTCTTTTCCTTGAGTGAGATTTGTAGTCTCAGGCCCCCCTCAATTGCACTCCATCTGCAGTCTTCTTTGCCCTGCCCCAGTCTTCATAACTTTGCACTTGGTGGGTTTGAACTCCAGAAGCCAGTCGCTGGACCAGGCCTGCAACCTGTCCAGATCCCTTTGTAGTTCTGCCTGGTCTTCATGCGATTGAATTCTTCTAATCAGCTTCATATCATCTGCAAACACTGACAGTTTGGAGCCTATTCCTTCCGTTATGTTGTACACAAATACCAGAAACAGCACCGGTCCTAGGACTGACCCCTGTGGAACCCCACTCGTCACAAGCGCCCACTCTGACACCTTACCAAGCACCATGATTCTCTGTTGTCTTCCTGACAGGTATTCCTTGATCCATTGCAGTGCCTTCTCTCTTATCCCTGCTCTGTCCTCAAGCTTTTGCACTAATCTCTTGTATGGATCTATGTGAAACGACTTCTTACAGTCCAAGAAAATGCAATCTACCCACCCCTCTCTCTCTCTTGTCTTACTGCTGTCACCTTGTCAAAGAACTCCAGTAGGTTTGTGACACAGGATTTCCCGTCCTTGAAACCGGGCTGGCTGTCGTTGATAAGCTCATTCCTTTCTAGATGCTCCACCACTCTTCTCCTGACGATCTTCTCCAAGATTTTGCATACTATTCATGTCAGTGACATTGGTCTGTCTCCCTTTTTAAAAATTGGGACTACATTTGCTGCCATCCATGCTTCAGGTAGTCGCCCTGTTTCTATAGATGTGTTGAAGATTGTTGCTGGAGGTACACATAGCACCTCTGCTCCCTCTCTTAGGACCCTTGGAGAGATGTTATCCGGCCCCATCGCCTTTGAGGTATCTAGCTCGCTTAGCAGCCTCTTCACTTCTTCCTCGGTTGTATGTATTGTGTCCAATTGTACAACTCTGTGAACAGAATTTCACAGGGTTACGAGATGTATTTCCCGGCTCACCAACTGAGACGTACACTACCAAAAACAGTCTAAATAACAGGAGCTGAGGTGAACAGCATTCTCCCAGACAAAGGAGAGAGAGGAGGAGTTTCTTCTACCAGAAGCTGTGAGAGAAAGAGAGATGAAGGCCCTGCAGATGCAACGTCAGGTGGCTGCTGCCTGCTTAACACTCGATCCAACAATGAAACAATCAAACAGGTAGTTTGTAGTGTTGGAAGCCCATCAAAACTCTCCTTCGACGAACACATTGAGATGATACGCACGACGTCCCACTTCTACAGAGTGCGGAAGTAAATTGCCTTTTGATTACTCTCATAGAAATTCTTGTTGCATCCAGCTAATAGCACCGAACACTTATATCTAAGATGTGTTTTCAACAATTATGCAACTGGATGAAGAGGATTTATGTCTTCACATATATCAAAGAGTCTTCATACTAATACTGTGACTGGAACAATACTGTGATTGGAACAATACACAAATAGCCCGCACGAAGCCGGAACGAAACATTATCATAAGTTTTAGTCACCTATGTATAGGTTATTTGTTAACCCGAAATACATCTGGTCAAAAAATAAAATGTTCCATCACAAGTGTCAAGACGAACACAACATTGACATCACGAGGCAAAATACCAACATTTTCTTGTTCCTTAACTTAGATATATTCAATTTGATCATTATTTTTAATACGTTTGTTGTGTCACAATATGTGTGACGGAATTAGCATGTGCCACTGTATGTACAGGTGTTACAACATGTGAACAAGTATCATCATGTACGTACAGGTGTCACTACATGTGCACAAGTGTCATCATATACGTACAGGTGTCACTACATGTGAACAAGTGTCATCATGTATGTACATGTGTCACTACGTGTGTACAAGAGTCATCATGTATGTACAGGTGTTACTAAATGTGTACAAGTGTCATCATGCATGTACAGGTGCCACTACATGTGCACAAGTGTCATCCTGTATGTACAGGTGTCACAACTTATAGGTAGGTGAAATCTTGTTTGTATAAGCGTCAACATGTGTGTGTACAAGTATCACAATACAAGTGTCAACATGTGGGTGTACAAGTATCACAATACATATGTCAACATGTGTGTATACATGTATCACAATACATGTATCAACATGTGTGTGTGTACAAGTATCACAATACATGTGCCAGTGTGACTACATACAAGGATCACTATGTGTCACCTGATCATTTACACATGTAATAGTGATATATTCACTTCTGGTGTTGCAGTTGACGTACCTTCTGGATGTACTTGATAAATACCCAACCTTCTTCACTATTGGCGGCTTCTACGTACTGGCCAAGGCCAGACTGGTCGATGTGAGTAATGAATATAATTTTAAATAGCAAACTTTAACTAATGCATTTCTCTTAATTATGGTTCGGAAATAGTCAAAATATAATTAAATATTTGGAATGTGTTGAAGGAAAGTATGAAGGAAAGTATCTTAGGGTTTATTAATGTTTACAGGTTGCCAGTTTCATCGCCACGTACTTAGTGATTTTGCTGCAGTTCAAGGTTGGTGAAGACCAGAAGCTCACAGATCAAACACCAACATCTGCCCCGTAGCACCGCTGCGTAACATGGAAGGTGCTGTGTACAAGACCCCATAACCATCACTTTTCTAGTTATGCTGCTCTAATACTTGATTTGGAAATCTTACGTGATTACCTAACTCATACTTACCCACTTAAGCTGCTGAAGTACTTGGTAAGGAAAGCTCAGTGAGGGTAAAGTAATTCCTGGCTAGAAGAGCCCAGACGATTTAAGCAATAACATCTAAGTATGCAACTGTAGGACTTAGTAAGGAAAGTTCACAAGAATTCATTACCATCGCCTACGCAGTTGTGTTGCGGTAGTTCCTGGAATTATAAGCCAACAGGATAGCATCAATAACTCTTACCCAGCAATGTTGCAGCTGATCCGCACATCAAATGTTCAAAATTATATCACAAAATTATAACAAGAACAATTTATTTTAGCATAACCCAACAAAATATATTTTAGATTTGTTTACAGTAATTTCAGAAAGGACTTAATTTTAAATGAGTTCTTGCTAATTAACCAGTTTTACATATTAGGCACGACATTATATACATATATATTACATATATATATATATATATATATATATATATATATATATATATATATATATTAATATATATATATATAATATATATATTATATATATATATATATTATTATATATATATAACAAATATATATATATATATATATATATATATATATATATATATATATATATATATATATATATATATATATATATATATATATATATATATATATATATATATATATATATCGTGCCGAATAGGCAGAACTTGCGATCTGGCTTAAATAGCAACGTTCATCTTGCTATATAGGACAAGTGAAAATTTGAGTATGCAATAATTTCGCCAAAATCATTCTGAACCTAACGAAAAAAATATATTTCACTTCGTTTGTTTAGTATTAAATTATTGAAAACAAATCTAAAATATATTTAGTTGGGTTAGGCTAAAATAAATTGTTCCTGTTATGATAAGGTAAGGCAAGTTTTCTAAGTTCCTTTTGGTGCAAAATTCTAAATTTTTACATCAACATTAATGAAAAAAATATATCTTTAAACGTATAAGAGAAAACTTTAGAAAGGACTTAATTTTAAATGAGGTCTTGCTAATTGACCAGTTTTACATATTCGGCACGACATATATATATATATATATATATATATTATAAATATATATAATATATATATATATATATATATATATATATATATATATATATATATATATATATATACATGTATGTATATGTATATATATTATATATATATATAATAATATATATATATATATTATAATATATATATATATATATATATTATATATATAAATATATATATATTATATATATATAATATATATTATATATATAAATATATATATATTATGCAAAACAACCACTATGAAAAAATAGAGAAATTCCAAGCGCTTTCGTGACTACTCACATTATCAAGGAACTATGAAAGTGAAGCATCCAAGGAAGCTATATAAGGGGTCGGCCAGCACCTCACTATCAGATCCCACAACGGTTAAACACGTGACGCGCGGCGAGCCAACTTGGACAGGTCCTTTGCAAAACTCACCCCCAAGCTATTTATTTGTCCAGTGTATTATTAAATTCTACCCAAATTCTATTAATTATAAATGGATCTAATTTATATAACAATAAAAATTTGCGCCTTACTAAAGCAGACAAAATAAATGCAATAGTAATTATGAAAGAAAATGATTACCAAGAAAAAAATGAATAATCTCTTAGATGATACTGAAACCTATTCTAAACTTAGGAAAAATCCCCTAGAAACCGTTAACAGCAATTTCAATAAAACAATAAAACTTCTACTGAAAGGCAAAGATGAATTAGTCAAACAATTTACTTCCACTAATCCTTCTTTACCTTACATGTATGGACTAATAAAAACACCCCAAACCAGGAATCCAGTCAGACCAATTATTAGCCCCTAGGGTCAGTTTCATATAAATTATCCAAAATGGCTTGTCGATATTTTGAGCCCTATTGTTGGCAAAATTTCTAACTTTAATGTTAAAAAACAACATAGACTTGGTTGATAAATTAAACTCCTTGACTGACTTAAATGATTTTAACATGGTTAGTTTTGATGTTACTTCCTTGTTTACGAAAGTTCCTGTTGATGATTTATTTTAAGTTTCTTATCTGAAGAACCGTTAACTTTTGATTTACCATTGCCAGTTCCTACATCATTAAACTTATTAAACTTTGCATTGTTTTATGCAAATTTGTATTTAATGATAAGTTTACACTCAGAAGTTTGGTATGGCAAAAGGAAATCCTTTTTCCACCTGTTCTTAGTAACCTATCATGGAATTTTTTGAAACAAGGTTGCTTAACACAATCCTCCCTAATAGAGCTAAATGGTTCAGATATGTTGAAAGATATTTTGTGTCTTATGCCCCAAAAATGTAGATTTTACACCATTTTCTTGGAAAATTAAAAAGCTTAGCCCATTCTATAAAAATTTACTGTTGAGTTTTTAAGAAAATAACTCATTGCCTTTTCTAGTTTTTTTAAATTTTTAAGGGTAATAATGAATTCAAATTTAAAATTACAGAAAACCACAAATAAAATGTTCCTATTGTCCACTATATCCTCGCTCAAGATAGAGTCAAACTGTCTGTTTTTTTCTCAATGTTTTGGGAGCTTTTCGAATTTGTATTCCTGAGTTCATAGATGAGGAAAATCCAAAATTTATGAAATAGGTAATGATTTAAAATACCCAAGAAATGTAATTGATAAATCTTTTAAAGTTGCTAGGGAAAACTTTTTATAATCCAAAAAAGGGCAACAGCCTTATTCAACTAAAAATATGTTTTGGTTCTCCCTTACCCTGAAAACTTGGTTGATATGCCTTCTCTTCTTAAGACTTTTAATATTAAAGTTGTATTCAAAAAATCTTGATACAGTAAAAAAACTTTTGATTAAGAATTCCCCCCAAAATGCTGATGGAATGTGTCTATAAATTCCTTGTAAAATTTGCGATAAAGTTTATTACGGTCAAACTGGTTTAAAAAACTCGAAAATAAGATTAAAACAACATAAATTTTAGCATTAGAAAATGGACAAGATTCCAAAGCTCTATTTATTCATGTAAGAGATTTTAACCATCCAATTGATTTTTCAAAAAGTTGAGAAAGAGTATCAAGCAAGTCCATGGTCGACAGGAATATAATTGAATCTTGTTTCATAAAAAGCAGTTTTGACAATAATATGAATATTTCCTTTGGTTTATATAAATTAGATCCATTTATAATTAATAGAATTTGGGTAGAATTTAATAATACACTGGACAAATAAATAGCTTGGGGTGAGTTTTGCAAAGGACCTGTCCAAGTTGGCTCGCGCGCGTCACGTGTTAACCGTTGTGGGATCTGATAGTGAGGTGCTGGCCGACCCCTTATATAGCTTCCTTGGATGCTTCACTTTCATATTTTCCTTGATAATGTGAGTAGTCACGAAAGCGCTTGGAATTTCTCTATTTTTTCATAGTGGTTGTTTTGCATATTTTGAATCACCTGTTTACTGTGATCTTATTGCATATATATATATATATATATATATATATATATATATATATATATATATATATATATATATATATATATAATATATATATATATATATATATATGTATACATATATATAATGCATACATATATATATATATATATATATATATATTTATATATATATATATATATATTATAAAATATTTTATATATATATATATTATACATATATATATGTATATTTTTTATATATATTTTATATATATATATATATATAATATATATTTATATATATATATATATATATATGTTTATATATATATATATATATATATATTATATATATATATATATATATATATATATATATAATATATTATATTATATATATATAATATATATATATATATATATATATATATATATATATATATTATATATATATATATATTATATATATATATACATGTCGTGCCGAATAGGCAGAACTTGCTATCTTGGCTGAAATAGCAACGCTCACCTTGCCATATAGGACAAGTGAAAATTTGTGTATGCAATAATTTCGCCCAAATCATTCTCTGAACCTGACGAAAAAAATATATTTCATTGTGTTTGTTTAGTATTAAATAACTGTAAACAAATCTAAAATATATTTCGTTGGGTTAGGCTAAAATAAATTGTTCTTGTTATAATAAGGTTAGGTAAGTTTTTCTAAGTTCCTTTTGGTGCAAAATTAAAAAAATTTACATTAACATTAATGAAAAAAAATATATCTTTAAACGTATAAGAGAAAATTTTAGAAAGGACTTAATTTTAAATGAGTTCTTGCTAAATGACCAGTTTTACATATTCGGCACGACATATATAATATATATATATATATATATAAAATATAATATATATATATATAAAATAATATATTATAATATATATATATATATATATATTAATATATATATATATATATATTATATATATATATATATTATATATATATATATATTATATATATATATATATATATATACATACATATATAATTTTATATTTATATAATATTACTTATATATATGTCGTGCCAAATTTAGGCAGAACTTGCGATCTTGGCTTAAATAGCAACGCTCATCTTGCCATATAGGACAAGTGAAAATTTGTGTATGCAATAATTTCGCCAAAATCATTCTGAAGCTAACGAAAAAAATATATTTGATTGAGTTTGTTTAGTATTGAATTATTGTAAATGTATATAAAATATATTTAGTTGGGTTAGGCTATTAAATTATTGTAAACAAATCTAAAATATTTAGTTGGGATAGGCTAAAATAAATTGTTCTTGTTATAACAAGGTTAGGTAAGTTTACTAAGTTACTTTTGGTGCAAAATTATAAATTTTTGCATCAACATTAATGAAAAAAAATATATCTTTAAACGTATAAGAGAAAATTTTAGAAAGGACTTAATTTTAAGTGAGTTCTTGCTAACTGGCCAGTTTTACATATTCGGCACGACATACATACATACATACATACATATGTATATATATGTCGTGCCGAATAGGCAGAACTTGCGATCTTTGCTTAAATAGCAACGCTCATCTTGCCATATAGGACAATTGAAAATTTGTTTATGCAATAATTTCGCCAAAATCATTCTGAACCTAATGAAAAAAATATATTTCACACCCCCCCACACCCCCCTACACACACACACATAACAGGAAAAGCACTGCAATGGATCAGAGAATACCTGACAGGGAGGCAACAACGAGTCATGGTACGTGACGAGGTGTCAGAGTGGGCGCTTGTGACAAGCGGGGTTCCACAGGGGTCAGTCCTAGGACCTGTGCTGTTCTTGGTATATGTGAACGACATAACGGAAGGGATAGACTCAGAAGTGTCCTTGTTTGCAGATGATGTGAAGTTAATGAGAAGAATCAAATCGGATGAGGATCAGGCAGGACTACAAAGAGACCTGGACAGGCTGCAAGCCTGGTCCAGCAACTGGCTCCTTGAGTTTAACCCTGCCAAATGCAAAGTCATGAAGATTGGGGAAGGGCAAAGAAGACCGCAGGCACAATATAGTTTAGATGGCCAAAGACTGCAAACCTCACTCAAGGAAAAAGATCTGGGGTGAGTATAACACCGAGCATATCTCCTGAGGCGCACATAAATCAGATAACTGCTGCAGCATACGGGCGCCTGGCAAACCTACGGATAGCGTTCCGATTACCTCAGTAAGGAGTCGTTCAAGACCCTGTATACCATTTACGTCAGGCCCATACTGGAGTATGCAGCACCAGTTTGGAATCCACACCTAGTCAAGCACGTCAAGAAATTAGAGAAAGTGCAAAGGTTTGCAACAAGACTAGTCCCAGAGCTACGGGGATTGTCCTACGAAGAAAGGTTGAGGGAAATCGGCCTGACGACACTGGAGGCCAGGAGGGTCAGGGGAGACATGATAACGACATATAAAATACTGCGCGGAATAGACAAGGTGGACAAAGACAGGATGTTCCAGAGATGGGACACAGACACAAGAGGTCACAATTGGAAGTTGAAGACTCAGATGAATCGAAGGGATGTTAGGAAGTATTTCTTCAGTCATAGAGTAGTCAAGTCATGGAATAGTCTAGAAAGTGAAGTAGTGGAGGCGGGAACCATACATAGTTTTAAGGCGAGGTATGATAAAGCTCATGTAGCAGGGAGAGAGAGGCCCTAGTAGCAATCAGTGAAGAGGCGGGGCCAGGAGCTATGACTCGACCCCTGCAACCACAAATAGGTGAGTACAAATAGGTGAGTACACACACACACATACACGCACACACACACACACACACACACACACACACACACACACACACACACACACACACACACATACACACACACACACACACACGCGCGCACACACACACACACACACACACACACATACACACCACACACACACACATCCAGACTCACACATACACTCCCACTCACCCACTTGCTTCTCCCTCCTTCCCACTCTCCCTCCCCACTCCTCTCCCACATAGCCACAGTTCCTCCTCTACTTCCCCCCCCCCCCACACTCTGACATACACACTACTAACCTAACACACAGAATTACATAGGTTTCCCACTCTGAGGCAATCAAGATAAAACAAAAATGGGTTGCCAGAGAGCAACAAGAAAAACCAAGGGACAGGAGGAGGAAGCTGCAAAGGAAGATTGGGCAGCAGAGCTCATAAAAAGGGAACATGAATGGGAAAGGAAACTAGAAGAACTTAGCATGAGAATGGAAGAGAGGATAGTAATGGAAAGCAGGAAGTGGGAGGTGCAAGTCAAAGCAGCAGAGGCCAGGATACAGAGTTTAGAAGAGGAACTGAAAAATCTGAAACAGCCTAAAGAACTAAAGAACATTTTGGGATTGACAACAGAGACTGCTACCTCTGTCACAAATAAGGGGACTGTAGGGAAAGAAGGAGCAAAACTGCATGTAGAAGCTCTATCAGTAGAGACTGTAGTAAATGAAAGAGCTAAGCTATATGTGGAGGCCCTAACAGACCACAGCAGAGCCCAGGGAAAGCCGAGAAGGGAAAATGACAGGTCACTGAGCCCAAGTACAGTAGCTAGTGAAACTAAAGAAAGGAAAGCTGCAATGGAGGAAATCAAATTGAATGAGGGGATACACAGGGATATGCAGTGGGAGAATGAAAGGGTGAGGTCAGTCTTTGTGTATGGGCTACAGGAAGTTGAAGGGGAAACATATGAAGCAAGAAAACAAGGGGAAAAAAAGCAATTGAAAGCATCATGAAAGTAATAGGAGAAGACGACATGACCCAGCTGGAAAATTTTCGGAAAATAGGGGGGTTTGTAAAAAAAAGAACCCGGCCAGTGAAAGTGACCTTCAAGGCAGAATCGACTCGGAACAGGATACTGCAGGAGAAAGCACGATTAAGGGACATGCTGACATACAGGAAGGTGCATCTCGACCGCGACAGAACACAAGAAGAAAGGCAGAAACTGAGAGAGATGGTACAAAGGCGAAAGGAGGAAATAGAGGGGATGGAGAAGACAGACAGGAGATCCCAGACACATGAAGTCAAATACAACCTCCCTCACAGCTTCCTATAGAAGCCTCCCAACCAGGTCAACCCCAGTGCAGCCAAACACTCTAAACCAAAACACCAATGCCACATCCAATGCCCCCACTCACTACATTACAAACTCCACCCCCACAGCAACCACCCATAGTTCCTTATCAGGTCTCCCACTTCCCCAGCCCCAATACACCTCCCAGACCACAGTCTTAGAAAAGAAGTTAAAGGTGTGGTATACAAAAGCAGATGGAATAACAAGTATGAGGAGTGGCACGAAAGAATCAAGGAGACATCCCACGGCATAATAGCACTCACAGAAACAAATCTCACCAGAATAATAACAGATTCAATCTTTCCACCCGGATATCAAATCCTCAGGAAAGACAAAGGGAGGAGAGGGGGAGGAGGAGTTGCTCTGCTCATTAAAAACCAGTGGGGTTTTGAGAAAATGGAAGGAATGGATGGCACGGGTGAAAGGGACTACTTAGTAGGAACAATCCAGTCTGAGGGACATAAGGTAATGATTGCAGTAATGTACAACCCACCACATAACTTCAGGAGACCAAGAGAAGAATACGATGAGAGCAACAGAGCCATGGTCGACACACTAGCCGAGGTGGCCAAGAGAGCACACATGGGGGGAGCAAAGTTACTAGTTATGGGTGATTTCAATCACAAGGAGATTGACTGGGAAAACCTGGAGCCCCATGGGGGTCCCAAAACATGGAGACCCAAGATGATGGATATAGTACTGGAAAACCTCATGCATCAACATGTTAGAGACACTACCAGAGAGAGAGGAGAAGATGAACCAGCAAGACTGGACCTTGTATTCACCTTGAGTAGTTCAGACATCGAGGATATCTTGTATGAAAGGCCCCTGGGAGCTAGTGATCACGTGGTTCTGTGCTTCGACTGCTCCAAGTGGAGAGAGTAGCAGGAATAGGGTGCGAAAAACCAAACTACAAAAAGGGGAACTACTCAGGCATGAGGAACTTCCTTCAAAACATTCAGTGGGAGAGGGAACTGACAGGAAAACCAGTACAAGAAATGATGGGCTATGTGGCAACAAAATGCAAGGAGGCAGAGGAGAGGTTTGTTCCCAAGGGAAACAAAAATAATGGGAAGAACAGAACGAGTCCTTGGTTCACCCAAAGGTGTAGCGAGGCAAAAACTAGGTGTACTAGAGAATGGAAAAGGTACAGAAGACAGAGAACTCAGGAAAATAAAGAGATTAGCCGAAGAGCCAGAAACGAATATGCGCAGATAAGAAGGGAGGCTCAGCGACAATATGAAAATGACATAGCATCGACAGTCAAGACTGACCCGAAGCTGTTGTACAGCCACATCAGGAGGAAAACAACAGTCAAGGACCAGGTAATCAGACTGAGGAAGGGTGATGGGGAATTCACAATAAACGACCGAGAGGTATGTCAGGAGCTCAACACGAGATTTAAAGAAGTATTTACAGTGGAAACCAGTAGGACTCCAGGAAATCAGAACAGGGGGGTACACTAGCAAGTGCTGGATGAGGTACATATAACCAAGGAGGAAGTGAAGAAGCTGCTATGCTAACTTGACACCTCAAAGGCGGTGGGACCAGACAACATCTCTCCGTGGGTCCTTAAAGAGGGAGCAGAGATATTGTGTGTGCCATTAACAAAGATCTTCAACACATCATTTGAAACTGGGCAACTCCCTGATGTATGGAAGATGGCAAATGTAGTCCCAATTTTTAAAAAGGGAGACAGACATGAAGCACTAAACTACAGACCTGTATCACTAACGTGTATAGTATGCAAGGTCATGGAGAAGATCATCAGGAGGAGAGTGGTGGAGCACCTGGAAAGAAACAAGTGTATAATTGTCAACCAGCACGGTTTCAGGGAAGGAAAATCCTGTGTCACAAACCTACTAGAGTTTTATGACAAGGTGACAGAAGTAAGACAAGAGAGAGAGGGGTGGATCGACTGCATTTTTTTTTTGGACTGCAAGAAGGCCTTCGACACAGTTCCTCAAAAGAGGTTTCTGCAAAAGCTAGAGGATCAGGCTCACATAACAGGAAAGGCACTGCAATGGATCAGAGAATACCTGACAGGGAGGCAACAACGAGTCATGGTACGTGACGAGGTGTCAGAGTGGGCGCTTGTGACAAGCGGGGTTCCACAGGGGTCAGTCCTAGGACCTGTGCTGTTCTTGGTATATGTGAACGACATAACGGAAGGGATAGACTCAGAAGTGTCCTTGTTTGCAGATGATGCGAAGTTAATGAGAAGAATCAAATCGGATGATGATCAGGCAGGACTACAAAGAGACCTGGACAGGTTACAAGCCTGGTCCAGCAACTGGCTCCTTGAGTTTAACCCTGCCAAATGCAAAGTCATGAAGATTGGGGAAGGGCAAAGAAGACCGCAGACACAATATAGTTTAGATGGCCAAAGACTGCAAACCTCAATCAAGGAAAAAGATCTGGGGGTGAGTATAACACCGAGCATATCTCCTGAGGCGCACATCAATCAGATAACTGCTGCAGCACACGGGCGCCTGGCAAACCTACGGATAGCGTTCTGATACCTCAGTAAGGATTCGTTCAAGACTCTGTATACCATTTACGTCAGGCCCATACTGGAGTATGCAGCACCAGTTTGGAATCCACACCTAGTCAAGCACGTCAAGAAATTAGAGAAAGTGTAAAGGTTTGCAACAAGGCTAGTCCCAGAGCTACGGGGATTGTCCTATGAAGAAAGGTTGAGGGAAATCGGCCTGACGACACTGGAGGACAGGAGGGTCAGGGAAGACATGATAACGACATATAAAATACTGCACGGAATAGACAAGGTGGACAAAGACGGGATGTTCCAGAGAAGGGACACAGACACAAGAGGTCACAATTGGAAGTTGAAGACTCAGATGAATCAATGGGATGTTAGGAAGTATTTCTTCAATCATAGAGTAGTCAGACCATGGAATAGCCTGGAAAGTGACGTAGTGGAGGCGGGAACCATACATAGTTTTAAGGCGAGGTATGATAAAGCTCAAGGGGCAGGGAGAGAGAGGACCCTGTAGCAATCAGCGAAGAGGCGGGGCCAGGAGCTTTGACTCGACCCCTGCAACCACAAATAGGTGAGTACACCCATATAAGAGTGTTGGTATATCTATACTCTCATACAATCCCCTCTTCGCTTCCATGGACAAAGTTCTTTGTCTCCACAGACTTTAAGTGCACCACTCACCTTTTTACCCTCATCAGTTCTGTGATTCACCTCGTCTTTTATAGATCCATCTGTTCACATGTCCACTCCTAAATACCTGAATAAATTCACCTCCTCCATATTTTCTCCCTCTAGTCTGATATCTAATCTTTTGTTGTGGAGAAAATTCTCCAGTAAAGGGAATAACTCTCAGCTTTCTCAGTCCCCCCTCAGCCCTCTGAGTGGACTAAGTCCACTAGCCCTCGGAAGGAGCTAGTGACCTCATCCTACCTCGTAAACAGCTTTATGAGGAACATATGTATGTACCATAGCGTGATGAGGCGCACCTTACTCTCCTTCCTAGAGTTCTTGATCAACTATACAGTGAGAGTTAAATGGTAGTAATTACTCTTTTTCCCCTTAGGAGCAAAATTAAGGGAAAAATCTGCACCTCACTTTATCTACAAGTTGGTACTCTCATGAAATGTAGTCTATAGCTAAACAACAAGAAACTTTCCCTCTTGTATTGAACACTGTTGCAATGTGTAGTAAGGAAGAAATATAAAGCTCAATTCTTTTGTGTGGAGGGTGATATGTGGGTGACAAGCTAGGTTAAATTCTGATGTTGGAGGGCAAACAAGTCACAAATATTCCACTGAGAACAAAGAAAATGTTGACTTTGGTAAACTCCAAAATACTGTCAATCTCTGTTAAGAATAGTAGGGTTAAAAAGAAACATGTGTTAGGAAAAGTAGAGTTAAAAAGAAACATGAGTGAATCATCAATGATATAATCCCATTATACATTCAAGTGTTACAAACTACAGGACTCCCTATCAATGAATGAGGACATAACTATGCACCTGTAGCAGGTTACTAAGACATCAATACTGGGAAATTGGGTCAGTTACAATACCTAGGTAAGTCCAACCATACCCAAACCTAATTATGTTAGCTGCAGCTAACAGGTAAGGGTGATTTTTTACTTTAATTGCCAGTCGATCTCGTGATACGTGGGTGATTCACCCAATACTATGTAAGTATCACTATATATTTCAGATTATAATGGTATGCAGAGATATACACTCCTTTGGGAAAAATTATATGACTAACAAACTTTTTAATCCACAGCCACTGTGGAAAGTAGAACAGCACCCCAGAGAGGCTGATGGCCACCAAGCTGTTAAGAGATAAGCACCGATTGCTATATTTATCTAACAAGTTCTCCACATTTTTTGTCCTTCAAACCGGACAGTGGCCACAAAGTGATCCAACAACTTGTAAGTTTACAAGTAATGAAGAACTCATTGTGGAAAATTACATTTACCTGGATGAATCTCATTACATACATACAAGTAAATGGTAACAAAGATAATTATTATTTGTCAAAGTTAAAGAGACAAGTAGGAATTTTTAGGACACCTAGGTCGCAAAAATGTCCCCCTTCGATACCTACCATCTATCTCTTCACAAGTTGCTCTAGACCTATATTAATTGCAAATGAAATGTACATACACACCAGAAATTCTGGTAAAATTATTATAATTTTTGTGGACTGTAAATTAAAATTAATAAATGATTACATATACACATTTATATAAAAGAAGGAGATTTTATAATCATAACACTCGCCAATTAGTCTGGAGATTACTGTGTATAATGCTCAAAAACCTCCCTCTAACTAAATTTATGATGATAATACTGGCCAGAATTATAAACATATTTTAGATGGGTTATCTGAGGTTCCTGGAGCTGTCCTATACATCGATTTAATGCTCAAATTATGCAGAAATGCACTTCCAACAATTTTGGCTCCTATTTGAGAGCTGTAAGCCCAAAATAACCTCTAGAGCGACGAAAATTCTTCTTATTTTCACTAACGTTTTCTTGGCTCATTCAAAAACACAATGGTGACTCTCTGCTCGTCTGCGCAGGCACCAAGCTTCCCATTTTTTATAATATAATTTTTATTAAATACAATATAGGCCATCAATTTACATATAAAATACTGTTTCAGGGAAATACATACAGTATTTTCCACACTGCGGCATGGTGGAGTTCAAATTGCTCATTTGGCAATGGTGGAGGACCTGGGTGCATATAGGATCTAGCTTCCACACGGCAACATATTACACAAGATTTAATCACCCTTTTTACACTTTGCTGTCCTTGTGGAATCCAGAAAGTTTCCCTAATACAATTTAAAGTATCTTGTACCCCACATTTTTATGGGCAGTTAAAACAATTAAATTTGTTAGATGATGAGTTTTTAGGCAGTAAGATAGGGTGTTTAGCATAATCACCCAATTCAGCATTTTGTAACCTAACTCTGCACCTAATTACATTGTTCTCTAAACACAGCCCCAATTTCTCTATTATGGAACCTTTCACAATTTTACTTTCCATCATCAGTTTAATCTCATTTCCATAGATTTCCTCCTGTACCCTCTTTATCCAATATTCAAGAGGATGTGAAAACTTATGTGAGATATTCATCTTGTTTAGAAATTTAAACACCAACTTAGTTACATTGATTAATTTGAGTAAAGATGAATACTTATTTATATCAATGGCTAAGGAAGGACAAACTATTGGAGTGGTGGTCACAGTAATTTCAACAAGAGCAAGATACGCCTTTTGTACAGGCCAATTAGCTTTATTTACCAACCAGCTCGGTCCTTTAAACCATGATACAGCATTTACAAATTTAGCATAAGGTAAACCTCAAGACAAGAAATCAGCTGGATTCTCCTCACCAGGTATGATTAAATGTTAACATATGCTGACCCAAACTATTATACTTCTCTTGCATCTGATTAATTCCAGTGACTCTTGTTTTGTACATACACAATTTTACTGTTTCCATACGAATCCATTGTAAGGATACCTCATTATCAGACCAAATTACAGTGTCACTAATATTTATCTCCTACAACTTATTTTCAACTTAATTCCAACTGAGGTAAGGTACGTGATTTAATTGGAGACACTTTAGCCTTAGACATAACAAGAGAAATAACACTATTACATTGAAGGTAAGCAACTGTTCCATACACCAATTTTGAAGCATCACAAAAAATGTGGAGTATATTTTTCCCATCTGGATTGGCCACCTGGCGTGGGAACTCCAACATTGGAATTTTTTCATAATCACCAATTAATTCATCCCACCTGTTAATGAATTCCTCAGGTAGAGTTTCATCCAAAGCATTTTTAAGCTTCCATGCTTCTTGTATTAATAACTTCCCTCATATAGTAAGGGGTGACACTAAACCTAGTGGATCAAAACATTTGGAAACTTTAGCAAGCAAAACTCTCTTAGTTAATTTACTGGGCATACTGTAATTATTAGGTTTTAATATTAACAAATCTCTCTCAGTATCTCAAGTTAATCCCAATACATTACTACATTTTGGCACTTCATCTCCAGGGTAATATTTACTTACTTTGTCCTTTAATTTGGACGAATTACTATTCCATTCCCTCAGAGGCATATTTGCACTTTGCATTATTTTATTAGCCTCTCCATAAGTCATTAACAGTTCCTCTTCAGTTGACGTCACACCCAGGAAATTGTCCACATAAAACTGTTTGCTCATTACTTTACTCAATGGACTTCCTATACGTTTAAGGTGTGCATTTATCGTCGCTTGAAGTAGGAATGGACTGGATGTAGCACCAAATAATACGCTCCTAAAGCGAAAGGTTTTCAGAGGGCTAAGTGGGTCACTAGGATTCTCAGGCCATAAGAAGCGGGTACAATCCCGGTCAGCCTCTTGTAAACCCACTCTTAGGAAAGCTTTACTTATGTCAGCCGTAAAGGCATAATTCTTCATCCTGAAATTTAATAAGATATCTCCTACTTTTTCCGTCAATGACGGACCTGTCATCAAACAGTCATTTAAACTAGGTACATTTTGTTTACTCCTGGCACTACAATTAAACACAGTCCTCAGAGGAGTGGTCTTAGAATCCTTTTTCACTCTGTGATGTGGCAAATAGTGACCATAAATTTTGGCTTGCTCAGGAGGTACCTCTTCTATAAATTTATTAATTAATTGTTCAGAAATTATATCCTTATAGGCAGTCAACAATTCTGGTGTCTTACTCAGTTCGTGGAGCTGAGCCTTTAACTGTCCATATGTCATTCTGTAATTAGTGGGCAATGTTGGATGGTTCAGTCTCCACGGAAGTCGTACCCAGTATTGTCCAGATTCAAATTTTACATCTCTCAGGTATTGTTCCTGAGTAAAAGAATCGCCTGGACTTTTTTCATTTACATTTATTCCAATGCTGTCTAATTCCCACAATTTATGCACTGGCTCAACACCATCCTCTATGGAAGAATTATACTGGGACACGATTTCATGAGTAAGACACACAGTTATAGTATTTAAACTTTCCTCTAGTCATGCATTATCATTACGAGGAATCCTACCATACATTACATGGCCTCCTGCAGTCTTTAAAAGGGTGACACCACATTTCTTTACCATACCCTTTACAAAGGAGGCATAATAGTCACTACCTATCAAAATATTTATTGGGCCTACAGAATCATCATTTACACCAGAAGGTGCTAAATTTACATTATGTGAAAGTCTTTCTGTAGCTTTACTAAGCCCTATTGTAGATATTTTCTTTGGAAGTCTATCTACAATTACTGCATTAACACGTTTTTTTCTCATTGCCCAACCTGACAGTTACATAAACATTGTCATACAATTGAGCCCTTTTATCTGAGAGAAAACCAGATGATTTTAGAGTTGTAGGATCTCCCATCTGTACTTTCATATAATCAAGATATTTATGTATTATGAAAGTACGGTGGGATCCCTGGTCTAATAATGCAGTTACATTTTTTTTGATTTATGTCTTTTATCATCAATTTTTACTTGTAACACAGGTAAGGCTACTTCAGCAAAACCATCATTATTAACATTAGCAGCAATTTTTACATTAGCCACTCTTGTGTCTGGATTGTCAACATTATCATTATTATCAACATTATCATATAGACCATTACACATGACTATATGGTGTCTTCCTTTGTGACATTGATAACAGTTGTTTAATTTGGCATGACAATCCTTTACATTGTGATTACCTAGACATCTGATACATCTGCTAAGTTCCTTCAATCTTTCAACTTTATCATTCCATGAATTGTATGAATTGCAATTCTTAGAAAAATGAGTACCCTTGCAGAAGAGACAATCTCTCTTTTCTTTGACTGGTTTATTAACTGGGCTACTCTTAGGAGGGTACTTATTCTTCTTACCTTGTGGAGAATCATTATTTCTGATTCCTGCTACTTGATATGAACCTATGCAACTCTGTTTAGGAAATGAATTTTGATTATTAACATTGGGATAATTTTTCCCCTTTGTGAAACTTGGCAGATACCTCACAGTTATTATGTGTTGCATCTTTAAAATGAGTTGGTTGGTTGGTCTGCAACTGAACAATTAATTCTTGTAAACCTAGTCTTATTTCCTCCAGACTGAAATAACCTTTGTGATACTTGTTCAAGAGTCATTCAAGTGTTTTTCAGCTTAATTTATTCTGTACAATGGCACTCAATAACCAGTCTGATTCCTTCAGATTATATTTATTACTTAAAGTTTTGAGAGTGCTCTCCAGTTTAGCTCTAAACTGTTGTAAACCTTTGTAAGTGTGATCTGGAGATTTTAAATTAACAATGCTATTCACTAGATCCAACCTACTTTGTTCTATATTACCATAAGTGACCTAGAATCATCTACATTGGGAAAGGCTTGTATGAGTATGTGAGCATCTCCTCTTACCTGTCCTTTGAGGTAAAATAATTTTGTTGCACATGCTAGGTCACTCCTATCATGCACAGCTGCTTTAAAAATTGACCAAAACTCCTCCCAGTTTTCTCCAGGATTAAATACAGGTAAACATAATTCTGGGAAAGACATTTTATTTGTTGGAGCAGATTGATTAACTGCCTGGTTTACACATTTTAATTTATTCAAGGCCCGGCTTTTACAAGAAAGAATATTTTCCTCTAATTTATAATACTGATTAATCATAAGATATACTTCAGTCTCATCTACACAGTTTACTAACAAATCTCCTTCATATATGTTGTAATATAATTTGTATGAATCATATCTATTCCCAAAAGCATCTAAATACAATTTTAAATCATCAGTATTCACAGTTTCTTGATTCATTAATTCCAAACACTTATTGTATGCTTTTGTTACATGCCCTTTTCTAGCTTGCAGTGATGTTTTTTTGGCTCTATATTCCATAGGTTTGTCTTCTACATTAATTTCCTCATTTTCAGCCATGATGCAATGTATTCAATTCAACTTAATTAATAACACTGATTATGTACTAAATTATGCACTTCATAAAGGTAAATATTACAACTTACCTTTGAATAAATCCTAGCTACACTTGAGCTTACCAATTACATGTAAGAAAATTATAATATTAATTTTAAATAAACATTAATAATGTTAGCTACACTTGAGCTTAGTAATTACACATGTAAGAAAATTATAATATAAATTTTAAATACACATTAATAATGTTAGCTACACTTGAGCTTAGTAATTACACATGTAAGAAAATTATAAAATAAATTTTAAATGCATTAATATAAATCTTAGCTACACTTGAGCTTAGCATAATTAATATTGTAATAATTATAATCCACTACACATTTAGTAAATTTGTGGACCTAACATCCACCTCCTTCTGCCATTTCACATATAATTGTTAATTAATTCACTTACTAATGATTTAACTAATTACCTCCGGTTCGAACAAGGACCAACAGGCAACTAAATTTGTGGAAAATTACATTTACCTGGATGAATCTCATTACATACATACATGTAAATGGTAACAAAGATAATTATTATTTATCAAAGTTAAAGAGACAAGTAGGAATTTTTAGGACACCTAGGTCGCAAAAATGTCCCCCTTCGATACCTACCATCTATCTCTTCACAAGTTGCTCTAGACCTATATTAATTGCAAATGAAATGTACATACACACCAGGAATTCTGATAAAATTATAATTTTTGTGGACTGTATATTAAAATTAATAAATGATTACATATACACTTTTATATAACAGAAGGAGAATTTATAATCATAACACTCACCAATTAGTCTGGAGATTACTGTGTATAATACTCAAAAACCTCCCTCTAACTAAATTTATGATGATAATACTGGCCAGAATTACGAACATAATTTAGATAGGTTATCTGAGGTTCCTGGAGCTGTCCTGTACATCGATTTAATGCAAAAATTATGCAGAAATGCACATCCAACAATTTCGGCTCCTATTTGAGAGGTGTAAGCCCAGTATAACCTCTAGAGCGATGAAAATTCTTCTTATTTTCACTAACGTTTTCTTGGCTCATTCAAAAACACAATGGCGATTCTCTGCTCCGGAAAATACATACAGTATTTTTCCACACTCATGGTCCTTCGAAAAACTTTAAAAACTGGAGTCTTTACAAAATATTTGAGTTACTGCAAGTACTCGGTGAAAGAGAGTGGTGAGTTAGGGCCAGCTGCCTCTCATAACTGCCTCTCAACAGTAAAATAGGAGTTAGTGCACTGTCTCTCAAACCATCATCTGTCCATTGAAAAACTAGCACCCATGCACACCCACTGCTCACCCAGGGACTCACAGGCAGCATAGAAAATGGGGCACCCAGCACTGCTCACCCTCAGTGTCACTACACAGTAACTTACCCAAGCATACATCCACAGTGCACCACCAACAGACTGTGGTCTTAGACCAGTTTGTCTGAATGAGTATGTTCTCTACATACAGTGTTTAGTGTTTATATACACTATATAATAATTTTAAAGGAGGTTTTATATTGAGTTTAAACTCAATATGTATGTATACGGATGATGTGTAAAGAATATGCATGTGTGATGTGTACAGCGTCTTACATAAGGGCAACTCAGCAGTATTCCAATTTGAGAAAGCATCACCAGCCCAGGATTTCAAGAGCCTGGATCAAGGTCCGGTCAGATGTACCCTTCAAGGTCACTGACCATACTGTCCTGCGGTCACTGGGTCAGTGAGACAGGCTGACAAATCACAACAAACACATTCACAGCTGTTCACTGCAGTGAAGTATTTAAACGCTAGTTAGTGTGTTCTTTTAGAAATTTATTTTAGTATTTCAAGTACAAGATGACTTCCTTAGGAACCCAATTTCAATCTTTGAAAACTAAAATTAATCAGATAGAAATTTTGATAACTGTCTGTGAAGGGATGTCCCAAAATGCAATAATTAATTTTGACGTTTTAGAGGCAAAACTAGATCTACTTACAAAACGTCTGAAGATAATTAATTCAGATTACGAATATGAAATTGCATTCCTACAGTCAAATTCCTCTCAAGTTGACATTCAGAATGTTTTGGTTACATTTAGTGATCAACAAGAATGGTGGGCAGAGGCACATTGTACCTGCCACAAAATTCTTTCACAAAAACATTGAACGATTAAATATTATGTTCAACAAACACAATTTCTTTTGTAGAGAAATTAGCAAAGGTTTGCAAGATATAGTTTCTTGTATGCAAGCAACGAGACATGATGATAAACCCACAAATCTTATTGTGGATACCAAACCTTCTACTCAGTATAAAAAGAGTATACCTACCCCCACTAAATCACCGAATGGGAAATCCCATGTAGGCACTTATCAAACTGTGAATGCAGTAGACAGTAAAAGAACTGTCCCACATAAACGTACTCCAAAATGTGTACTTTGTGATGGATCACATTGGGCACAGAATTGTATTCAATACACAACAATGGAGGACGGAAACACTTAGTGCTCAACAGCTGAAACGGCGCAGTAAGTGTTCAGGTGAATGCAAGGGAGGGAAATTCTCACTGAAGAAGTGTTTTAAACGCAAGAGTATGCATCATACAGCTTTATGCCCAAGCACCTATGCTGACCAACAGACGACTTCCACAGAAACCGGAAGTTACTAAACAACAGCATTTAACATAATGGATAAGTCTAAATCGACTGCTCTCCCAATAGCTCAAACTGAGTTATCTAATAAATTACACAAAACCAACACTATTTGAGCGAGGCTCTAAAAGGTCCTTCATAAGAAGAACAGTGTTACAGAAACTGAAAAAACAACCTCACTCTAAAGTACAGTTAGATATAGCTTGTTTTTTTCCAAAGTCCTAGTAAACAGGCATATGACCTAGCCAAATTCACTGAAGATGATTTGCCTAAGTCTGTGCAGATCAGGGGACTAAATGAAAAAGCTGCAGCTCTAAAGGCAGTCAAGGTCAAGTTACCCTGTCCAGACATACAGACAGACACTGTAATTCCAATTGGAAGTGATTATTATCACTGTTTTGTATAAATATTGTTCACTTGCTAAAACATCTGGAGGCCACAGAAATTATCATTACTGAAAGAAATGAATGAACCAGTTGATAAGTTGGTGAATTTAGATTGTGTAAATAAACCAAACCCACAAGAGTCTCAGACTTATATCCAGTATTTGGACACTGTCAGATAAGAAGATGGACAGTAATGGTTTAGGCTACAATGGAAATTAAATCCACCACATCTGCCCAGCAATTATCGCATGACTTTCGGACAAATGAGGTACAAATACACGAACTCAGGAAGAATCCTGAGCTTCTGACTGTATATGATAACATCATACAAGAACAGTTGAACAATAACTTCATTGAGGAAGTAATCAAAGACAAGTTGAAGACAAAAGCTCATTATCTCCCACACGACGGAGTCAGAAAGAATTCTGAAACCACTCCACTACGTGTTGTATACAATTGCAGCGCACGTGCTAATGAAGATGTAGCAAGTCATAATGACTGATGACTGGACTCTCACTAACTGAGAAGCTTGGAGACGTGCTTATGAAATTTCGCACAAATCCATATGCCTACACAGCTGATATTTCCAAAGCTTTCTTAAGAGTAGGCCTACGAGAAATAGATAGAGCTTATAGTCGATTCTTGTGACCTGAAAATCAACATGATTCTTAAAGTCCTGTGACAACATATTGTTTCAAGTCTGTTTTCTTTGGTGCAACATCCTCTCCATTCTTGCTAGAAGCTGGTCTAAATACACTTTTGAAGAAATCTGAAAGTCCCTTCAAAGTCCCCTTAAATAAAAGTTTTTATGTGGACAATCTTCAAGGAACTGTGAATAAAGAGGAGGACTTGAAATCTTTATACAGAGAAGCTAACATAGATATGGCAGATGCAAATATGCCTCTAAGGATGTGGAATACTAATTCAATTCAATTAAGGGAACGTATCAAACAAGATTTCCCTGAAGCTGAAATTCTTGATTGCAACAACATGCTGGGACTTAACTGGAACACACAGGAAGACACTTTGAGCCTTAAAGAAATGAACATTAAATCATGCAGTAGACTCACCAAAAGTAGTTTACTGTCAGAGGTATCACAATGTTTTGATCCTCTAGGACTTGTCTCACCAATCGCCATAAAACGTGAAATGCTGTGCTAGATGCATGGAAGCTCAAAATACGTTTGGATGAGAACTTGCCTCTAGAAATGAGTCAGGCATGGAATGATATATCCACGGAGATTAAACTTAATAAAACTAAATTCCCTAGACAAATAGGTCAAGAGGGAAACAAGGACACATTACATGTGTTCTGTGATGCGTCAACCAGAGGTTATGGCGCTGTAGCTTACATGAGTAATGCTGAAGATGTTTACTAATTACTTCAAAGGCCAGGGTAATACCCCTGAAGGTCAAAACAGTACCACAATTAGAATTGACAGCACTCTACATCGGTACAAAATTACCTGTCAATCTCAACAAAGTGTTTGATCATCTCTCTATTAAAAAAAAAAAAAAAAGCAGTGATCTGGAGTGATAATGAAGCAGTTCTCCAGCTGTTACGAAATAACAAGAGTAAGTTGGTCTTTGCACAAAATAGAGTAGCAGAAATAAGAGAACTGCAGAGAGACTTTCTCTTTCTCCACGTCTCTACACAAGAGAATACAGCTGACATGTGGTGTCTCACTCAAGAAATTTGCGGGTAATAAATTATGGCTCCACGGATCGAACTGGCCTTCTATTGGAAATAACTGGCGTCAGCAAAAAGCACACATTATGCGAGAAGAAACAATTTGCTTGAACACAGCAGAAATAATCTGCTTAAATATAACCGGCACACTAGAAATATTCATTGATTGATCTAGATATTCATTTTTGGGTATATTCTTAAGAGTTACAGCTCTTGTCTTCAAATTCATTAAAGGGATAAAGACTAATTTTCATTTTGCTGAACCCATCAAATACTGGCTAATACAAATACCACAAGATGTCTTCTCTACAGAGTACAATTTTCTGGAAACACACGAAAAATCCCCAAAGACACCTAATATGATTAATTCTTTAGGACTTTATCTCGACTCGGAAAAGATTATAAGATGTCGAGGAAACATTCTTCACTGCTTTGTGAAACAATATATATAATATTGATCCTAAAAAATCATTGGCTAACATAACTGATTATTATAAACGCATACAGTGTTACATGGTGGAGTAACTGACACACTTCGTCACATACGACGATCCTGCTGGATACCTCCAGCTCGACAAAGAATTAAAAGAACAAATAAGAGACTGCATTACTTGTCGTCACTTTGATATGTGATTATATCAGTAACCAGGTCCACCACTATATCCCGCTGAGCGAGTATGTCATGTCTCTCCATTTGAGGTGACAGGTGTAGATTACACTGGACCAATAATTTTAACTAAAACTGTTGGCATAGTTCCAATGAAGGTGTACATCTGTTTGTTCACCTGTGCTACGACTAGAGCAGTGCATCTAGAAACCTTTATCAAACTATTCAGAAGGTTTGCAGCCAGAAGGACGTGTCCCAGATTGATAATTTCAGACAATACAATGAACTTTGATGCTGGTGCTGCATATATGAGCATGATCTTTGATCAACCAGAGGTACAACAGAAGCCAAATCAAAGTAGTTGTTGTTAGAGACATATTCCTCCCAAGGCACCATGACAAGGCGAATTTTATGAAAGAATGGTAGGCGTTATAAAACGTTGTTTAAGAAAGATTCTTCATCGTCAGCAAATCAACTTAGAAGAATTTCGTACAGTCGTAACTGAAATAGAAAATGTAGTCAGCAACAGACCTCTAACTTATGTTACCGATGATCTGGACAATTTGGAAGTCAATGTCATTTACTCCATGGCAGAATGCTCGAACCAGTTCCTCCCATGAATGATAAAGAAATCGTGGAGGATCCTACTTATCTCGAACCTAAGCAATTCAGATGTAAATTCAAACACCTTAATAAAATGATTGAACGTTGGGAGAGAATTTGGCGAGAAGACTATTTCACCTCACAGGGAGAACACTTCTATGGTGCTGGTGTTCCTGAAAATCATACGTCCTTAAGACCAGATGACATAATGAAGATTGACAATGACTGGCCAAGGTCTCAATGGCCTCTTGGAAAAACAGTGACCATACATCGTGACGCAAATAAAGCCATCAGAACATTTGAAGTTTTGAGCAAAGTTATAGTGATTAAATGGATAATAGATAAACTACTGCAATTAGAATTACACAATGTTGAAAACAAACTTAGTGATTCTCTAGAAACCCCACAGACTAAAGTTAAGAAAAGACAATCAAAAGTGGTGGTGAGTGAGAAAATAATAATGATGTTAAGAGATGAATAGTTCACCTATGGCGAACTTTCGCCCACCACCCAGTGTGGAGAAATTTCTGCAGTAAAGTGGGAATCTCTCAGCCCTCTTAGTCCCCTTCAGCACTCTGAGGGACTTAACCCTCCAGGAAGGGTTTACCTTCCTGGTAAACAGATTTATGAGGAACATAGGTATGTACCATAGCATCATGAGGCACACCTTCCTCTCCTTGCTAGAGTTCTTGATCAACTATATACTGAAGGTTAAATGACAGTAATTACTCTTTTTACCCTTAGCAGGAAAATTAATAGAAATTCTGCACCCCACTATACCTACAAGTTGGGAATATTATGAATTTTAATATATAGTTAAACATCGGGAAACTTACCCTCATGTATTGAATACTGTTGCAATCTGTAGTAAGGAAGAAATATAAAGCTGAACTAAGTTACTATGTGCAGAGGGTGACTTGTGGGCGCTTGGGCAGGGCGACAAGCTAGGTTAAATTCAAATATCAGAGCATGTACATGTCACAATTACTGACTTTGTGTGGTAAACTCTGAAATATTGTCACTCTCCACTAGGAAAACTAAGGTTAATAAGAAACATGAGTGTGTCATCTGTGGTATAATCCCGATATGCGTAGTGTTGCAGTATGCATTCAGGTGTTATGAACTAAGGGAGATATCACCCTGTCGCGTAAAAACTGACCAAAGTGACTCTATCATCGATTGAGGAAATAACTACGCACTGTAGCAGCTTACTCAAGACATCAGTACCGGGGCCATACTTCCCCTACAACAAACCAAGGGAAATTGGGTTTAGTTACAATGTAAGTCCAACCGTGCCCACAACCTAATTACGTTAGTTGAAGCTAATAGGGAGAAGTGAGATTTTAACTGGAATTTACCAATAGATCTCACGATAAGCGGGGGATTCACCCAGAACTAAGTAAGTATCATTACGCATTTCAGATGATAATGAAATGCTGAGATATACGTTCCTTTGGGACAAATTATATGAAAACAAACTTGTTAGTCCACAGTTACTGTGTTACAGTGGAACTGCACCCCAAAGGGATGTCCAGGGAAATATTGCTGGACATCGTCCTGTTAACAGTTCAGTACCAATTGCTATATGTTGTTTCATTCAGGAAAGGGTACTTATCTAACCAGTTCTCCTAATTGGGTCCCTAATTTTTTTTTATCCTCATCGCCTTACACTCTCCTATATTCACTTTTAATTTTCTTCTTGAACACATCCACCAGCCTCTGCAACTTCTTTTCAGAATCTCTCAAAAACAGTGTCTTCAGCAAAGTGCAACTGTGACAACTCCCAGTTTGTGTTAGATTTTTTATTTTTTAACCCCACACCTCTTGCCAACACTTGAACATTCTCTTCTCTTTCAGTCCCATCAATAAATATATTGAACAACCATGGTGACATCACACATCCTTGTCTAAGGCCTACTTTTACTGAGAAATAATCTCCCTCTCTCCTACATATTCTAACTAGAGAATCACTCTCCTCATAAAAACTCTTCACTGCTTTCAATAACCTACCTCCTATTCCATACATTTGCAACATCTGCCATATTGCGTCCCTATACACAATGTCATACGCCTTTTCCAAATCCACAAATGCCACAAAAACCTTTTTACCCTTATCTAAATACTGTTCACTTATATGTTTCACTGAAAAAACTTGGTCTACACTCCTCTCAAGCGCTCCTAAATATATATATATATATATATATATATATATATATATATATATATATATATATATATATATTATATATATATATATATATATATATATTATATATATATATATATATATATATATATATATATATATATATATATATATATATATATATATATATATATATATATATATATATATATATATACATATATACACACACACATGAATTACCTGGAGTTTACCTGGAGAGAGTTCCGGGGGTCAACGCCCCCGCGGCGCGGTCTGTGACCAGGCCTCCTGGTGGACCAGAGCCTGATCAACCAGGCTGTTGCTGCTGGCTGCACGCAAACAAACGTACGAGCCACAGCCCGGCTGATCAGGAACTGACTTTAGGTGCTTGTCCAGTGCCAGCTTGAAGACTGCCAGGGGTCTGTTGGTAATCCCCCTTATGTGTGCTGGGAGGCAGTTGAACAGTCTCGGGCCCCTGACACTTATTGTATGGTCTCTTAACGTGCTAGTGACACCCCTGCTTTTCATTGGGGGGATGGTGCATCGTCTGCCAAGTCTTTTGCTTTCGTAGTGAGTGATTTTCGTGTGCAAGTTCGGTACTAGTCCCTCTAGGATTTTCCAGGTGTATATAATCATGTATCTCTCCCTCCTGCGTTCCAGGGAATACAGGTTTAGGAACCTCAAGCGCTCCCAGTAATTGAGATGTTTTATCTCCGTTATGCGCGCCGTGAAAGTTCTCTGTACATTTTCTAGGTCGGCAATTTCACCTGCCTTGAAAGGTGCTGTTAGTGTGCAGCAATATTCCAGCCTAGATAGAACAAGTGACCTGAAGAGTGTCATCATGGGCTTGGCCTCCCTAGTTTTGAAGGTTCTCATTATCCATCCTGTCATTTTTCTAGCAGATGCGATTGATACAATGTTATGGCCCTTGAAGGTGAGATCCTCCGACATAATCACTCCCAGGTCTTTGACGTTGGTGTTTCGCTCTATTTTGTTCCAGAATTTGTTTTGTACTCTGATGAAGATTTAATTTCCTCATGTTTACCATATCTGAGTAATTGAAATTTCTCATCGTTGAACTTCATATTGTTTTCTGTAAGCCCACTGAAAGATTTGGTTGATGTCCGCCTGGAGTCTTGCAGTGTCTGCAATGGAAGTCACTGTCATGCAGATTCGGGTGTCATCTGCAAAGGAAGACACGGTGCTGTGGCTGACATCCTTGTCTATGTCGGATATGAGGATGAGGAACAAGATGGGAGCGAGTACTGTGCCTTGTGGAACAGAGCTTTTCACCGTAGCTGCCTCGGACTTTCTCTGTTGACGACTACTCTCTGTGTTCTGTTAGTGAGGAAATTATAGATCCATCGACCGACTTTTCCTGTTATTCCTTTAGCACGCATTTTGTGCGCTATTACGCCATGGTCACACTTGTCGAAGGCTTTTGCAAAGTCTGTATATATTACATCTGCATTCTTTTTGTCTTCTAGTGCATTTAGGACCTTGTCGTAGTGATCCAATAGTTGAGACAGACAGGAGGGACCTGTTCTAAACCCATGTTGCCCTGGGTTGTGTAACTGATGGGTTTCTAGATGGGTGGTGATCTTGCTTCTTGGGACCCTTTCAAAGATTTTTATGATATGGGATGTTAGTGCTATTGGTCTGTAGTTCTTTGCTGTTGCTTTACTTCCCCCTTTGTGGAGTGGGGCTATTTCTGTTGTTTTTAGAAAATGTGGGACGCCCCCCGTGCCGTGCTCCCTCTCCATGGGAGGAAAAGTCGTATGGGGTTCTTGCAGTTTTTAGAACACAGAGTTCCAGAGTTTACCCTGGGGCAAGTGCATGGGCATTCATTTATCGCCTGTTCGAAGTTATTTGGCGTCGGGATAAATCGGTAGGTTTTGGGGGTTTAAATAAAAATTTTGTGGCTCTTCAAAAAAAAATTAAAATTTTGTTCTTCGATCTAGTCTGGTTAGCTGCTTGCTAAAAACTGGTCATATTGGAATTTGAGTAGCTCACTCATTTCCTTGCTGTCTCTGTGTAGGACCCTTTTTTTAAGTAGGGGCCCAAAAAGGAAACTTTGTTTCTTTTGATTTGGCTAGGGGAAGAATACTTTGGGGTTTCTTTTGATTTCATTATGGCTTTTGTTTCCCGCGATTCCCGACTCCTAAAGGGTTTTTTCTTAAGTTCGATGTTGTTTCTTGACCGTTTCCCTACCATTTCGATATATTGACCTCTTTTAGCCGCTCTGTTATTCTTTTCCGCGCCTGTAAAAAGGGAGCGCCCGTCTCTTTCTATTTTTCATCTACTCCTCCTTTTTTTAGAGGGAAAAAGCCTTGTGAAATTATGCCCCCGAGTTAATCTTTCAGGCATAAATTTGGGGGCTGTGTTGCTTTGTATATTTCCCAGCTTATATCGGTTAGGACTTGGTTTACTTGGTCCCACTTTATGTTTTTGTTATTGAAGTTGAATTTGGTGAATGCCCCTCGTGACTAGTCTCATTATGTCGGTTTGGGGCTCCGCGCATACATGTCTGAACCTCAATTATGTTGTGATCTGAGTAATTGTTTTTGATATGGTGACATTTCTTATCAGATCATCATTTTTTAGTGAAGATGAGGTCTAGTGTATTCCCCAGTCTAGTAGGCTCTATTATTTGCTGGTTTAAATTGAATTTTGTGCAGAGATTTAAAAGCTCGTGTGAGTGTGAGTTTTCATTAGAGCGCCTCCGGGTTTGTTATTACTCCCAATATTATTTGCTATATTCCTCCATTTTAGGTGCCTTAGTTGAAATCCCCCAGGAGCAAGTTGTTGGGTGCAGGAGCTGGAAGATTTTCCAGACAGTGGTCAATTTTTAACAGCTGTTCCTGGAATTGTTTAGGATGTTGCATCCGGGGCTTGTAGACTACCACAATGACTAGGTTTTGGTTCTCGACCTGTACTGCTAAAATTTCCACTACATCATTTGAGGCATTAAGCAGTTCTGTGCAAACAAGTGACTCTGCAATGTACAGGCCAACCCCCCCTTTTGCCTGTTCACTCTGTCACATATGTATAGGTTGTAACCTGGGATCCATATTTCGTTGTCCAAGTGATCCTTTATGTGGGTCTCAGTGAAAGCCGCGAACATTGCCTTTGCCTCTGCAAGCAGTCCACGGATGAAAGGTATTTTGTTGTTTGTTGCTGGCTTTAGACCCTGTATATTTGCTAAGAAGAATGTTATCGGACTGGTGGCATTGTATGTCCGAGATCGCTTGAACTGTTGCATAAAAACGGGTATTAAGTCTGAAGTAACACATACAGAGTCTGTTTGGATAGAATTTTCAGAGGGGCATGAAAAACTGATTTTAGGAGTGATATACCGTCCCCCAAACTTAGATAGGGACCAAGGGAAACTACTATGGGAGGAAATAGTTAAGGCCACAAGGCACGATAATGTAGTAATTCTAGGAGACTTTAACTTTAGTCATATTGATTGGAATTTCTTGACTGGGAATTTAGAATCATACGACTTCTTAGAAGTATTTCAGGATTGTTTTTTGAAGCAGTTTGTGACAGAACTACAAGGGGAAATAACCTGCTTGACTTAGTTATGGCAAACAAAAGAATCCCCTTTTTAATAATTTAGAAATTTCAGAGGAACTGGGGGCTAGCGACCACAAATCAATTACATTTAGCATTGAATGGAAGTACGATAGTAGCGATAACTCAGTAACAGTCCCCGATTTTCGCTTAGCAGATTACGATGGGCTTAGAGAACACTTATCATCTGTTGACTGGGGTAACGAAGAGAGCTATCAATATGACAGTTTTCTGAACACTATACATGCTGCTCAAAGGCGTTTTTTCCCCTATAAAAATTAGATTTAAATTAAAAAAAGGGCCCAAAAAAGGATGGGAAAAATAGGCTCAAAATCTACTGGGGGATAAGAAAGGAATTTATAGGCGTATCAAAAAGAGGTGAGGGTCATTTTTATGAAACAGGTTTTATTGACTTTTAAAAGGGAAAATTAAAAAAAGGGGTAAGAAAAGCTAAAAGGGAACCCTTTTTAATTTAAAATTGCTAGGGGTTTTTAAAACTAACCCAAAAAATTTTTTCCGGTTCTTTTAGAACAAAAAATTAGAGATAAGATAGGTCACCCCCCTTTAAAAAAAACATGGGGACCTTATGACAAAGAGAAGGGGAAATTTTGCTTGATTTTTTAAAAAATTTTTTTTCTCTCAGGGTTTTTTCAAGGAAAGGGCATAACAATATTTTTGAATTAATTTTTTTCAGTGGGTAGAAGAAAAATAAATTATGTAACATCACAGGGCACTAGTGGGGATGGTTGTGAGGCAGGTTTTGACAGACTGAAGCAAAATAAGTGGGGGCCCGGGCCTGATGAGGTTTTTTCAAGGGTTCTTAAGGAATGCAAAATGGAACTCTGTGAACCATTAACTAATATTTTTAATTTATCTCTTCAAACAGGTGTAGTGTCTGATATGTGGAAGATGGCTAATGTAACTCCTATTTTTAAAACAGGGGACAAGTCGTTACCGTCAAATTACCGCCCAATAAGCCTGACCTCAATTGTAGGCAAATTACTAGAGTCAATTATAGCTGAGATTATAAGAAGCCATCTCGATAAGCATAGCTTGATTAATGATACTCAGCATGGATTCACAAGAGGCCGGTCTTGTCTAACTAATTTATTAACTTTCTTCAGTAAAGCTTTTGAGGCTGTTGACCACAATAAAGAATTTGATATTATTTACTTAGATTTTAGTAAGGCTTTTGATAGAGTTCCGCACCATAGACTGTTAAAGAAAGTGGCAGCTCATGGCATTGGGGGAAAAGTGCTCTCGTGGATCGAGTCATGGCTCACAGACAGGAAGCAGAGAGTGTCCATAAATGGGGTTAAATCCGAGTGGGGATCTGTAACAAGTGGCGTTCCACAGGGATCAGTCTTGGGCCCGTTGTTGTTTATAATATATATCAATGATCTTGATGAGGGAATTACTAGTGATATGAGCAAATTCGCCGATGACACAAAGATAGGTAGGATAATTGATTCAAACGTAGATGTTAGGGAACTTCAGGAGGATTTAAACAAACTTTATTCTTGGTCAGAAAAGTGGCAGATGCAGTTCAATGTAGATAAATGCAAGGTTCTGAAGCTTGGGAGTGCCCATAACCCTAGTACTTATAAATTAAATGATGTAGAACTTAGCCATACAGATTGCGAAAAGGACTTGGGGGTTATGGTGAGCAGCAACCTTAAACCAAGACAGCAATGCCTAAGCGTACGTAATAAGGCAAATAGATTACTGGGATTTATATCAAGAAGTGTAAGCAACAGAAGTCCAGAGGTCATACTGCAGCTTTATACATCATTAGTAAGGCCTCACCTAGATTATGCAGCTCAGTTCTGGTCTCCGTATTACAAAGTGGACATAAATTCGTTAGAAAACATTCAGCGTAGGATGACTAAATTAATACATAGCATCAGAAATCTTCCTTATGAAGAAAGATTGAAGACTCTTAAGTTACATTCACTTGTTAGACGAAGAATGAGGGGAGAACCTGATCGAAGTGTATAAGTGGAAGATAGGTATTAATAAAGGGGATATTAATAAGGTCTTGAGGATGTCTCTCCAAGAGAGAACGCGCAGTAATGGATTTAAATTAGATAAGTTTAGATTTAGAAAGGACATAGGAAAGTATTGGTTTGGGAATAGGGTAGTTGATGAGTGGAACAGTCTACCTAGTTGGGTTATTGAAGCTGGGACTTTGGGTAGTTTCAAATCTAGGTTGGATAAGTACATGAGTGGGAGGGGTTGGATTTGAGTGGGACTTTCACATCAGAGCTTATTTCTTGGGTGGCATTGAAAATTGGGTTGGGCAAATGTTTTGTTAGTGGGAAGAATTGTAAAGGACCTGCCTAGTATGGGCCAGCAGGCCTCCTGCAGTGTTCCTCCTTTCTTATGTTCTTATGTTCTTATGTATTGTTGGTACTGGGGGGGGGATTTTTTTCCGGCATTAGTATCTGTATCTGTTTGTTTGGAGTGGAGGCCATCGACTGTGGTTCCACTCCAGGAATGACTGGATTTGGTGTACGATTTCTGCCATTTCCTGCCAGTTTTTTTTCCTTCCTGGCACTAAAAACCTCTCCGCTAGGAAACGCACATCTTCACTGAAATGCGTAGGGAGTTACTGGTCAGAGAAATAGCAAACATCGAACTTAAGCTGAAGGAATCTTATTGGAGTCAGGAATCGCGGGAAGAACTAAAAGCAATAAATGAAATCGAAAGAAACCCAAAGTATTTCTTTTCCTATGCCAAATCAAAGTCGAAAACAACGTCCAGTATTGGGCCCCTACTTAAACAAGATGGGTCCTACACAGATGACAGCAAGGAAATGAGTGAGCTACTCAAGTTCCAATATGACTCAGTTTTTAGCAAGCCGCTAACCAGACTGAGAGTCGAAGATCAAAATGAATTTTTTATGAGAGAGCCACAGAACTTGGTTAACACAAGCCTATCTGATGTTATCCTGACGCCAAATGACTTCGAACAGGCGATAAATGACATAATGACATGCCCATGCACTCTGCCCCAGGGCCAGACTCATGGAACTCCGTGTTCATCAAGAACTGCAAGAAGCCCCCATCACGAGCCTTTACCATCCCATGGAGAGGGAGCATGGACACGGGGGTCGCCCCACAGTTACTAAAAACACCAGACATAGCCCCACTCCACAAAGGGGGCAGTAAAGCAATAGCAAAGAACTACAGACCGATAGCACTAACATCCCATATCATAAAAAACTTTGAAAGGGTCCTAAGAAGCAAGATCGCCACCCCTCTAGAAACCCATCAATTACACAACCCAGGGCAACATGGGTTTAGAGCAGGTCTCTGTCTCAACTATTGGATCACTACGACAAGGTCCTAGATGCACTAGAAGACAAAGAGAATGCAGATGTAATATATACAGACTTTGCAAAAGCCTTCGACAAGTGTGACCATGGCGTAATAGCGCACAAAATGCGTGCTAAATGAATAACAGGAAAAGTTGGTAGATGGATCTATAATTTCCTCACAAACACAACACAGAGAGTAGTCGTCAACAGAGTAAAGTCCGAGGCGGCTACGGTGAAAAGCTCTGTTCCACAAGGCACAGTACTCGCTCCCATCTTGTTTATCATCCTCATATCTGACTTAGACAAGGATGTCAGCCACAGCACCTTGTCTTCCTTTGCAGATGACACCCGAATCTGCATGACAGTGTCTTCCATTGAAGACACTGCAAGCCTCCAGGCGGACATCAACCAAATCTTTCAGTGTGCTCCAGAAAACAATATGAAGTTCAATGATGAGAAATTTCAATTACTCCGATATGGTAAACACGAGGAAATTAAAACTTCATCAGAATACAAAACAAATTCCGGCCACAAAATAGAGCGAAAAACCAATATCAAAGACCTGGAAGTGATCATGTCGATGGATCTCACTTTCCATTGTATCAATCGCATCTGCTAGAAAAATGACAGGATGGATAATGAAAACCTTCAAAACTAGGGAGGCCAAGCCCATGATGACACTCTTCAGGTCGCTTGTTCTATCTAGGCTGGAATATTGCTGCACACTAACAGCACCTTTCAAGGCAGGTGAAATTGCTGACCTAGAAAATGTACAGAGAACCTTCACGGCGAGCATAATGGAGATAAAACACCTCAGTTACTAGGAGCGCTTGAAGCTCCTGAACCTGTATTCCCTGGAATGCAGGCGGGAGAGATACATGATTATATACACCTGGAAAATCCTAGAGGGACTAGTACCGAACTTGCACACGAAAATCACTTGCAACGAAAGCAAAAGACTTGGCAGACGATGCAACATCCCCCCAATGAAAAACAGGGGTGTCACTAGCACGTTAAGAGACAATACAATAAGTGACAGGTGCCCGAGACTGTTCAACTGCCTCCCAGCATACATAAGGGGGATCACCAATAGACCCCTGGCAGTCTTCAAGCTGGCACTGGACAAGCACCTAAAGTCGGTACCTGACCAGCCGGGCTGTGGCTTGTATGTTGGATTGCGTGCAACCAGCAGTAACAGCCTGGTTGATCAGGCTCTGATCCACCAGGAGGCCTTGTCACAGACCCGGCCGCGGGGGCGTTGGACCCCTCGGAACTCTCTCCAGGTAAACTCCAGGTAAACTTAAGGCAAATTTTCATTAAACGCACACATTCACTACTAAATGCATAGCCGCTACTAAACGCACACCTTCACTACTAAGCAAACATCTTCACTCTGTTTTGCAAGACAGTACTCGCTCCCATCTTGTTTCTCATCCTCATATCTGACATAGACAAGGATGTTAGCCACAGCACCGTGTCTTCCTTTGCAGATGACACACGAATCTTCATGACAGCCACAAATTCCAGCCACAAAATAGAGCGAAAAACAACGTCAAAAACCTGAGATTGAACATGTCGGAGGATCTCACCTTCAAGGACCATAACACCGTATCAATCGCATCTGCTAGAAAAATGACAGGACTGATAATGAGAATCTTCAAAACTAGGGATGCCAATCCCATGATGACTCTTTTCAGGTCGCTTCTTCTATCTAGGCTGAAATATGTTGCACATTAACAGCATCTTTCAGAGCAGGTGAAATTGCTGACCTAGAAAATGTACAGAGAACCATCATAGCACGCATAACGGAGATAAAACACCTCAATTAGAGGGATATTCGCTGCCTGACCTCGGTAGAGTGCGGTTGTGCTTTGCACCCCTCTGCTGTTTTCAGGCGAGCTACCTTGTACCAACATGGCGCTGAGTGTGAGGAGGCGCATAAACAACATCGGGATAGAGCTGCTTCGTGGGGCAATTTCACCCTCTTCAGCACAGGTGTTACTCCCGACCATCATTAGGGAGACGTATGGTATCCAGGACGATTAGGTGTATGGTGTTGCCCTGAATGGGGCATACAGATTCTTAGTCAAACTGAATTCCACGTCCGTGTACGAGTCTTTGGTGACGAGATTCCAAGACGTGAGTCTTGACGCAACTCCAGCTGTGAAGGTGCGTTTGATCGACGTATCTCGCCACTTTACGTGGGTTAAGATTCGTAATGTCCCATTTGAGGCAGATGAGGCTGACATCAGGTGTGTTTTCGAGGCATATGGGACTGTACATCTAGCTCAACAGGGCAAGTGGACGGCTGGTGCTTACATGGGCCGTCTGGAGGGAACCTTTTCCATGAAGATGACTGAGACATCCCATACCGTCTTACGTCGTGTTGGAGGACTTCAGGATGCAAGTTATGGTATCGTACGTCTGACAGAGACTTACGGGCTGGTTTTGTGGGGGTGTGCGACCATTTGGCGGCAGCGTGTGTGAAGCTGAGGAGGGCGCCTGCACAAACTAGTGCAGCACCAGTTACCAGTGTGGTAGCTGTTGTTGAGAGCCCCGCACGAAAGCAAGGGCTTGGGCGCTTGTGGAGTCAAGTGGTAGAGGATCCCATAGAGGAGATGGTGTGTGTGAGGCAGCTGTGGCATAACAGGAACTGTTACTAGGCAGGAAAAAGTGCAGAAGTGCAAGTGCAGAGGGGTTTCAGGCTCTCGAGAAGAGCTTCAGGAAGTGTTGAGGACATTGACGCCGCCTGCTGAGGATATTGTTTCCTGGCTGGTGAGAGGCACGGCATTTTTGGAAATTGTTGATAAAAACCTGGGGGGGATGAGGGCC
>NC_069436.1:36879473-36898266 GCF_026875155.1 Cherax quadricarinatus | reverse complement strand
TTTTTAAAAATAGGAGTTACATTCCCTCTTCCAATTCAAAATACCCTGTTTAAAGAGAAAAATTAAAAATTATTTAAAGGGTTCACAGAGTTCCATTTTCCCTTCCTTAAAAAACCCTTAAAAAACCTCATCAGGCCCGGCGACTTTTTTTGCTTAGCTGTCTATCTCCCTCACAACCATCTCATATGCTGTGAGTTACTAATTTACTTCTTCTACCCCACTGTAAAAATTAATTACTGGAATATTGTAGTGTTTCCGGTAAAACTGAGGAAAATATTTTTTTAAAATCAAGAAAAATTTCATTCCTTTGCGTAAGGTCCCCTAGTTTTTTTAAAAGGGGGCCCTTCTTATCTTAACTTTTGTTCTATAGACCAAAAAAAAAATTTTTTGGTTTGTTTTAGAATCCCTGCAATTTTTTTCATGCCCCTTTTAGCTTTTTTACCCCCTTTTAAATGTCCCTCTTAAATTCAATTTTACTGTTTCATAAGATGCCCCCTCCCCTCTTTTGATCCCCTATAAATTCCTTTTTTTTCCCTAGTAGATATTTGAGCATTTTCATCCATTTTTTTTCATTTTATTTTTTAAAATTTCTTTATATGGGAAAAAAAAAAAAAGCTCTTTAGCGCATGTATAGTGTTCAAAAAAAACTGTAAATTTTGATAGCTCTCTTCGTTCCCCCCATACAGATGATAAGTGTTCTCTAAGCCCACGTAATTGCTAAGCGAAATTGGGGACTGTTACTGAGTTATCGCTACATCTTTACTTCCATTCAATCAAAATGAAATTTGATTTGTGGTGCTAGCACCCATTCCTTGAAATTTCAAAATTATTAACAAGGGATTATTGTTTGCCATAACTAAGTCAAGCGGGGTTATTTCCCTTGTAGGTTCTGTACAAACTGTTCAAAAAAATCCTGAAATACTTCTAAAAAGTCGTAGATTCAAAATTTCCCCAGTCAAAAAACCCCAATCAAAAGGGATAAATTTAAAGTCTCCTAAAATTTAAATTAGTGCCTTTTGGGGCCCTTTAATTTTTTCCTCCCTAGTAGTTTCCCTTGGCCCCTATCAATTTTGGGGGACGGTTTTATCACCCCTAAAATCAGTTTTTCATGCCCTCTGAAAATTTTATCCAAACAGACTCTGTATTTTTACTTCGATTAATACCCGTTTTTATGCAACGTTCAAGCGTTTCCGGACTACAATGCCCCCAGCCCGAAAAACATTTTCTTAAAAATATACAGGGTTAAAGCCAGCAACAAACAACAAATATTTTTATCCTGGACTGTTCAAGGCAAAGGGCAATGTTCGCGGTTTTCCTGAGACCACATAAAGGATATTGGACAACGAAATATGGATCCCGGTTACAACTATCAAAAGTGACGAGTAAACGGCAAAAGGGGGGTTGGCCTGACATTGAGAGTCATTGTTTCCAGAACTGCTTAATGCCTAAAATGAGTAGGGGAAAATTTTTAGCAGTACGGTCGAAAACCCAAACCTATCATTGGGGGGTTTTCTACAAGCCCCCGGATGCAACACCCTTGCAATTCCAGGAAAGCTGTTAAAAATGCCCATGTCTGGAAAATTTCCAGCCCTGCCCCAACAACTTTGCTCCTGGGGGATTTCAACTTTTTGGCACCTAAAATGGGGGAATATAGCAAATAAATTGTTGCGAATAAAACCCGGAGGCAGCTCTAAGAAAACTCCATCCAGAGCTTTTAAATCTTGCAAAATTCAATTTAAACCAGCAAAAAAATGAGCCCACTAGATGGGGAAAACACTAGACTCACTTCACTAACAATGATGATTTTGTAAAAATGTCCTATCAAAAAAAATATCTCAGATCACAACAAAATTGAGGTTAGACATGTAGGCGGACCCCAAACCGACATAATGAACTAGTCCCCGGGGAGCATCCCCCAAAAATTCAAAACCTTCAAAACAAAACATAAAGTGGGCCAAGTAAAAAAAGTCCAACCCAATTTAAACTGGGGAAAATATATAAGCAACACAGACCCCAACTTTTGCCTAGAAAGATTTAAATCGGTGGCCTAGATGATCACAGGCTTATTCCCTAAGAAAAAGGGGGATAGATGTTTTAAAAAGAAAAGAAAGGGGGCTCCCTTTACAGGGGACGGAAAAAAAATAACAGAGCGGCTAAAAGAGGGGCAATTATCTGAAAAGCGGGGGGGACACGGTCAGGAAATGCAAGATCGAACTTTGCTAAAAAAAATCCTTTAGGAGTCAGGAATCGCGGGGAAAAACTAAAAAAACCATAATGAAATCGAAAGAACCCAAGTATTTTTCCCTATCCAAATCAAAATCGAGAAAACGTCCGTATTGGGCCCCCACTTAAACAAAATGGCCACACAGTGAAAAACAAGGAAATGAGTGAGCTACTCAAGTTTTTTTCCCAAAATGACCAGTTTTTGCAAGCAGCTAACCAGATGAGAGTGAAGATCAAAATTAATTTTTTATGAGAGAGCCCCAAAAAATTTTATTAAAAAACAAGCCTATCGGGTTTCCTGCGCCAAATAACTTCGAACAGGCGTTTTAAATGACTTTCCCAGGGCATCTCCCGGGGGGGGTTTAAATTTCATGGAACTCTGTGTTCATCAAAAAACTCCCAAAACCCCCTTTATCACGAGCCTTTTCCATCCAGGGGAAGAGGGGCAGGGGACACGGGGGTCGTCCACAGTTACTAAAAACAACAGACATAGCCCCACCCACAAAGGGGGAAAATTAAAAGCAACAGAAAGAAATACAGCCCAAATAGCACTAACTTCCCAAAACAAAAAAATCTTTGAAAGGGCCCCAAAGAAGCAAGATAAACCACCCACTAAAAAACCCCATCAGTTACAAAAACCCCAGGGCAACGGGGGTTTTAGAAAGGTCCCCCTGTCGGGCTAAAAAATATTGGTCACTACGACAAGGCCCTAAATGCCCCTAGAAGAAAAAAAGAATCCCAGATTTAAAAATAAACAGATTTTTGAAAAACCCCTTTCGAAAAGTTTTGACCATGGCGTAATTGGGGCACAAAAAGCTGCTAAAGGAATAACAGGAAAAGTCGGTCGATGGATCTATAATTTCCCCCCTAACAGAACACAGGAGTAGTCGTCAAAGGGGAAAGTCCGACAGCTAGGTGAAAAACTCTGTTCCAAAGGGACGTACTTCGCTCCCAAACTTGTTTTCCCCATCCCATATCCACATAGACAAGGGTTGCAGCCACAGCAAACCCTGTCTTCCCTTTTCAGATGACACCCGAATTGCATGACAGTGACTTCCATTGCAGACCTGCAAGACTCCAGCGGACCCTCAAAACCCAAAACTTTCAGTGGGTTACAGAAAACAATATGAAGTTCAACGTAGAAATTTTTAAATTTCCCCAGATAAAAGGTAAACAGAGGAAAAATTTTTTTTTCTTTAAGTTTCAAAACCCAAAATTTTGGAAAAAAATAGAGCGAAAAAACCCAACGTCAAAGACCTGGAGTGATTATGTCGGAGGATCTCACCTTCAAGGGCCATAACATTGTATCAATCGCATCTGCTAGAAAAATGACAGGATGGATAATGAGAACCTTCAAAACTAGGGAGGCCAAGCCCATGATGACACTCTTCAGGTCACTTGTTCTATCTAGGCTGGAATATTGCTGCACACTAACAGCACCTTTCAAGGCAGTTGAAATTGCCGACCTAGAAAATGTACAGAGAACTTTCACGGCGCGCATAACGGAGATAAAACATCTCAATTACTGGGAGCGCTTGAGGTTCCTAAACCTGTATTCCCTGGAACGCAGGAGGGAGAGATACATGATTATATACACCTGGAAAATCCTAGAGGGACTAGTACCGAACTTGCACACGAAAATCACTCACTACGAAAGCAAAAGACTTGGCAGACGATGCACCATCCCCCCAATGAAAAGCAGGGGTGTCACTAGCACGTTAAGAGACCATACAATAAGTGTCAGGGGCCCGAGACTGTTCAACTGCCTCCCAGCACACATAAGGGGGATTACCAACAGACCCTGGCAGTCTTCAAGCTGGCACTGGACAAGCACCTAAAGTCTGTTCCTGATCAGCCGGGCTGTGGCTCGTACGTTTGTTTGCGTGCAGCCAGCAGCAACAGCCTGGTTGATCAGGCTCTGGTCCACCAGGAGGCCTGGTCACAGACCGCGCCGCGGGGGCGTTGACCCCCGGAACTCTCTCCAGGTAAACTCCAGGTAAGTCATTGTGTGTGTGTATATATGTATATATATATATATATATATATATATATATATATATATTATATTTATATATATATATATATATATATATATATACTTATATATATATATATATATATATATATATATATATATATATATAATATATATATATATATATATATATATATTATATATATATATATATATATATATATATATATTTAGGAGCGCTTGAGAGGAGTGTAGACCAAGTTTTTTCAGTGAAACATATAAGTGAACAGTATTTAGATAAGGGTAAAAAGGTTTTTGTGGCATTTGTGGATTTGGAAAAGGCGTATGACATTGTGTATAGGGACGCAATATGGCAGATGTTGCAAATGTATGGAATAGGAGGTAGGTTATTGAAAGCAGTGAAGAGTTTTTATGAGGAGAGTGATCTCTAGTTAGATATGTAGGAGAGAGGGAGATTATTTCTCAGTAAAAAGTAGGCCTTAGACAAGGATGTGTGATGTCACCATGGTTGTTCAATATATTTATTGATGGGACTGAAAGAGAAGAGAATGTTCAAGTGTTGGCAAGAGGTGTGGGGTTAAAAAATAAAAAATCTAACACAAACTGGGAGTTGTCACAGTTGCACTTTGCTGAAGACACTGTTTTTGAGAGATTCTGAAAAGAAGTTGCAGAGGCTGGTGGATGTGTTCAAGAAGAAAATTAAAAGTGAATATAGGAGAGTGTAAGGCGATGAGGATAAAAAAAATTAGGGACCCAATTAGGAGAACTGTTAGATAAGTACCCTTTCCTGAATGAAACAACATATAGCAATTGGTACTGAACTGTTAACAGGACGATGTCCAGCAATATTTCCCTGGACATCCCTTTGGGGTGCAGTTCCACTGTAACACAGTAACTGTGGACTAACAAGTTTGTTTTCATATAATTTGTCCCAAAGGAACGTATATCTCAGCATTTCATTATCATCTGAAATGCGTAATGATACTTACTTAGTTCTGGGTGAATCCCCCGCTTATCGTGAGATCTATTGGTAAATTCCAGTTAAATCTCACTTCTCCCTATTAGCTTCAACTAACGTAATTAGGTGTGGGCACGGTTGGACTTACATTGTAACTAAACCCAATTTCCCTTGGTTTGTTGTAGGGGAAGTATGGCCCCGGTACTGATGTCTTGAGTAAGCTGCTACAGTGCGTAGTTATTTCCTCAATCGATGATAGAGTCACTTTGGTCAGTTTTTACGCGACAGGGTGATATCTCCCTTAGTTCATAACACCTGAATGCATACTGCAACACTACGCATATCGGGATTATACCACAGATGACACACTCATGTTTCTTATTAACCTTAGTTTTCCTAGTGGAGAGTGACAATATTTCAGAGTTTACCACACAAAGTCAGTAATTGTGACGTGTACATGCTCTGATATTTGAATTTAACCTAGCTTGTCGCCCTGCCCAAGCGCCCACAAGTCACCCTCTGCACATAGTAACTTAGTTCAGCTTTATATTTCTTCCTTACTACAGATTGCAACAGTATTCAATACATGAGGGTAAGTTTCCCGATGTTTAACTATATATTAAAATTCATAATATTCCCAACTTGTAGGTATAGTGGGGTGCAGAATTTCTATTAATTTTCCTGCTAAGGGTAAAAAGAGTAATTACTGTCATTTAACCTTCAGTATATAGTTGATCAAGAACTCTAGCAAGGAGAGGAAGGTGTGCCTCATGATGCTATGGTACATACCTATGTTCCTCATAAATCTGTTTACCAGGAAGGTAAACCCTTCCTGGAGGGTTAAGTCCCTCAGAGTGCTGAAGGGGACTAAGAGGGCTGAGAGATTCCCACTTTACTGCAGAAATTTCTCCACACTGGGTGGTGGGCAAAGTTCGCCATAGGTGAACTATTCATCTCTTAACATCATTTATTATTTTCTCACTCACCACCACTTTTGATTGTCTTTTCTTAACTTTAGTCTGTGGGGTTTCTAGAGAATCACTAAGTTTGTTTTCAACATTGTGTAATTCTAATTGCAGTAGTTTATCTATTATCCATTTAATCACTATAACTTTGCTCAAAACTTCAAATGTTCTGATGGCTTTATTTGCGTCACGATGTATGGTCACTGTTTTTCCAAGAGGCCATTGAGACCTTGGCCAGTCATTGTCAATCTTCATTATGTCATCTGGTCTTAAGGACGTATGATTTTCAGGAACACCAGCACCATAGAAGTGTTCTCCCTGTGAGGTGAAATAGTCTTCTCGCCAAATTCTCTCCCACGTTCAATCATTTTATTAAGGTGTTTGAATTTACATCTGAATTGCTTAGGTTCGAGATAAGTAGGATCCTCACGATTTCTTTATCATTCATGGGAGGAACTGGTTCGAGCATTCTGCCATGGAGTAAATGACATTGACTTCCAAATTGTCCAGATCATCGGTAACATAAGTTAGAGGTCTGTTGCTGACTACATTTTCTATTTCAGTTACGACTGTACGAAATTCTTCTAAGTTGATTTGCTGACGATGAAGAATCTTTCTTAAACAACGTTTTATAACGCCTACCATTCTTTCATAAAATTCGCCTTGTCATGGTGCCTTGGGAGGAATATGTCTCTAACAACAACTACTTGATTTGGCTTCTGTTGTACCTCTGGTTGATCAAAGTCATGCTCATATATGCAGCACCAGCATCAAAGTTCATTGTATTGTCTGAAATTATCAATCTGGGACACGTCCTTCTGGCTGCAAACCTTCTGAATAGTTTGATAAAGGTTTCTAGATGCACTGCTCTAGTCGTAGCACAGGTGAACAAACAGATGTACACCTTCATTGGAACTATGCCAACAGTTTTAGTTAAAATTATTGGTCCAGTGTAATCTACACCTGTCACCTCAAATGGAGAGACATGACATACTCGCTCAGCGGGATATAGTGGTGGACCTGGTTACTGATATAATCACATATCAAAGTGACGACAAGTAATGCAGTCTCTTATTTGTTCTTTTAATTCTTTGTCGAGCTGGAGGTATCCAGCAGGATCGTCGTATGTGACGAAGTGTGTCAGTTACTCCACCATGTAACACTGTATGCGTTTATAATAATCAGTTATGTTAGCCAATGATTTTTTAGGATCAATATTATATATATTGTTTCACAAAGCAGTGAAGAATGTTTCCTCGACATCTTATAATCTTTTCCGAGTCGAGATAAAGTCCTAAAGAATTAATCAAAATAGGTGTCTTTGGGGATTTTTCGTGTGTTTCCAGAAAATTGTACTCTGTAGAGAAGACATCTTGTGGTATTTGTATTAGCCAGTATTTGATGGGTTCAGCAAAATGAAAATTAGTCTTTATCCCTTTAATGAATTTGAAGACAAGAGCTGTAACTCTTAAGAATATACCCAAAAATGAATATCTAGATCAATCAATGAATATTTCTAGTGTGCCGGGTTTTATATTTAAGCAGATTTTTTGCTGTGTTCAAGCAATTGTTTCTTCTCGCATAATGTGTGCTTTTTGCTGACGCCAGTTATTTCCAATAGAAGGCCAGTTCGATCCGTGGAGCCATAATTTATTACCCGCAAATTTCTTGAGTGAGACCCCACATGTCAGTTTGTATTCTCTTGTGTAGGAGACGTGGAGAAAGAGAAAGTCTCTTGCAGTTCTTTTATTTCTGTTTACTCTATTTTGTGCAAAGACCAACTTACTCTTGTTATTTCGTAACAGCTGGAGAACTGCTTCATTATCACTCCAGATCACTGCTTTTTTTTTTTTTTTAATAGAGAGATGATCAAACACTTTGTTGAGATTGACAGGTAATTTTGTACCGATGTAGAGTGCTGTCAATTCTAATTGTTTGGGACTGTTTGACCTTCAGGGGATTACCCTGGGCCCTTTGAAGTAATTAGTAAACATCTTCAGCATTACTCATGTAAGCTACAGCGCCATAACCTCTGGTTGACGCATCACAGAAAAACATGTAATGTGTCCTTGTTTCCCTCTTGACCTATTTGTCTAGGGAATTTAGTTTTATTAAATTTTTAAACTCCGGGATATATCATTCCATGCCTGACTCATTTCTAGAGGCAAGTTCTCATCCCAAACGTATTTTTAGCTTCCATGCATCTAGCCAGCATTTCACGTTTTATGGCGATTGGTGAGACAAGTCCTAGAGGATCAAACATTGTGATACCTCTGACAGTAAATACTTTTGGTGAGTCTACTGCATGATTTAAGTTCATTTCTTTAAGGCTCAAGTGTCTTCTTTTTGTGTTCCAGTTAAGTCCAGCATGTTTTGCAATCAAGAATTTCAGCTTCAGGGAATCTTGTTTTGATACGTTCCCTTAATTGAATTGGGAAATTTGTATTCCACATCCTTAGAGGCATATTTGCATCTGCCATCTATGTTAGCTTCTCTGTATAAAGATTTCAAGTCCTCCCCTTTATTCACAGTTCCTCTGAAGATTTCCACATAAAAACTTTTTTAAGGGGACTTTGAAGGGACTTTCAGATTTCTTCAAAAGTGTATTTAGACCAGCTTCTAGCAAGAATGGAGAGGATGTTGCACCAAAGAAAACAGACTTGAAAAAATATGTTGTCACAGGACTTTAAGAATCATGTTGATTTTCAGGTCACAAGAATCGACTATAAGCTCTATCTATTTCTCGTAGGCCTACTCTTAAGAAAGCTTTGAAATATCAGCTGTGTAGGCATATGGATTTGTGCGAAATTTCATAAGCACGTCTCCAAGCTTCTCAGTTAGTGAGAGTCCAGTCATCAGTCATTATGACTTGCTACATCTTCATTAGCACGTGCGCTGCAATTGTATACAACACGTAGTGGAGTGGTTTCAAAATTCTTTCTGACTCCGTCGTGTGGGAGATAATGAGCTTTTGTCTTCAACTTGTCTTTGATTACTTCCTCAATGAAGTTATTGTTCAACTGTTCTTGTATGATGTTATCATATACAGTCAGAAGCTCAGGATTCTTCCTGAGTTCGTGTATTTGTACCTCATTTGTCCGAAAGTCATGCGATAATTGCTGGGCAGATGTGGTGGATTTAATTTCCATTGTAGCCTAAACCATTACTGTCCATCTTCTTATCTGACAGTGTCCAAATACTGGATATAAGTCTGAGACTCTTGTGGGTTTGGTTTATTTACACAATCTAAATTCACCAACTTTTCAACTGGTTCATTCATTTCTTTCAGTAATGATAATTTCTGTGGCCCCCAGATGTTTTAGCAAGTGAACAATATTTATACAAAACAGTGATAATAATCACTTCCAATTGGAATTACAGTGTCTGTCTGTATGTCTGGACAGGGTAACTTGACCTTGACTCCCTTTAGAGCTGCAGCTTTTCATTTAGTCCCCTGATCTGCACAGACTTAGGCAAATCATCTTCAGTGAATTTGGCTAGGTCATATGCCTGTTTACTAGGACTTTGGAAAAAAAACAAGCTATATCTAACTGTACTTTAGAGTGAGGTTGTTTTTTCAGTTTCTGTAACACTGTTCTTCTTATGAAGGCCCTTTTGAGCCTCGCTCAAATATGTTGGTTTTGTGTAATTTATTAGATAATCGTTTGAGCTATTGGGAGAGCAGTCGATTAGACTTATCCATTATGTTAAATGCTGTTGTTTAGTTAACTTTCCGGTTTCTGTGGAAGTCGTCTGTTGGTCAGCATAGGTGTTTGGGGCATAAAGCTGTATGATGCATACCTTGCTTTTTAAAACACTTCTTCATGAGAATTTCCCTCCCTTGCATTCACCTGAACACTTACTGCGCCGTTTCAGCTGTTGAGCACTAAGTGTTTCCGTCCTCCATTGTTGTGTATTGAATACAATTCTGTGCCAATGGATCCATCACAAAGTACACATTTTGGAGTACGTTTATGTGGGACAGTTTTTTTTAAACTGTCAAACTGCATTCACAGTTTGATAAGTGCCTACAGGGGATTTCCCATTCGTGATTTAGTGGGGGTAGGTATACTCTTTTTATACTGAGTAGAAGGTTTGGTATCCACAATAAGATTTGTGGGTTTATCATATGTCTCGTTGCTTGCATACAAGAAACTATATCTTGCAAACCTTTGCTAATTTCTCTACAAAAGAAATTGTGTTTGTTGAACATAAAAATTTAATCGTTCCCAATGTTTTTGTGAAAGAATTTTGTGGCAGGTACAATGTGCCTCTGCCCACCATTCTTGTTTTATCACTAAATGTAACCAAAAAATTCTGAATGTCAACTTGAGAGGAATTTTGACTGTAGGAATGCAATTTCATATTCCCTAAATCTGAATTAATTATCTTCAGACGTTTTGTAAGTAGATCTGTTTTGCCTCTAAAAAGTCAAAATTAATTATTTTCATTTTGGGAATCCCTTCACAGACAGTTATCAAATTTCTATCTGATTAATTTTAGTTTCAAAGATTGAAATTGGGTTCCTAAGGAAGTCATCTTGTACTTGAAAAACTAAAATAAATTTCTAAAAGAACACACTAACTAGCGTTTTAAAAACTTCACTGCATGTGAACAGCTGTGAATGTGTTTGTTGTGATTGTCAGCCTGTCTCACTGACCCAGTGACCGCAGGACAGTATGGTCAGTGACCTTGAAGGGTACATCTGACCGGACCTTGATCCAGGCTCTTGAAATCCTGGGCTGGTGATGCTTTCTCAAATTGGAATACTGCTGATTGCCCTTATGTAAGACGCTGTACACATCACACATGCATATTCTTTACACATCATCCGTATACATACATATTGAGTTTAAACTCAATATAAAACCTCCTTTAAAAATTATTATATAGTGTATATAAACACTAAACACTGTATGTAGAGAACATACTCATTCAGACAAACTGGTCTAAGACCACAGTCTGTTGGTGGTGCACTGTGGATGTATGCTTGGTAAGTTACTGTGTAGTGACACTGAGGGTGAGCAGTGCTGGGTGCCCCATTTTCTATGCTGCCTGTGAGTCCCTGGGTGAGCAGTGGGTGTGCATGGGTGCTAGTTTTTTCAATGGACAGATGATGGTTTGAGAGACAGTGCACTAACTCCTATTTTACTGTTGAGAGGCAGTTATGAGAGGCAGCTGGCCCTAACTCACCACTCTCTTTCACCGAGTACTTGCAGTAACTCAAATATTTGTAAAGACTCCAGTTTTTAAAGTTTTTCGAAGGACCATGAGTGTGGAAAAATACTGTATGTATTTTCCGGAGCAGAGAATCGCCATTGTGTTTTTGAATGAGCCAAGAAAACGTTAGTGAAAATAAGAAGAATTTTCGTCGCTCTAGAGGTTATACTGGGCTTACACCTCTCAAATAGGAGCCGAAATTGTTGGATGTGCATTTCTGCATAATTTTTTGCATTAAATCGATGTACAGGACAGCTCCAGGAACCTCAGATAACCTATCTAAATTATGTTCGTAATTCTGGCCAGTATTATCATCATAAATTTAGTTAGAGGGAGGTTTTTGAGTATTATACACAGTAATCTCCAGACTAATTGGTGAGTGTTATGATTATAAATTCTCCTTCTGTTATATAAAAAGTGTATATGTAATCATTTATTAATTTTAATATACAGTCCACAAAAATTATAAATTTTACCAGAATTCCTGGTGTGTATGTACATTTCATTTGCAATTAATATAGGTCTAGAGCAACTTGTGAAGAGATAGATGGTAGGTATCGAAGGGGGACATTTTTGCGACCTAGGTGTCCTAAAAATTCCTACTTGTCTCTTTAACTTTGATAAATAATAATTATCTTTGTTACCATTTACATGTATGTATGTAATGAGATTCATCCAGGTAAATGTAATTTTCCACAAATTTAGTTGCCTGTTGGTCCTTGTTCGAACCGGAGGTAATTAGTTAAATCATTAGTAAGTGAATTAATTAACAATTATATGTGAAATGGCAGAAGGAGGTGGATGTTAGGTCCACAAATTTACTAAATGTGTAGTGGATTATAATTATTACAATATTAATTTTGCTAAGCTCAAGTGTACTAAGATTTATATTAATGCATTTAAAATTTATATTATAATTTTCTTACATGTGTAATTACTAAGCTCAAGTGTAGCTAACATTATTAATGTGTATTTAAAATTTATATTATAATTTTCTTACATGTGTAATTACTAAGCTCAAGTGTAGCTAACATTATTAATGTTTATTTTAAAATTAATATTATAATTTTTCTTACATGTAATTGGTAAGCTCAAGTGTAGCTAGGATTTATTCAAAGGTAAGTTGTAATATTTACCTTTATGAAGTGCATAATTTAGTACATAATCAGTGTTATTAATTAAGTTGAATTGAATACATTGCATCATGGCTGAAAATGAGGAAATTAATGTAGAAGACAAACCTATGGAATATAGAGCCAAAAAAACATCACTGCAAGCTAGAAAAGGGCATGTAACAAAAGCATACAATAAGTGTTTGGAATTAATGAATCAAGAAACTGTGAATACTGATGTTTTAAAAAATTGTATTTAGATGCTTTTGGGAATAGATATGATTCATACAAATTATATTACAACATATATGAAGGAGATTTGTTAGTAAACTGTGTAGATGAGACTGAAGTATATCTTATGATTAATCAGTATTATAAATTAGAGGAAAATATTCTTTCTTGTAAAAGCCGGGCCTTGAATAAATTAAAATGTGTAAACCAGGCAGTTAATCAATCTGCTCCAACAAATAAAATGTCTTTCCAGAATTATGTTTACCTGTATTTAATCCTGGAGAAAACTGGGAGGAGTTTTGGTCAATTTTTAAAGCAGCTGTGCATGATAGGAGTGACCTAGCATGTGCAACAAAATTATTTTACCTCAAAGGACAGGTAAGAGGAGATGCTCACATACTCATACAAGCCTTTCCCAATGTAGATGATTCTAGGTCACTTATGGTAATATAGAACAAAGTAGGTTGGATCTAGTGAATAGCATTGTTAATTTAAAATCTCCAGATCACACTTACAAAGGTTTACAACAGTTTAGAGCTAAAACTGGAGAGCACTCTCAAAACTTTAAGTAATAAATAAATCTGAAGGAATCAGACTGGTTATTGAGTGCCATTGTACAGAATAAATTAAGCTGAAAAACACTTGAATGACTCTTGAACAAGTATCACAAAGGTTTTATTTCAGTCTGGAGGAAATAAGACTAGGTTTACAAGAATTAATTGTGCAGTTGCAGACCAGCCAACCAACTCATTTTAAAGATGCAACACATAATAACTGTGAGGTATCTGCCAAGTTTCACAAAGGGAAAAATTATCCCAATGTTAATAATCAAAATTCATTTCCTAAACAGAGTTGCATAGGTTTCATATCAAGTAGCAGGAATCAAAATAATGATTCTCCACAAGGTAAGAAGAATAAGTACCCTCCTAAGAGTAGCCCAGTTAATAAACCAGTCAAAGAAAAGAGAGATTGTCTCTTCTGCAAGGGTACTCATTTTTCTAAGAATTGCAATTCATACAATTCATGGAATGATAAAGTTGAAAGATTGAAGGAACTTAGCAGATGTATCAGATGTCTAGGTAATCACAATGTAAAGGATTGTCATGCCAAATTAAACAACTGTTATCAATGTCACAAAGGAAGACACCATATAGTCATGTGTAATGGTCTATATGATAATGTTGATAATAATGATAATGTTGACAATCCAGACACAAGAGTGGCTAATGTAAAAATTGCTGCTAATGTTAATAATGATGGTTTTTGCTGAAGTAGCCTTACCTGTGTTACAAGTAAAAATTGATGATAAAAGACATAAATCAAAAAAAATGTAACTGCATTATTAGACCAGGGATCCCACCGTACTTTCATAATACATAAATATCTTGATTATATGAAAGTACAGATGGGAGATCCTACAACTCTAAAATCATCTGGTTTTTCTCTCAGATAAAAGGGCTCAATTGTATGACAATGTTTATGTAACTGTCAGGTTGGGCAATGAGAAAAAAACGTGTTAATGCAGTAATTGTAGATAGACTTCCAAAGAAAATATCTACAATAGGGCTTAGTAAAGCTACAGAAAGACTTTCACATAATGTAAATTTAGCACCTTCTGGTGTAAATGATGATTCTGTAGGCCCAATAAATATTTTGATAGGTAGTGACTATTATGCCTCCTTTGTAAAGGGTATGGTAAAGAAATGTGGTGTCACCCTTTTAAAGACTGCAGGAGGCCATGTAATGTATGGTAGGATTCCTCGTAATGATAATGCATGACTAGAGGAAAGTTTAAATACTATAACTGTGTGTCTTACTCATGAAATCGTGTCCCAGTATAATTCTTCCATAGAGGATGGTGTTGAGCCAGTGCATAAATTGTGGGAATTAGACAGCATTGGAATAAATGTAAATGAAAAAAGTCCAGGCGATTCTTTTACTCAGGAACAATACCTGAGAGATGTAAAATTTGAATCTGGGCAATACTGGGTACGACTTCCGTGGAGACTGAACCATCCAACATTGCCACTAATTACAGAATGACATATGGACAGTTAAAGGCTCAGCTCCACGAACTGAGTAAGACACCAGAATTGTTGACTGCCTATAAGGATATAATTTCTGAACAATTAATTAATAAATTTATAGAAGAGGTACCTCCTGAGCAAGCCAAAATTTATGGTCACTATTTGCCACATCACAGAGTGAAGAAGGATTCTAAGACCACTCCTCTGAGGACTGTGTTTAATTGTAGTGCCAGGAGTAAACAAAATGTACCTAGTTTAAATGACTGTTTGATGACAGGTCCGTCATTGACGGAAAAAGTAGGAGATATCTTATTAAATTTCAGGATGAAGAATTATGCCTTTACGGCTGACATAAGTAAAGCTTTCCTAAGAGTGGGTTTACAAGAGGCTGACCGGGATTGTACCCGCTTTTTATGGCCTGAGAATCCTAGTGACCCACTTAGCCCTCTGAAAACCTTTCGCTTTAGGAGCGTATTATTTGGTGCTACATCCAGTCCATTCCTACTTCAAGCGACGATAAATGCACACCTTAAACGTATAGGAAGTCCATTGAGTAAAGTAATGAGCAAACAGTTTTATGTGGACAATTTCCTGGGTGTGACGTCAACTGAAGAGGAACTGTTAATGACTTATGGAGAGGCTAATAAAATAATGCAAAGTGCAAATATGCCTCTGAGGGAATGGAATAGTAATTCGTCCAAATTAAAGGACAAAGTAAGTAAATATTACCCTGGAGATGAAGTGCCAAAATGTAGTAATGTATTGGGATTAACTTGAGATACTGAGAGAGATTTGTTAATATTAAAACCTAATAATTACAGTATGCCCAGTAAATTAACTAAGAGAGTTTTGCTTGCTAAAGTTTTCCAAATGTTTTGATCCACTAGGTTTAGTGTCACCCCTTACTATATGAGGGAAGTTATTAATACAAGAAGCATGGAAGCTTAAAAATGCTTTGGATGAAACTCTACCTGAGGAATTCATTAACAGGTGGGATGAATTAATTGGTGATTATGAAAAAATTCCAATGTTGGAGTTCCCACGCCAGGTGGCCAATCCAGATGGGAAAAATATACTCCACATTTTTTGTGATGCTTCAAAATTGGTGTATGGAACAGTTGCTTACCTTCAATGTAATAGTGTTATTTCTCTTGTTATGTCTAAGGCTAAAGTGTCTCCAATTAAATCACGTACCTTACCTCAGTTGGAATTAAGTTGAAAATAAGTTGTAGGAGATAAATATTAGTGACACTGTAATTTGGTCTGATAATGAGGTATCCTTACAATGGATTCGTATGGAAACAGTAAAATTGTGTATGTACAAAACAAGAGTCACTGGAATTAATCAGATGCAAGAGAAGTATAATAGTTTGGGTCAGCATATGTTAACATTTAATCATACCTGGTGAGGAGAATCCAGCTGATTTCTTGTCTTGAGGTTTACCTTATGCTAAATTTGTAAATGCTGTATCATGGTTTAAAGGACCGAGCTGGTTGGTAAATAAAGCTAATTGGCCTGTACAAAAGGCGTATCTTGCTCTTGTTGAAATTACTGTGACCACCACTCCAATAGTTTGTCCTTCCTTAGCCATTGATATAAATAAGTATTCATCTTTACTCAAATTAATCAATGTAACTAAGTTGGTGTTTAAATTTCTAAACAAGATGAATATCTCACATAAGTTTTCACATCCTCTTGAATATTGGATAAAGAGGGTACAGGAGGAAATCTATGGAAATGAGATTAAACTGATGATGGAAAGTAAAATTGTGAAAGGTTCCATAATAGAGAAATTGGGGCTGTGTTTAGAGAACAATGTAATTAGGTGCAGAGTTAGGTTACAAAATGCTGAATTGGGTGATTATGCTAAACACCCTATCTTACTGCCTAAAACTCATCATCTAACAAATTTAATTGTTTTAACTGCCCATAAAAATGTGGGGTACAAGATACTTTAAATTGTATTAGGGAAACTTTCTGGATTCCACAAGGACAGCAAAGTGTAAAAAGGGTGATTAAATCTTGTGTAATATGTTGCCGTGTGGAAGCTAGATCCTATATGCACCCAGGTCCTCCACCATTGCCAAATGAGCAATTTGAACTCCACCATGCCGCAGTGTGGAAAATACTGTATGTATTTCCCTGAAACAGTATTTTATATGTAAATTGATGGCCTATATTGTATTTAATAAAAATTATATTATAAAAAATGGGAAGCTTGGTGGGCCTGCGCAGACGAGCAGAGAGTCACCATTGTGTTTTTGAATGAGCCAAGAAAACGTTAGTGAAAATAAGAAGAATTTTCGTCGCTCTAGAGGTTATTTTGGGCTTACAGCTCTCAAATAGGAGCCAAAATTGTTGGAAGTGCATTTCTGCATAATTTGAGCATTAAATCGATGTATAGGACAGCTCCAGGAACCTCAGATAACCCATCTAAAATATGTTTATAATTCTGGCCAGTATTATCATCATAAATTTAGTTAGAGGGAGGTTTTTGAGCATTATACACAGTAATCTCCAGACTAATTGGCGAGTGTTATGATTATAATATCTCCTTCTTTTATATAAATGTGTATATGTAATCATTTATTAATTTTAATTTACAGTCCACAAAAATTATAATAATTTTACCAGAATTTCTGGTGTGTATGTACATTTCATTTGCAATTAATAGGTCTAGAGCAACTTGTGAAGAGATAGATGGTAGGTATCGAAGGGGGACATTTTTGCGACCTAGGTGTCCTAAAAATTCCTACTTGTCTCTTTAACTTTGACAAATAATAATTATCTTTGTTACCATTTACTTGTATGTATGTAATGAGATTCATCCAGGTAAATGTAATTTTCCACAATGAGTTCTTCATTACTTGTAAAAATTACAAGTTGTTGGATCACTTTGTGGCCACTGTCCGGTTTGAAGGACAAAAAATGTGGAGAACTTGTTAGATAAATATAGCAATCGGTGCTTATCTCTTAACAGCTTGGTGGCCATCAGCCTCTCTGGGGTGCTGTTCTACTTTCCACATGGCTGTGGATTAAAAAGTTTGTTAGTCATATAATTTTTCCCAAAGGAGTGTATATCTCTGCATACCATTATAATCTGAAATATATAGTGATACTTACATAGTATTGGGTGAATCACCCACGTATCACGAGATCGACTGGCAAATTAAAGTAAAAAATCACCCTTACCTGTTAGCTGCAGCTAACATAATTAGGTTTGGGTATGGTTGGACTTACCTAGGTATTGTAACTGACCCAATTTCCCAGTATTGATGTCTTAGTAACCTGCTACAGGTGCATAGTTATGTCCTCATTCATTGATAGGGAGTCCTGTAGTTTGTAACACTTGAATGTATAATGGGATTATATCATTGATGATTCACTCATGTTTCTTTTTAACTCTACTTTTCCTAACACATGTTTCTTTTTAACCCTACTATTCTTAACAGAGATTGACAGTATTTTGGAGTTTACCAAAGTCAACATTTTCTTTGTTCTCAGTGGAATATTTGTGACTTGTTTGCCCTCCAACATCAGAATTTAACCTAGCTTGTCACCCACATATCACCCTCCACACAAAAGAATTGAGCTTTATATTTCTTCCTTACTACACATTGCAACAGTGTTCAATACAAGAGGGAAAGTTTCTTGTTGTTTAGCTATAGACTACATTTCATGAGAGTACCAACTTGTAGATAAGTAGTAGGTGCAGATTTTTCCCTTAATTTTGCTCCTAAGGGGAAAAAGAGTAATTACTACCATTTAACTCTCACTGTATAGTTGATCAAGAACTCTAGGAAGGAGAGTAAGGTGCGCCTCATCACGCTATGGTACATACATATGTTCCTCATAAAGCTGTTATACGAGGTAGGATGAGGTCACTAGCTCCTTCCGAGGGCTAGTGGACTTAGTCCACTCAGAGGGCTGAGGGGGGACTGAGAAAGCTGAGAGTTATTCCCTTTACTGGAGAATTTTCTCCACAACAAAAGATTAGATATCAGACTAGAGGGAGAAAATATGGAGGAGGTGAATTTATTCAGGTATTAGGGTGACATGT
>NC_069436.1:36849269-36878973 GCF_026875155.1 Cherax quadricarinatus | reverse complement strand
CTGGGGTTTGTGGTATTTCTTTCAGTTTGTTTTTAAGCCAGCCCGGCTTAGAATATTTTTTGCGCCTAGTGCGGGTGTCCCCAGTGAGGCTTACACTGTTCATCCCATAGGCCCAGTCACCACGCGGTGTCTCACCACCGCTGCCTCAGCCGCCTCACCCAACCACTACCACTGTTTTGTACCCTTATTACGGGTTCTAGCACCATATTTTAAGGACCATATAGGGGGTCAAGAGCCAGAGTGTGTTTTTTCGTCAGTGGCGCCATCGTTAAAATCCTCCTGTGTGGGTCCATCGTCGATCTAAGCGCAAATTCCTCGATCACGTGTGGAGTAGCAGCGAATGCAGTCAGCAACCAGTCTCCTCTACCCTTCACTTCCATCTACCTAATTCTTCACCAACGTCGCTACAGTGATAATATTTTTCATAGAGACATTTGCGAGTGTTGTGACATTTTTGTATTTCTAGTGATTTCTTAGTGACATTCAGTAACTCTTGATTAGACTTAGTGTTTATTATATACTGTTTGCAATATTTTTTTCTCTTCTTAATTCAGTGTTAATTTTCGTGCATCAATTTATGTCTGTTGTGTTGTGTTCTTTTTTTTTATACTTCAAGTAAGTATCTTAGTGTTTTTCCTTGTTGTGTGCAACATATAAGCAGTATAGAATTTGTTACACTTCACTATTATCTTGTGTTCACAGTATTGCAGTGAAGTAATTCAGCAATTTATTACCTTGTATTCTGCAACACAACTCAGTGTTGTCTGTTATATTTTTCTCCCAGCATTTGTGTATTTTTTCCATTTTATTTTTCTCTGTGTGTTGAACATTCTTGTGTTAATTCTTTTCATTTAGCCAGTGTCTAATTTGTCTTATCTCCACAGACAATAGTGCCATTATTTTGTGCAAGCAAGACAATTATTTTCCAAATTTTCATACCTGAAGTTTCATAGCAAGAAAATTCTAGTATTGTGTTTATATTGATGTGTTGTGTTCTGCATCACTGTAAGTGTTCAGACCTTTTTGTTCTGTGTTTTGCATCTATTGCATCATTGAACAAATTCACTCTTAGTGCAATTTTTAAGTTCTTCTTTTAAAGTAATTCATTCTTTTGCTTGTTCAATAAGTGTTGCTTAAGCTGCAGTTAAGAGTTAAAGTGTTCACTCAGTTCATTCCTTGATGATATATTTTTTTTCTTGTAAACTGTATTTTCTTGTGTGTGTAATTTTTTTATCATTGCATCATTGATTCATTTTACAATAATTTTTGTGCAAACATTGTGTTGTCATTAAAATTTTTCTTTCAGAAATTTTATGTTGTGTTGTGCAGTACTTTTGATTAGTAATTGTTATTTGCAGTATTGCTACAGTTTATTTCAGTGCAGTTTCATCTGCTCTGTTCTGTGCATAATATTTTATTCTTTGTGTGCCATTTTATTTTATTTTTAGTGAATTGTTTCCCAGTTTGTTTTAATTTTGCACAAGCTTTATTGAGTCCATTTTAACATTTTTGATTGATTTATCAATTATTGTTGAATTTCCTTATTGCATTGAGAGTAAAGGCAACTCACTGTGCCATTAATTCAATTTACAGTAATTTTGAGTAAAATTAGATTTGAGTAAAGTACAAGTTCTCTTGATTTTCAAAGTGTTGCTTATTCAGTTGAGTATTTTCTTTTGTGAGTGTGAGTTTCTTTGCTTTCAGTGTGACCTGTCAATTTTTATTTACTTATGCAGAATAGTTAATTCTTCCCGTTTAAGCTACTGTGTCATTCTCTCTATTTTTTTTTTTTTTTTTTTTTTTGCCTTTATGTTCCTGAGTAAGTTCCCTGAGAAGATGTCCCAGTCACTTTTGAATGTTCACCTAGTGTATCATGCCAGTCAAATTCAATATAAATCAGTCCACAGTACCAATATTCCCTTACTGACTGAAAGACAATACCTAGCCCCTGAGCAATGTGTTTGTTCTCACAGCTTGTATCTGAGATTTGTTAAAGTGCTGCAAAATGTGAAGTTCAGATTAAGTTCCCATAGATTCGTTCATTACTTATTAACGTAGCCGAGCAGTCAGGCACTAGTAATACTGTCACTTCTGTCTGGACTCCAGCCACAATATCGTGCACGCAGGATAGGGTTTCAGAGGAACCTCAGACAACCCTGGGTGCTGAGACTACTATCCTTGCGATGGAGACTTGTTCAAGTACTCGTTCCTTCCCAGGGGACGCTTTGAGAAAAACTTTACTTGCAACGAGTTATGCCATCTTGCTGATGCCACAAGCCGTTGCAGAAAGACGTTTCTGTGGCTAGTGTACTCACTTGAGTGTCTTGTTGTCCCTTGCATTCCAGATGGTGATGCCATCCTCGTTGGCAGTAATCAGTGCATTGTAAAAAGTTATTTCTCGAGTAACTTTCACATGTTGTTAACGTTTGTAAGTGTAGTTTCTTTATAGTTGATACCTCGTGTCACTGTGTGCGATTCAGATTGAATATCTGTATTGTTGACTGTGTTCATTTATTTTCCCCTGTGCTTGCAGTGAGAGTTAGTAGATTCATTCTCCCTTGCTCATATTGCATGTTATAGCGTTAATTTTTTCAACTGGGGAGAGTCATCCACTCTACCGAGTTTGTTCATTCCTCCAGTAAGAAAGAACCAATCCCTTGTGTTCTGGTGTGATTCGATTCCTGCTCCAGGAAGATCTTATTCTGACTGTGAAGCCACCAGCACCCATTAGTGACTTCATAATGAGCCTAGAATTGCTGTATCGAAAAGTCGAGTTGAGTACTCCTAGCAGAAGAGTTAGTAATTCCACAGTCACTAGTGAATGTAGCTGTATCTTTTGTAGATACTCGTTCAGATCGTCCATGTAGTTGTATCTTTTGTAGATACTCGTTCAGATCGTCCTCAGTCAAGGCATGTGTTAGCCATCGCAGAAGAGTTTGATCCACCCAAAGATGATAACCATTCTGCATACGTAAACCTTACCCTAGCAGAATTGGGTTTAAATGTAAACAGCCTATATAATTAGATGTCCGAGATGAATGAAATTATCAACTGTGTGTTTTGTTATTAGCTGATCAGTTTGTCAGAAATTTTTGTGCTCACGTTCCCTCCGAATTCTGAGAATTTGACAGTAATGATCTGAGTGCACCAGATTGCCTTTGCTGTTAATTTCACCTTGTATATATATTTATTCTTCCTCAGAATCCGTAGAGTGCATGAATACAGATCAATCAATCAATTCCATCCATAATGTACAATGATTTGTTCTTATAATTTGTAATGCATTACGTTAAAAGTGATTACGTTAACACCCATTACATAAAACTCATTATGATACCATCCATTAGTTCTAAGTTATATATGTCTTTGTTATTGTATAGAATCAAGCCCAGAACCACCTGCCTGTTCAGCCTGTAGTATAGTAGTGTATGTCGAGACGACATATGTAACATGACCGAGCTGTCAGCATAGTTGCTGATCCCCATACATGTGTTGCATAGATTAGCTGAGTATCATAGTACCATCCATGTGTTTATATAGAAGATCCCTATTAGGCCGAGTGACTGTATGACGTCACGGGATACAGCATGAGTGAGTGAGATGTGCTGCCTCGCTCTCACTCCGCGCTTAGACATACAAAGGCAAGCAGGCAGGCCAGGCCCCTTTCCTACCCAGAGTCTGACAATATATATATCATTACCATCCAACAAGTGTGTTTACCTTCAACCAGCATATCTCCTACCGAACCCCCACGACAATACAATGCACAATGTATGGGTTCACCATGTACATTGTACTATGTAGCAGTTCATCATGTACAATGTACAATGTAGCGGTTCACCATGTACTGTCAGCATAGTTGCTGATCCCCTACATGTGTTGTATACCTTATCTGAGTATCATAGTACCATCCATATGTTTTACATGCACGACCCCTTTGCTAGGCCTAGTGACCAGTTTGTATGATGTCACGTGATCCCACATGCGTGCGTGGGACACGCTGCAACGGCCTCAGTTCCCTGTAATCCAAGCAGGCGACATGATGGGCAGTTTGGGCTCTCCCCCTTCATACGCTGCTAATGTAAGTGTTACAATGTAGCGGTTCACCATGTACTGTCAGCATAGTTGCTGATCCCCTACATGTGTTGTATACCTTATCTGAGTATCATAGTACCATCCATATGTTTTACATGCACGACCCCTTTGCTAGGCCTAGTGACCAGTTTGTATGATGTCACGTGATCCCACATGCGTGCGTGGGACACGCTGCAACGGCCTCAGTTCCCTGTAATCCAAGCAGGCGACATGATGGGCAGTTTGGGCTCTCCCCCTTCATACGCTGCTAATGTAAGTGTTACCATCCAACAAGTGTGTTAAACTCCAACCATTATATCTCCTACGAACCACCACTACAAATGGTGCCAGTCAAAGTCAATATGAATCAGTCCAAAGTACCAGTATTCCCTTACTGACTGAAAGACAATACCTAGCCCTTGAGCAATGTGTTTGTTCTCACAGCTTGTAGCTGAGATTTGTTAAAGTGCTGCGAAATGTGAAGTACAGATTAAGTCCCTATAGATCCGTGCATTGGTTATTAACGTAGCCGAGCGGTCAGGCACTAGTAACTCTGTCACTCCCATCTGCATTCCACCTACACCTTCAGACATGCAGAATAGTGTTCCGTTGCCTCAAGTGTCCGAGGACACTCAGATTGCTTTGAGTGCTCAGCCTATCCCTGCAATGTCTGCTAGCTCAAGTAGTAGTTTCTCCACAGGGGATGCCTTATCAGAAAACGATTACTTGAAACAAGTAATGTCATCTCTTGCTGATGTCGCAAGCCGTTGCAGAAAGACGTCTCTGTTGCGGCTAGTGTACTCACTAGAGTGTCTTGTTGTTTCTTGTGTTCCAGATGGTGATCCCATCCTAGTTGACAGTAATCCTTGCAATGTAAAACGTTGTTCTCGAGTAATCTTCAAGTTGTTAACGTTTGTAAGTGTTGTCTCTTTATAGTTGATACCTCGTGCCACTGTGTGCGACTCAGATTGAATACCAGTATTGTTGACTGTGTTCATTTCTTTTCCCCTGTGTTTGCAGTGAGAGATAGTAGAGCCATTCCCCCTTGTTCATATTGCGTGTTATAGCGTTACTTTTTTCAACCGGGAAGAGTCATCCACTCCACCGAGTTTGTTAATTCCTCCAGTAAGAAGGAACCGATCCCATGTTGTCTGGTGTGATTCGATTCCTGCTCCAGGAAGACCTTATTCTGACTGTGAAGCCACCAGCACCCATTAGTGACTTTGTCATGAGTCAAGAATTACTGTATCGAACAGCCGAGTTAGGTACCCCAAGCAGAAGAGTATACCAATTAGTAATTCCACAGTCACTAGTGAATGTAGCTTTACAGCTAGTTCACGATGCACCAGGTGTTGCACACCCTGGTATGGATCGTTCTGTGAAACAAGCCAGAATGAAGTACTTTTGGCTACGTATGGCAACTGACATTTCCAAATATGTTAAGAAATGTAGTGTTTGTATGCAGCATAAAGGAAATGTCAATGGTCCTAACCCAATCCAGGTGTATCCAACTACTAGTGAACAATGGGAAAGAGTTGCGCTTGATTTGTTAACCAATTTTAAATGTTCCCTCCAAGGTAACAAAAATCTGTTGTTTTTAGCCATTTCACCAGAAGAGTTCCATTAAAAATAAGATTTGGAAGTACCCTAAACTTTAAAAAACACATTTGCGGGAAACCACCCTTAGGTCCCTGAACGAATGGAGGTGTTGAACAAATTCTTGAAAATTGTGATTGAAAAAAATTCAGTCACCATTGTTCCCCATACCTGGGAAAGGTTTGGCAAAAAGTACAAAAAAAAGTAAAAAAATGTTTTTTGGAGCCATTCCCCCCAAATGAACTTGGGGATAAGTTAACAGATGTTCAATTTGCCAAAAACCCCCTTTTAAAATCCCTATAACCCCAAAAATGAGGGGAAAAATTTTTCCAAGGGGTTTTTTTCCCTCCCCCAATTTAAATGCATGAAATTTTAAAACGAAGGACCCCAACCCACCCCTGCAAAGGCAGGGTAAAAAGTTCCTAGGTTGAAGACCCAAACCTACACCCCACATTGATTTAGGGAGGAAGAACGATGTTGCAAAAGCTATCAGCCAATACCCCACCCAATTTCATGTATTCCCCAACCTTTTTAAACTCAAACTTAAAAACCCGATGATTAAATGCAACTGTACCAACAAGCTCAAAGTTTTTTTGGGAAGAACCCGGAGACCCTTCAAAAATCAACAGCAAATTTACTGAAAAAACAAATGCCGTGCACCGCCAAAAAATTTAAAGTGGGTTCAGGGTTTGCGACAAATTTTTAACAAAAACTTTTTGAATGCCTAAGCTCGCCCAAAAGTTTTTTTGGGCCCTTACGAGTATTTCAACATTCAAGGCAATAAATAGTTTAGGAAATTAGACGGGTCGATTGGGAATCGCATTTAGATCATATAAAAATTAGTACGCGATGTCGAGGATGAAAAATTTACCCAGACTAATGGTCGTCGTGCAATCCCCGACTTGCCCCTTACCTCTAATACTCACCAGATAAAACCCCAATGTCTTAAATTCTTTGCGTCTCGACAAGTATTGGAAACCCAAAAGGGACTTTTGTAGAACTTGTTCAGATCGCCCCAGTCAAGGGGTTTTAGCCATTGCAAAAGAATTCGACCACCCAAAAAGATGAAAACCCAATTCTGCATATGAAATTTTACCCTCCCCAGATTTGGGGTTTAAATGTACTATCGTATAATTAATTCCAAGATGAATGAAGTTATCAACTGTCTTTTTTTTATTAGCGATCTTTTTTCAAAATTTTTTTTTGTTTCACGTTCCCTCCAAATTTCGGAATTAGCAGAGTTACTGGCCGCCAATTTTCCTTTCTGTTAATTTACTTTCCCCTTTTTTAAAATATATTTTTATCTTCCCCGAACAATGGGGTGCATGAATACAGACGATCGATCTTTTCCACCCTTTTTTAACCTATTTTTTTCTTATATTTCGTAATGCATTACTTTTAAAACTCAAAGTTAACATCCATTGCGTATCCCATTAGTTCTAAGTTACATGTCCTTGCTTTGTATAGAATCACCCAGACCCCCCCCTGTTTTTTCATTTACTGCCCAAACAGTACAATGTACAATGTAGGGTTCATCATGTACTGTTAAAAAAACAAAAAGACAAAATCGGGGTCAGTGGCATCGTCACGTGAGTCACAGCCCCTGAGCTCTTGGGGTTAGGTGGACGTTCAAAGCAGGCTTTTTTCGCATGTTTTAAAAAAATTGGGGGTTGGAGTTTTAAAGGGAGGAGGTCTTCTTCTCCAGGAGGAGATTGGGAGGCTAAAGGTCCATCAATGGTTGGGAGAGAGTGTGAGGGGGCTGGAGTTGGGGGGAATGAGGTTCTAGCAGTGAGTTGCGTCTGTCCCCGGCTGTGAGGAGCTGTAGGTGGGGGGGTAGCAAGGGCTCCAGCTGAGGTGCACCCCAGCACCCTAAAAGTGGCGAGTGGGTTTACAGTAATGGGGCCACGAGTAAGGAAAATTAAGAGTGAAGATCTGAAAGGGAAGAAAAAGCTTCCTGTTCTTCAGAATAATGTACTTCAGTGCCATTTAAGGAAAGGGGACTACTGCCCCCCCTAATGGAGGTAAGCGCATTCTTTGGGTTGTGACTCTCAGGTAAATAATTGACCGTGCTTTTTTTTTATAATAAGAAGATGAAGATAAGGTTTCTTCCCTGGAGCTGGTGTTGGGACATTGTCAAAAGCTGGATAATATCATGTCAGGAAAGGGAACAAGCCCCTTATCTGTCTCAATGGTGGGAATGATATTGGAAAGGGGAGGAGAGAAACTGCTGATAGGGACGGTCAGCTATAGATTTCATTAAATTAAGGGGGGGTCCCCAAACAATGGCATTTGCCCAGAAGGGGAGAGGAAATGAATGGTTTCTAGGGGAATTGGTGAAAAATTTCTGGGTGACGTCGCAAGGAACTTGCAAACCAATTTTTTGAAACTGGAACAATTTTTTTGGGCAAAAGATATGTATGCAAGGGGTGGGGGACATCCTCTGGGGCAGGGGGGGAGCACTTCAGACCGATTGAGAAGGCCATTGTGAATGCCATGATTTTTAAAATGAGGAGATAAGGGTATGGGGGGTGTGGGAAACAAGCAGGTTGCAAAACTAGGGTTGGAAACAGTAAAGTTTTAAAAGGGATTCAGAAAGAAATTAAAAAAAGCAATAGATCAGGTCGCAAAAAAGGGGGGACAGCAAGGGCGCAAGGGATGCCCCTTTAAGTTTACTATACAATAGCGGGTGTAAGAAATAAAATAATACTAAATTAATTGCAATGCAAAAAACATAGATAAAATTTGCTATAACAAGACCTGGCCAAACTGAAAGATAAGAGATCCCCTGAATGCCCTACAAGCTATAATTATTTCCACACTCGGGGCAAAGGAAAGGTGGTGGAGTAGCGAGTATGTCGAGACAATTTAAATTGTTTTTTAGCAAGATATTTAAAAAAGAAGCGTCACCACGAATCGTTGGGTTCAGCTCTCGAGGGCCAGGAAAACAAATTTTTTTGGGGGTGATTTACAGGGCCCCAAACTTTATAGGGAGTGCAGTAAACTTTTTAGGGGGCGAAATTCGTAAGGCACTCATACAAAATTTTTTGCTAATGGGAGATTTCAACTATGACAAATTTACTGGGGAAAAAGCAGGGAAATTTGAGCAGGGGACTTTTTGAAAGATCCAGGGTTGTTTTTTAAAACAGTTTGTGACAGAGAATAGGGGGGGAAAAACCTCCTTTACTTGGTTTTTGCAGTAGGGAAACAATTAAAATCTTGAGGTTTAAAGATACTTGGGGGGAAAATGATCCCCAAAACACTCAGTTTTAATTACTGGGAAATTCCCCCAATAAAGGCAATCAGTCCCGTCCCGACTTTCGCTTTGGGTGATTTCTAGGGCTGAAAAATTCTTGGGGGGCTGAACTGAATGACCTGACTAAGGTTTAGGTAGGGGGGATGGTTTTCCCATTTGATCTTTCCAGGGGTAGTTCTAGCTGTAATCAAATTATGTTTTCCCAAAAAGGGAAAACCGATCAAACAAAAATGACCTAAATGGGTAAAAATAGATTAAAAAAATCTGATTGGTCAAAAGAGAGGGGTTTTTAAACAATCAAAAAGGGGAGGGGCCCAAATTTAAAAATCGATATATTCGTTAAAGAGAAAATAAAAAAAGGAATTAAAAAAGCAAAAAGTTTTTAGGTTAAAATTCAAAGAATGAAGACAACCCAAAAAGGGTTCTTTTATATACAGATAAGATCAGGGGCAAATAGGCCCCTCAAAAGTTCCCCCGGGTCAGCTCACTGACAGTGTAAGGAAATGTGTAAATTTTTTAAAAAAAATTCCTCTCAGTTTTTTCCAGGGGGATACCAGCGATATTCCAGTAAGATAAATTATGTAGAACGGGGCGTAATAAACTGTGCACGTTAGGGTCACAAGTCATGGGCCCTTTGGCAAATAGATAATTAAAACCTAACAAAAACCCCAGCCGGAACTGTAGCAGGGGCTAAAAGGGAAATTTAAAGAGAGCTTAGCACACCTTCGGCAATCTTTTCAAAATTCACTACAAACGGATGGTGCCCGAATTTGTGGAAAAGGCCAATGGATACCTTTTTTCAAAAAAAGGGGACAGGTCCCTTTGCTCGAAATAAAGACCAAAAACCTAACCTCCATATGGGAAAAATTTTTGGAAACAATAATTGCCCAGGCAGTTCGTAGCCACCTTGAAAAGCATAAATTAATCAACGAATCTCAGCATGGTTTTATAAAGGGGAGTTCTCCCTTTAAACGAATTTATTAACTTTTTTCACTAAGGTATTTGAGGAGGTAGATCATGGTAATGAATATGATATTGTGTATATGGACTTCAGTAAGGCTTTTGACAGGGTCCCACATCAGAGACTATTGAGGAAAATTAAGGCACATGGAACAGGAGGAGAAATTTTTTTCCTGGATAGAGGCATGGTTGACAAATAGGCAGCAGAGAGTTTGCATAAATGGGGAGAAATCAGAGTGGGGAAGCGTCACGAGCGGTGTTCTACAGGGGTCAGTGTTGGGCCCCCTGCTGTTCACAATCTACATAAACGACATAGATGAGGGCACAAAGAGCGACATCGCAAGTTTGCCGATGACACCAAAATAGGCCGTCGAATTCATTCTGACGAGGACATTCGAGCACTCCAGGAAGATTTGAATAGACTGATGCAGTGTCGGAGAAGTGGCAGATGCAGTTTAATATAGACAAATGCAAAGTTCTAAATGTTGGACAGGACAATAACCATGCCACATATAAACTAAATAATGTAGATCTTTAAAATTTCGGGTTGCGAAAAAAATTTAGGGTTCGGTTAGCATAACTAAAAAAAGACAACGTGATAAGTGTTGCAATAAAGCTAATAGAAAACCTTGGCTTAATCAAGAAGCATAAATATAGGAGTCCTCAGGGGTTTTCTTCAACCCCTATAACCTTGGTTGGCCCCATTTAGATTTTGCTGCACGTTTTTGGGCACTGTATTACAGAATGGATAAATTTTTCCCGGAAAAAGTAAAAGGAGGATGACAAAGTTGATCCCCTGTACAGAAACCTTCCCTTGAGGGTAGACTAAGGGGCCCCAATCGCACTCTCTAAAAGACGTAGAATTAGGGGGGGATTGATTGAGGGTTAAATGGAAGAAAGGGAAAAATAAAGGGGATGTAATTGTGTGAAATATTAGCCCCAGATTCAGGGAAGGGTAAGGAAAGTTGGTTTGGGAATAGGTTGTGGATGAGTGGAACAAACTCCCCCATACAGTTATAGAGGCCCGAACGTTTTGTAGCTTTAAAAATGGTTGGTAAATAATGATGGGGTGGGTGGGGGTAAATTTTGGGCTGAGGCTTGTGTACCAGGTCGGTTGCCGTGTTCTCCTTTAAATCAATGTGCCTGCCCCGACTAGGTTGAATGTTGGCTTTAAACCCGGGAGGAGACTTTAACCCGCCCGCATGGGGCCTAGGCTTCGCGTGTTCCCTTTGTTCTTTTGTTTTATGTTCTTTGTGACTGAAAAATCTCAAAAACCCCCACATGTGAGAGAGAAGCTGACCACGAATTTTCGGGCCGACTTGACCATCCCGTCGGACCGAAATGCCGTCGTAAACTCCTTCTTCAATGTGGGGTTTTTTTGTGTACAAATGAAACAGTAGATTAGTACAGTTGAGTGATAGACCAGATACAAGAATGGAGATTTTAAGCTGCAATGCAGAAGTTGGGTAGATGCAAAGTAGGCCCGAGTAGAAACAATATAAAAACGACCAGAAAATGTTTGGGGTTAAATGGCACAAAAGGGAAGAAGGAATAGGGAAACACACACGACGAGTAAGTGCAATGTAAAACAGCACGCAGAGCAAGTGCAAGGGAAAAACAAAACAATAAGTGAATGTAAAGCACAGCAGACGAGCAAGGGCAAGGTTAAACACGCACACAGAAACAAGGCAAAGGGAAAAAACGCAGACAGAGTAAGGGCAAAGTAAAAAAAAGCACGACAGAGCAAAGGCAAGGTAAAACACAGCACGACAGAGAATGCAAGGGGAAACACGCCGACAGAGCAAAATGCAAGGGAAAACAGTGGGGAGATTTCTTTGCCTAGTTTCCGTCGCCCCAATATTTAAAATATGTACAATGTTAATAAACAGAGACATCAGAGTAAAATAGAGGGTTTTAAAAGGCCTCAATGCATAATGATCACGAACGCGTCTGGTGGAAGTTGCTGTCTGCCAGGGAAAACCAGGTGAGTCACCCTTTGGGTGAAGAGACGGGTTCCCCTGACTGGTGGTTGAAATGAACAAAAAGCCTATAGTAGGGGACAAGGGCTGCTACACTCTGAAATACCCTTCATATTAACGTAATGCAAATGGTTGTGTGACGAAAAAAGTTTAATAATATGGAACCCTGAACGAACGCCACAGTTGGTGCTAACTAGTCACACTGCGCTAACGATACCCAACTGGGCTAAAATACATACACAGTTTTTGCTTTAAATGACACACGGGTGCTAAAAATAGAAACAGTGGGTAAATAGATACACAGCTAGCCCCACAGATACCAGATAGTGCTAATAATACACAGTGGTGCTAACAAGATACACAGCTATGCCCAAATAATTAAAGTGGTGCTAACAAATCAGCTGTCTAACTAGATACACAGTTAGGCTAATAGATGCACAATGGCTAATGATACACGCTGTGTAACTAATCACAGCTAGTGAAACTAGAACACAGTGGTGCAACTAATTTCCAGCTACTTCTAACTAGATACACAGCTATGTAAAAGATACAATCTGGTGCTAACTAGTACACAGCTAGTACTAAGAGATACACAGCTAGTGCTAAAAGAAAACACGTGATGCTAACTAATACACACTGATACAATAGATAACAGTGGGCTAATAAGGGGACAGCTAGGCTAACTTGATACTCACTATGAACTAGATACACAGTGTGCTAATTAGATAAAGCTTTTGCTAACTAGAACTAGCAAATGCTAACTAGTTACAAACTGGTGTTAACTAGATACACAGCTGTCTAAATAGATGCAAGCGGTGCTAAAAAAAGCCAACTGTGCTAACTAATACACATTGATGCTAACTAATACACGCTAGTGCTAATGATAAACCCTAGTGCTAACTAGAACATCTAGTGCTAACTAGATCACAGCTGGTGCTACAAGATCACAGCTAGTGCTAACTAAAAAAACAGCTGCTAACTAGAAACCTAGGTAACTAGATACACAGTATGCTAACGATACACAGTTTGGGGCTAACAAAATACACAGTAGTGATAACTTTACACAGTGATGCTAAATAGAACCACTGGGCTAACTAGATAACATTAGTGCTAACGATACACAGCTTGTTTTAAAAGTTTCACAGCTGGTATTAACAAGATAACGCGGATGCTAATAGATACACAGCTATGCTAATAGATAACAGTAGTGTAATAATACATAGCTAGTGCTAATTAGATACAAAGTGGGCCAAAAAAAAACACAGTAGTGCTAACTTACAAGCTGATGTAACTAGATACACAGCCAAAGCTAAATAATCACAGCTAGTGCTAACTGATACCAGGGTGCAACAAAAAACACGCTATGTAAATAGTACACAGCTCATGCTAAATAGAACACAGTGTGCAACAAATAACGCAGATGCTAACTAGAAAAACGCAGGCTAAATAATACAAGCTAGTGAACTAATACATTGTGCTAACTAGATACACAGTGGGGCTAAAAAGATACACATAGTGCTAACTAGTACACAGCAGTGCTAACAGATAAAAAGTGGTGCTAACAAGAAAACACTAGTGTTTTTAATTTAATCCCACACTAGTGCTAATAGATACACCTGATGCTAAAAGATACTCAGCTGTTGCAAATGATAACAGTTAGGCTAACAGATAACAGTAGGCTAACTAGTTACTCAGCTGGGTTAACTAATACCAGCGATGTAAATAGAGCCGTGGTGCAACAAATAACACTAGTGAACAAGAACCAGAGATGGTAACTAGATACAAACTAGTGCTAATAGATACACAGCAGTGCAAAATAGATACATACTTGTGCTAACTAGTACACAGATGGTCCAAAAAGATCCAGCTAGTGTAACTAATAACCTAGCTGATAATACACAGCCAATGCTAACTAGATACCAGCTAGTGCTAATAGATACACAGTGGTGCTAAAAAGAACACAGTAGTTTAACTGATACAAGCTAGTGCTAACAAGTACACAAAACAGGCTAACTAATACACAGTGATGTAAAAAAGATACACAGTGGTGTAACTAATACCAGCTAGTGCAATAGATAACAGCTAGTACTAATAGTTACAAAAACTGGTTTTAATAAAACACAGCTGATGCTAATAGATGCAAGCTGGTGCTAACAAGATAACTTATGAACAATACACAGCTGATGCTAAATAGATACACAGCTAGCGCTAAAACTAGATACACAGTAGTGCAATAGATGCTAGCAAGGCAACTAATACACAGCTGGGGCTAACAAGAACCGTGGTGCTAATAGTACACAGCTGTTGCTAACTGATACACAGCTAGTGCTAACTAGTACACGCTAGTGTTAACAGTACACAGCTGGGGCTAACAAGATCCAGTAGGCTAACTAGATACCAGTGAGCTAATAGATAAAAAGCTAGTGCTAATTTTTATAACAGTTTTGTGCTAACTAGATACACAGCTGATGCTAATAGATACACATAGTCTAAAGATACCAGCTAATCTAACTAGGTCACAGCTGCGCTAACTAGATAACAACTGGAGCTAACAAGATACACAGCTAGTGCTAAAATAGAACCAGCTTGTGCTAACTAATACACAGTTAGGGTAACTAGATACACAGATTTGTGAAAAACTTCACAGTGGTGTTAATTAGTACACAGCTGATGTAAATAGATGCACGGGTGGTCCCTAAAAAAGATACCAGCAAATGCTAACAAGATACCAAAACAGTTTTTAACAATACACAAACTAGTGCTAATAGATACCCAGTAGTGCTAACTAGAAACAAGCTGGTAACAGTTTCACAGCTGGGTTAAACTAGATACACACTGTGCTAACTAGATGCACAGTGGTGCTAACAAAGAAACAGGTAATAGATACACACTGATGCTACAGATACACAGCTAGTGAAATAAAAAAACCTATGTAACTAGTACATAGTAGTCAATGATACACAGTGGTGCTAACAAAAACCAGGTGCTAACTAGAAACACAGCAGATGCTAATAGAAAAAAAGATGTGCTAACTAGAACACAGCTAGTGTAAAAATACACTTTTTGGGGCTAACAAAATACACAGTAGTATAACTAGATACACAGCTGTGTAAATAGAAAAGCTGGTGCTAAAAATACACAGTTAGTGCTAACTAGATACACAGTATGAAACAGTTACACAGCTGGATTAACAAGATACACGCAGATGTAACTAGATCACGCATGCTAACTAGTACACAGCTAGTGCTAACTAGATACAAGTAGTGCTAATTAGATAAAAGCTGGTCCTAAAAAGATCCACTAGTGCTAAATAGATACCAGCTGAGAATAGATACCAGCCAAAGAACTAGATCACGTGTGCTAACTGATACACGTGGTTAACAAGATAAAAAGTAGTGCTAACTGATACACGCCATGCTAAAAAGATACACAGCTAGTGTAAAAAGATACACAGCAGATGTAAAATACACAGCTAGTGCTAACTAATACACAGCTAGGGGAACTAGATCATACAGTGCTAACTAGTACAAGCGGTGCTAAAAAGATACACAGTAGTGCTAACTGATACCCAACTAGTGCTAACAGATACCCTGGTGCTAACAAGATACACAGCTAGTGCTAACAAATACACAGTATGTAACTAGATACCAGCTGTGAAATAGTACTAGTGTTTCTAAATAATACCAGTTAGTGCTAACTGGGTACAAGCTAGTGCTAATGTTACTCAGCTGGTTTAACTAGATCACGCTTGCTAATAGATCAGGCTGGTGCTAAAAAGATAAAGCATGCTAAAAAGATACACAGCAGAGGTAAAGATACCCAAAACTAGTCAACTAGATACCGCTAGTGCTAATAGATACATAGTAGTGCAACTAGATACACGATGGTCCTAAAAAGTACACGCTAGTGCTAAAAAGATCCCCGCTGATCTGACAGAACACAGCCAAGCTAACTAGTACACACTATGCTAATAATACACAGCTGTGCAACAAAATACAAGCTAGTGCTAAATAGATAACAGCAGTGCTAACAAAAACACAGTAGTGCAATAGATACACAGCTGATGCTAAATAGATACACAGCTGGTGCTAATAGATACCAGCTAGTGCAACTAGTACACAGCTAGTATAACTATTACAAACCCGGTGTTTTAATAGATACACAGTGATGCTAACTAGATGCACAGCTGGTGCTAACAAGAACACATTAGTCAATAGATCAAGTGAGTAACTGAACAAGTAGCGCTAAAAAAAAATCACAGCTAGGCTAACGAGCCTAGCAAGTGCTAACTAGATACACAGCTGGGGTAAAAAGATACCAGTGGTGTAACTGAACAAGCTGGTAAAAAGATCACATAGGTAACTAGTACAAGAGTGTTAACTAGATACACAGCTGGTGCTAACAAGATCGCCTGGCTAACTAGATACACAACTGACGCTAATAGTACACAGTGTCTAATTGATACACAGTTGTGCTAACTAGATACACAGCTTGCTAACTAATACCAGCTTGCTAACTAGAACCAAAATAATGCTAATAGGTACACAGCTAGCGCTAACTAGATACACAATGGGGCTAACAAAAAACCAAACTGTGCAACTAGTACACAGCTTGTGCTAAAATAGATACACATTAGTGCTAAAAAAATACACAGATAGTGCAATAGCTACACGCTGGTGTTAATTTGATAACAGCTGATGCAAAATAGAGCAGGCTGGTCCCCCCAAAAAGAAAACAGCTTGCAACAAGATACACAGCAGATGGTAACTAGATACACAGCTAGTGCTAACTAGATACACGCTATTTTAACTAAAACACAGCAGGCTAACTAGTTACACGCTGGTGTTAACTAGAACAAACCCGATGCTAACAGATGCACAGCTGGTGCTAAAAAGAAAAGAAAAGTGTAACTAATACAAAAGCTGATGCTAACTGATACACAGCTAGCGCTAACAGAAACAAGTAGTGCTAAAAGATACAAGCAAGTGCTAACTGTACACAGCTGGGGGTAACAAGATACACAGCTGGTGCTAATAGATACAAGCTGATGCTAAAAAGTACAAAGCTGTGCTAAAATGATACACAGGGTAGTGTTAACTAATACACAGCTGGTGCTAACAAGATACGCAGCTGTCAACTAATACACAGTGATGCTAATGATACCCGCAAGTGCTAAATTTGATACACAGTTAGTGCTAACTAGATACACCTGATGCTAACAGATACACAGTAGTGCTAATGATACACAGCTAATGCAACTAGATAACGCTAGCATAACTAGATACACAGCTGTGTAAAAAGTACACACTATGGAACTAGATACAAGCGATGAACTAGATCCAGCTGGTGCTTCAGATAAAAGCTAGGCTAACTTGAACACGGATGCTAACTAGATAAAGCTAGCGCTTTTAAAATAATACAAAGCATGCTAACTAGATGATAGCAAATGCTAACTAGATTCAAGCGGGCTAACAAGATAAAGCGGTGCTAACAATACACAGTGATGCTAACTATAACGCAGCTATGCAAATGATACACAGCAGTGAACTAGATACACAGTGGTGCTAACAAGAACGCAGCTGTGCTAATAGATTCAACCATGCAACTAGTACAGAGTAGTGCAATTAGATACACAGTTTGTGCTAATAATATACAGCTGATGCTAATAGTAACCCGTAGTGCAACTAGTACACAGCAAAGTAACTAGTACACGCTAGCGCTAACTAGATACCCAAAACTGGTGCTAACAAGATACAAAGCTTGTAACTAGAACAGAGTAGTGCTAATTAATCAAGTTAGTGCAATAGATTACACTGATGCTAATAGATAACAGCAGTGCTAACTAGATACCAGCTGATGCTAACTAGATACACAGCGTCTAACTAGATCCAGCTGATAAAAACTAGATACACAGCTGTGCTAACTTAGCGCAAGTGCTAAATAGTACAAGGGGGTGCTAAAAAGATACACAGCTAGGTTAACTGATGCACAGTGGGAGCTAACAAATACACAGCTAGTGCTAACTAATACACGCGATGTATTAATACACATAGTGCTAACTAAATACACAGCTTTGCTAACTAATTAACAGCTGGGCTAACGATACACAGCTTTAATAGTACAAGTGGTATAACAAGTAACAGCTAGTGCTAAATAGATACACAGCTGATGCTAAATGAACACAGCGGTGCTAACTTGATTCACAGCTAGTGTAACTAGATACACAGCTGGCTAACTTTTACACAGTGGGGTTAATAGATAACGTGAGCTAACTAGATGCACATGGTGCAACAAGATACACAGCTAGTGCTAACTAGTTTCACGCGATGCTAACTAGATAAAAAGCTGCGTAACTAGAAAAAGTAGTGCTAATAGATACATAAAGTGCTAAATATACAAGCGGGGCTAAAGATACACAGCTGGTGTTAACTAGATACACACTGGCTAACAGATACAAGTGGTAATAGATACACACTAGTGTTAAATAGATACAAGCTGGGGCAACAAGATACGCAGCTGTGCTAAAATAGATCACAGCTGATGCTAAAGATACACAAACAGTGTAATTAGATCACAGTTTGTGCAACTAGATACACAGCTGGTGCTAACAAGATACAAGCTAGTTTCTAAAAAATAGATACACAGCTGATGCTAATAAAACAGCTAGTGTAACTTTTAACATGATACTAATGATACAAGCTAGTGTAACTAGATACACGCTAGTGCTAACTAGATACACAGCTAGTGCTAAAAGATAACCTAGTTAACTAAATGACGTGGGGCTAACAAAATACACAGTAGTGTAATGATACACAGCGATGCTATCTGATACACAGCTTGGCAAAATAGATCAAGCTTTGCAACTTAAAACAAAGTGGGGCTAATAAGAACAAGCTAGGCTAATGATACACAGTGATGCTAACTAGATACACAGTTAGTGCTAACTAGAACACGTGTGCTAACTAGACACACAGCTTTTGCTAAAAAATACACAGTAGTGCTAAATAGATACACAGCTAGTGCAACTAGATACACAGTAGTGCTAATAGATACACAGGGGCTAACAAGAACAGCTAGTGCTAATAGATACACAGTAGTGCTAACAATACACAGTGGTGCTAACAAGATACACAGCTATGTAACTAGTACACAGCTAGTGCTAACTGGATACACAGCTGGTGCTAATTGATAACACTGGGGCTACCTGTCCTTTTGGGAACGTACGTGTTCCCAACTTTATTGGCAAACTAAGAGCGTTACCTCCCTCGCTCTTTGAAAGCATTTTTTTTGTTTTGGACTTACAAGTAGGGAACGGATAAGTTGGTGCCCTTGTGGGCCCCCATTTTTTTGATCAATGATTTACTCGTTGACATCATTATGCGTATGAATGTGTCCATTCTCGAGTCATCCGGGTATTATTTATCTCAGATGGAGTGGTTTGGAGAAGGTACAGCCAGAGTGAAAATTGCTGCTTTCTGCCCCTCTTGTGGCATAAAAGTTTTTTCACGTGCCTCGAAGTGGGTCCCAAATGTGGTATTTTACAATCTTGGCCTTGTAAATAACAGTAGGCCCCCCAAATTGCTGAAAGACAGTCTATCCAGGGGGGTCCAGGCCAGAGATGAGAAATTTGCTTGTTCTCCCCTTTCAACAGTCGGATGAGAGGGGGGGGGGGGCAAACCAAGAAAGTGGAGAACTCAAGGTGTGGCGTATTGTGCCCCGTACAGAATTTGCAACCCCTACGTAAGGGAAGCGAGGTTGCGAAGTGCTGTAAGCTTCCCGGGTGTTTCTCTTTGTTCCCCTCGCTTCTCTTTTTTACCTCCCCTTCCTTTTACCCCTCCCTTCTCTTTGTTCCCCCCCTTCTCTTTGAACTCTCCCTTTTTTTTGTACCTCCCTTTTTTTTGTTTCCCCTTTCCCTTCTTTTTTTACCTCATTTTTTCTTTGATCCCTCCCCTTTTATTTGTACCTCTCCCTTCTCTTTTTTCCTCCCCTTCTCTTTGTACCCTATCTTTTCTTTTTCCTTCCTTTTCTTTGTACCTTCCTTCTCTTTGCTCCTCTCCTTCTTTTGACCCTCCCCTTTTTTTGTACCTCTCCCTTCCTTTGTATCCCCTTCTCTTTGTTCCTCTCCTTCCTTAGTACCTCTCCCCTTCTCTTTGTATCTCTCCCTTCTCTTTGATTCTCTCCCTTTTCTTTTTCAACTTCCTTCTTTTTCCTCTCCCCTTTTCTTTTTTTCCTCTCCCTTCTCTTTGTATCTTCCTTCTCTTTGAAAATTCCCCCTCTTTGTTCCCTCCCCTTTTTTTTTTTTTTTTTTTTTTTTACACAGGATTTGCAAGGTTAAGGGTCCCAGCTTTATTGACAGCTATATTACAGGGTTAAAGGGTTCCTAACTTTATTTCCAAACTAGAGTGTTTCCCCCATCAGTCATTTAAAGCATTTTTATTGTTATGAGACATACAAGTACGGGAAAAAGGATGAAGTTGGACCTTTGTACCTCACCTGACTTTTTACCTCTCCCTGTCTTTGTTCCCCCCCAAATTTCCCCTTTTTACTCTACCTTTTTTGTACCTCTTCCTTTTCCCTTTTACCCCTTTTTCTCTTTGTACTCTCCTTCTATTTTTTTTCACAGGGTTTGACAAGGTTTAAAATCCTAGCTTTATTGAAAGCTTTTTTCGGTTAAGGATTTCCAACTTTATTGGCAGGTAAGAGCGTTACCTCTCAGTCATTTCAAAGCATTTTTTATTGATATGAGACATAAAGTAGGGAAAAGGATGAAGTTTGGGGCCCTCTGTGGCCTGCATTTTCATTTTATCAACTGGCTATACCGTTGCATATTATGCTGAAAGAATGTGTTCCAACTCGGTCATCGTGGGTATATAGATCTCAATGGATGATGTTCTGGAGAAGGGTCGCCAGAGTGAAGTTTCTCTTTCTGCCCCCTTGTGGGATAAAAGCTTGTTTTCCCCTGTCTTCGAAGTGGATCCAAATGTGGACTTTGACAAAATTGGGCCTGTAATAACAGTAGGCCACCCACATCCCCTCCCATGTGGAAAGCTTCCGAAAATGACAGATCTAAACCCCGGGGGGTCCGGGAGAGATGAGCGCTTGTCTTTTTTTACTCTGTAAGCAGTGCAGAAAGGGGGGGGGGGCAGGCAAACCAAGAAAGTGGAGCTACCCAAGGTGTGAGCGACTTGGCCCCGTCAGAATCTTGCAAAACCCCATGCAAGCAATGCGAGATTGCAAAGTGCTGTAAGCTTCCTGGCTGCCTTTTTTGCAAGTTTAAAACATATTTCTTCTGGTTATTTGGAGTCAAATTTCCCCCCAAAGGGTATCAACTTCTCTCTCTTCCCCTCTCCTTCTTCTCTCTCTTCTCTCTCTCTCTTCTCTCTCTCCTCTCTCTCTCTTCTCTTTCCTCCTCTCTCCTCTTTTTCTTCTCTCTCTTCTTCTCTCTCTCTCTCTCTCTTTCTCTCTCTCTCTCTCTCTTCCTCTCTCTTTCTCCTTTTTTCTCTCTCTGCAATCTAAAATTTTTTTTTTTTCCCGTTTTTTTCTTCTCTCCTTTATTTTACACTCTAAATTCTTCCTTCCGTCTCTTTTTTTTTCCTTTCTCTTTTTTGTGGCTTCTCTCTTCTCTTTCCTGCCCCTTCTTCATCCCCTTCTTTTCTTACTCCCTTTTCTTCTGTTTTCTCCCTTTTTTCTCTCCTCTCTTATAGTTTTCCTCCCTTTTCTACTTTCCCGTTTCTCATTTTTTTCTAATCCTTTTTTAACACAACCCCCTTTGTCTTCTCCTCTCCATTCACTTCAATCTGTCACCCCAGTCGCACTTCAAAGGGGCCTAATCACAGTTCCACTCTGTCACCCCACTACACTTCAATCTTTACTTTATCACAGTTCGCTCGACACTTCACTCACACTTCATCGTCTCTAATTTTTAATCAGTTTTTGTTAAAATCCCATTTCCCCACCTCTCAAATACACTTCACCTTTATAAACACCAGTTATCTTCAAAAAAACCCGTTATCTTTAATAATTGTTACCTTTCAATACATATTACCTTACAATACACTGCTATTTTCAATACAACATTATCTTACAATACAGCAGCTTTTATAATACACTAGTTTTTTATAAACACTAGCTATCTTACAATACACTAGTTATCTTTCAATACACCAGTTTCTTCAAACAGCAGCTATTTTAAAACACTATTACTTTAATACATGCTTCTTACAAAAACACTATTATCTTTCAATACGGGGCTATCTTACAAAACAGAGCATCTACATACACCCGTTATCTTATAATACAAGTTATCTTTTAAATAAACCTTATCTTAAAATACACCATTTATCTTATAAAACACCAGTTATCTTTTAATACACCAGTTATCTTATAATACACCAGTTATCTTACAATACAGCAGCTATCTTATAATACACTAGCTATCTTACAATACACCAGTTATCTTATAATGCACCAGTTATCTTATAATGCACCAGTTATCTTATAATACACCAGTTATCTTATAATGCACCAGTTATCTTATAATGCACCAGTTATCTTATAATGCACCAGTTATCTTATAATACACTTCTCATAATGCACACTGATGTTAGAGATTCTTGGTCCTTTAATATTTCCTGAGTTCCCTCTGCTCGAGATCTTCCAGCGGTAGATTATGATGCATCTTTCTCGCCTTCATTTACGGAGTACAGTAATTTCTTATCTTGATTGAGTTTTCTCGAGCTGTGAAAATTTTTTATGTTTTCCAGCTAAGCAAATTATATTGTGTTGAAGGAGGTCGTTAGTACTCAGCAATACTCCAGCCTAGAGAGAACGAGCAATATGAAGAATCTCATCACTATCTTACCTTCCCTTTGTCGAAAGTTGTAGTTATCCAGATATTCATTGTTCCTGCAGTTGTGATATTAACGTTGTAGTTCTCCTTGAAATTGAACTCTGACATTTTCACTCCCATGTCTCATACATTAAACTTACATTCTCCTGAGAAGCTTGAGTTTGTCCTGTACTCAGATTTTTTTTTTCCTTTCAATCAACATTCGCCTAAAACCTGAGAACACCTCATCCGATTGCTTGAATTTTTTATAAGAAAGTTCTATCAAGTATTGCCCTGTGAAAGTTCTAAGTTTTCTGGAATAGAATCCGATAACTTTTAAAAGCTTTTTCTGACTGGCTTGAAACATTAGAAGAAATCGATGTATCCTACAGACAACACATTATAACATTATGTGTGAATTAGTGTGGATTTTTCCCGTTTACTCACGGTATATATAAGTATTCTTGAAGTGCTTCGGACAGTACCCAGAAAGTTTGGTCTGTAAAGTCAACATTTAACAGTTTAATTAAATAGTGAAATAACTGAAATCATTGAATTCTGATAATCTTCAAATCTTTATAATTACTGAATGTTCGCTCAGATTTGCGAACGTTATAGTTTACTACAAGAACTTCGAATAGGTGACTATATTAACGTTATAGTTTTACTACAAGAACTATCAGATAGGTGACTATATTAACGTTATAGTTTACTACAAGAACTTCAGATAGGTGACTATATTAACGTTATAGTTTACTACAAGAACTTCAGATAGGTGACTATATTAACGTTATAGTTTACTACAAGAACTTCAGATAGGTGACTATATTAACGTTATAGTTTACTACAAGAACTTCAGATAGGTGACTATATTAACGTTATAGTAGTTAGTCATTCCTATGTCATTAGTAAACATAGCCCTGCAGCTAGCTTACTGTGTGCCAGGTGTTGCACACCTGGATCATTCACTTAAGCCAGGTTGAGATACTTTTGGCCTCTCATGTCATCAGATATTTCAAAATATGTTAGAAAATGCAAGGTTTGCATACATCATAAAGGTAATGTCAGTGTATCTAACTACTATCAAGCACTGAGAAAGGGTATTGCTTGATTATTACCTTATTTTCAACGTTCTAGCCAAGGAAAAAAAATGTCTGTGTGATGGTAGACTATTTTACTAGAAACTGTAAGTTATTTCCAGTCGCAGATAAAACTGTGGTGGTGAGTTTGGTAACGAAATTTTAGAAAAGTTGTTTACTAGTATAAAATAACTAAATCAACAACTATTCCTCACCATCCTGCCAGTAATGGTTTAGCAGAAATAACCAATAAGAATGTGTTAGATGTGTTAAGAGGTACTATAAATCCCAAGAGTGTAACATGGGATGCAGTTATACCAAATATTCAATATGGTATCAATTCTGCTTTCAATATCTGTACAGGAGACACTCCTCACTATGCCTTGTATGCAGCAGATAAACGTTTACCTTATGAGTTGTTATATTCGTGTCTTAACTTAGTTAGGATGATTATGTTAAGCCTGTGTTTTAGAAAAATCTGTGAAATTCTTCACAATCAACAGCCGAATTTACAAAGTTACTATTGCACATGCGAGACCAACCAAGAATATAGTCAGATCAAGAGCTATGCTTATTAGTTTTAACAAGACTTCTGCTATGCCTAAGTTAGATCAAAAGTTTGTTGCCCATATCATGTGGTCGAGCATTCATGTGATAACAAGAATAAGGTCAAAAAAATCAGTAGTTGTCAGTACATACAGTCCCACCTTGATCACGTGAAGTTGGTCTTTGATGTTGTTGATACTAAGGCGGCCAGACTGGTGAGCCAGACCCTGACGACCCTGATGCCCCAGTACCTTCCACATCAGGCTCAGTGTCCTTCTGCTTCTGACAATCCGACTGACACTTTCTGACTTCTGTGAATTTTTCCGTACAAGATAAGTGATGAGGAATTACCACTGTTTTGATTCCTCTCAGTCACGGCATGTATTTACAATTACATCTGGATTTGACCCTCCCAGACATGATGTTCACTCTACTGATGTAAATCTATACCCTAGCAGAGTTGGATTTAAATGTTTATGCAATATTGTGAGGGAAAAGTAGGCGTGAGTGGTGTTAAGGTTGTTCAGGCAACCAGGAACCATTAGCGAGTTACGTCGCGCACCCCCACCCCCTCTGGCGGGCTGGGGCGAAACTAGCTCTTGGTGTCTGATTTGTTCAAATTTCTACTCCTGGTAGTATTGACCTTACCTGGTGTGGGTTGAAGTTTGGAGAGTCACTTCACCTCCACTCTTCTCCTAATCAGGTAGGGTGATCTACCAGGAATATTACTGTTTGTTCCTTTCTTTTGTTTGCTGGTTACCAGTAATGATTTTGGCATTTATCATTCTTTTCCATTCTTAAATGTTATATTATCATGACCATTGGCAACCAGTTTATTTTTTCTTATTACCAGCTCTGTTCCTGGCGTGGTCATCCAGGGTAGACGCCAGATAAAGGAGCAAGACATTTGTTAATGGGACTTATTAACAATTATTAAACTACTACCGGCCCTTATTTATTCTACTTGTGGTTGCTCCAACCAAGTGTAGAGGAGATCCCAAACATCGACTATCACCATCCGCCCAGGATAACCTACATCATTAATATCAGAAGATCTGTCCAGGGCCTTACCTACTCCTGCCCAACTACAAGAACCAGAGGCCATTTTTTTTATTTTATTTAAATTTTAAGTAAAATCCTCAAAAGTCATTATTCTTATTTTTCCTAGTCGTTTCTTTATTTATTTTTCCATTAGTTATTTGTTCAGATGGAAGGCGTTCCACTGACAAAATATAAATAATTATTTGTTTCAAGTCTAACTTACCATCCTTAATTTTGCTAGACTTTGCCATCTTTGACTCACGAAATCGTAATGACACATTTCAAACAAACCATACCACGGTGTGGATTTGAACCCGCGGTCAGAGAGTCTCAAAACTCCAGACCGTCGCGTTAAGCCACTGCGCCAGCTAGCTTTCAATAAGATTCGTCCAACTAGGTGTATTCTACACCATAAGAAGGTTAGCATAGGCAACCGCTGTGTCCACATATGCTAAAGCTAGAGTTCGTTACGGCCATGCTAGCGGAGATTCGTCTGTAAAAAATACACCTAGTTGGGGCGAATCTTATTGAAGCTAGCTGCGCTGTGGCTAACGCGACGGTCTGGATTTTGAGACTCTCTGACCGCGGTTCAAATCCCGCCCTGTGTATGGTTTTGCTATCTTTGACTGTGTCAGTTTATGTAATTTCAGATAACTCAGTTGGTATCTTATATCATAACAACATTGAGTATATACTTTTAATTATAAATTATTCACATTTTTTATCATCTGTACATATGTAAAACATCTTGCAATTAATTATTAAGAAAATTACCCTGGATGATTGCATGTCTTAACAAATTTTGCTCTGTTCTATTCTGAAATTTAACAACAAAAAACTTGAGTGCACCAATTTTACCATGTCTGTTAAATTCTGTCTCTTTTGTGTATATAAGATTTTCATCAGATCCGTAGATCACATGAGTAGCGATCACTCGATCCAAGAGTCACCATATACTGATCTAATGAACCTTATATTGATCCAGTCAATTACAATACATAGATCCACTGATTAGCAAATTTCTCTTAATGAGTAACCAAACCTCATGACTGTATGATGATCATTTCATGATACTTTCTCTGTGGGTCTCAACATTCTTTATGTATATTTTTTTGCGATTCACTACAATTTACCATGTTTCTCATGATTGTGTGATATACAAATGCATATCTTGTTGTAAAATATTTCTTTATATTCCTTTGCTTTATATAGAATCTCTGTGGAAGCCGCATCGTCTGAGACGTCAGTTAATTGTATTATATTTGTCGCACTGTTTGTAGTCGAGGTTGACATACTTAGCGTGTTTGAACTGTCACTTATGTTAAATATTTTAATTCTATAAATACTGCCATGTGTATATATATATATCATTATACCAATGTTCCAACCAGTACGACAGTTGGTTTGAGAGTATGTACTCAGTGACCTCCTCAGATTCGTGTTCCACAAGTAGGTGGACTGAGAGAGAGACATTTGGAAGTTGCACACCTTTGAAGCAGGACCATCGACTCAGCAGACCCATATATTCATATGTCAATGCAACACTACCAGAGCATGGCATATTTATTATTCCAGACCTTTCCTTCCCCCATTATACCCACAACAGACCATGTACCCGAATCGGTCTGAATTCACTGCCACAGATACACCCTGTGTTTGGCGAGAATAGAGGTGGCAAGACGAAGGACAAAAGCTAACAAGAAATCCACTGCATGAGGAGCTTTCAATGCTATGAGGAGAGCTCTATCCTTTCCTGATACTCTAAATTATTGCTGATGCAATATTCGCCACAATTGGGCCATCCCAGTGTGACTGTTTGTTGTTGTTGTTGGGGAGCGTAGGTCTGGTTTCATAGCCTGTTAGATTATAATCTAACAGGCTCTGAAACCATGCTCTGGGATAATTATCCTAGAGCGTGGCTCCATCAATGAACTTCTGATCACTAACCCTAATGTTATCTCTCTGGTGTTCAGGGAGAATCGCTGCTACAAGTTCTATGGGTGCCACACATGAAGACCTGTGATGCCTTGCAAACACCAATACCCACTTGTCTGACTGGAAGTGTAGCTTGGTCCACTGTTTGTCTTCTAGAGTAAGTTTGAGTACTTTTCTAAAAATCTACCTCATAATACTCTCATATTAATGCAGTGTAGAGTTTTTATTTTAGGGTGCACATCTAAGGAAATACGGTAACCTGGTCAAATTCAAGCACTTTGTGAGATGGCACAAGGCATCCTTTCTGTCAAGACTGCTTATTCATTGTTCTATTCTCTTCAAATTGTCCTGTTTCTTTTTGAGAATTGCGTCAGTGGCATCAGTTCCAGAAGAGCATTAAGCAGTTTCACTATTTGTGGGGTGCAATGACTGATGTACCTGGTAGTAATGCTCTCACTGCGCAATCACTTGTGACTGACAGAGATGATTTCACATCTGGATGGATCAGATGAGACCCATTTCCTGTCCCAGTGTCATCACCTGTGTAAGATCATTTAGTAGGGACTCCTTTGTACCCGCCAGTGTGCCATCATCCAGGAATCAGATGTTCAGCTCACTCGTCATCCTATGAGTGATTTCTAACCACTATACAGAAGAAAATGGGGAGAGAGATCCACCTGCTGAACAAGAACATCAACTGGGACCAGGTAAACCATGTCCTAAACGAAACATGTTGGGAAGATATCTTAAATGACATGGATCCAAACCAGCGCCTTGAAAGGATAAACTTCCTGGCAGCTGAAGCATGTTCTAGGCATATTCCCCTAAGAAAGAAAAGAGCAGGAGTAAACTGGAGAGAGAAAGACGCTCCCTCTACAGAAGACGACGAGAGTCACTGAGACACTCCTCAGGAGTGCTAGAATATCTGATACACGAAAGGAGACGCTGTCCAGGGAAGTGAAACTATCGAATTAAGTTAAATGAACTCTAAGAAACCAAGAGAGACAGAGGCTTAAAGCTATTAGTGAAATTGAAAGAAATTCAAATATTTTCTTTCGTATGCAAAAACAAGACAAATACTACACTAGTATCGGCCCTTACTCAGACAGGATGGGATTACGCAGAAGACAAAAGGAAATGGTGAAATATTGAAATCCCAGTACGAACTCTGTATTTAGTGAACCACTAATCGGTCTGAGGATCGACGACCCAAATGATTTCTTCATGAAAAGAGCCTCAAAACTCCATAATGTATGCCAGATTTCCGACATTACCCTAACTCCGATAGATTTCGAAAAAGCCATTGACAACATGCTAATGCACTCAGCCCAGCCCCAGACTCGTGGAACTCTGTTTTCATTAAGAATTGCAAGAAACCCTCTCGCGTGCCCTAAGTACATTATGGAAGAGGACTTGGACATGGGTAAATTCCACAGTCACTTAAAAAACAACTGATATAGCCCCACTCCATAAAGGTGGCAGCCAAAGCATTAGCTAAGAACTATAGACCAATAGCTCTGACGTCCCCACATCATAAAAATCTTGAAAGAGTGCTAAGAACAGGACTGCAAATCACCTGGATTCCCAAAATCTGCACAATCCAGGGCAACATGGTTCAGGGCAGGTCGCTCCTGCCTCTCACAACTACTGGAGCACTATGATATGGCCTTGGATGCACTGGAAGAAAATCAGAATACAGATGCAATATACACAGACTTTGCAAAAGCATTTGACAAATGCGATCATGGCGTAATAGCCCATAAAATACGTGCTAAAGGAATAACTGGGAAAGTGGAGAGATGGATTTTTAACAAATCGAACACAAAGAGTAGTGGTCAATAGAGTTAAATCGGAGGCTGCCATAGTGAAGAACTCTTGTTCCACAAGGCACAGTACTCGCCCCCATCTTATTCCTCATCCTCTTATCAGACATAGACAGAGATATACATCACAGCACCGTATCATCCTTTGCGGATGATACTAGGATCTGCATGAGGCTGTCATCTGCTGAGGACGCAGTTAACCTCCAAGAAGATATAAACAAAGTTTTCCATTGGGCAACGGTAACAATAATGATGTTCAATGAGGAAAATTCCAACTACTCCGTTACGGAAAAACTGAGGAGATAATAACTAGAACAGAGTATACTACATACTCTGGCCAACAATACAGCGGAAAAATAATGTAAGGGACCTGGAAAGTAATGTCTGAGGATCTCATTTTCAAGGATCACAACAGTGCCACGATCACACGTGCAAAAAAAAGATAGATGGATAATGAGAAATACTGCTGTACATTAACATCTCCATTCAAAGCAGGTGAAATCGCAGATCTAGAGAGGTACAGAGATCCTTTACTGCACGTATAAGTTCTTCAAGCACCTTAACTACTGAACGCCTGGAACACTTGACCC
>NC_069436.1:36792023-36848769 GCF_026875155.1 Cherax quadricarinatus | reverse complement strand
GTCCTCGAAGTGGATCCAAGTGTGGTATTTTGACAATCTTGGCCTTGTACATAACAGTAAGGCCACCCACATCTGCTGAAATGACAGATCTATCCAGGATGGGTCCAGGCCAGAGATGAGACGTCTTGCTCTGTTCTCTACTCTGTCAAGCAGTCGCAGATGAGAGGGGGGGCAGGCAAACCAAGAAAGTGGAGCATACTCAAGGTGTGAGCGTACTTGTGCCTCGTACAGGATCTTGCAACCCCTACTGTCAAGCGGATGCGAGGTACTGCGAAGTGCTGTAAGCTTCCTGGCTGCCTTTCTCTTTGTTCCTCTCGCTTCTCTTTGTACCTCTCCCTTCTCTTTGTACCTCTCCCTTCTCTTTGTTCCTCTCCCTTCTCTTTGTAACTCTCCCTTCTCTTTGTACCTCTCCCTTCTCTTTGTTCCTCTCCCTTCTCTTTGTACCTTTATTTTCTCTTTGATCCTCTCCCTTCTATTAGTACCTCTCCCTTCTCTTTGTTCCTCTCCCTTCTCTTTGTACCACTATCTTCTCTTTGATCCTCTCCCTTCTCTTTGTACCTCTCACTTCTCTTTGCTCCTCTCCCTTCTCTTAGTACCTCTCCCTTTTCTTTGTACCTCTCCCTTCCCTTTGTACCTCTCCCTTCTCTTTGTTCCTCTCCCTTCTCTTAGTACCTCTCCCTTCTCTTTGTATCTCTCCCTTCTCTTTGATCCTCTCCCTTCTCTTTGTACAACTTCCCTCTCTTTGTACCTCTCCCTTCTCTTTGTCCCTCTCCCTTCTCTTTGTACCTCTCCCTTCTCTTTGTTCTCCTCCCTTTTTTTTTTTTTTTTTTTTTTTTTTTTTTTACACAGGATTTGACAAGGTTAAGGATCCCTAGCTTTATTGACAGCTATATTACAGGTTAAGGATTCCTAACTTTATTTCCAAGCTAAGAGCTGTTACCTACATCAGCTCATTTGAAAGCATTTTTATTGTTATGAGACATACAAGTACGGGACAGGATGAAGTTGGACCTTTGTACCTCTCCCTGCTCTTTGTTCCTCCCAATTCCCTTTGTACCTCTACCTTCTTTTTGTACCTCTCCCTTCTCTTTGTACCTCTATCTTCTCTTTGTACCTCTCCCTTCTATTTTTTTTGCACAGGGTTTGACAAGGTTAAGATCCCTAGCTTTATTGACAAGCTATTTACAGGTTAAGGATTCCTAACTTTATTGGCAGGCTAAGAGCTGTTACCTCCATCAGCTCATTTCAAAGCATTTTTATTGATATGAGACATACAAGTAGGGAACAGGATGAAGTTGGAGCCATCTGTGGGCCTGCATTTTCATTTGATCAACTGCCTTTATCTCGTTGACATCATTATGCTGAACGAATGTGTTCCATACTCGAGTCATCGTGGGTATATATGATCTCAGATGGAGTGATGTTCTGGAGAAGGGTACAGCCAGAGTGAAGTTGCTGTTTTCTGCCAGTCTTGTGGCATAAAAGCTTGTTTCACGCTGTCTTCGAAGTGGATCCAAGTGTGGTACTTTGACAATATTGGCCTTGTACATAACAGTAAGGCCACCCACATCCGTCCTATGTTGAAAGCTCTCCTGAAATGACAGATCTATCCAGGATGGGTCCAGGCGAGAGATGAGACGTCTTGCTGTGTTCTCTACTACTCTCTCAAGCAGTCGCAGATGAGAGGGGGGGGGGCAGGCAAACCAAGAAAGTGAAGCATACTCAAGGTGTGAGCGTACTTGTGCCTCGTACAGAATCTTGCAAACCCAACTGTCAAGCAGATGCGAGATACTGCAAAGTGCTGTAAGCTTCCTGGCTGCCTTGTTTGCAAGATTTACAACATATTTCTTCATGGTTAGTTTGGAGTCAAATTTCACCCCAAGGATATCAACTTCTCTCTCACTCTCCTCTCCTCTCACCTCTCTCTCTCTCTCACTCTCTCTCTCTCTCTCTCTCTCTCTCTCTCATCTCTCTCTCTCTCTCATCTCTCTCTCATCTCTCCTCTCTCCTCTCTCTCTCTCTCTCTCTCTCTCTCTCTCCCCTCTCTTCTCTCTCTCTCTCCTCCTCTCTCTCTCTCCTCTCTCTCTCTCTCTCTCTCTCTTTCTCTCTTTTTTCTCTCTCTGCAATCTATAAATTATTCTTTTTTTTCCTGTTTTCTTCTTCTCTCCATTTATTTCTACACTCTCAATTTCTTCCTTCACCGTCTCAGTTTTTCTCCTTTCTCTTTTTTGTGGCTCTCTCCTCTTCTTCCTGCCACTTTCATTCATCCCCTTCTTCTTCTTACTACCATTTTCTTCTGTTTTCTCCTTTCTAATTCTCTCCTCTCTTATAGTTCCTCCCTTTTCTACTTCCTGTCTTCTCATTATTCTTTCTAATCCTTTTTTCAACACAACTCCCTTTGTCATTCTCCTCTCCATTCACTTCAACTCTGTTGCCTAACTTACAGTTCAACTCTGTCACCTCACTCACACTTTAACTCTCTCACCTCACTCACAGTTCAACTCTGTCACCTCACTCACACTTCAACTCTCTCACCTCACTCACAGTTCAGCTCTGACACTTCACTCACAGTTCAACTCTGTCACCTCACTCACACTTCAAGTCTCTCACCTCACTCACAGTTCAACTCTGTCACCTCACTCACACTTCAACTCTCTCACCTCACTCACAGTTCAGCTCTGACACTTCACTCACACTTCATTCGTCTCTAATATTTTAATCAGTTCTTGTTAACATCCTATTTCCTCACCTCTCATAATACACTTCACCTCTTATAATACACCAGTTATCTTACAATACACCAGTTATCTTACAATACACTAGTTACCTTACAATACACTAGTTACCTTACAATACACTAGTTACCTTACAATACACTAGCTATCTTACAATACACCATTTATCTTATAATACACCAGTTATCTTACAATACACCATTTATCTTATAATACACCAGTTATCTTATAATACACCAGTTATCTTACAATACACCATTTATCTTATAATACACCAGTTATCTTACAATACACCAGTTATCTTATAATACACCAGTTATCTTATAATACACCAGTTATCTTACAATACAGCAGCTATCTTATAATACACTAGTTATCTTACAATACACCAGTTATCTTACAATACAGCAGCTATCTTACAATACACCAGTTATCTTATAATACACCAGTTATCTTACAATACAGCAGCTATCTTATAATACACTAGCTATCTTACAATACACCAGTTATCTTACAATACAGCAGCTATCTTACAATACACCAGTTACCTTATAATACACCAGTTATCTTACAATACACCAGTTATCTTATAATACACCAGTTATCTTAAAATACAACAGTTACCTTACAATACACTAGTTATCTTATAATACACCAGTTATCTTACAATATTTCAGTTATCTTATAATACACCAGTTATCTTATAATACACCAGTTATCTTACAATACACCAGTTATCTTATAATACACCAGTTATCTTATAATACATCAGTTATCTTATAATACACCAGTTATCTTTTAATACACCAGTTATCTTATAATGCACCAGTTATCTTATAATACACCAGTTATCTTATAACGCACCAGTTATCTTATAATGCACCAGTTATCTTATAATGCACCAGTTATCTTTTAATACACCAGTTATCTTATAATGCACCAGTTATCTTATAATGCACCAGTTATCTTATAATACACAGTTATCTTATAATACACCAGTTATCTTATAACGCACCAGTTATCTTATAATACACCAGTTATCTTATAATACACCAGTTATCTTATAATACACAGTTATCTTATAATACACCAGTTATCTTTTAATACACCAGTTATCTTAAATGCACCAGTTATCTTATAATACACAGTTATCTTATAATACAACCAGTTATCTTACAATACACCATTATCTTACAATACACCAGTTATCTTATAACGCACCAGTTATCTTATAATACACCAGTTTTCTTTTAATACAACCAGTTTATCTTATAATGCACCAGTTATCTTATAATACACCAGTTATCTTATAATGCACCAGTTATCTTATAATACACCAGTTATCTTATAATACACCAGTTATCTTATAATACACCAGTTATCTTTTAATACACCAGTTATCTTATAATACACCCGTTTTATCTTTCAATACACCAGTTATCTTATAATACACCAGTTATCTTATAATGCACCAGTTATCTTATAATACACCAGTTATCTTATAATACACCAGTTATCTTATAATGCACCAGTTATCTTATAATGCACCAGTTATCTTATAATACACCAGTTATCTTGTAATGCACCAGTTATCTTATAATGCACCAGTTATCTTATAATGCACCAGTTATCTTATAATGCACCAGTTATCTTATAATACACCAGTTATCTTGTAATGCACCAGTTATCTTATAATACATCAGTTATCTTATAATGCACAAGTTATCTTATAATACAACCAGTTATCTTGTAATGCACCAGTTATCTTATAATACACCAGTTATCTTGTAATGCACCAGTTTATCTATATAATGCACCAGTTATCTTATAATGCACCAGTTATCTTATAATACACCAGTTATCTTGTAATGCACCAGTTATCTTATAATGCACCAGTTATCTTATAATGCACCAGTTATCTTATAATGCACCAGTTATCTTATAATACACCAGTTATCTTGTAATGCACCAGTTATCTTATAATACACCAGTTATCTTGTAATGCACCAGTTATCTTATAATACACCAGTTATCTTATAACGCACCAGTTATCTTATAATACACCAGTTATCTTATAATACACCAGTTATCTTATAATACACAGTTATCTTATAATACACCAGTTATCTTTTAATACACCAGTTATCTTATAATGCACCAGTTATCTTATAATACACAGTTATCTTATAATACACCAGTTATCTTACAATACACCAATTATCTTACAATACACCAGTTATCTTATAACGCACCAGTTATCTTATAATACACCAGTTATCTTTTAATACACCAGTTATCTTATAATACATCAGTTATCTTATAATGCACAAGTTATCTTATAATACACCAGTTATCTTGTAATGCACCAGTTATCTTATAATACACCAGTTATCTTGTAATGCACCAGTTATCTTATAATGCACCAGTTATCTTATAATGCACCAGTTATCTTATAATACACCAGTTATCTTATAATGCACCAGTTATCTTATAATACACCAGTTATCTTATAATACACCAGTTATCTTATAATACACCAGTTATCTTATAATACACCAGTTATCTTTTAATACACCAGTTATCTTATAATACACCCGTTTTATCTTTCAATACACCAGTTATCTTATAATACACCAGTTATCTTATAATGCACCAGTTATCTTATAATACACCAGTTATCTTATAATACACCAGTTATCTTATAATGCACCAGTTATCTTATAATGCACCAGTTATCTTATAATACACCAGTTATCTTGTAATGCACCAGTTATCTTATAATGCACCAGTTATCTTATAATGCACCAGTTATCTTATAATGCACCAGTTATCTTATAATACACCAGTTATCTTGTAATGCACCAGTTATCTTATAATACACCAGTTATCTTATAATGCACAAGTTATCTTATAATACACCAGTTATCTTGTAATGCACCAGTTATCTTATAATACACCAGTTATCTTGTAATGCACCAGTTATCTTATAATGCACCAGTTATCTTATAATGCACCAGTTATCTTATAATACACCAGTTATCTTGTAATGCACCAGTTATCTTATAATGCACCAGTTTATCTTATAATGCACCAGTTATCTTATAATGCACCAGTTATCTTATAATACACCAGTTATCTTGTAATGCACCAGTTATCTTATAATGCACCAGTTATCTTGTAATGCACCAGTTATCTTATAATACACCAGTTATCTTTTAATACACCAGTTATCTTATAATACACCAGTTTTATCTTATAATATGCACCAGTTATCTTATAATGCACCAGTTATCTTATAATACACCAGTTATTTTATAATGCACCAGTTATCTTATAATGCACCATTTATCTTATAATGCACCAGTTATCTTATAATACACCAGTTATCTTATAATGCACCAGTTATCTTATAATGCACCAGTTATCTTATAATGCACCAGTTATCTTGTAATGCACCAGTTATCTTGTAATGCACCAGTTATCTTTTAATACACCAGTTATCTTATAATACACCAGTTATCTTATAATGCACCAGTTATCTTATAATGCACCAGTTATCTTATAATACACCAGTTATCTTTGTAATGCACCAGTTATCTTATAATGCACCAGTTATCTTATAATGCACCAGTTATCTTATAATGCACCAGTTATCTTATAATGCACCAGTTATCTTATAATACACCAGTTATCTTGTAATGCACCAGTTATCTTATAATGCACCAGTTATCTTATAATGCACCAGTTATCTTGTAATGCACCAGTTATCTTATAATACACCAGTTATCTTATAATACACCAGTTATCTTATAATGCACCAGTTATCTTATAATACACCAGTTATCTTATAATGCACCAGTTATCTTATAATGCACCAGTTATCTTATAATACACCATTATCTTGTAAATGCACCAGTTATCTTATAATGCACCAGTTATCTTGTAATGCACCAGTTATCTTATAATACACCAGTTATCTTTTAATACACCAGTTATCTTATAATACACCAGTTATCTTATAATACACCAGTTATCTTATAATACACCAGTTATCTTTTAATACACCAGTTATCTTATAATACACCCGTTTTATCTTTCAATACACCAGTTTTCTTATAATACACCAGTTATCTTATAATACACCCGTTTTATCTTTCAATACACCAGTTATCTTATAATACACCAGTTATCTTATAATGCACCAGTTTATCTTATAATGCACCATTATCTTATAATACACCAGTTACTTATAATGCACCAGTTATCTTATAATACACCAGTTATCTTGTAATGCACCAGTTATCTTATAATGCACCAGTTATCTTGTAATGCACCAGTTATCTTATAATACACCAGTTATCTTGTAATGCACCAGTTATCTTATAATGCACCAGTTATCTTATAATGCACCAGTTATCTTATAATGCACCAGTTATCTTATTATGCACCAGTTATCTTATAATGCACCAGTTATCTTGTAATGCACCAGTTATCTTATAATGCACCAGTTATCTATAATACACCAGTTATCTTGTAATGCACCAGTTATCTTATAATGCACCAGTTATCTTATAATGCACCAGTTATCTTATAATACACCAGTTATCTTGTAATGCACCAGTTATCTTATAATGCACCAGTTATCTTATAATGCACCAGTTATCTTATAATGCACCAGTTATCTTATAATACACCAGTTATCTTGTAATGCACCAGTTATCTTATAATGCACCAGTTATCTTATAATACACTTCTCATAATGCACACTGATGTTAGAGATTCTTGGTCCTTTAATATTTCCTGAGTTCCCTCTGCTCGAGGATCTTCCAGCGGTAGATTATGATGCATCTTTCTCGCCTTCATTTTACGGAGTACAGTAATTTCTTATCTTGATTGAGTTTTCTCGAGCTGTGAAAATTTTTTATGTGTTTTCCAGCTAAGCAAATTATATTGTGTTGAAGGAGGTCGTTAGTACTCAGCAATACTCCAGCCTAGAGAGAACGAGCAATATGAAGAGTCTCATCACTATCTTACCTTCCCTTTGTCGAAAGTTGTAGTTATCCAGATATTCATTGTTCCTGCAGTTGTGATATTAACGTTGTAGTTCTCCTTGAAATTGAACTCTGACATTTTCACTCCCATGTCTCATACATTAAACTTACATTCTCCTGAGAAGCTTGAGTTTGTCCTGTACTCAGATTTTTTTTTTCCTTTCAATCAACATTCGCCTAAAACCTGAGAACACCTCATCCGATTGCTTGAATTTTTTAAGAAAGTTCTATCAAGTATTGCCCTGTGAAAGTTCTAAGTTTTCTGGAATAGATCCGATAACTTTTAAAAGCTTTTTCTGACTGGCTTGAAACATTAGAAGAAATCGATGTATCCTACAGACAACACATTATAACATTATATGTGAATTAGTGTGGATTTTTCCCGTTTACTCACGGTATATATAAGTATTCTTGAAGTGCTTCGGACAGTACCCAGAAAGTTTGGTCTGTATAAGTCAACATTTAACAGTTTAATTAAATAGTGAAATAACTGAAATCATTGAATTCTGATAATCTTCAAATCTTTATAATTACTGAATGTTCGCTCAGATTTGCGAACGTTATAGTTTACTACAAGAACTTCAGATAGGTGACTATATTAGCGTTATAGTTTACTACAAGAACTTCAGATAGGTGACTATATTAGCGTTATAGTTTACTACAAGAACTTCAGATAGGTGACTATATTAGCGTTATAGTTTACTACAAGAACTTGAGATAGGTGACTATATTAGCGTTATAGTTTACTACAAGAACTTCAGATAGGTGACTATATTAGCGTTATAGTTTACTACAAGAACTTCAGATAGGTGACTATATTAACGTTATAGTAGTTAGTCATTCCTATGTCATTAGTAAACATAGCCCTGCTGCTAGCTTACTGTGTGCCAGGTGTTGCACACCTGGATCATTCACTTAAGCCAGGTTGAGATACTTTTGGCCTCTCATGTCATCAGATATTTCAAAATATGTTAGAAAATGCAAGGTTTGCATACATCATAAAGGTAATGTCAGTGTATCTAATTACTAACAAGCACTGAGAAAGGTTATTGCTTGATTATTACCTTATTTTCAACGTTCTAGCCAAGGAAAAAAATGTCTGTGTGATGGTAGACTATTTTACTAGAAACTGTAAGTTATTTCCAGTCGCAGATAAAACTGTGGTGGTGAGTTTGGTAACGAAATTTTAGAAAAGTTGTTTACTAGTATAAAATAACTAAATCAACAACTATTCCTCACCATCCTGCCAGTAATGGTTTAGCAGAAATAACCAATAAGAATGTGTTAGATGTGTTAAGAGGTACTATAAATCCCAAGAGTGTAACATGGGATGCAGTTTTACCAAATATTCAATATGGTATCAATTCTGCTTTCAATATCTGTACAGGAGACACTCCTCACTATGCCTTGTATGCAGCAGATAAACGTTTACCTTATGAGTTGTTATATTCGTGTCTTAACTTAGTTAGGATGATTATGTTAAGCCTGTGTTTTAGAAAAATCTGTGAAATTCTTCACAAATCAACAGCCGAATTTACAAAAGTTACTATTGCACATGCGAGACCAACCAAGAATATAGTCAGATCAAGAGCTATGCTTATTAGTTTTAACAAGACTTCTGCTATGCCTAAGTTAGATCAAAAGTTTGTTGGCCCATATCATGTGGTCGAGCATTCATGTGATAACAAGAATAAGGTCAGAAAAATCAGTAGTTGTCAGTACATACAGTCCCACCTTGACCACGTGAAGTTGGTCTTTGATGTTGTTGATACTAATGGCGGCCAGACTGGTGAGCCAGACCCTGACGACCCTGATGCCCCAGTACCTTCCACATCAGGCTCAGTGTCTTCTGCTTCTGACAATCCGACTGACACTTTCTGACTTCTGTGAATTTTTCCGTACAAGATAAGTGATGAGGAATTACCACTGTTTTGATTCCTCTCAGTCACGGCATGTATTTACAATTACATCTGGATTTGACCCTCCCAGACATGATGTTCACTCTACTGATGTAAATCTTACCCTAGCAGAGTTGGATTTAAATGTTTATGCAATATTGTGAGGGAAAAGTAGGCGTGAGTGGTGTTAAGGTTGTTCAGGCAACCAGGAACCATTAGCGAGTTACGTCGCGCACCCCCACCCCCTCTGGCGGGCTGGGGCGAAACTAGCTCTTGGTGTCTGATTTGTTCAAATTTCTACTCCTGGTAGTATTGACCTTACCTGTTGTGGGTTGAAGTTTGGAGAGTCACTTCACCTCCACTCTTCTCCTAATCAGGTAGGGTGATCTACCATGAATATTACAGTTTGTTCCTTTCTTTTGTTTGCTGGTTACCAGTAATGATTTTGGCATTTATCATTCTTTTCCATTCTTAAATGTTATATTATCATGACCATTGGCAACCAGTTTATTTCTTCTTATTACCAGCTCTGTTCCTGGCGTGGTCATCCAGGGTAGACGCCAGATAAAGGAGCAAGACATTTGTTAATGGGACTTATTAACAATTATTAAACTACTACTGGCCCTTATTTATTCTACTTGTGGTGCTCCAACCAAGTGGTAGAGATCCCAAAACATCGGACTATCACCATCCGCCCAGGATAACCTACATCATCATTAATATCAGAAGATCTGTCCAGGGCCTTACCTACTCCTGCCCAACTACAAGAACCAGAGGCCATTTTTTATTTTATTTAAATTTTAAGTAAAATCCTCAAAAGTCATTATTCTTATTTTTCCTAGTCGTTTCTTTATTTATTTTTCCATTAGTTATTTGTTCAGATGGAAGGCGTTCCACTGACAAATATAAATAATTATTTGTTTCAAGTTCTAACTTACCATCCTTAATTTTGCTAGACTTTGCCATCTTTGACTCACGAAATCGTAATGACACGATTGCAAACAAACCATACCACGGGTGGGATTTGAACCCGCGGTCAGAGAGTCTCAAAACTCCAGACCGTCGCGTTAGCCACTGCGCCAGCTAGCTTCAATAAGATTCGTCCAACTAGGTGTATTTCTACACCATAAGAAGGTTAGCATAGGCACCACTGTGTCCACATATGCTAAAGCTAGAGTTCGTTACGGCCATGCTAGCGGGAGATTCGTCTGTAAAAATACACCTAGTTGGACGAATCTTATTGAAGCTAGCTGGCCCAGTGGCTAACGCGACGGTCTGGAGTTTTGAGACTCTCTGACCGCGGGTTCAAATCCCGCCCGTGGTATGGTTTGCTATCTTTGACTGTGTGTCAGTTTATGTAATTTCAGATAACTCAGTGTTATCTTGTATCAGTAAGCAACATTGAGTATATACTTTTAATTATAAATTATTCACATTTTTTATCATGTGTACATATGTAAACATCTTGCTAATTAATTATTAAGAAAATTACCCTGGATGATTGCATGTCTTAACAAATTTTGCTCTGTTCTATTCTGAAATTTAACAACAAAAACTTGAGTGCACCAATTTTACCATGTCTGTTAAATTCTGTCTTCTTTTGTGTATATAAGATTTTCATCAGATCCGTAGATCACATGAGTAGCGATCACTCGATCCAAAGAGTCACCATAATACTGATCTAATGAACCTTATATTGATCCAGTCAATTACAATACATAGATCCACTGATTAGCAAATTTCTCTTAATGAGTAACCAAACCTCATGACTGTATGATGATCATTTCATGATACTTTCTCTGTGGGTCTCAACATTCTTTTATGTATATTTTTTTGCGATTCACTACAATTTACCATGTTTCTCATGACTGTGTGATATACAAATGCATATCTTGTTGTAAAATATTTCTTTATATTCCTTTGCTTTATATAGAATCTCTGTCGAAGCCGCATCGTCTGAGACGTTCAGTTAATTGTATTATATTTGTCGCACTGTTTGTATGTCGAGGTTGACATACTGTAGCGTGTTTGAACTGACACTTATGTTAACATATTCTTAATTCTATAAATACTGCCATGTGTATTTATATAATATCATTATACTAATGTTCCAACCAGTACGACAGTTGGTAGAGAGTATGTACTCAGTGACCTCCTCAGATTCGTGTTCCACAAGTAGGTGGGACTGAGAGAGAGACATTTGGAAGTTGCACACCTTTGAAGCAGGACCTCGACTCAGCAGACCCATATATTCATATGTCAATGCAACACTACCAGAGCATGGGCATTTATTATTCCAGACCTTTCCTCCCCCCATTATACCCACAACAAACCATGGTACCCGAATCGGTCTGCAGATTCACTGCCACAGATACACCTGTGTTTGGCGAGAATAGAGGTGGCAAGACGAAGGACAACAGCTAACAAGAAATCCACTGCATGAGGAGCTTTCACTGCTATGAGGCGAGCTCTATCCTTTCCTGACACTCTAAACTATTGCTGATGCAATATTCGCCACAATTGGGCCATCCCAGTGTGACTGTTTGTTGTTGTTGTTGGGGAGCGTAGGTCTGGTTTCATAGCCTGTTAGATTATAATCTAACATGCTCTGAAACCATGCTCTGGGATAATTATCCTAGAGCGTGGCTCCATCAATGAACTTCTGATCACTAACCCTAATGTTATCTCTCTGGTGTTCAGGGAGAATCGCTGCTACAAGTTCTATGGGTGCCACACATTCAAATTCAAATTCAAAGTTTATTCTCTATAAGGATTACAATGCTGAGTTTACAGAAATTTGGTTATTGTTTGGTTTACATGTAGTAAAATTGTGATTACAGAGTGTACCACTAGAACGCTTAGCATGGCTAGGCATTTCGGGCATACTTAGTTTTATTCTTAATTGTAAAATATTACAAATTATGAGGTAAGTTGGTATTATGGCTAAGTGACTAAATACTAGTTTGTGAGTTTAGCAATGTGAATGCTTTTGTTTTGGCACAGTATATAGTTTCAGTATTGGAGTATCACAGGATTCATTATTTTAAGACTGAGATTAATATTTCTGTTTATCGTCAAATGAGTGAGCGAGTGTAAATGTGAACCACCAGGTGGTATTCGTGTAGTTAGTTGACGGGGTGTATCAGGGAGATAAGATGTTTTCTAATGGTAGTTTTGAAGGTGATGAATGTGTCTGCAGTTCTAGAGTTCTCAGGTAGGGTATTCCAGATTTTAGGGCCTTTGACATACATTGAATTTTTGTAAAGGTTTAGTCGGACACGGGGAATGTCGTAGAGATGTTTGTTTCTGGTGTTATGCCTGTGGGTTCTGTCACAACTATCAAGAAAGCGTTTTAGGTCAAGGTTGATATTAGACTTTAAGGCCCTGTAGATATAGATTGCACAGTAGTAAGTGTGGATGTACTGAACTGGGAGTAAGTTTAGATCTTTGAAGAGTGGGGGGGTGTGCTGCCAGGGATGGGATTTAGTGATTGTTCTTACTGCAGCTTTTTGTTGGGTTATTATTGGCTTTAGGTGTGTTGCTGCAGTTGATCCCCAAGCACAAATAGCATAGGTGAGGTATGGATAAATAAGTGAGTGGTATAGTGTGAGAAGGGCATTTTGCGGCACGTAGTATCGTATCTTGGAGAGGATCCCAACTGTTTTGGATACTTTTTTGGCTATATGCTGGATATAGGTGCTGAAATTCAGGTTGTTGTCAAGGTATAAGCCTAGGAATTTTCCCCCATTATTTCTGGTAATTAGAGTGTTGTCAATCTTAATGTTAATTTGTGCATCTCCTGCTCTGCTACCAAACATAATATAGTAAGTTTTGTCAGTGTTAAGCGTAAGTTTATTGGCTGTCATCCAAGTCGATATTTTAATCAGCTCCTCATTCACAATGGTGTTGAGGGTGGCAAGATTAGGGTGAGAGATGACATAAGTCGTGTCATCAGCAAAGAGAATGGGTTTCAGGTGTTGGGATACGTTTGGAAGGTCATTGATGTATATGAGGAAGAGCAGGGGACCAAGGACACTTCCCTGCGGAACTCCAGTATCAAGTGGCCGTGTTGCTGATGCTGTGTCTTTAATGGTGACGTACTGATACCTATTAGTAATGTAAGATTTGAAATAAGCAAGCGCATGGCCTCTTATACCGTAGTGGTCAAGTTTGTGGAGTAGGATTTCGTGGTTTACTGTGTCAAAAGCTTTTCTTAGGTCAATAAAAATTCCTAGTGGATGCCTTGCAAACACCAATACCCACTTGTCTGACTGGAAGTGTAGCTTGGTCCACTGTCTGTCTTCTAGAGTAAGTTTGAGTACTTTTCTAAAAATCTATCTCATGATACTCTCATATTAATGCAGTGTAGAGTTTTTATTTTAGGGTGCACATCTAAGGAAATACGGTAACCTGGTCAAATTCAAGCACTTTGTGAGAAGGCACAAGGCATCCTTTCTGTCAAGACTGCTTATTCATTGTTCTATTCTCTTCAAATTGTCCTGTTTCTTTTTGAGAATTGCGTCAGTGGCATCAGTTCCAGAAGGATCATTAAGCAGTACACTATTTGTGGGGGCAATGACTGATGTACCTGGTAGTAATGCTCTCACTGCGTCAATCACTTGTTGACTGACAGAGATGATTTCACATCTGGATGGATTCAGGAGGAGACCCATTTCCTGTCCCAGTGTCATCACCTGTGTAAAATCATTTAGTAGGGACTCCTTTGTGCCATCATCCAGGAATCAGATGTTCAGCTCACTCGTCAGCCTATGAGTGATTTATCTAACCACTATACAGAAGAGAAATGGGGTGAGAGGATCCACCTGCTGAACAAGAACATCAACTGGGACCAGGTAAACCATGTCCTAAACGAAACATGTTGGGAAGATATCTTAAATGACATGGATCCAAACCAGTGCCTTGAAAGGATCAACTTCCTGGCAGCTGAAGCATGTTCTAGGCATATTCCCCTAAGAAAGAAGAAGAGCAGGAGTAAACTGGAGAGAGAAAGACGCTCCCTCTACAGAAGACGACGAAGAGTCACTGAGCACTCCTCAGGAGTGCTAGAATATCTGATACACGAAAGGAGACGCTGACCAGGGAAGTGGAAACTATCGAACTTAAGTTAAATGACTCTTACAGGAACCAAGAGAGACAGGAGGAGCTTAAAGCTATTAGTGAAATTGAAAGAAATTCAAAATATTTCTTTTCGTATGCCAAAAACAAGGCAAATACTACATCTAGTATCGGGCCCTTACTCAGACAGGATGGGACTTACACAGATGACAACAAGGAAATAGGTGAAATATTGAAATCCCAGTACGACTCTGTGTTTAGTGAACCACTAATCGGTCTGAGGATCGACGACCCAAATGATTTCTTCATGAATGAGCCTCAAAACTCCATAAATGTATGCCAGATTTCCGACATTACCCTAACTCCGATAGATTTCGAAAAAGCCATTGACAACATGCTTATGCACTCAGCCCCAGGCCCAGACTCGTGGAACTCTGTTTTCATTAAGAATTGCAAGAAACCCTCTCGCGTGCCCTAAGTACACTATGGAAGAGGAGCTTGGACATGGGTGAAATTCCACAGTCACTTAAAACAACGGATATAGTCCCACTCCATAAAGGTGGCAGCAAAGCATTAGCTAAGAACTATAGACCAATAGCTCTGACGTCCCACACCATAAAAATCTTTGAAAGAGTGCTAAGAAGCAGGACTGCAAATCACCTGGATTCCCAAAATCTGCACAATCCAAGGCAACATGGGTTCAGGGCAGGTCGCTCCTGCCTCTCACAACTACTGGAGCACTATGATATGGCCTTGGATGCACTGGAAGAAAATCAGAATGCAGAAGTAATATACACACACTTTGCAAAAGCATTTGACAAATGCGATCATGGCGTAATAGCCCATAAAATACGTGCTAAAGGAATAACTGGGAAAGTGGAGAGATGGATCTTTAACAAATCGAACACAAAGAGTAGTGGTCAATAGAGTTAAATCGGAGGCTGCCATAGTGAAGAACTCTGTTCCACAAGGCACAGTACTCGCCCCCATCTTATTCCTCATCCTCTTATCAGACATAGACAGAGATATACATTACAGCACCGTATCATCCTTTGCGGATGATACTAGGATCTGCATGAGGCTGTCATCTGCTGAGGACGCAGTTAACCTCCAAGAAGATATAAACAAAGTTTTCCATTGGGCAACGGTAAACAATATGATGTTCAATGTGGACAAATTCCAACTACTCCGTTAAGGAAAACTGGAGGAGATAATAACTAGAACAGAGTATACTACATACTCTGGCCATACAATAGAGCGGAAAAATAATGTAAGGGACCTGGGAGTAGTAATGTCTGAGGATCTCATTTTCAAGGATCACAACAGTGCCACGATCACACGTGCAAAAAAAAGATAGGATGGATAATGAGAATACTGCTGTACATTAACATCTCCATTCAAAGCAGGTGAAATCGCAGATCTAGAGAGTGTACAGAGATCCTTTACTGCACGTGTAAGTTCTGTCAAGCACCTTAACTACTGGGAACGCCTGGAAGCACTTGACTTGTACTCGTTGGAACGCATGAGGGAGAGATATATCATAATCTACACTTGGAAAATCCTGGAAGGAATGGTTCCAAATCTGCACACAGAAATCACTCCCTACGAAAGTAAAAGACTGGGCAGGCGATGCAAAATGCCCCCAATAAAAAGTAGGGGCGCCATTGGTACACTAAGGGAAAACACCATAAGTGTCAGGGGCCCAAGACTGTTCAACAGCCTCCCATCAAGCATTAGGTGAATTACCAATAAACCCCTGGCTGCCTTCAAAGAGAGCTGGACAGATACCTAAAGTCAGTGCCGGATCAGCCGGGCTGTGGCTCGTACGTTGGACTGCGTGTTGCCAGCAGTAACAGCCTAGTTGATCAGACCCTGATCCATTGGGAGGGCTGGTCATGGACCGGGCCGCGGGGGTGTTGATCCCCGGAATAACTTCCAGGTAACCTCCAGGTAACCTCCAGGTAACCTCCAGGTAACCTCCAGGTAACCTCCAGGTAACCTCCAGGTAACACCCTCCGATAAAGTGATTTCACCTGTATCCAGCTGAAACAAAAGGGAAGAGACCAGAAAAATGTTCTTGTGCCTTTTTAAACACCAAGTTTCTTTTCAGGAGATTAAACGCATTCTTAAAATCTAATTTTACCACTGCCTTGTCCTTAAGCAGGTTGTTGATATATGCCCTTGTTGCATGAACTGCTGCTTCACATCTTTGAGAGGCCCCAAGCCAAGCTGGTTTGGTTGAAGCCTCATGGCCGCCTGTGTGAACATTCCAGACATCAGCTTTGGAAACGAGGTCACTTGCCCATGGCAATTGGCCTAATTCCTCCGCTTTTCTTTTTAAAGGCCCAAAGTGATGCACCATATAAGAAATGTTTAATTTCGTCAGAAATCGAACCTCCATGGAGTTGTTAACGAGCCTTGTGATGCCTGACAGTAGTCTCTGCAATCTTCCCAAGAACTAGAGTAACCATTCTTATAAATGTTGAGGTCTTATTCCAGTGTAACTCCCAACAGAGGCAGACTGGAATGATATAACTGGTTTGTAAACATCTGAGTCTTGCACAAACAGTGGTTTTACAGTTAGGACAAGGGGTGTTAAAACTGTTGGTGTCCCTGGTTTCCATGGCAAGTTGCTTTTCTCTAAGTTCTTAAGCGGTGTCAGCATCCCTGGTGGCAACTGTATCTTCGCTGGTGATTATCCTGACTGCCCCCACTGTGTTGCCCTCTTCAGTTTTCTTCCTCACCTGGACTCTGAATTTTTCACTATCGGTAGAACAATCAGGGGTCCGCTTTTCCCATTTTCGTGTTGATGGGGAAGGCAAATGAAGTTATCAGCTCTGGAAATTTGAGTGATAGCTCTAGGCCTTCGTGTTGCAGCCAACTCTTGTTTAGGAGCTTGCAATAGTGGAAAGGAATGAAGATCAGCCCATGTACAGGTATACCTATGGAGACAGTCTACATATACGAGGGAAGAGAGACAACTAAGAGCCTCTAATCTGATTAACCATGAAATCTACATGCCAAAGGTTAAAGTACTTTAGGAAACAGTAGAAAAAGATAGCCCAGCCCATAGGCATTGTAGATGTTCCAGTTAACAGGAGAATATATCGCTAATGACTTGTCAGGAATCAAGAAAGAGCCAACAAACTTCTGGTTGTTTCCCTAAAAAGGAACAACTTTTCTTTTTTTGTATCTGTAGCATTGCTTTATCTGGGTTTCGGAAATTATCCTAATGAGCGTTGAGTTTACCTAGGACCAACAGACTGCTAGGATATGGGTTAAGTTTTGCGCCTACCAGTGAGGACATCAATTACATACATCTTGCTAAGTCCATCTGTAATTTGGAAGAACAAGGGGATATATCATCTGAAATGCTCAACATTTGCAAAGGCATGGTATGTTCTTGAGTGCCTTGCAAGTTTGCAACCCTGAGGGTCTTAATGAGGAAATTATGAAAATATTCGATATTGCAGTAAAATTACGACTCCCTCAAGAGTTTGTGGAAAAGGTTTTGAAAGGAGCAAGTAAGATTTATTATAGAACTGGACCTAAGACAGCCTCATAGGTCGGAAATGTTTAGTTCTTCCTTGCAAAGAGAATCAATAACGAGAGAAAATATCTCATGAAAATAATAATGAAAATTTTCCTCGACACTTCGTTATTCATTTAATAAAATTCCATAAAATATATTTTTATCGATTATGAAACTTTATGCTAAGTGTGATTTATGAGACCAATTTCTGAAGATATTTCTACAACTTAAAGAAAACAATTACAGAAACATGAATGTGAGTAATTGCTTAATAATTATCTGGGTGTGATTACCTGGATTACCTGGAGAGAGTTCCGGGGGTCAACGCCCCCGCGGCCCGGTCTGTGACCAGGCCTCCTTAGGTCAGTGTCCCAGGATGCGACCCACTCCAGTCGACTAACACCCAGGTACCCATTTTACTGATGGGGAACATAAACAACAGGTGGAAAGAAACACGTCCAAAGTTTCTACTCTGGCTGGGAATCGAACCCAGGCCCTCACCGTGTGAAGCGAGAGCGTTAACCACCAGGCCACCAGAGCCCTCAATGTGGTTAACAGGTGTGACCTGACAAGACTATCCTGTGGGTCAGGTAGGTGCTGGTTAACAGGTGTGACCTGACAAGACTATCCTGTGGGTCAGGTAGGTCCTGGTTAACAGTTGTGACCTGACAAGACTATCCTGTGGGTCAGGTAGGTGCTGGTTAACAGGTGTGACCTGACAAGACTGGTGAGGCTGGACTAACAGAATCAGAGTAAAGTGCAGATAATACCCACAGTCCATAGTTAGTGTTATATTGTCATAAATTTGTGCCCCCTAAAATTCTAATACCCCAACTACTTTTGATTGTCATTGTTGTATTCAATGACCATTCTACCTCATAGTCTTAATTTGTTCAATATCTACAGAATCTATCTCCTTTTTTTTTACAACTTACCACATCACTGTTCTATCTTATTATATTATAAAACTAACCATAACTTGTCCTCAATAATTCTACCTCACTTTAAGAAATACCTATTGCCCAATTTTATTCTAAAATCTCAATTATTGCCCAATTTTGCTTTAAACTATATTGACCAAACTTATTGTAAACTTTTTTTATTGCCCATTTTTATTCCATACTTTTTTAAACTAGTATTTTCAACTACCACTTTTATATTATCCTGTCTACCATCTTACTAGCATATTATAACCAAGTCATTGCCATTTTCATTTTTATTATTTTTTTATTATTCTTTTGCTACCTTAACTTGTGTATTTTATCTTGTCAATTTAAATCTAGTTATACTCTAATTCTTGTAAACAACTTATATAAGACCTTAGTGCAATTACAATTGAGAGTCTTATGCCTTTTTTATATTATTAGATTAAACTCAGTTGTACTATAGCTCATTCTAGCTCAATACACAGACAACACCAAAGTCATTATATTAAACGTTAGTGCAATTACAAGTGAGAGTCTTGTGCTATTTCTAATTTGTATTTTTATATTATTAGTTTATACCTAGTTGTACTTTAGTTCATTCCAGCACAATACAAAGACAACATCAACTTCATTATGTGTATTAGTGACTATCCTCTATATGACCAAAATACTCTAGCTATATACTTGTCCAAACTTCCCACCACTACAGATATCAGTACTATAACTCAACACACAACTCAGAATATAAATAACCATAATTTAAACCGAGAAGATGATTGATCACGTTGACCCTGATCTAAACATCCATAATCTGACACCCAATCAAAACCTATTGGAAAGTAACTGCCTTTATTACACAGCATCACAAGCCAGCACTATCCTAAACAATGCTAAAAGTCTATCAGTACTTAACTACAACATTAGGTCTTAAGCAAACACTATGATGACCTCCTGGCACTCCTTGAATCACTAAAGACACCCTTCTCCTGCATTATTCTTACTGAGACCTGGCTTAAGCAGGACACAATAGATATCTGCCCTCAACCAGGATACACAGCAATCCACAACTGCAGACCATACCAAGTTGGGGGTGGTATTGCAATCTATTACTCTTACCAATTATCTTGTATTAGCACCACTTGCTTTAGTGATGAATATGGGGAATACATTTTTGCTAATTTTACTGTAAAAAACCTTAAGAGGCCTATAACAATCGGTGCCATTTACCGGATACCCCACACAAACATCCCAAATTTCAGAGAGAAATTAAAGGCACTAATAACAAACAGACAAATGAATAAGCACCACCTTCTCTTAGCTGGAGACTTCAACATCAACCTTGGCCTACTAGATGATCAGCCTGTAATTGATTTCATCAACAATATGAACAACACACTTCTCATACCAACAATAACTAAACCAACCAGGCTCACTGAGACAAGTGCAACCATAATAGACCACATATGGACCAATATACTAGCCCCCCTTAAATCAGGGATAATCACAGATAGCACTACAGACCACTACCCTACCTTCCTCTTAAACATTAGTAAACCACCACTGGAATACAACAAAGTTTCATTTAGACTTCATGACGAGGCCTCAATAAGGAAGTTCACTGCTGACCTAGAAACTGTTGACTTGCCTACAGAATTCTCCAAGGCCAATGGTATTGATGACTGGACAGACATTTTTCTTAACAAATTACTTAGACTATACAACAAACATTGTCCTATAAAAACGAAACAGATCACTAACAAACAGCTTGGTTGCCCATGGCTAACCAGCACCATTCTGAAATTCATTGATAAGAAACACCAATATGAAAAGCAATATGGACAGGGCTTAATACACAAAGATATTCTTAAACAATATTCATCAGTTCTCACCAAAGTAATAAAGAAAGCTAAACAACTATACTACTCCAGTAGATTCACTGACACAAGAGGAGATATAAAAAAGACCTGGAAAACACTCTCTCAGATTCTAGGGACATACAAACTGAAAAAAAACAAGAATATTGCCCTAACTAAACCTAATGAAACACCACTGCATCCCACTGACACAGCTAACAAGATAAACGACTTCTTCTCAACCATAGGATCTAATCTCGCCAATAAAATCCACCTCAACAACCCTTCCTCAGCCCTCTGGACAACAGTTTTTGGTAATCCTGCACCTCCTCCTAACTTCCAAACTACGAATTCTCTGCATTATATTCTCACCACACATTGCCCTCAGACATGACATCTCCACTGCCTCCAGCCTTCTCCTCGCTGCAACATTCATCACCCATGCTTCACACCCATATAAGAGCATTGGTAAAACTATACTCTCATACATTCCCCTCTTTGCCTCCAAGGACAAAGTTCTTTGTCTCCACAGACTCCTAAGTGACCACTCACCCTTTTCCCCTCATCAATTCTATGATTCACCTCATCTTTCATAGACCCATCCACTGACACGTCTACTCCCAAATATCTGAATACATTCACCTCCTCCATACTCTCTCCCTCCAATCTGATATCCAATCTTTCATCACCTAATCTTTTTGTTATCCTCATAACCTTACTCTTCCTGTATTCACTTTTAATTTTCTTCTTTTGCACACCCTACCAAATTCACCCACCAATCTCTGCAACTTCTCTTCAGAATCTCCCAAGAGCACAGTGTCATCAGCAAAGAGCAACTGTGACAACTCCCACTTTATGTGTGATTCTTTATCTTTTAACTCCACGCCTCTTGCCAAGACCCTCGCATTTACTTCTCTTACAACACCATCTATAAATATATTAAACAACCACGGTGACATCACACATCCTTGTCTAAGGCCTACTTTTACTGGGAAATAATTTCCCTCTTTCCTACATACTCAACTTGAGCTCACTATCCTCGTAAAAACTCTTCACTGCTTTCAGTAACCTACCTCCTACACCATACACCTGCAACATCTGCCACATTGCCCCCCAATCCACCCTGTCATACGCCTTTTCCAAATCCATAAATGTCACAAAGACCTCTTTAGCCTTATCTAAATACTGTTCACTTATGTTTCACTGTAAACACCTGGCTCCACACACCCCCTACCTTTCCTAAAGCCTCCTTGTTCATCTGCTATCCTATTCTCCGTCTTACTCTTAATTCTTTCAATAATAACTCTACCATACACTTTACAGGTATACTCAACAGACTTATCCCCATATAATTTTTGCACTCTCTTTTGTCCCCTTTGCCTTTATACAAAGGAACTATGCATGCTCTCTGCCAATCCCTAAATACCTTACCCTCTTCCATACATTTATTAAATAATTGCACCAACCACTCCAAAACTATATCCCCACCTGCTTTAACATTTCTATCTTTATCCCATCATCCCGGCTGCCTTACCCCCTTTCATTTTACCTACTGCCTCCCGAACTCCCCCACACATCACAACTGGCTCTTCCTCACTCCTACAAGATGTTATTCCTCCTTGCCCTATACATGAAATCACAGCTTCCCTATCTTCATCAACATTTAACAATTCCTCAAAATATTCCCTCCATCTTCCCAATACCTCTGACTCTCCATTTAATAACTCTCCTCTCCTATTTTTAACTGAGAAATCCATTTGTTCTCTACGCTTCCTTAACTTGTTAATCTCTCTCTAAAACTTTTTCTTATTTTCAACAAAATTTGTTGATAACATCTCACCCACTCTCTCATTTGCTCTCTTTTTACATTGCTTCACCATTCTCTTAACCTCTCTCTCTCTTTTTCTCCATATACTCTTCCCTCATTGCATCATTTCTACTTTGTAAAAACTTCTCATATGCTAACTTTTTCTCCCTTACTATTCTCTTTACATCATCATTCCACCAATCGCTCCTCTTCCCTCCCGCACCCACTTTCCTGTAACCACAAACTTCTGCTGAACACTTTAACACTACATTTTTAAACCTACCACATACCTCTTCGACCCCATTTCCTATGCTCTCATTAGCCCATCTATCCTCCAATAGCTGTTTATATCTTACCCTAACTGCCTCCTCTTTTAGTTTATAAACCTTCACCTCTCTCTTCCCTGATGCTTCTATTCTCCTTGTATCCCATCTACCTTTTACTCTCAGTGTAGCTACAACTAGAAAGTGATCTGATATATCTGTGGTCCCTCTATTAACATGTACATCCTGAAGTCTACTCAACAGTCTTTTATCTACCAATACATAATCCAACAAACTACTGTCATTACGCCCTACATCATATCTTGTATACTTATTTATCCTCTTTTTCTTAAAATATGTATTACCTATAACTAAACCCCTCTCTATACAAAGTTCAATCAAAGGGCTCCCCTTATCATTTACACCTAGCACCCCAAACTTACCTACCACACCCTCTCTAAAAGTTTCTCCTACTTTAGCATTCAGGTCCCCTACCACAATTACTCTCTCACTTGGTTCAAAGGCTCCTATACATTCACTTAACATCTCCCAAAATCTCTCTCTCTCCTCTACATTCCTCTCTTCTCCAGGTGCATACACGCTTATTATGACCCACTTTTCGCATGCAACCTTTACTTTAATCCACATAATTCTTGAATTTACACATTCATATTCTCTTTTCTCCTTCCATAACTGATCCTTCAACATTACTGCTACCCCTTCCTTCGCTCTAACTCTCTCGGATACTCCAGATTTAATCCCATTTATTTCCCCCCACTGAAACTCCCCTACCCCCTTCAGCTTTGTTTCGCTTAGGGTCAGGACATCCAACTTCTTTTCATTCATAATATCAGCAATCATCTGTTTCTTGTCATCCGCACTACATCCACGCACATTCAAGCATCCCAGTTTTATAAAGTTTTTCTTCTTCTCTTTTTTAGTAAATGTATACAGGAGAAGGGGTTACTAGCCCATTGCTCCCGGCATTTTAGTCGCCTCATACGACACGCATGGCTTACGGAGGAAAGATTCTTTTCCACTTCCCCATGGACAATAGAAGAAATAAAGAAGAACAAGAGCTATTTAGAAAAAGGAGAGAAACCTAGATGTATGTATATATATATGCATGTGCGTGTCTGTGAAGTGTGACCAAAGTGTAAGTAGGAGTAGCAAGATATCCCTGTTATCTAGCGTGTTTATGAAACAGAAAAAGAAACCAGCAATCGTACCATCTTGCAAAACAGTTACAGGTTTCTGTTTCACAGTCATCTGGCAGGACGGTAGTACTTCCCTGGGTGGTTGCTGTCTACCAACCTACTACCTGTACATAAGAAACAGCACAATAACATATAAAGTTCGCCATCACTGAAAGTTCTAAGCCGATCAGAAGATGAATTCCTTAGTTACTTCTAAGACGTCCATAATCATTACTTATGTTAGTAAATAGGCAAAGTATATTTACAGAGTAAAATTATAGAGTACAATACAGTCTGTAAGATACATCAGAAATTAAAGATTGAAGCCTTTCAGAAGACGCGTACTAAACCTATTAAATGAAAAATAATACCACAGAAATTTAAATATTGAATCTCATATTAGCACAACACACAATAGTAATAATCCAAACATTTTTTCTAAGTAGGAGATAATAGAGTCGAAAATATGGTTCATCAAAATAGGTTTTACAACCTTATCTCATGAAAACCAAAATCAAGAATGATATTTATAAAATTGACGCTGGAGCACTTGCACTTACTAATACTTACACTTATACTTTTTATCTTTGTTACAATAAATAAGTGTTGGAAATAAACAAGTTAAGAAAGCCTACCTAGAGGCTACCTGGAGGGCATTCCGGGGATCGACGCCCGTGCCACCCGATCTTGACCAGGCCCCCCGGTGGATCAGGGCCTGATCAATGAGGCTGTTACTGCTGGCCGCACGCAATCCAACGTAAGAACCACAGCCCGGCTGATCCGGCACCGTGTTTAGGTATCTGTCCAGCTCCCTCTTGAAAACAGCCAGGAGTCTTCCCGTAATGCCCTTTATTGCTGGTGGGAGGCTGTTGAACAGTCTTGGGCCCCGGACACTTATTGTGTTTTCTCGCCTGCCAAGACTTTTGCTTTTGTATGAAGTGATTGTTGTGTGCATATTAAGGACCAGTCCCTCCAGAATCTTCCAGGTGTAGATTATGATATTCTTCTCTCGCCTGCCCTCTAGTGAGTACAAGTCAAGTGCTTCCAGGCGCTCCCAGGTGTTTGATGGAACTTGTACGTGCAGTAAAGGTTCTCTGTACATTTTCTAGTTCTGCAATTTCACCTGCCTTGAATGGAGATGTTAATGTACAGTAGTATTCCAGCCTTGAGAGAAAAGTGATTTAAAAAGGATCATCATTGGATAAGCATCTCTTGTCTTGAAAGTTCTCATTATCCATCCTATCAGTTTCCTAGCAGATGTGTTAGTGGCACTGTTGTGGTCCTTGAAGGTGAGGTCTTCGGACATTACCACACCCAGGTCCTTCATATTACTTTTCCGCTCTGTTGTGTGATTGGAGTTTGTAGTATACTCAGTCCTAGTTATTATTTCCTCCAGTTTTCCATAACGGAATAGTTGGAATTTGTCTTCATTGAACATCATATTGTTCTCTGTTGCCCATTGGAAAACTTGGTTTATATCTTCTTGGAGCTTTGCCGTGTCCTCACTGGATGACACTCTCATGCAGATCCTAGTATCGTCTGCGAAGGATACAGTGCTATACAGTGCAAATGGATTTCTCAGTTAAAATCAGAGTAGGGGCGTTAGTAGATGGGGAGATGGAGGTATTGGGTATATAGCGGGAATATTTTGAGGAACTTTTAATGTCGATGACGAAAGGGAGGCGGTAATTTCATGCACTGGCCAGGGAGGTATAATATCTTTTAGGTGTGAAGAAGAGCAGGATGTGAGAGTGGGGGAGGTGCGTGAGGCATTACATAGAATGAAAGGGGGTAAAATAGCTGGAACTGATGGGATCATGACAGAAATGTTAAAAGCAGGGGGTATATAGTGTTGGAGTGGTTGGTATTGTTGTTTAATAAATATATGATACAGGGGAAGGTACCTAGGGATCGCCAGAGAGCGTGTATAGTTCCTTTATGTAAAGAGAAGTGGGACAAAAGAGTTTGTGAAAATTATAGGGAATAAGTTTATTGAGTAAAGTGTATGGTAGAGTTATTATTGAAAGAATTAGAGGTACGACAGATAGCAGGATTGCAGATGAGTAAAGAGGCTTTAGAATGGGTAGGGGATGTGTAGATCAATTGTTAACATTGAAGTTCATATGAACAGTATTTAGATAAAGGAGGGAAGGTTTCGTTGTATTTATGGATTTAAAAAAGGAATATGACGGAGTGGATAGGTGAGCAATGTGGCAGATGTTGCAAGTATATGGAATAGGTAGTAAGTTAAATAATGCTGTAAGAGTTTTTATGAGGATAGTGAGGCTCAGGTTAGTGTGCGTAGGAGAGAGGGGGTCTACTTCCCGGTAAAAGTAGGTCTTAGACAGGGATGTGTAATGTCACCATGGTTGTTTAATATATTTATAGATGGGGTTGTAAATGCTAGGATGTTGGGGAGAGGGGTGGGATTAAATTATGGGGACTCAAATAGAAAATGGGAACTGACACAGTTACTTTTGGCTGATGATACTGTGCTTTTCCAGGATTTTAAAAGAAAATTTGCAAAGGTTAGTGGACGAGTTTGGGAGAGTGTGTAAAGGTAGAAAGATGAAAGTGAACATAGATAAGAGTAAAGTGATGAGGGTATCAAACGATGTAGATAAAGGAAAATTGGATATCCCATTGGAGAGCGGGAATATGGTAAAAGTGAATGTTTTCAGATATTTAGGAATTGACGTATCAGTGGTGGTCAGAGTCTCCTAGATGGAAATTGTTAGCTACACGATGCAACCAGAGTTGAATGTGAAGAACCAGTGGATGAGGGGAATCAAATTGTTTAATAACTTGTAAAGTGCAGAGGAACATACATGAAATACGAAGCGCTATGAAGAAGGCTTACAACTCGGCTGTAAAATACTAGCCGAGTCTAACAAATGATCCCTGACAACATCGGCAGTGAACATCGCCGCGAACCCAACACAGTCAGAAGATTTAGAACCATCTATATAAACAGCGACGGCATCAGCATGAGACTAACAATGATCAAGAAAAACAGCGAGAAGCAGCCATAGGTATGAGAGCTTTAGTGCATAGCAGCAGGACAGAGCAGACACGAACCGTCGGAATCTCACAAACGGGAAGGAAAAAGGCAAACGCTCATGAGCACAAGGGAGGCAACTGGAGAGAAAACTGGACTGAGTGAGACGAAGAGAAAACGGAAAGAGTAAGTAAGCAGGGTCGTCGATCAAATAACGGACCTCTACTAACGTCGGAGACCAACCTATATGTAGAAGGAACATGAAGGTCGTGAGAGTGGACTAAGTAACAATCTCAGTGATCAAACAAGGCCAAGAAACTTGACTTGACTTGAGCTGCGCAAGTACAATGGAATATCTGGGACAAGAGGACGTCTAGTGAAAGTAATGAAATGGGTTTTCGCACTAGAAAATTTAAATCCACGAGAAATGGCCCAATGGGAAACACGGTCAAATGCATCCTGAATGGAGTCAATGACCAGTCGACAGTCAGTGCCTGCGTAGTAAGCTATAGCGAAGTCATCCACATAAAGCGACGACCAAGTACTCAATAGAAGAACGAACGGTAGATTATATATAGCCAAGATAAAAAAAGGTAGTGCTAAGGACACAACCTTGTGGGACTCCCTTCGTTCTGAACAAAGCCTGAGGAAAACGAGGCACCAACGCTAACACAAAATTGTCTCTCAGATAGGAAAGCAGCGAGGAAGGTAGGCAGATTACCACGGAGGCCTAAGGAATGGGTCTGGGCTAAGATACTAGATCTCCAAGTGGTGTCATACGCCTTCTCGAAATCAAAAAAAAAAAAAACTGCCATAATGGAGTGTTTATTATCAAGGGCATATCGCACATATGTATCTATGTGGAGCAAGGATGTCTATTCGCCAATCGTTCCATCACCTTACAGACTGCATTGGTGAGAACAACGGGACAATAGTGAGATGCATCAAGCCCCGAGGTGTCTGGTTTGCGAAATGGTAGTATAATGGAAGATTTCCATTGGTGAGGGAGAACCTCTCGCGTCCAAACAAGATTGAAAAAATGCAAAACGACTGTAAGGGCTGTAGAATGCAGAATATGCACACGAATATGAATGGCATCAGGCCCAGCTGCCGATGACCGGCAAGCAGAAAGAGTGCACTCTAGATCTAAGAGTGTAAAAGGTACGTTATAAGTCTCCATCCCATTAGAAGAAAAATCAAAGGGCGATTACTTCCTGGCAGACTTAGAAGCACAACCAAGATATTTCCCGATTTCTGTGGCAACTTTAAGAGGTTCAGCAACACTAACACCAGCATCCTGCAAAACGGGAGCTGGGTCCGGAGTATTCTTGCCACACAACTTCCATTCTTTCTTCCAAACCACACACATAGGGAAAGTCGAGGTAACGATAGAAACATAGTCTTGCAAACAGTTGCGTTTAGCATCGCGTATTATGCGGTGAGCGACTGCCCTCGCCCACTTAAAATCCAGAAGACGATATGTGGCCTGATTATATCGATAACGGCTCCATGCAGCACGTTACAAGTGCACTGCACGGGCACACGCAGGAGACTACCAAGGCACGCATGTCTGAGAATCCCTGCTTAAGGTTTGAGGAATAGAACGTGACGCTGCAGTCAAAACTAAGGTCGAAAACTGATGCACCAGCTCATCATTAAAAGGACGAGGAAGGGTCTTCACAAAAAAGCGGTAAGGGGGGAGTATAAGTCCCAATCCACTCGTCCAAATTGCCAACGGGGGCTACGAGCAGGTCGTGAATACGTAGTAGAAGTAAGAAGAATACACCAAGCAGAATCAAGTGCAACTGACGAGAAAATGGGAGAATCAATGCAAGAAAAAGACTGAGTGCGAGAGTCAAAATGGATGGGAACACCTGTATTTAAAACATGAAGAGGAAGAATAGTGAGAAAAGTTTCCTACTTATCACCACGAGAATCACACTGGGACCCCCAAAGATAAAGGTGAACGTTAAAATCACCTAACAACAAGAACGCAACATCCGAGATACATAATGCGCGTGAAGGGGAGAAAGATATGGAGAGCAAACTATACCACCTGTGTAAATAGATATGGGCTGCAGTATAATGCAGCAGAGAACGAACAGAGACCTGTTGAAAGGGTATCCCAACGGGCAAAAAAAGCGCACTCATTAAAAGATTCATCAGGAAGTGGATCGGAAGAATGCAACAACACATAGCCCGAAACGGGATGAATAACAGCTGAACAGACTTAAGGCTCTTGTAACCCGACACACACTAGGGAAAACTGGGAGAGCAACACCTGGAGCTCTCCCTGATTACCCCTGCAGCCAAGAAATATTTCATTGTAAGTCATTATTCACAAAAATAGGTGTTCCAACAATGAAAAACGATAAAAATCTACGGGCTAGTAGGGTCAGTGAAATTAACGTGTGGAGGCAATGGAAAACGAGTAAGCAGGGAAGAATCGGAATACTCTGAAGGAAAAGATTGCTGTGAGGGTTGTGAAAAATAAGAGGGGCACTCGAGAATAAGGAACATGAGGAAGATTCCCCGGAAGGCTGAGCCGAGAGACAACCATAGCATAAATAAGGCCCTCACTTTCCTTAAGACAACAGATTTCACGTTCAATAAGATAGGTCTGACATCGGTGGGAAAAAGAATGGTGAGCTTCATTGCAATTAAGACAAATGGGGGAAGACTGTAAGATGTATTGGGATGATCCGTGGCACCGCAGACTGGCAGAATTTAACTGGAAGTCCGAAGTGCCAACAATTTCGACACTGCTGGGGTGTAGGGACCACCTTATGGACTCTTAGGTTATGTCTTACGATGCAGATGGAGGACGGAAGCTCACGGCAGTCAAAAGTTAAGCAAGCGACGTTACTGGGAAAGGGCCTCCATCCACGGGCGGGCTGGACATATGTATCCACTTTGAGAATCAGAAGGTCCTGGAGGGCTAATTGCTTTAAAATATCGTTACCACAAGACAGAAAATCACACTGTGCAATGGTACACAGTAAGACCACCGTACCACTGCAAGAATTGAACTGTGATAGGAATGTGAACTATGATAGGATTGTTATCACTAGAAGAAACGAAAAATCATGAGCTTGGCCTGCATTCTGAACTGTAACAATGCACATATCACTGTGAAGAGCATGAATGGACATATTTTGGCAACCTGTCGTAAGAGAGCTTTACCGTGTACTTGTAAACGTGGTACGCAAAGGAAGCGGATGTCGTGTAGGTCGTTTCTGAATGGAATGAGCAGAAATACAAGGAACGTCATCAGCAAATGGTCTGGAACGTTTAGGCGTAGGACAGCGGGCGACCCGACCTTAGGCAGGTGGCGATCTGAAAACCGTATTTGGGGAAGCCGGACACATAGTCAAGATGTGAAAAGAGTCAGAGGAACTAGAAGAGACGGGAGGGCCTCGGCCCCCTGGACAGATGACAAAGCTCACCAGCAAAGTTAAAAGTTATGGGAAGGGCCCGAAGAATGGTTCAGTAATAAAGCCAGTCGAACGGGAAAAGATAACAAAAAGGGCCCTGAGAGGAAGGATCAGGGAACAAAGCCCCAAAATGGAGTACCTCTTTTTTATTATTGTTTTAGATAAAAAAGAAAGAATGAAAAAAAAAACAGAGGAAAGCGGAGGGACAGTTACTAAAGTCAAAAACTGCCGTGAGTTCCCTTCCCCACCAAAAGGAACCCAACACTGAAAAACCAATTTGAACCCAAATGAAGAGGCTTCCCTTTGTTAACTCAAGATGAATTTCCTAAAAATCCACCTATAATAGAAGCACTAAAATTGCATTTTTAAAATTTATCAGAAATAAAACGTTAAAAACCAACAATGAAGACTCAAGAAAATCAAAACAATATTATTTCCCAAAATTTCCAAAAAAAAAAAAAATTAAAATAATAATAAGTAAGAAATTAAGTAAGAAATTTTTCAGGTATACAAATCAGTTCATAGAATTATCATACAAGCAGCATAGTGTAAGAACCTAGGAAACCCCAAAAAATCAGACAGAGTGACACACATGTTTTTGGATAAAAAAAAAAGTATATGAGCAGATTTCACCAGAGCAAATTTTACCTAGAGCAATTTCACAAGACAGTTCACCTAGACAGATTTCACCTAACAATTTCACCTAGAGCAATTCACCTAGAGCAGATTTCCCTAGAGCAGAATTCACTTAGAGTAGATTTTTACCTAGAACAGATTTTCCCCAGAGCAAATTTCACCCAGAAAGATTTCACCTAAGCAGATTTCACCTAAGAGATTTCACCAAGCAATTTTCACCTAGACAGATTTCACCAGAGCAATTTTACCTAGAGTAGATTTCACCCAGAGCAGATTTTTACCTAGAGCAATTCACAAGACAATTTCACCTAAACATTTTTGCCAGAGCAGATTTCACCAAAGACAATTTCACCTAGAGAAGATTTCACCTAAGCAAAATTTACCTAGAGCAGATTCCCTAGAGCAGATTTCCCTAAGCAGATTTCACTTAGAGCAATTTCACCTAAACAGATTTCACCAAGACAGATTTACCTAAGCAGATTTCACCTAGACAATTTACCAAGAAAATTCACCAAGCGATTTCAAAAAAGCAGATTTCACCAAGCAAATTTCCCTAACAATTTCACCTAGATGATTTTATCTAGAGCAATTTTACCCAGACAATTTCACATAGAGCAATTTCACCTAACAATTTCACCTAAGAAAATTTTTACCAGACAGATTCCCTAGAGCAATTTCTCCAGACAATTTCACCAGACGATTTTACCTAGACAATTCACCAGAACAATTTCACCTAAAGCAATTTTACCTAGAGCAGATTTCACCTAGAGCAAATTCCAACCTAAGCAGATTTTAAAAAGAGCAGATTTCACCTAGAGCAGATTTTTACCCAGAAACAGATTTCACTTAGAGTAGAATTCACCTAGACAGATTTCTAGGCAGATTTCACATAGAGCGATTTTCCCAAAGCAAATTCACCTAGAACAGTTTTTTACCTAGAGAAGATTTTACCTAAGCAGTTTCACCAGATAAGATTTCTCCTGAATTTTCCCTGAGCAGATTTCACCAGACAAATTTCACCTAGAGCAATTTTAAAAAGAGCAGATTTCACATAGACAGATTTTTTACATAGAGCAGAATTTCCCTAAACAATTTCACATTAACAGATTCACATAGACAAATTCACCTAGAACGATTTCACCTAAAAGATTTCACCTTAAAGGGGAGATTTCACCTAGAGAAATTTCTCCTAGAGCAGATTTCACCTAAGCAATTTCACCTAACGATTTCACCTAGAACAATTTCACCTAGAGCAGATTTCACCTAAGCAAAATTTCCCTAAGCAAATTTCCCCTAGAACAATTTTTACCTAAGCAATTTTACCAGACAGATTTCACCTAAACAAAAACATTCCAAGTTATTCCACGGGAAAAGATTTGTTTATAATTGGCCCAAAACTGGGGTTTACCTGGAAGAGTTTCCGGGGGCAACGCCCCCCGCCCGTCTGTGACTATGCCCCCTTGTGGATCAAGCCGACAACCAGGCTTTTGCTGCTGGCTGCACGCAAACAACGCGAGCCACAGCCTGGCTGGTCAGGAAACCCACTTTGGGGGCTTGTCCAGTGCCAGCTTAAGACTGCCAGGGGCTGTTGGGAAACCCCCCTTTTTATGCTGGGGGGCAGTTTTAACAGTCTCGGGGCCCCCGACCTTATTGTAGGTCTCTTAAAGTCTAGTGACACCCCCGCTTTTCAGTGGGGATGTTCATCGTCTGCCCCAAACTTTGCTTTTGTATGATGATTTTCGTGTGCAAGTTCGGCACTTTTCCCCCCTAGGGTTTTCCAGGGGTAATAATCATGTAAAACCCCCGTCGGTCCGGGAATACAGGTTAGGAACCTCAAGCGCTCCCGCTAATTGAGGTTTTTTTCTCCGTTAGCGCGCCGTGAAAGGTTTTTTGTACTTTTTTAGGTCACAATTTTACCTGCCTTTAAAGGTGCTTTTTTGTGCAGCAAAATTCCGGCCTGTAAACAATGACCTGAAGAGTGTCATAATGGGCTTGGCCTCCCAGTTTTGAAGGTTCTCATTATCCCTCCTGTCATTTTTTGCAGATGCGATTGATACTATTTATGGTCCTTGAAGGTAATCCTCACAGATCACTCCCAGGCTTTGACGTTGGTTTTCGCTCTATTTTGTGCCAAATTTTTTTGTACTCTGATGAAGATTTAATTTCCTCATGTTTACCATATCTGAGTAATTGAAATTTCTCATCGTTGAACTTCATATTGTTTTCTGCAGCCCACTGAAAGAATTGGTTGATGTCCGCCTGGAGCCTTGCAGTGTCTGCAATGGAAGACACTGTCATGCAGATTCGGGTGTCATCTGCAAAGGAAGACACGGTGCTGTGGCTGACATCCTTGTCTATGTCGGATATGAGGATGAGGAACAAGATGGGAGCGAGTACTGTGCCTTGTGGAACAGAGCTTTTCACCGTAGCTGCCTCGGACTTTACTCTGTTGACTACTACTCTCTGTGTTCTGTTAGTGAGGAAATTATAGATCCATCGACCGACTTTTCCTGTTATTCCTATAGCACGCATTTTGTGCGCTATTACGCCATGGTCACACTCGTCGAAGGCTTTTGCAAAGTCTGTATATATTACATCTGCATTCTTTTTTCTTCTAGTGCATTTAGGACCTTGTCGTAGTGATCCAATAGTTGAAACAGACAGGAGCGACGTGTTCTAAACCCATGTTGCCCTGGGTTGTGTAACTGATGGGTTTCTAGATGGGTGGTGATCTTGCTTCTTAGGACCCTTTCAAAGATTTTTATGATATGGGATGTTAGTGCTATCGGTCTGTAGTTCTTTGCTGTTGCTTTACTGCCCCCTTTGTGGAGTGGGGCTATGTCTGTTGTTTTTAGTAACTGTGGGACGACCCCCGTGTCCATGCTCCCTCTCCATAGGATGGAAAAGGCTCGTGATAGGGGCTTCTTGCAGTTCTTGATGAACACGGAGTTCCATGAGTCTGGCCCTGGGGCAGAGTGCATGGCATGTCATTTATCGCCTGTTCGAAGTCATTTGGCGTCAGGATAACATCGGATAGGCTTGTGTTAACCAAATTTTGTGGCTCTCTCATAAAAAATTAATTTTGATCTTCGACTCTCAGTCTGGTTAGCGGCTTGCTAAAAACTGAGTCATATTGGGACTTGAGTAGCTCACTCATTTCCTTGCTGTCATCTGTGTAGGACCCATCTTGTTTAAGTAGGGGCCCAATACTGGACGTTGTTCTCGACTTTGATTTGGCATAGGAGAAGAAATACTTTGGGTTTCTTTCGATTTCATTTTTGGCTTTTAGTTCTTCCCGCGATTCCTGACTCCTATAAGATTCCTTTAGCTTAAGTTCGATGCTTGCTATTTCTCTGACCAGTGTCTCCCTACGCATTTCAGATATATTGACCTCTTTTAGCCGCTCTGTTATTCTTTTCCGTCGCCTGTAAAGGGAGCGCCTGTCTCTTTCTATTTTACATCTACTCCTCCTTTTTCTTAGAGGAATAAGCCTTGTGCATACATCGAGTGCCACCGAGTTAATCTGTTCTAGGCATAAGTTGGGGTCTGTGTTGCTTAGTATATCTTCCCAGCTTATATCGGTTAGGACTTGGTTTACTTGGTCCCACTTTATGTTTTTGTTATTGAGAAAAATATACCAGCAACAAAAGTTTGAAGCTGACCGGAAGTTGCATTCTCCAGTTACTGAACAGAATCCAACAAATTTTGCACTTACATAACCTAACATCCCAACATCCATTTTTTTTTTAATGAAGAGGAAGCGCTAAACCTATAAGGTTTATATAGCGCCTCGGGAACTGGGAAAGCATACCTCACTTATGCAATATATTACTGAACTATGTCTAGATTAAAAGTGGCTAAATAACATCAACATTCCATAAAAATAAAATACCGAGAATTTCGAGGTCAACCAGAAATCTTTCTAAAGTTTATAGTGAAATTAATTTTGGAAATGTTCTGGCACTTGCAAAAGTGTTTTGAGGTTATAAAGGAAGACCTTGGATGACGTTAGTAGAATACAAGAACACACTTCCTGGTTTGTACAGAATTTTAAATAGAATGAAAAAGAAATTTGAAAAATTCTTAAAATGGAAATTTTCAAATGTTTATAATTTTCTTGTTTTTTGCAGTTCTGTTTAATATGCTCTATAAACCAAACACAAAAATGCTTGCTTTTTTAATATACTCTATAAACCAAACACAAAAATGCTTGCTTTTGTCTGTCAAAAGTCGAAGTACATAAAAATAATCTATTAAAATAGCAAACAGCTCAAATTCAGTATCAGAATATTTTGAATGAGGTGACACCAGCGCAGATATTTGAAAATGATCATCAAAATTAGTTTATTTCATTATTAATTAAAACTCAACTCAAATAGAAAGCAACTTATTAATAATTACTCTTCTCAAATAAAACCCATCAACACTGAAATTTGAAGCCTACCGGAAGAAGCATTATTAGTTAATGAACTGAATCTATCGATTCTAAAACCTTTTATGAATGTCAGTAAAAGTTCAAGTTTACACTTAGACAATTTGAATTATAGGAAGTCATTAATCATTTAGAATATATCAGTGTTATTATTTTGAACATGATCAATTGAATGGAAGTCAATATCACTGTGTAATAAAACTGACAGACTGGAACGTCTTCAGCTCCGTGATGGCGCAAACTTTGCTGTCTGAGTTGATAATTTGAAGCTGATCAGAAGACGCATCATATATTATTGTGATGATTACTTTTTTTGTGTAATTATAAACTAATTTAATATGCTAACAAATTTTCTCATACACAAACTAAACGTAATGGATATTATCCTGTCCCTAAGATGCACCAACTATTAACTAAATTATCTTCTGACCCATACAGAGGTAATAAAACAACATAGATAAACAGCACCAAAGCAAACGTGAGCAATATATTCTCAGGCATGAGAGATGGTTACCAAAACAACCCTAAGTGGGGACAGTCGATCATTCCTCCATACAAGGCGATAACACTCCAATATTCCTGAATCTGAGTTTCAGCAACTACTGTTGAGAAATGGCTTTACCAACTAAGATATAATTTATAATTTTTAAATATAGGGAACACTTAGCTGATAAAAGACAGCAAATCGTCTACACAGCCGCCCCTGCAGACGAGGTCTTGAATTGTTGTCATGATCATCTCTCAACGGGCTGGAATGAGTTATAATTTGTAAGATTATAAATTACCTCTAGGGGGTGTTATGTCAGCATATTTCATTCACTGATGGCTGACAAACTTACTTCTGTGGACTCAAAAGTCCACACCTAACTGCCGACTATAGGTTGATTACAAACTCCTTGTGACTCAAGAACTGTGCAGTCTCCCGTACTACAAGAAATTCGTAACCTACCTTGCTCTTGTAGCGTGAGCTATGGTGTTCTTCACACCTTCGACAGATATCGGTGATTTGATAGAAGCTGAAGTGTCCTTGGATGTCCACGTCTTCCATAGTCTAGGAATATGCACACTGGTACACTATGTTCCACAACATTGGTCTTTATTGTTCACAATCTTATCACTGAAGAAGCTGATCACACTTCTCTGTAAGTGTTTATTGTGTTTTGTGAGACACTTTGTTCATACTAACGCACAGATCGTTCTTTGTTGGTTATCCTGGCGTCAGTGTCACTCTCAGTAGAGTCAAAAGTAATCAGAAGACGCCACAACGCCCCACGCCGCCACTGCCCCCAGCACAAAGGAAAAGCTGACCTAGTACTTTTGCTTCCTTGCCACTTCTCCATGAGCAAAACAGAATGTTTGATTCTTTGCTGTCTTAAGCATAGACAACAATATACACTATCTCTACCATAGTAATAAAGTGGGAGCAGGATTTTCCTTAATTGTCCTGCTAAGGTAAGAGATGTATTGTCTCTTATTAAAATACACTCTGCAACACTGGACTGCAAGGAGCGGTGGTCGCTTGGCCACGTCGCATACTCGTACTGCATCTGCGATCAATTACTCGCTGTAGCAGTAAACAAGATAATTTGCCCCTTCTGAGAGGGCTGGGCCCCTCAGGGCTGAAAGGGGCTGAAAGGGGCTGAAGGGGGCTGATACCGCCCTCCTGGAGAAAATTTCTCCACACTGGAGGCGGCGGAGGTTCGCTGCAGGTGAACTATTCATCACTTAACATTAATTTAATTTTCTCACTCGCCACCACTGCTGCTTGTCTTTTCTGAACAGCTTTAGTCTGTGTGGTTTCTGGAGAATCACTAATTTTGTTTTCAACACTGTGTAATTCTAACGGCACTAGTTTATTTATTGTCAGCTTATTCACTACACCTTTGCTCAAAACATCAACTGTCCTGATGATTCCATTTGCATCAGGATATATGGTCACAATTTTTCCAAGTGGCCATTGGGACCTCGGACCATCATTGTCAATAATCACTATGTCACCAGGTCTTAAGGACTTATGATTTTCTGGAACACCAGCTCCATAGAAGTGTTCTCTCAATGAGGTGAGATAGTCTTCTCGCCAAATTTTCTCCCAACGTTCAATCACTTTATTAAGGTGTTTGAATTTACGTCTGAGTTGCTCAGGTTCGAAAAAGTAGGATCCTCTATGATTTCTTTATCATTCATGGGAGGAGCAGGTTCGAGCCTTCTGCCATGGAGTAAATGAGATGGACTTAACACTTCTAAATTGCCCAGATCATCGGTAACATAAGTTAGAGGTCTGTTGTTGACTCTATTTTCTATTTCAGTCACAACTGTACGGAATTCTTCTAAGTCTATTCTCTGATGATGAAGAGCCTTCCTTAAACAACGTTTTACAATGCCGATCATTCTTTCATAAAATCCGCCGTGCCATGGAGATTTAGGAGGAATGTATCTCCAACGACACCTGCGTTGATTCAGCATCTGTTGTACTTCTGGTTGATCAAAGATCTTGCTTATATAAGCAGCCAGCAACAAGTTAGTTGCATTATCTGAAATCATCAGTCTAGGACATCCCCTTCTGGCTGCAAACCTTCTGAATAATTTGATAAAGGTTTCAGCAGACATGTCAATGGCTACTTTTAGATGTACTGCTCTTGTCGTTAGCACAAGTGAAAAACAGATGTAACCTTGATGGGAACTTTGTCAACTGTTTTGGTTAAAATTATTGGTCAAGTGTAATCTACACCTGTCACCTCAAATGGAGTGATATGACAAACTCTTTCAGAGGGATATGGAGGTGGACCTGGATACTGACATACTCGCATATCGTAGTGACGACAAGTAATACAGTCCTTTATTTGTTTTTTCACACTTTGTCGACCTTGAGGTATCCAGTAGGATTGTCGTATATGACAAAGTGTGTCAGCTACCCCACCATGTAACACGTTACTGTGGGCGTTTTGCACAATCAGTTTTTGTTAGCCAATGATTTCTTGGGGATCAATATTGGATGTATGGCTTCTTTAGGTAGTGAAGAATTATGAATTCTTCCTCGATATCTTATAATCTTTTCTGAGTCGAGATAAAGTCCTAAAGAATTAATCATGACAGGTTTCTTTGAGGATTTATCTTGTGTTTCCAGAAATTTATATTCTGTAGAGAAAACATCTTTCTGTATTAGTTTCACCCAGTATTTAATGGGTTCAAGACATTCATAATCAGGTTTTATTCCTTTAATGAATTTAAAGACAAGATCTGTAACTCTTAAGAGTTTACCCAAAGATGAGTATTTAGATCCATCAATGACTATTTCTGTTGTGTCTGCAGTATTTACACAGGTTATTTCTGATGGGTTCAAGCAAACTGTTTCTTCTGGCATAATGTGAGCCTTTTGCTGAGGCCAGTTATTTTCATTAGAGAGCCAGTTCGGTCCGTGGAGCCATAATTTATTATCCACAAATTTCTTGAGTGGGACACCACGTGACAACATGTCAGCTGGATTCTCTTGGGTAGAGACGTGGAGAAAGAGATAATCTCTCTGCATCTCTATTATTTCTGCTACTCTGTTCTGTACATAGACCAACTTACTCTTATTATTTCTTAACCACTGGAGAACTGCCTCATTATCACTCCAGATCACGGTTTTTTCAATAGTGAGATGATCAAGTACTTTGTTGAGATAGACAGCTAATTTTGTACCTACATAGAGTGCTGTCAGTTCCAATTGTGGTACTGTTCTGACCTTCAAGGGTGCTACCCTGGCCTTTAAAGTAATTAGTGTACTTCCTTCAGCATTACTCATGTAAGCTACAGCGCCATTACCTCTGGTTGACGCATCACAGAACACATGTAATGTGTAATTGTTTCCCTCTTGACCTATTTGTCTGAGAAATTTAATTTGATGAAGTTGCTTAAACTCCCTGGATATTTCATCCCATGCTTGACTCATTTCTAGAGGTAAGTTCTCATCCCATCCAATTTTGAGCTTCCATGCATCTTGCATAAGCATTTTACCCTTTATGGTAATTGGTGAGAGGAGCAATAGAGGATCAAAACATTGTGATACCTCTGACAGTAAACTACGTTTAGTGAGTGTACTGCATGATTTATTGTTTATCCTTTTGAGACTCAAAGTATCTTCCTGTGTGTTCCAATTAAGTCCCAGCATATTGTTGCAATCAGGAATTTCAGCTTCCGGGAAATCTTCTTTGATAAGTTCCCTTAATTGTGTTGAATTAGTATTCCACATCCTTTGAGGCATATTCGCTTCTTTCATCTCCTTGTTAGCTTCTCTGTATATGGATTTCAAATCCTCCTCTTTATTCACAGTACCTTGAAGATTGTCCGCAAATAAACTTTTCTTTAAGATTTCTTTGAAGGGACTTTCAGATTTCTTCAAATGTGTATTTAGAGTAGCTTCTAGTAAGAATGGAGAGGATGTTGCACCAAATAATACTGATTTGAAACGATAAGTTTTCACAGGAATTTGGGGATCATGTGGATTTTCAGGCCCCAAAAATCGAGTATAATCTCTATCTATTTCTTGTACTCCTACTCTTAAGAAAGCTTTGGAAATATCAGCCGTGTAGGCATATGGGTTTGTGCGAAATTTCATAAGCACGTCTCCAAGCTTCTCAGTTAGTGAGTGTCCGGTCATCAGTCATTAAGACTTGCTACATCTTTATTTGCACGTGCGCTGCAATTATATACAACACGTAGTGGAGTGGTTTCAGAATCTTTTCTGACTACATGGTGCGGGAAATAATGAGCTTCTGTCTTCAACTTATCTTCGACTATTTCCTCAATGAATTTATTGTCCAACTGTTCTTGTATGATATTATCATAGACAGTCAGTAGCTCTGGATTCTTCCTGAGCTCATGTATGTGTGCTTTCATTTGTACGACAGCCATGCGATAATTGCTAGGCAGATGTGGTGGATTTAATTTCCATGATAACCTAACCCAATACTGTCCATCTTTATATTTGACAGTGTCCAAATATTGGTTATAAGTCTGAGACTCTTGTGGGCTTGGTTTATTTACTTCAATACCTATCGCATCTAAATCCCACAACTTATCAACTGGTTCATTCATTTCTTCCAGTAATGATATTTTTTGCTGTGGTACAGGATCAGCGGTTATTCTCGTAACTAGTACATTTTCCACTGAATCAATATCAGCTTCTTTCCCACTTTGAGAGGGAATGGGACCACATATCATGTGGCCTCCTGCTGTTTTCAGCAAGTGAACATCATGTTTACTTACTATATTTTGCACAAAACAGTGATAATAATCACTTCCAATGATTAAATCAATTGGACTAATTGTGTCCGACTGTATGTCAGGACAGGCTAACTTGACCTTAGCTGCTTTCAGTGCTGCAACTGTTTCTTTTAATCCCTGGATCTGCACAGACTTAGGCAAATCATCTACCACCACAGTTTCTACTGTCTTTTTCCTGTTTCCTAGACCAACAGTGATTCTGGCTAGGTCATATGTCTGTTTACCAGAATTGTGGAAAAAACCATCTATATCTAACTGTATTTTGGCAAGGGTTGTTTATTCAGTTTCTGTAACACTGTTCTTCTTATGAAGGACCTTCGTGAGCCTTGATCAAATAATGTTAGCACATTGGTTTTGTGTAATTTATTAGATAACTCAACTCGAGCTATCGGGAGAGCAGTTGCTTTAAAGTGATCTCTCACATTTAATGCTGTTGCTTGTTGACTTCCTGATTCTGTGGAAGTCTTCTGCTGTTCAGCAAAAGTATTTGGGCATAATGCTGCATGATGCATACCCTTGCATTTAAAACACTTCTTCAGTGAGCATTTACCTCCCTTGTGTTCACCTAAATACTTGATGCACCTTTTCAGTTGATGAACACGTTGTTTACGTGCCTCCATTGATGTGTACTGACTACAATACTGTGCCCAATGTGTTCCATCACAAAGTACACATTTTGGAGTACGTTTATGTGCGACAGTTTGTTTCCTGTCTGTTGTATTCACAGCTTGATAAATGCCTATATGGGATTTCCCATTCTGTGGTTTAGTGGGAGTAGGTATACTCTTTTTATATTGAGTTAAAGGTTTATTATCCACGAGATTTGTGGATTTTTCATCTTGTCTCGTTGCTTGCATGCATGAAACTATTGTTTGTAAACAATTGCTAATTTCTTCACAAGTGAAATAGCGTTTATTGAACATCATATTTAATCGTTCAATAGTTTGTGGTGACAACTTATCTTGTACAATACCACTGATAAACCAATCACATTGCCTTAGGTCATATTTAGCACCTAGAGATCTGAGACTATTGTCTAATGTGATTCTAAATGCCTGTAAGTCTGAAAAAAAACAATGTTTGGGTGGCTTCAAGCTGATATTAAGACTGCATGTCTAACTCTGGCCTTGTCAGCATCAAAGTAATTGTCTGCTAAGACACGTAAGGCTATTTGATAATTGCCTTTAACTACCGGAAATAACTTAATCAGTTCATAGGGTTCTCCCTTCACAAGACATTTAAGATAATTGAACTTTGCAATCTCATCTATGTCAGTACGTGAATTTACTATGGATTGAAAACCAATAATGAATTCTTCATAATTATGACCTTGGAAAATAGGTAATGACAATGTAGGTAAGCTTGGTAATGGGACACTTGTTGTTGTTACAGGTGTAACAGGTGTTTGACCACTAGTTACAGTAGGTCTCTGTGACAGAGTTTTGCGGCAGATAGCCTGTACTCCTGTCCACCTTAATTGTGATTACTAAAAGTATCCAAAACATTTTTAATTTCATCCTCAGTGGATCTATTCAAGAAATTTATTTTCATATGTGTATAGTCTGAAACTAATTATTTTCAGACGTTGTGTAAATAATTCAAATTGACCTCAAGATCATCAAAATCTGTGTTTGTATCTTGAGTTAATCCTATACAGACTGAAATTAGATTTTCTAATTGTGTAATCTTAGTCTGTAAAGACTGAAACTGAGTTTTCAAACAAGCCATTTTAATGGTATACTGAAAATTCTAGCACCACACTTAGAGTGTTTAAAAAACACTGTACTGCTATAAACAGCTGAGTTTTGAAGGAATAATCGAGTCAGACACTACTGACCCACTAAGCTTAACCTCAGGGTCAATGACCATGAAAGGTACAGAGTACATATGGCTGGTGTTTATGGCTTGAGTTTGCTGTGTCAGCCTGACAACGATGATTAATCGTAAATAACGTTATACACTTCATTCACTATACACTATAAACGTGAATATTACTTACACATATATAAATGTCACTGTTAATATGTATTTGGAAGCTTACACTTTATATATATAGTTCCTTTAATATAACAGGTATATCTATAAGAAACAAACTTCAACACAATCTTGTATCTTAATTTCTGTCTATAAACATTATAAACACTATGTGTATATACACTCAGACAAACTGAACATCAGTAGGGTTGTTGTTGTTGTCTTAGTCAGCACTTCTTCGAGCTTGGAGCAGTGGATGCCGGGTTCCATCCCCCGTTTTCTTGTTGGGTGAGTCACCCAGCTCCCGTTTTCTTTGGGTGAACGCTGGGTGAGCGCCCGTTTTCTTTTATCTGCCCATTCTCTGTGATTGAGTCTGGAGGGACTCATTTATATTGTAAAACACTAGTTTTACAACTTTTTTCGAAGGACCTTGGCTCGTAGGTTATTTGTACACTGTAGTACAACATATATGGACCACAGTGTGGCCTTTATCCGGTTTGAGCACGACCAAATTGTTGAGAAATGGCTTTACCAACTAAGATATAATTTATAATTTTTAAATATAGGGAACACTTAGCTGATAAAAGACAGCAAATCGTCTACACAGCCGCCCCTGCAGACAAGGTCTTGAATTGTTGTCATGATCATCTCTCAACGGGCTGGAATGAGTTATAATTTGTAAGATTATAAATTACCTCTAGGGGGTGTTATGTCAGCATATTTCATTCACTGATGGCTGACAAACTTACTTCTGTGGACTCAAAAGTCCGCACCTAACTGCCGACTATAAGTTGATTACAAATTCCTTGCGACTCAAGAACTGCGCAGTCTCCCGTACTACAAGAAATTCGTAACCTACCTTGCTCTTGTAGCGTAAGCTATGGTGTTCTTCACACCTTCGACAGATATCGGTGACTTGATAGAAGCTGAAGTGTCCTTGGATGTCCACGTCTTCCATAGTCTAGGAATACGCACACTGGAACGCTATGTTCCACAAGATTTGTCTTTATTGTTCTCAATCTTATCACTAAAGAAGCTGATCACACTTCTCTGTAAGTGTTTATTGTGTTTTGTGAGACACTTTGTTCGCACTAACGCTCAGATCGTTCTTTGTTGGTTATCCTGGCGTCAGTGTCACTCTCAGTAGAGTCAAAAGTAATCAGAAGACGCCACAATGCCCCACACCGCCACTGCCCCCAGCACAAAGGAAAAGCTGACCTAGTACTTTTGCTTCCTTGCCACTTCCTCCATGAAGCAAAGCAGAATGTTTGATTCTTGCTGTCTTAAGCATAGACAACAATATACACTATCTCTACCATAGTAATAAAGTGGGAGCAGGATTTTCCTTAATTGTCCTGCTAAGGTAAGAGATGTACTGTCTCTTATTAAAATACACTCTGCAACACTGGACTGCAAGGAGCGGCGGTCGCTTGACCACGTCGCATACTCGTACTGCATCTGCGATCAATTACTAGCTGTAGCAGTAAACAAGATAATTTGCCCCTTCTGAGAGGGCTGGGCCTCTCAGGGCTGAAAGGGGCTGAAAAGGGCTGAAGGGGGCTGATACCGCCCTCCTGGAGAAAATTTCTCAACTACTAAGCCCCGACTACAACAACTCGTAGACACAGCTCAGAACAAGTGAGGTCTAGAGTTAGACTCGGGACAGAAAGTAAAGTGTTTCACGACACACCTTCAGAAAATGTCAGTAACCACTGCTTCTGAATAACACTGCCAGCAGAGTTGCACAGAATAACGAGATGTTCCAGCTCACCAACATTAACATATTCTACCAAAAAAACAGTCTACATGACACGAGCAGAGAACAACGTTCTCCCAGACAGAGGAGAGGAGGAGGAGCAGAGTTGCCTGAACTATGTTCAACCAGAGACAGAGAGGGAGAGACTGAAGGAACGATGCAGGTGCACCATCACATCTTCTACCAGCTTCTACACGTCCCAACAAACACTCGATCAAGTAGTTTAGTTGAGTTTGGCAGTTAATTAAAACTCTGCTTGTAGTGATCAGAATATAGTGTAGCTCTTACATCCTACTTATAACATGTAGCTAATGCTATAAGACAGCTAGTAACATAAACGATGGTATTTTTCACTTTAGCTATTAACGAAATATCATTAACAATGTATATTAGATGAAAGAAGACATATACACAATAATTGAGTCATTTTTTCTGAGGACGCCATTGTTGACCAGCGGCGTTGAAAATTGCAAGTCTTTGAGATGAATATTTCTCATAAGTGAAATAAAGTGAGAAACTGGAAGATAAATAAAAATGAGAAATTCAGGCAACTACGTAAAAGTGCCTCTTCAGGGATGCTTAATATTAAATATAATTTTTAAAATAGAGGAAGCTCTGTACTTAATTAAAAATATATAAACCAAAATCAGATATGAATATATAAGAGTAAAGAGAGAAGAAAATGATATTGAAGAACGTAGCAAACCAGACATGTCTCTCACTACATCACCTTTACTCTCACCTCTCCCCTCACCTCTCCCTCACCTCTCCCTCACCTCTCCCCTCACCTCTCCCCTCACTTTATCCCCCTCACTCATACTCTCCACCTTCACCCCTTATAAACCCGCTCAAGAAAGTTAGTAAATATAATTCTGATAACAATGGTTGATAATTATGATTTGAGAGCAAAGTTATAAGTTCAATGTTTTCTGTTGAGTGAAGCTGGGAGAGTGAGACCGATTCATCAGAGTTGGATACTATAACTCTTTGTTACAAGTTCCATTGAATACGTTTAATTAAAACTTACTGTCCATTGTTACCCAGAGTTGCACAGTGTTCCTCTATTGACAAACAATGTTTAATAATATATCCAGTGGGTGCGTTTTTATGCTAATACTTTGAATTATACGACACTAGGATAGGATCCCGAGCCAGAAATGTGCCTCTGGATGCAGATAAAATGACGCACTGGATAAGATGTACCTCTGGATTCAGATACAATGTGTCTCGATATTCAAATTCAGTGACGCACTGGATAAAATGCGTCTTGTGATTCAGATAGTGACTTCTTAGAGTATTATTATTATTATTATTATTATTATTATTATTATTATTATTATTATTATTATTATTATTATTATTATTATTATTATTATTATTATTATTGGGGAGCGCTAAAACCATAGGGATCATATAGCGCCTGAGGATGGGGGAAGGGGATGTAAGGTATCCAGACTCAATTCAGGGAACTGGAGCACAGATCCAGTTCCTTAGATCAAGAGCCCCTCACCATCGTCAAGGAACCTTGTCTGAGGGGAGAGGGACGTGTTAGAGACAGCAAGTGTCTGAACAGAAGAAGTCACGACCGTAAGATGAACTAATCTCAACATTCTTGTATGGTTACTAATGGGAGGAACTGGCACTTGACTATATGATGGAGTAATGAATGTCATTGTCACCAGTGTGAGATGACTTCCAGTGTGAGATGACTTCCAGTGTGAGATGACTTCCAGTGTGAGATGACTTCCAGTGTGACATGACTTCCAGTGTGACATGACTTCCAGTGCGAGATGACTTCCAGTGTGAGATGACTTCCAGTGTGACATGACTTCCAGTGCGAGATGACTTCCAGTGTGACATGACTTCCAGTGTGACATGACTTCCAGTGCGAGATGACTTCCAGTGTGAGATGACTTCCAGTGTGAGATGCCTTCCAGCGTGAGATGCCTTCCAGTGTGAGATGACCTCCAGTGTGAGATGACTTCTAGTGTGAGATGACTTCCAGTGTGAGATGACTTCCAGTGTGAGATGACTTCCAGTGTGAGATGACTTCCAGTATGAGATGACTTCAAGTGTGAGATGACTTCCAGTGTGAGATGCCTTCCAGTGTGAGATGCCTTCCAGTGTGAGATGCCTTCCAGTGTGAGATGACTTCCAGAGTGAGATGCCTTCCAGTGTGAGATGACTTCCAGTGTGAGATGACTTCCAGTGTGAGATGACTTCCAGTGTGAGATGCCTCCCAGTGTGAGATGCCTCCCAGTGTGAGATGACTTCCAGAGTGAGATGCCTTCCAGTGTGAGATGAATTCCAGTGTGAGATGCCTTCCAGTGTGAGATGACTTCCAGAGTGAGATGCCTTCCAGTGTGAGATGACTTCCAGTGTGAGATGACTTCCAGTGTGAGATGCCTTCCAGCGTGAGATGCCTTCCAGTGTGAGATGACCTCCAGTGTGAGATGACTTCTAGTGTGAGATGACTTCCAGTGTGAGAAGACTTCCAGTGTGAGATGACTTCCAGTGTGAGATGACTTCCAGTATGAGATGACTTCAAGTGTGAGATGACTTCCAGTGTGAGATGCCTTCCAGTGTGAGATGCCTTCCAGTGTGAGATGCCTTCCAGTGTGAGATGACTTCCAGTGCGAGATGCCTTCCAGTGTGAGATACCTTCCAGTGTGAGATGCCTCCCAGTGTGAGATGACTTCCAGTGTGAGATGCCTCCCAGTGTGAGATGACTTCCAGTGTGAGATGATTTCAAGTGTGAGATGACTTCCAGTTTGAGATGCCTTTCAGTGTGAGATGCCTTCCAGTGTGAGATGACTTCCAGTGTGAGATGACTTCCAGTGCGAGATGCCTTCCAGTGTGAGATACCTTTCAGTGTGAGATGCCTCTCAGTGTGAGATGACTTCCAGTGTGAGATGCCTCCCAGTGTGAGATGACTTCCAGTGTGAGATGATTTCTAGTGTGAGATGACTTCCAGTTTGAGATGCCTTTCAGTGTGAGATGCCTTCCAGTGTGAGATGACTTCCAGTGTGAGATTACTTCTAGTGTGAGATTACTTCCAGTGTGAGATGACTTCCAGTGTGAGATGACTTCCAGTGTGAGATGACTTCCAGTGTGAGATGACTTCCAGTGTGAGATGACTTCCAGTGTGAGATGACTTCCAGTGTGAGATGACTTCCAGTATGAGATGCCTTCCAGTGAGAGATGCCTTCCAGTGTGAGATGACTTCCAGTGTGAGATGACTTCCAGTGCGAGATGCCTTCCAGTGTGAGATACCTTCCAGTGTGAGATGCCTCCCAGTGTGAGATGACTTCCAGTGTGAGATGCCTCCCTGTGTGAGATGACTTCCAGTGTGAGATGATTTCAAGTGTGAGATGACTTCCAGTTTGAGATGCCTTTCAGTGTGAGATGCCTTCCAGTGTGAGATGACTTCCAGTGCGAGATGCCTTCCAGTGTGAGATACCTTCCAGTGTGAGATGACTTCCAGTGTGAGATGACTTCCAGTGTGAGATGACTTCCAGTGTGAGATGACTTCCAGTGTGAGATGACTTCCAGTGTGAGATGACTTCCAGTATGAGATGCCTTCCAGTGAGAGATGCCTTGCAGTGTGAGATGACTTCCAGTGTGAGATGATTTCAAGTGTGAGATGACTTCCAGTTTGAGATGCCTTTCAGTGTGAGATGCCTTCCAGTGTGAGATGACTTCCAGTGTGAGATGACTTCCAGTGTGAGATGACTTCCAGTGTGAGATGACTTCCAGTGTGAGATGACTTCCAGTGTGAGATGACTTCCAGTGTGAGATGACTTCCAGTATGAGATGCCTTCCAGTGAGAGATGCCTTGCAGTGTGAGATGACTTCCTGTGCGAGATGCCTTCCAGTGTGAGATGCCTCCCAATGTGAGATGACTTGCAGTGTGAGATGATTTCCAGTGTGAGATGACTTCCAGTGTGAGATGTCTTCCAGTGTGAAATGCCTTCCAGTGTCAGATGACTTCTAGTGTGAGATGACTTCCAGTGTGAGATGATTTACAGTGTGAGATGACTTCCAGTATGACATGCCTTCCAGTGTGAGATGACTTCCAGTATGACATGCCTTCCAGTGTGAGATGCCTTCAAGTGTGAGAAGCTTTCCAGTGTGAGATGACTTCTAGTGTGAGATGACTTCAAGTGTGAGATGACTTCAAGCGTGAGATGACTTCCAGTGTGAGATGCCTTCCAGTGTTAAATGCCTTCCAGTGTGAGATGACTTCCAGAGTGGATTTGAATGTGGAAATGTGGAGGAAAAAGTGAGATTCCAGAAGTGCAAAGGTTCAGAGCGGGAGAGACGTGCGCTTTTTCATTCATGTATGTTAACGGACGGGATGATAATATATAATAATAATAATATAATAATAATAATAATAATAATAATAATAATAATAATAATAATAATAATAATAATAATAATAATAATAATAATAATAATAATAATAATAATAATAATAATAATAATAATAATAATAATAATAATAATAATAATAATAATAATAATTAATAATAAAACCTTTCTTCTATAGTATACATTGTACAAGGTTAAATAGGCCTAGATGTCAATCATGACATACTTCTATATAAAAGCCACTTGTTATGAGCAGAACATTCTGTCGCAAATCAGGTCAATTTTGTGCCTGGACGCGGACCCATTTAGTCGGACTAACATCCAGGTACCGAATTTCACAGACAGTTGAACATAGTCAGCAGCTGTCTTAAGGATAATACACGTCTAGCGATTCGCCATTACCCAGGGATCGAATCCTGCCTTCAGTGTTTGAGCTGAATGCTCAGCAATGGAGTACGGGTGGTGACGGGTCTTCTAAACTGAATCAGTTCGATCATGAGAATATTGCCTTCGTGAAAATGATGTGGTTACAAAAGGGAGAAAAAACTCGTTTCTGGATTCGTTTGCGACCACGAGCAGTATGAAAATGATTCTATAGACCTTGATGGAGTGAACGACGCGAGGGACACGCTACTGTGTGTGAGCGAGGGACACGCCACTGTGTGTGTGAGGGACACGCCACTGTGTGAGCGAGGGACACGCCACTGTGTGTGTGAGGGACACGCTACTGTGTGTGAGCGAGGGACACGCCACTGTGGGTGAACGAGAGACACACCACTGTGTGTGAGCAAGCGACACTCCAATGTGTATGAGCGAGGGACACGCCACTGTGAGGGAGGGACACGTCACTGTGTGTGAGCGAGGGACACGCCTCTGTGTGTGAGCGAGGGACACGCCACTGTGTATGAGCGAGGGACACGCCACTGTGTGTGAACGAGGGACACGCCACTGTGGAGCGAGCGCGACACGCACGTGTTTTGAGCGAGGGGCACACACCGCACTGTTGTGAGCGTGTGAGCGAGGGACACACCACTGTGTGAGAGAGGGACACGCCACTGTGTGCGAGCGAGGAACACGCCACTGTGTGTGAGAGGGACACGCCACTGTGTGAGAGAGGGACACGCAACTGTGTGAGAAAGGGACACGCCACTGTGTGTGAGCGAGGGACACGCCACTGTGTGTGAGCGAGGGACACAAAACTGTGAGAGCGAGGGACCCGCCACTGTGTGTGAACGAGGGACACACCATTTTGTGAGAAAGGGACAGGCCACTGTGTGTGAGAAAGGGACACGACACTGTGAGTGAGAAAGGGACACGCCACTGTGTGTGAGAAAGGGACACGCCACTGTGTGTGAGAAAGGGACACGCCACTGTGTGTGAGAAAGGGACACGCCACTGTGTGTGAGAAAGGACAACGCCACTGTGTGTGAGAAGGGACACGCCATGTGTGTGAGAAGAAATAGGGCCGCCACTGTGTGTGAACGAGCGGCATGCCACTGTGTGTGAGCGAGGGACACACCACTGTGTGAGAAAGGGACACACCACTGTGTGTGAGCGAGGGGCATACCACTGTGTGTGAGCGAGGGACTCACCACTGTGTGAGAAAGGGACATGACACTGTGTGTGAGCGAGGGGCATACCACTGTGTGTGAGCGAGGGACTCACCACTGTGTGAGAAAGGGACATGCCACTGTGTGTGAGAAAGTGTTACAAAAAACGCGATTTCTAAAAAGCTTAGTGATCTCCAGTGAATACTAGAAAGGACTGCCCTTCTAGCATCCAGCCTGTTACTGGGTTTTTTTGTAACAAGTAGTCCAGTATCTTGTCCAATTATCCATTAGAATTCAATAAGAATTATTAGTGCTTCAGGATTGCAACTGGTAGGCTACTAACTAGAGAAATTAAAATTTAATAAATTTATTAATTAAGTTGTCTAGGCGTATTTTTATTTTTTTATTATCACACTGGCCGATTCCCACCAGGCAGGGTGGCCTGAAAAAGAAAAATTTCACCATCATCACTCCATCACTGTCTTGACCCCTTCCCAGAAGGGTGCTTTACACTACAGTTTTTAAACTGCATACATAACACCCCTCCTTCAGAGTGCAGGCCACTGTACTTCCCATCTCCGGACTTCAAGTCCGGCCCCCTGGCGGTTTCCCTGATCCTTCATAAATGTTTCTTTGCTCACACCTCCAACCAGCACGTCAAGTATTTAAAAAACCATTTGTCTCCATTCAACTCCTATCAAACACGCTCATGCATGCCTACCTGGAAGTCAAAGCCCCTCGACACAAACACCTCCTTTACCCCTCCTCCAACTTTCTAGGCCGACCCCTACCCCGCCTTTCCTTCCACTACAGACTGATACGCTCTTGAATTCATTCTGTTTCGCTCCATTCTATCTACATGTCCGAACACCTCAACAACCTTCCTCAGCCTCTGCGACAACAGTTTTGGTATCCCGCACCTCCTCCTAACTTCCAAAACTACGAATTCTCTGCATTATTTTCAACCACACATTGCCCTCTGACATGACATCTCCACTGCTCCAGCCTTCTCCTCGCATTGCAACATTTCATCCACCACGCTTCACACCCATATAAGAGCGTTGGTAAAATATACTCTCAATTCATTCCCCTCTTTGCCTTCCAAGGACAAAGTTCTTTGTCTCCACAGACTCCTAAGTCACCACTCACTCTTTTTCCCTCATCAATTCTATGATTCACCTCATCTTTCATACCCACCATCCACTGACACTGTCACTCCAAATATCTGAATACGTTCACCTCCTCCATACTCTCTCCTCCAATCTGATATCAATCTTTCATCACCTAATCTTTTTGGTTATCCTCATAACCTACTCTTTCCTGTATTCACTTTAATTTTCTTCTTTTGCACACCCTACAAATTATCCACCAATCTCTGCAAACTTCTCTTCGAATCCTCCCAAGAGCACAGTGTCATCAGCAAAAGGTGAAGCTGTGACAACTCCACTTTGTGTGTGATTCTTTATCTTTTAACTCCAGCCTTGGCCAAAGACCCTCGCATTTACTTCTCTTACAACCCCATCTATAAATATATCAAACAACCACGTTGGACATCACACATCCTTGTCTAAGGCCTACTTTTACAGGAAAAAATTTCCTCTTTATACATACTCTAACTTGAGCCTCATATCCTCGTTAAAAACTCTTCACTGCTTTCAGTAAACCTACCTCCTACACCATACACTTGAACTCTTGCACATTGCCCCCCTATCCACCCTGTCATACCCTTTCGTCCAAATCCATAAATGCCAGACCTCTTTAAGGCTTATTCTAAATTACTGTTCATTATATGTTTCACTGTAAACACCGGGTCCACACACCCCACTACCTTTTCCTAAAAGCTCCTTGTGCATCTGCTATTCCTATTCTCCGTCTTATCTCTTAATACTTTCAATTAAACCTACCATACAATTTACCAGGTACACTCAACGACTTATCCCCTATTATTTTTGCACTTCTTTTTATCCCTTCTGCCTTTATACAAAGGAAAATATGCATTGCTCCTGCCATCCCTAGGAACCTTACCCTCTTCCATACATTTATGAAATAACTTGCACCAACCACTCCAAAACTATATCCCCCCTGCTTTTTAACTTTCTATCTTTAATCCATCAATCCCGGTGCCTTACCCCCTTTCATTTTGCCTACTGCCTCACGAACTTCCCCCACACTCACAACTGGCTATTCCTCACTCTACAAGATGTTATTCCTCCTTGCCCTATACTCGAAATCACTGCCTTCCCTATCTTCATCAACATTTAACAATTCTTCAAAATATTCCCTCCATCTTCCCAATTACTCTAATCTCCATTTAATAACTCTCCTCTCCTATTTTTAACTGACAAATCATTTGTTCTCTAGGCTTTTTAACTTGTTATCTCACTCCAAAACTTTTTCTTATTTTCAACAAATTTGTTGATAACATCACACCCACTCTCTATTTGCTCTCTTTTGTACATTGCCTTCACCACTCTCTTAACTCTCTCTTTTTCTCCATATCACTCTTCCCTCCTTGCATCACATTCTTACTTTGTAAAAACTTCTCATATGCTAACTTTTTCTCCCTTACTACTCTTTTACATCATCATTCCACCAATCGCTCCTCTTCCTCCGTGCACCACTTTCACTGTATCCACAAACTTCTGCTGAACACTCTACCACTACATTTTTAATCTACCCCTTACCTCTGCGACCCCATTGCCTGATGCTCACATATTCAATCTGCCCATCTATTCCTCCACAATGCTGTTTTATATCTTACCCTAACTGTCCTCTTTTAGTTATAAACCTTCACTCTTCTCTCCCCTCCCTGATTGCTTCTATTCTCCTTGTATCCATTACCTTTTACTCTCAGTGTTTACGCTACAACTAGAAGTGATCTGATATATCTGTGGCCCTCATAAACATGTACATCCTGAAGTCTACTCAGCAGTCTTTTATTTACCAATACATAATCCAACAAACTACTTGTCATTTCGCCCTACATATATCTTGTATACTTATTTTCCTCTTTTTTCTTTTAAAATATGTATACGATAATATAAGCTAAACCCCTTTCTACACAAGTTCAATACAAAGGGCTCCCATTATCTTTTACACCTGGCACCCCCAAACTTACCTACCAGACCCTCTTAAAAGTTTCTCCTACTTTCTCGCATTCAGGTCCTTACCACAATACTCTCTCATTGGTTCAAAGGCTCCTATACATTCACTTAACATCTCCCTAAAAATCTCTCTCTCTCCTCTGCATTCCTCTCTTCAACCAGGCTGCAATACACGCTTATTATGACCCACTTCTCGCATCCAACCTTTACTTTAATCCTCATAATCTTGAATTTACACATTATATTCTCTTTTCTCCTTTCCATAATGATCATTTAAACATTAATGTACCCTTCCTTTGCTCTATACTCTCTAAGATACTCAGATTTATATCCCATTTATTTTCCCCCCACTGCAACTCTACTACCCCTTCAGCTTTGTTTGCTTAGGCCAGGACATCAACTTCTTTCATTCATAACTTCAGCAATCATCTGTTTTCTTGTCCTCCACACTCATCCACGCACATTAAGCAACCAGTTTTATAAAGTTTTTTTTCTTCTCTTTTTTTGTAAATGTTTTACAGGAGAAGAGGGTTATAGCCCATGCTCCCGGCATTCTGTCGCTCATACGACACGCATGGTTACGGAGGAAAGATCTTTTCCACTTCCCCATGGACAATAGAAAGAAAATAAAAAGGACAAGAGCTATTTAGAAAAAGGGGAGAAAAAACCTAAGATGTATGTATATATATATTTGAATGTGCGTGTCTGTGAAGTGTGACCAAAGTGTAAGTAGGAGTAGCAAAATATCCCTGTTATCTAGCGTGTTTATGAGACAGAAAAAGAAACCAGCAATCCTACCATCATGCCAAAAACAGTTACAGGTTTTTGTTCTCAGTCCATCTGGCAGGACAAGGTAGTACTTCCCTGGGTGGTTGTACAGTATTCATTTGGTTTTTATAACTGTAAAGCACAAATCATATTTATAAGTTCTTAAGTACCGTTGGTACATTAACAAGTAATATTACAAATAAGTGTGTGTATGTGTGTAAGTGCTCTAAGTAGTTCATTATGTCTCACGGCTCGACTAGACTTAAACAAGTTACTGGCAAAGTCCTCACATTAACTTCTTGACCAACTGGCAATCAGAACAGTCTGCTTGAACAATAAAAAGAATGCTAAGTCCAATTGCAATGTAACAAGCAACTGCAACACAGAATCAGGAACAAGGAGATAATATAACGACACTAAGTAGGGACCATCAGCAGATCCTCCACAAAAGTCACAAAACTCCCATACTACTGAATCTAAGTTCAGCATAAGAAAATCCCCGACTGTGACAGTACACAGATACTAGTACAAGTTAGGTCAGAAGCTACAGCTCAGGACCTGAGTTGCTAAGAGTGTCTAAGAGACTTACAACCTCAGTACAACCTCGAAAATCACTAAGTCTATACAATGTTCTGTGAACAATCTCCAGAACCTACAACAATAATGAGACAGAGACGATCTTCCAACAAGGGCCAATAAGGGAGATTTAGGCACTTCTTGTCTGGAATATGTCCAACCACCAAGCGAGTCTAGACCAGACTGAATACTTCAGGCGAGGTGTGATCACCCCCCCTTGATCACGTGATAGCTCAGTGGACAGTTGCTGCTCAGCAACAGAGAAGCCGGCAGGGAAACGAGCAATGAGCGATAATTACAGTAGTTAGACAATCAAGACTTGAACTATGAGCACATAATATGTTACATCCTACCTAACAAAAGTAACTAAGTCAAATAATAATATAAAGCAATATATTTACGATTTAGCTATAATCGCAAATATAAGCAATATAAAATTATATGAAAAGGTAATATACATTATATACATATACATAACATACATGTATACATTGTGACCCATTCAGGGGTTGCAACAGACAGGGACACGCCACTGTGTGTGAGCGAGGGACACACCACTGTGTGAGAAAGGACACGCCACTGTGTGTGAGCGAGGGGCACACAACTGTGTGAGAAAGGGACACGCCACTGTGTGTGAGCAATAGACACACCACTGTGTGAAAGCGAGAGACACGCCACTATGTGTGAGTGAGGGACACACCAGTGAGTGTGAGCCAGGGACACGCCACTGTGTGAGAGCGAGAGACACGCCACTGTGTGTGAGCGAGTGACACGCCACTGTGAGTGAGCGAGGGACTCGCCACTGTGTATGAGGGAGGGACACGCCACTTGATGTGTGAGCGAGGGACAGGCCACTCTGTGTGAGCGAGGGACACGCCACTGAGTGTGAGCTGGGGACACGCCACTGTGTGTGAGCTAGGGACACACCACTGTGTGCGAGCGAGGGACATGCCACTGTGCGTGAGCAATGGACACGCCATTGTGTAAGAGCGAGAGACACGCCACTGTGTGAGAGCGAGGGACACGCCACTGTGTGTGAGCGATGGACACGCCACTGTGTATGAGCGAGAGACACGCCACTGTGTGAGAGCGAGGGACACGCCACTGTGCGTCAGCGAGGGACACGCCACTGTGCGTGAGCCAGGGACACGCCACTGTGTATGAGCCAGGGACACGCCACTGTGTGAGAGCGAGGGACACGCCACTGTGTGTGAGCGAGGGACACGCCACTGTGTGAGAGCGAGGGACACGCCACTGTGTGAGCGAGGGACACGCCACTGTGTGAGAGCGAGGGACACGCCACTGTGTGTGAGCGAGGGACACAACTGTGTGTGAGTGAGGGACACGCCACTGTGTGAGAGCGAGGGACACGCCACTCTGTGTGAGTGAGGAACACGAAACTGTGTGTGAGCAAGAGACACGCCACTGTGTGTGAGCGAGGGGCACACCACTGTGTATGAGCGAGGGACACGCCTCTGTGGCAGAGACACGCCTTGTTGGGGAGCAAAAGGGGGGGGAATCCACTGGTATGGGGGGACACGC
>NC_069436.1:36729590-36791523 GCF_026875155.1 Cherax quadricarinatus | reverse complement strand
GGGGGGACTCTAAAAGTCTTTGAAACTGCCGAGAGTTCCCTTCCCATCCAAGAGAACCTCAACACTGAAAAACCAGATTTGAAGCCAAAGTGAAGAGGCATTCCTTTGTTAACTCAGAGATGAATTTCCTAAAATACTCTACCATATTAAGTATGAAGATACTCATAATATGCATTATTAAATTATCAGTAATAAAATGTTGAAACCAATCAGATGAAGTACTCAAGAATAATCGAAACTAATATTATTTTCCATATTCCATAAAAACAAAAAATAAATAAATAAATAATAAATAAAAAAATTTTGTCTCCGCTCTGAAGGACACACACATGTTATGGATACAAAAAAGTATAGGATGCAGATTTCACCTAGAGCAGATTTCACCTAGAGCAGATTTCACATAGAGCAGATTTCACCAAGAGCAGATTTCACCTAGAGCAGATTTCACCTAGAACAGATTTTACCTAGAGCAGAGTTCACCTAGAGCAGATTTCACCTAGAGCAGATTTCACCTAGAGCAGATTTCACCTAGAGTAGATTTCACCTAGGGCAGATTTCACCTAGAGCAGATTTCACCTAGAGCAGATTTCACCTAGAGCAGATTTCACCTAGAGCAGATTTCTCCTAGAGCAGATTTCACCTAGAGCAGATTTCACCTAGAACAGATTTCACCTAGAGCAGATTTCACCTAGAGCAGATTTCACCTAGAGCAGATTTCACCTAGAGCAGATTTAACCTAGAGCAGATTTCACCTAGAGCAGATTTCAAATAGAGCAGATTTCACCTAGAGCAGATTTCACCTAGAGCAGATTTCACCTAGAGCAGATTTCACCTAGAGCAGATTTCACCTAGAGCGGATTTCACCTAGAGCAGATTTCACCTAGAGAAGATTTCACCTAGAGCAGATTTCACCTAGAGCAGATTTCTCCTAGAGCAGATTTCACCTAGAGCAGATTTCACCTAGAGCAGCTTTCACCTAGAACAGATTTCACCAAGAGCAGATTTCACCTAGAGCAGATTTCAAATAGAGCAGATTTCACCTAGAGCAGATTTCACCTAGAGCAGATTTCACACAGATCAGATTTCACATAGAGCAGAATTCACCTAGAACAGATTTCACCTAGAGAAGATTTCACCTAGAGCAGATTTCACCTAGAGAAGATTTCTCCTAGAGCAGATTTCACCTAGAGCAGATTTCACCTAGAGCAGATTTCACCTAGAACAGATTTCACCTAGAGCAGATTTCACCTAGAGCAGATTTCACCTAGAGCAGATTTCACCTAGAGCAGATTTCACCTAGAGCAGATTTCACCTAGAGCAGAAGAGACATTCTCAAGTTATTCCATGGAAACAGATTTGTTTATAATTGGCCAAGCTTCTGGAGTTTACCTGGAGAGAGTTCCGGGGGTCAACGCCCCCGCGGCCCGGTCTGTGACCATGCCTCCTGGTGGATCAGAGCCTGATCAATCAGGCTGTTGCTGCTGGCTGCACGCAAACCAACGTACGAGCCACAGCCTGGCTGGTCAGGAACCGACTTTAGGTGCTTGTCCAGTGCCAGCTTGAAGACTGCCAGGGGTCTGTTGGTAATCCCCCTTATGTATGCTGGGAGGCAGTTGAACAGTCTCGGGCCACTGACACTTTTTGTATGGTCTCTTAACGTGCTAGTGACACCCCTGCTTTTCAGTGGGGGGATGTTACATCGTCTGCCAAGTCTTTTGCTTTCGTAGTGAGTGATTTTCGTGTGCAAGTTCGGTACTTGTCCCTCTAGGATTTTCCAGGTGTATATAATCATTTATCTCCCGCCTGCGTTCCAGGGAATACAGGTTTAGGAACCTCAAGCGCTCCCACTAATTGAGGTGTTTCATCTCCGTTATGCGTGCCGTGAAGGTTCTCTGTACATTTTCTAGGTCAGCAATTTCACATGCCTTGAAAGGTGCTGTTAGTGTGCAGCAATATTCCGGCCTAGATAGAACAAGTGACCTGAAGAGTGTCATCATGGGCTTGGCCTCCCTAGTTTTGAAGGTTCTCATTATCCATCCTGTCATTTTTCTAGCAGATGCGATTGATACAATGTTATGGTCCTTGAAGGTGAGATCCTCCGACATGATCACTCCAGGTCTTTGACGTTGGTGTTTCGCTCTATTTTGTGGCCAGAATTTGTTTTGTACTCTGATGAAGATTTAATTTCCTCGTGTTTACCATATCTGAGTAATTGAAATTTCTCATCGTTGAACTTCATATTGTTTTCTGCAGCCCACTGAAAGAATTGGTTGATGTCCGCCTGGAGCCTTGCAGTGTCTGCAATGGAAGACACTGTCATGCAGATTCGGGTGTCATCTGCAAAGGAAGACACGGTGCTGTGGCTGACATCCTTGTCTATGTCGGATATGAGGATGAGGAACAAGATGGGAGCGAGTACTGTGCCTTGTGGAACAGAGCTTTTCACCGTAGCTGCCTCGAACTTTACTCTGTTGACTACTACTCTCTGTGTTCTGTTAGTGAGGAAATTATAGATCCATCGACCGACTTTTCCTGTTATTCCTTTAGCACGCATTTTGTGCGCTATTACGCCATGGTCACACTTGTCGAAGGCTTTTGCAAATTCTGTATATATTACATCTGCATTCTTTTTTTCTTCTAGTGCATTTAGGACCTTGTCGTAGTGATCCAATAGTTGAAACAGACAGGAGCGACGTGTTCTAAACCCATGTTGCCCTGGGTTTTGTAACTTATGGGTTTCTAGATGGGTGGTGATCTTGCTTCTTAGGACCCTTTCAAAGATTTTTATGATATGGGATGTTAGTGTTATCGGTCTGTAGTTCTTTGCTGTTGCTTTACTGCCCCCTTTGTGGAGTGGGGCTATGTCTGTTGTTTTTAGTAACTGTGGGACGACCCCCGTGTCCATGCTCCCTCTCCATAGGATGGAAAAGGCTCGTGATAGGGGTTCTTGCAGTTCTTGATGAACACGGAGTTCCATGAGTCTGGCCCTGGGGCAGAGTGCATGGGCATGTCATTTATCGCCTGTTCGAAGTCATTTGGCGTCAGGATAACATCGGATAGGCTTGTGCTAACCAAATTTTGTGGCTCTCTCATAAAAAATTCATTTTGATCTTCGACTCTCAGTCTGGTTAGCGGCTTGCTAAAAACTGAGTCATATTGGGACTTGAGTAGCTCACTCATTTCCTTGCTGTTATCTGTGTAGGACCCATTTTTGTTTAAGTAGGGGCCCAATACTGGACGTTGTTCTCGACTTTGATTTGGCATGGAGAAGAAATACTTTGGGTTTCTTTCGATTTCATTTTTGGCTTTTAGTTCTTTCCCGCGATTCCTGACTCCTATAAGATTCCTTTTGCTTAAGTTCGATGCTTGCTATTTCTCTGACCAGTGTCTCCCTACGCATTTCAGATATGTATATTGACCTCTTTTAGCCGCTCTGTTATTCTTTTCCGTCGCCTGTAAAGGGAGCGCCTGTCTCTTTCTATTTTACATCTACTCCTCTTTTTCTTAGAGGAATAAGCCTTGTGCATACATCGAGTGCCACCAAGTTAATCTGTTCTAGGCATAAGTTGGGGGTCTGTGTTGCTTAGTATATCTTCCCAGCTTATATCGGTTAGGACTTGGTTTACTTGGTCCCACTTTATGTTTTTGTTATTTAGAAAAATATACCAGCAACAAAAGTTTGAAGCTGACCGGAAGTTGCATTCTCCAGTTACTGAACAGAATCCAACAAATTTTGCACTTACATAACCTAACATCCCAACATCCATTTTTTTTTAATGAAGAGGAAGCGCTAAACCTATAAGGTTTATATAGCGCCTCGGGAACTGGGAAAGCATACCTCACTTATGCAATATATTACTGAACTATGTCTAGATTAAAAGTGGCTAAATAACATCAACATTCCATAAAAAAAAAAATACCGAGAATTTCGAGGTCAACCAGAAATCTTTCTAAAGTTTATAGTGAAATTAATTTTGGAAATGTTCTGGCACTTGCACAAGTGTTTTGAGGTTATAAAGGAAGACCTTAGATGACGTTAGTAGAATACAAGAACACACTTCCTGGTTTGTACAGAATCTTAAATAGAATGAAAAGAAAATTTTAAAAATTCTTAAAATGGAAATTTTCAAATATTTATAATTTTCTTGTTTTTTGAAGTTCTGTTTAATATGCTCTATAAACCAAACACAAAAATGCTTGCTTTTGTCTGTCAAAAGTAGAAGTACATAAAAATAATCTATTAAAATAGCAAACAGCTCAAATTCAGTATCAGAATATTTTGAATGAGGTGACACCAGCGCAGATATTTGAAAATGATCATCAAAATTAGTTTATTTCATTATTAATTAAAACTCAACTCAAATAGAAAGCAACTTATTAATAATTACTCTTCTCAAATAAAACCCATCAACACTGAAATTTGAAGCCTACCGGAAGAAGCATTATTAGTTAATGAACTGAATCTATCGATTCTAAAACCTTTTATGAATGTCAGTAAAAGTTCAAGTTTACACTTAGACAATTTGAACTTATAGGAAGTCATTAATCATTTAGAATATATCAGTGTTATTATTTTGAACATGATCAATTGAATGGAAGTCAATATCACTGTGTAATAAAACTGACAGACTGGAACGTCTTCAGCTCCGTGATGGCGCAAACTTTGCTGTCTGAGTTGATAATTTGAAGCTGATCAGAAGACGCATCATATAGTTATTGTGATGATTACTTTTTTTGTGTATTATAAACTAATTTAATATGCTAACAAATTTTCTCATACACAAACTAAACGTAATGGATATTATCCTGTCCCTAAGATGCACCAACTATTAACTAAATTATCTTCTGACCCATACAGAGGTAATAAAACAACTTAGTTAAACAGCACCAAAGCAAACGTGAGCAATATATTCTCAGGCATGAGAGATGGTTACCAAAACAACCCTAAGTGGGGACAGTCGATCACTCCTCCATACAAGGCGATAAGACTCCAATATTCCTGAATCTGAGTTTCAGCAACTACTGTTGAGAAATGGCTTTACCAACTAAGATATAATTTATAATTTTTAAATATAGGGAACACTTAGCTGATAAAAGACAGCAAATCGTCTACACAGCCGCCCCTGCAGACGAGGTCTTGAATTGTTGTCATGATCATCTCTCAACGGGCTGGAATGAGTTATAATTTGTAAGATTATAAATTACCCCTAGGGGGTGTTATGTCAGCATATTTCATTCGCTGATGGCTGACAAACTTACTTCTGTGGACTCAAAAGTCCGCACCTAACTGCCGACTATAGGTTGATTACAAACTCCTTGTGACTCAAGAACTGTGCAGTCTCCCGTACTACAAGAAATTCGTAACCTACCTTGCTCTTGTAGCGTGAGCTATGGTGTTCTTCACACCTTCGACAGATATCGGTGATTTGATAGAAGCTGAAGTGTCCTTGGATGTCCACGTCTTCCATAGTCTAGGAATACGCACACTGGTACACTATGTTCCACAAGATTGGTCTTTATTGTTCACAATCTTATCACTAAAGAAGCTGATCACACTTCTCTGTAAGTGTTTATTGTGTTTTGTGAGACACTTTGTTCATACTAACGCACAGATCGTTCTTTGTTATCCTGGCGTCAGTGTCACTCTCAGTAGAGTCAAAAGTAATCAGAAGATGCCACAATGCCCCACGCCGCCACTGCCCCCAGCAGAAAGGAAAAGCTGACCTAGTACTTTTGCTTCCTTGCCACTTCCTCCATGAAGCAAAACAGAATGTTTGATTCTTGCTGTCTTAAGCATAGACAACAATATACACTATCTCTACCATAGTAATAAAGTGGGAGCAGGATTTTCCTTAATTGTCCTGCTAAGGTAAGAGATGTATTGTCTCTTATTAAAATACACTCTGCAACACTGGACTGCAAGGAGCGGTGGTCGCTTGACCACGTCGCATACTCGTACTGCATCTGCGATCAATTACTCGCTGTAGCAGTAAACAAGATAATTTGCCCCTTTGAGAGGGCTGGGCCCCTCAGGGCTGAAAGGGGCTGGAAAGGGGCTGAAGGGGGCTGATACCGCCTCCTGGAGAAAATTTCTCCACACTGGAGGCGCGGGGTTCGCTGCAGGTGAACTATTCATCACTTAACATTAATTTAATTTTCTCACTCGCCACCACTGCTGCTTGTCTTTTCTGAACAGCTTTAGTCTGTGTGGTTTCTGGAGAATCACTAATTTTGTTTTCAACACTGTGTTAATTCTAACGGTACTAGTTATTTATTGTCAGCTTATTCACTACACCTTTGCTCAAAACATCAACTGTCCTGATGATTCCATTTGCATCAGGATATATTGTCACAATTTTTCCAAGTGGCCATTGGGACCTCGGACCATCATTGTCAATAATCACTATGTCACCAGGTCTTAAGGACTTATGATTTTCAGGAATACCAGCTCCATAGAAGTGTTCCCTCAATGAGGTGAGATAGTCTTCTCGCCAAATTTTCTCCCAACGTTCAATCACTTTATTAAGGTGTTTGAATTTACGTCTGAGTTGCTCAGGTTCGAAATAAGTAGGATCCTCTATGATTTCTTTATCATTCATGGGAGGAACATGTTCGAGCCTTCTGCCATGGAGTAAATGAGATGGACTTAACACTTCTAAATTGCCCAGATCATCGGTAACATAAGTTAGAGGTCGGTTGTTGACTCTATTTTCTATTTCAGTCACAACTGTACGGAATTCTTCTAAGTCTATTCTCTGATGATGAAGAGCCTTCCTTAAACAACGTTTCACAATGTCGATCATTCTTTCATAAAATCCGCCGTGCCATAGAGATTTAGGAGGAATGTATCTCCAACGACACCTGCGTTGATTCAGCATCTGTTGTACTTCTGGTTGATCAAAGATCTTGCTTATATAAGCAGCACCAGCAACAAAGTTAGTTGCATTATCTGAAATCATCAGTCTAGGACATCCCTTTCTGGCTGCAACCCTTCTGAATAATTTGATAAAGGTTTCAGCAGACATGTCAGTGGCTACTTCTAGATGTACTGGTCTAGTTGTAGCACAAGTGAAAAAACAGATGTACATCTTGATGGGAACTTTGTCAACTGTTTTGGTTAAAATTATTGGTCAAGTGTAATCTACACCTGTCACCTCAAATGGAGTGATATGACAAACTCTTTCAGAGGGATGTGGAGGTGGACCTCGATACTGACATACTCGCATATCATAGTGACGACAAGTAATACTGTCCTTTATTTGTTTTTTCACACTTTGTCGACCTTGAGGTATCCAGTAGGATTGTCGTATATGACAAAGTGTGTCAGCTACCCCACCATGTAACACGTTACTGTGGGCGTTTTGCACAATCAGTTTTGTTAGCCAATGATTCTTGGGGATCAATATTGGATGTATGGCTTCTTTAGGTAGTGAAGAATTATGAATTCTTCTTCGATATCTTATAATCTTTTCTGAGTCGAGATAAAGTCCTAAAGAATTAATCATGACAGGTTTCTTTGAGGATTTATCTTGTGTTTCCAGAAATTTATATTCTGTAGAGAAAACATCTTTCTGTATTAGTTTCACCCAGTATTTAATGGGTTCAAGACATTCATAATCAGGTTTTATTCCTTTAATGAATTTAAAACAAGAGCTGTAACTCTTAAGGTTTACCAAAGATGAGTATTTAGATCCATCAATGACTATTTCTGTTGTGTCTGCAGTATTTACAAACTTATTCTCTGTGTTCAAGCAAACTGCTTCTTCTGGCATAATGTGAGCCTTTTGCTGAGGCCAGTTATTTTCATCAGAGAGCCAGTTCGGTCCGTGGAGCCATAATTTATTATCCACAAATTTCTTGAGTGGGACACCACGTGACAACATGTCAGCTGGATTCTCTTGGGTAGAGACGTGGAGAAAGAGATAATCTCTCTGCATCTCTATTATTTCTGCTACTCTGTTCTGTACATAGACCAACTTACTCTTATTATTTCTTAACCATTGGAGAACTGCTTCATCATTACTCCAGATCGCGGTTTATTCAGTAGTGAGATGATCAAGTACTTTGTTGAGATAGACAGCTAGTTTTGTACCTACATAGAGTGCTGTCAGTTCCAATTGTGGTACTGTTCTGACCTTCAAGGGTGCTACCCTGGCCTTTGAAGTAATTATTGTACTTCCTTCAGCATTACTCATGTAAGCTACAGCGCCATAACCTCTGATTGACGCATCACAGAACACATGTAATGTGTAATTGTTTCCCTCTTGACCTATTTGTCTGAGAAATTTAATTTGATGAAGTTGCTTAAACTCCCTGGATATTTCATCCCATGCTTGACTCATTTCTAGAGGTAAGTTCTCATCCCATCCAATTTTGAGCTTCCATGCATCTTGCATAAGCATTTTACCCTTTATGGTAATTGGTGAGAGGGCATAGAGGATCAAAACATTGTGATACCTCTGACAGTAAACTACGTTTAGTGAGTGTACTGCATGATTTATTGTTTATCCTTTTGAGACTCAAAGTATCTTCCTGTGTGTTCCAATTAAGTCCCAGCATATTGTTGCAATCAGGAATTTCAGCTTCAGGGAAATCTTCTTTGATAAGTTCCCTTAATTGTGTTAAATTAGTATTCCACATCCTTAGAGGCATATTCGCTTCTTTCATCTCCTTGTTAGCTTCTCTGTATAAGGATTTCAAATCCTCCTCTTTATTCACAGTACCTTGAAGATGGTCCACATAGAAACTTTTCTTTAAGATTTCTTTGAAGGGACTTTCAGATTTCTTCAAATGTGTATTTAGAGTAGCTTCTAGAAAGAATGGAGAGGATGTTGCACCAAACAATACTGATTTGAAACGATAAGTTTTCACAGGACTTTGGGGATCATGTGGATTTTCAGGCCCCAAAAATCGAGTATAATCTCTATCTATTTCTTGTACTCCTACTCTTAAGAAAGCTTTGGAAATATCAGCCGTGTAGGCATATGGGTTTGTGCGAAATTTCATAAGCACGTCTCCAAGCTTCTCAGTTAGTGAGGGTCCGGTCATCAGACAGTCATTAAGACTTGCTACATCTTTATTTGCACGTGCGCTGCAATTATATACAACACGTAGTGGAGTGGTTTCAGAATCTTTTCTGACTACATGGTGCGGAGAATAATGACTTCTGTCCTTCAACTTATCTTCGACTATTTCCTCAATGAATTTATTGTCCAACTGTTCTTGTATGATATTATCATAGACAGTCAGTAGCTCTGGATTCTTCCTGAGCTCATGTATGTGTGCTTTCATTTGTACGACAGCCATGCGCTAATTGCTAGGCAGAGTGTGGTGGATTTAATTTCCATGGTAACCTAACCCAATACTGTCCATCTTATATTTGATCAGTGTCCAAATATTGGTTATAAAGTCTGAGACTCTTGTGGGCTTGGTTTATTTACATCAATACCTATCGCATCTAAATCCCACAACTTATCAACTGGTTCATTCATTTCTTCCGTAATGATATTTTTGCTGTGGTACAGGATCAGCGGTTATTCTCGTAACTAGTTACATTTTCCACTGAATCAATATCAGCTTCTTTCCCACTTTGAGAGGGAATGGGACCACATATCACGTGGCCTCCTGCTGTTTTCAGCAAGTGAACATCATTTTACTTTCTATATTTTGCACAAAACAGTGATAATAATCACTTCCAATGATAAATCAATTGGACTAATTAGTGTCCGACTGTATGTCAGGCAGGCTAACTTGACCTTAGCTGCTTTCAGTGCTGCAACTGTTTTTTTTAATCCCTGGATCTGCACAGACTTAGGCAAATTATCTACTACCACAGTTTCTACTGTCTTTTTCCTGTTTCCTAGACCAACAGTGATTCTGGCTAGGTCATATGTCTGTTTACCAGATTGTGGAAAAAACCACTATATCTAACTGTATTTTGGCATAGGGTTGTTTATTCAGTTTCTGTAACACTGTTCTTCTTATGAAGGACCTTCGTGAGCCTTGATCAAATAATGTTAGCACACTGGTTTTGTGTAATTTATTAGATAACTCAACTCGAGCTATCGGGAGAGCAGTTGTTTAAATATCTCTCACATTTAATGCTGTTGCTTGTTGACTTCCTGATTCTGTGGAAGTCTGCTGCTGTTCAGCAAAAGTATTTGGGCATAATGCTGTATGATGCATACCCTTGCATTTAAAACACTTCTTCAGTGAGCATTTACATCCCTTGTGTTCACCTAACACTTGATGCACCTTTTCAGCTGATGAACACGTTGTTTACGTGCCTCCATTGATGTGTATTGAATACAATACTGTGCCCAATGTGTTCCATCACAAAGTACACATTTTGGAGTACGTTTATGTGCGACAGTTTGTTTACTCTGTTGTATTCACAGCTTGATAAATGCCTATATGGGATTTCCCATTATGTGGTTTAGTGGGAGTAGGTATACTCTCTTTATACTGAGTTGAAGGTTTATTATCCACGAGATTTGTGGATTTTTCATCTTGTCTCGTTGCTTGCATGCATGAAACTATTGTTTGTAAACCATTGCTAATTTCTTCACAAGTGAAATAGCGTTTATTGAAACATCATATTAATCATTCAATAGTTGTGGTGACAACTTTATCTTGTACAATACCACTGATAAACCAATCACATTGCCTTAGGTCATATTTAGCACCTAGAGATCTGAGACTATTGTCTAATGTGATTCTAAATGCCTGTAAGTCTGAAAAACAATGTTTGGGTGGCTTCAAGCTTGATATTAAGACTGCATGTCTAACTCTAGCCTTGTCATCATCAAAGTAATTGTCTGCTAAGACACGTAAGGCTATTTGATAATTGCCTTTAACCACCGGAAATGACATAATCAGTTCATAGGGTTCTCCCTTCACAAGACATTTAAGATAATTGAACTTTGCAATCTCATCTATGTCAGTTCGTGAATTTACTATGGATTGAAAACCACTAATGAATTCTTCATAATTATGACCTTGGAAAATAGGTAATGACAATGTAGGTAAGCTTGGTAATGGGACACTTGTTGTTGTTACAGGTGTAACAGGTGATTGACCACTAGTTACAGTAGGTCTCTGTGACAGAGTTTTGCGGCAGATAGCCTGTACTCCTGTCCACCTTAATTGTTGATTACTAAAAGTATCCAAAACATTTTTAATTTCATCCTCAGATGGATCTGATTCAAGAAATTTATTTTCATAATGTGTATAGTCTGAACTAATTATTTTCAGACGTTGTGTAAATAATTCAAATTTGACCTCAAGATCATCAAATTCTGTGTTTGTATCTTGAGTTAATCCTATACAGACTGAAATTAGATTTTCTAATTGTGTAATCTTAGTCTGTAAAGACTGAAACTGAGTTTTCAAACAAGCCATTTTAATGGTATACTGAAAATTCTAGCACCACACTTAGAGTCTTTAAAAAACACTGTACTGCTATAAACAGCTGAGTTTTGTTATACTTAAGCCAGGAATAATCGAGTCAGACACTACTGACCCACTAAGCTTAACCTCAGGGTCAATGACCATGAAAGGTACAGAGTACATGTGGCTGGTGTTTATGGCTTGAGTTTGCTGTGTCAGCCTGACAACGATGATTAATCGTAAATAACGTTATACACTTCATTCGCTATACACTATAAACGTGAATATTACTTACACATATATAAATGTCACTGTTAATATGTATTTGAAAGCTTACACTTTATATATATAGTTCCTTTAATATAACAGGTATATCTATAAGAAACAAACTTCAACACAATCTTGTATCTTAATTTCTGTCTATAAACATTATAAACACTGTGTATATACACTCAGACAAACTGAACATCAGTAGGGTTGTTGTTGTTGTCTTAGTCAGCACTTCTTCGAGCTTGGAGCAGTGGATGCCGGGTTCCATCCCCCGTTTTCTTGTTGGGTGAGTCACCCAGCTCCCGTTTTCTTTGGGTGAACGCTGGGTGAGCGCCCGTTTTCTTTTGGCTGCCCATTCTCTGTGATTGAGTCTGGAGGGACTCATTTATACTGATTTATATTGTAAAACACTAGTTTTACAGCTTTTTTCGAAGGACCTTGGCTCGTAGGTTATTTGTACACTGTAGTACAACATATTTGGACCACAGTGTGGCCTTTATCCGGTTCGAGCACGACCAAATGTTGAGAAATGGCTTTACCAACTAAGATATAATTTATAATTTTAAATATAGGGAACACTTAGCTGATAAAAGACAGCAAATCGTCTACACAGCCGCCCCTGCAGACGAGGTCTTGAATTGTTGTCATGATCATCTCTCAATGCGCTGGAATGAGTTATAATTTGTAATATTATAAATTATCCCTAGGGGGTGTTTTATGTCAGCATACTTCATTCACTGATGGCTGACAAACTTACTTCTGTGGACTCAAAAGTCCGCACCTAACTGCCGACTATAAGTTGATTACAAATTCCTTGCGACTCAAGAACTGCGCAGTCCCCCGTACTACAAGAAATTGGTAACCTACCTTTCTCTTGTAGTGTGAGCTATGGTGTTCTTCACACCTTCGACAGATATCGGTGACTTGATAGAAGCTGAAGTGTCCGTGGATGTCCACATCTTCTATAGTCTAGGAATACGCACACTGGTACACTATGTTCCACAAGATTGTCTTTATTGTTCTCAATCTTATCACTAAAGAAGCTGATCACACTTCTCTGTAAGTGTTTATTGTGTTTTGTGAGACACTTTGTTCGCACTAACGCTCAGATCGTTCTTTGTTGGTTATCCTGGCGTCAGTGTCACTCTCAGTAGAGTCAAAAGTAATCAGAAGACGCCACAATGCCCCACGCCGCCACTGCCCCCAGCAGAAAGGAAAAGCTGACCTAGTACTTTTGCTTCCTTGCCACTTCCTCCATGAAGCAAAGCAGAATGTTTGATTCTTGCTGTCTTAAGCATAGACAACAATATACACTATCTCTACCATAGTAATAAAGTGGGAGCAGGATTTTCCTTAATTGTCCTGCTAAGGTAAGAGATGTACTGTCTCTTATTAAAATACACTCTGCAACACTGGACTGCAAGGAGCGGCGGTCGCTTGACCACGTCGCATACTCGTACTGCATCTGCGATCAATTACTAGCTGTAGCAGTAAACAAGATATTTGCCCCTTCTGAGTGGGCTGGGCCTCTCAGGGCTGAAAGGGGCTGAAAAGGGCTGAAGGGGGCTGATACCGCCCTCCTGGAGAAAATTTCTCAACTACTAAGCCCCGACTACAACAACTCGTAGACACAGATCAGAACAAGTGAGGTCTAGAGTTAGACTCGGGACAGAAAGTAAAGTGTTTCACGACACACCTTCAGAAAATGTCAGTAACCACTGCCTCTGAATAACACTGCCAGCAGAGTTGCACAGAATAACGAGATGTTCCAGCTCACCAACATTAACATATTCTACCAAAAAAACAGTCTACATGACACGAGCAGAGAACAACGTTCTCCCAGACAGAGGAGAGGAGGAGGAGCAGAGTTGCCTGAACTATGTTCAACCAGAGACAGAGAGGGAGAGACTGAAGGAACGATGCAGGTGCACCATCACATCTTCTACCAGCTTCTACACGTCCCAACAAACACTCGATCAAGTAGTTTAGTAGAGTTGGCAGTTAATTAAAACTCTGCTTGTAGTGATCAGAATATAGTGTAGCTCTTACATCCTACTTATAACATGTAGCTAATGCTATAAGACAGCTAGTAACATAAACGATGGTATTTTTCACTTTAGCTATTAACGAAAATATCATTAACAATGTAATATTAGATGAAAGAAGACATATACACAATAATTGAGTCATTTTTTCTGAGGACGCCATTGTTGACCAGCGGCGTTGAAAATTGCAAGTCTTTGAGATGAATATTTCTCATAAGTGAAATAAAGTGAGAAACTGGAAGATAAATAAAAATGAGAAATTCAGGCAACTACGTAAAAGTGCCTCTTCAGGGATGCTTAATATTAAATATAATTTTTAAAATAGAGGAAGCTCTGTACTTAATTAAAAATATATAAACCAAAATCAGATATGAATATATAAGAGTAAAGAGAGAAGAAAATGATATTGAAGAACGTAGCAAACCAGACATGTCTCTCACTACATCACCTTTACTCTCACCTCTCCCCTCACCTCTCCCTCACCTCTCCCTCACCTCTCCCCTCACCTCTCCCCTCACTTTATCCCCTCACTCATACTCTCCACCTTCACCCCTTATAAACCCGCTCAAGAAAGTTAGTAAATATAATTCTGAATAACAATGGTTGATAATTATGATTTGAGAGCAAAGTTATAAGTTCAATGTTTTCTGTTGAGTGAAGCTGGGAGAGTGAGACCGATTCATCAGAGTTGGATACTATAACTCTTTGTTACAAGTTCCATTGAATACGTTTAATTAAAACTTACTGTCCATTGTTACCAGAGTTGCACAGTGTTCCTCTATTGACAAACAATGTTTAATAATATATCCAGTGGGTGCGTTTTTATGCTAATACTTTGAATTATACGACACTAGGATAGGATCACGAGCCAGAAATGTGCCTCTGGATGCAGATAAAATGACGCACTGGATAAGATGTACCTCTGGATTCAGATACAATGTGTCTCGATATTCAGATTCAGTGACGCACTGGATAAAATGCGTCTTGTGATTCAGATAGTGACTTCTTAGAGTATTATTATTATTATTATTATTATTATTATTATTATTATTATTATTATTATTATTATTATTATTATTATTATTATATTATTATTATTTTTTGGGGGACGAAAAAACCCAAAGGGGATCAATCGCCCTGGGAGGGGGGAAGGGGGATGTATATCCAACCAATTCGGGAAAAGGGAGCACAGATCCATTCCCTTTAGACAAAGCCCCTCACCATCGTCAAGGAACCTTGTTGAGGGGAGGGAGGGTTTAGGACAGCAAGTTCTAACAAAGAAGCACCCGAAGATAACAAATCCAACTTCTTGTATGGTTACAAGGGGGGAACGGGCATTTAAACTAAAGAGGGAAAAATGAATGTCTTGTCCCATTTGAGATGATTTCCAGTGTGGATATTTTCCAGTGTGAGAGATTTCCAGGGGGAATACTTCCAGTTGCCATGATTTCCCGGGTGACTACTTCCAGCGAGATACTTCCAGTGTGAGATGACTTCCATGGCAGACTTCCATGCGAATGACTTCCATTGACATACTTCCGTTACATGACTTCCATGCAATGTTCCAGTTAGTACTTCCATGTGAATCCTTTTCCCGTAATCCTTTCCCAGGGGAAATGACCTCCAGTTGAGATGACTTCTAGGTGGTGACTTCCAGTGTGAATGACTTCCATGTGAATGATTTTCCCAGTGTGAATGACTTCCGTTAGAATGACTAAAGTGTGAGAGATTCCAGTGTGAAGCCTTTCCAGTTTTTCCCTTTCCTGTGGATCCCTTTCCATGGAGATGATTTCCAGAGTGAGATGCCTTTCCAGGGGAATATTTCCAGGTGAGATGATTCCGTGTGAATGACTTCCAGTGTGAGATCCCTCCCAGTGTGAGATGCCCCCGGGTTGAGATGATTCCCCAATGGACCCTTTTCCAGTTGAGATAATTCCAGTGTGAGATGCCTTCCAGTGTGAGATGATTTCCAATGAAGGGCCTTCCAGGGGAGATGATTTCCTGTGAGAGACTTCCATGTGAGATCCTTTCCACGGAAGGCCTTCCAGGTAATGACCTCCGGTGAAAAACTTCTAGGTGAATGACTTCCAGGTGAAAGATTTCCATGTGAGATGATTTCCGGGGAGATACTTCCATATGAATGACTTCAATTGAGATACTTCCATGTGAGATCCCTTTCCATGTGGATGCCCCCATTTGAGATCCTTCCAGGGTAATACTTCCTCGAATGCCTTCCAGTGTGGATCCCTTCCAGTGTGAATGCCTCCCAGGTGGATGACTTCCAGTGTGAGATCCCCCCAGTGTGAATGACTTCCAGGGAAAGATTTAAAGTGTAGATACTTCCAGTTTGAGATCCTTTCAGTTAGATGCCTTCCAGGTGAATACTTCCGTGTGAATACCCAGTGGGATGCCTTCCATTGAGATACCTTCAGTGTGAGATCCTCTCAGGGGGAAAAGACTTCCGTGTAATGCCTCCCAGTGGAAGGACTTCCAGTGTGAGTGATTTCTATGTGAGAGACTTCCAGTTTGAAAAGCCTTTCGGTGAGTCCTTTCCCATGTGAGATGATTCCTGTGGATTACTTCTATGTGAGTTTACTTCCATGGAATGACTTCCAGGTGAATGACTTCCAGTGTGAATGACTTCAGTGTGAATGATTTCCAGGTGGATGACTCCAGTGAATGTTTCCGTGTGAGATGACTTCCATATGAGATCCTTCCAGTGGAGATCCTTCCGGGGAATATTTCCAGTGTGAGAGATTTTCCAGGCGAATGCCTTCCATGTGAAACCTTCCAGTGTGAATGCCCCCAGGGAGATGCTTCCTGGAGTGCCCCCCCTGTGAGATGATTTTCCATGGAGAAAATTTCAAGTGTAGATGACTTCCATTTGAGATCCCTTTCAGGGATCCTTCCCAGTGTGAATACTTCCGTGCGAGATCCCCCTTCCAGTTTGAATACCTTCCAGTGTGAAAACTTCCAGTGTGAGATGACTTCCAGGGGAATGCTTCCAGTTGAGATGACTTCCCGTGTGAGATGACTCCAGTTGAGATGATTCCCATAAAATCCTTCCATGAAGATCCCCTTGCAGGTGAAATTTCCCAGGTGAATATTCAAGTGAGATGACTTCCGGGTTTGAGATCCCTTCATTGAGATGCCTCCAGTGTGAGATGTTTTTCCATGGAAGACTTCCAGTGTAGATGACTTCCAGTGTGAGATATTCCAGTGGAGATGATTTTCCATGGAGATGACTTCCAGTGTGAGATGACTTCCAGTATAATCCCTTCCCCGGGAGAGATCCTTGCAGTGTGAATGACTTCCTGTGCGAGATCCCTTCCCATTAAAATTTGCCTCCCAATGTGAGATGACTTGCAGTGTGAGTTGTTTCCAGTGTGAATACTTCCTTTTAAATGTTTTCCCGTGTGAAATCCCCTTCCAGTGTCAGGACTTCTAGTGTGAATGACTTCCATGGAGATATTTACAGTGTGAGATGACTTCCAAGGACAGCCTTCCAGGGGTGAATGACTTCCAGTATAAGCCTTCCAGTGTAGATCCTTTAAAGTGGAGAACTTTCCATGTGAGATGATTTCTAGTGTAGAGACTTCAAGTGTGAATGACTTAAAGCGTGAGATAATTTTCCAGTGTGAGATGCCTTCCAGTGTTAAATGCCTTCCAGTGTGAGAGACTTCCCAAAGGGGGTTTTTTGAAGGGGAAATGTGGAGGAAAAAGTGAATTCCAAATGCAAAGGTTCAAGGGGGAGGACGTCGCTTTTTCATTCATGTATGTTAACGACGGAATAATAAAATAATAATAAAAAAAAATAAAAATAAAATAATAATAATAAAATAATAATAATAAATAATAATAATAATAATAAAATAATAATAATAATATAAAAAAATAATAAATAATAAATAATAAAATAATAAAAATAAAATAATAATAATAATAATAATAATAAACCTTTTTTTTCTAAAGTACATGTACAAGGTAAATGGCCTAGATGCACAATGACAACTTCTATATAAAAACCCACTTGTTTGCAGAACATTTTCTCGCAAACGGGTAAATTTTTTGGCCGGGGACGCGACCCTTTTAGTCACTAACATCCTACCGTTTCACAGCATTTAACAAGACAGCACTGTCTTAAAAACACGTCCTAGCGATTCCGCCATTTCCAGGGGGCGATCAAATGCCTCAGTGTTTTTTGCTGAATGCTCCCAATTGAGCACGGGGCGAGTCTCAAACTGTATACAGTTACGAACATAGAATATTCCATTTTTGAAAATGATTGGGGACAAAAAGGGAGAAAAACTCTTTCCTGGATTCGTTTTTCGACCACAGCATATGAAAATGATTCTATAGACCTTGATGGATGAACGACCGAGGGGCCGCTACTGTGTGTGACGAGGGACACGCCACTGTGTGTGTGAGGGGCCCCAGTGTGAGCGAGGGGCACCCACTGTGGTTTTAGGGACACGCTACTGGTGTGACGAGGGGCACGCCCCCCCGTGGGTAACGAGAGACCACCACTGTGTGGAGCAAGCGACCTCCAAATTTTTGAGCGAGGGGCACCCACAAAGGGGGGGACACGTCACTGTGTGTGGCGAGGACACGCCCGTGTGGAGCGAGGGACAGGCCCCCTGGTAGAGCGAGGGACACCCACTGTTTTAAAGAGGGACACCCCAAATGTGTGAGCGAGCGACACGCCACTGTGTGACAGGGACACACCACTGTGGACGTTGAGCGAGGGACCACCACTTGTGGAAGAGGGACACGCCCCTGTGTGCGAGCGAGGAACCGCCCGTGTGTAGAGGGGCACGCCACTGTGTAGAGAGGGGCACGCAACTGTGGAGAAAGGGGCACGCCCTTGGTGACGAGGGCACGCCACTGTGTGTGAGCGAGGGGGCCAAAAAAGTGAGAGCGAGGGACCCGCCACTGTGTGGAACGAGGACACACCATTTGTGAAAAGGACAGGCCACTGTGTGTGGAAAGGGACACGAAAAATGTAGTGAGAAAGGGCACCCACTGTGGTGAAAAGGGGCACGCCCTTGTGTGAGAAAGGGACACCCACGGGGGAGAAAGGGGCACGCCAGGGGAAAAGGGAAGACCCCGGGGGAGGGCAGACGTTTGAAAAAGGGGCACGCCAGGGGGGAAAGACGACCCCGGGTACGAGGGACACACCACGGGAGAAAGGGACAAACCACGTTTACAGGGGCAAAACCAGTGTGGAGCGAGGGAAACCACTGGGAAAACAGACCGTGTGGACGAGGGCAACCACGGGGACAGGGACTCACCACGGGAAAAAGGACACCACGTGTGAAAAGGGTTTTAAAAAAACGCACAAAAAGCGAGTGACCCTTAAAAAGGGCGCCCTTCTAGACCAACCGACGGGAAAAAAAAGTCTACCGCCCAAACCAAAACAATAAGAAAAGCCAGATTGCAACGGTAGCACAACAAGAAAAAAATTTAAAAATTTTTTTAAAAAAGGTTTGGGGAAATTTTTTTTTCAACGGCCCACCCCAAAGGCAGGGGGGCCCGAAAAAGAAAAACCACCAATTAAATAACGTCTTCCAAAGGGGGCTTTTCATACGTTTTTTTTCGCAACTTTAACACCCCTTTTCCCAGAGGAAAAAACGGTTTTCCCCCCCCAGGACCAAGTCCGGTCCGGTTTCCCCTGAACCCTTTATAAATTTTCGGGCCACACCCCAACCACGCATTATTAAAAAAACCTTTTTTCTCCAACTCCACAAACACCCAGGGAGCCTCCGGAAGCCAAGCCCCTCGCCCAAAACCCCTTTCCCCCCTTTCCCTCCAACCTTTTCCAACCACCCCTACCCCCCTTCCTTACACGACGAACACCCCGAATCACCGCGCCCACCCCCAAAATTTTCCCAACCACCCAACAACCCTTCCCAGCCCCGACAACAGTTTTGGTAACCCGCACCCCTCCTAAATTCCAAACTACAAATTCTCTGCATATATTCACACCACACATTGCCCTCAGACATACATCTCCACGCCTCCGCCTTCCCTCGCTCAACATTTCCCCCACGCTTCACACCCTAAAAGGGCTTTGGGTAAAAAAAACTTCAAACATTCCCCTTTTTTCCCTCCAAGACAAAAGTTTTGTCTCCACAGACTCCTAATGCACCACTCACTTTTTTTTTCCCCTCATCAATTTATGATTCCCCTATTTTTCAAAACCCCCACCCACTGACACGTCCACTCCCAAATATCGAATACGTTCCCCCTCCCCCATCTCTCTCCCTCCAATCTATATTCAATCTTTATCACCTAATCTTTTTGTTATCCCAAAAACCTTACCTTTCCCTGTTTTCCCCTTTAATTTTCTTTTTTTGCACACCCTACCAAAATTCATCCCCCCAATCTCTGCAATTCTCTTCGAATCCCCCAAGGCACAGTGTCATCAGCAAAACACTGTGACAACTCCCACTTTGTGTTGATTCTTTATCTTTTAACTCCCGCCTTTCCCAAGACCCTCGCATTTATTCCTTTACCCCCCACAAAAATATATTAAAAACAACCCGGGTGAATCAAAACCCCCTTGTCTAAGGCCTATTTTTTACAGGGAAAAAATTTCCCTTTTTCCTACATATTTAATTGACCTCACATCCCGAAAAAAACTCCATTTTTCAGTAACCTCCCTCCACACCAACACTTTCAACATCTGCCCACTTCCCCCCCTATCCACCCTGTCATACCCCTTTCCAAATCCATAAATGCCACAAAGACCTTTTAGCCTTATCAAAATACTTTTATTTTTGTTTCACTGTAAAAACCTGCCAACCCCCCCTACCTTTCCTAAAGCCCCCTTTTTCATCTGCTTCCTATCTCCCTTCCTTTTAAATTTCTTTCAATTATAACTCTACCATACACTTTACCGGGTACACTAAACAGACTATCCCCCTAAATTTTTTGCACTCCTTTTTTACCCCCTTTGCCTTTATACAAGGAACTAGCACTCCCCCCAAACCCTAGGTACCTTACCCTTTTCCCATACATTATTAAAAAATTACCAACCACTCCAAAACTTATCCCCCCTTTTTTTAACTTTTCATCTTTATCCACAATCCCGGCCTTCCCCCCTTTCCTTTTGCCACTGCCTCACGAACCCCCCCCACACCAAAAACGGGCCCTTTCCTCACTCCTAAAAGATGTTTTTCCTCCTTCCCCAATACACAAAACCCAAGCCCCCTATTTTCATAAATTTTTTAACAATTCTTCAAAAATTCCCTCATCTCCCAATCCTCAAATCTCCATTTAATAACCCCCTCCCATTTTTAACTGAAAAATCCATTTGTTCTCTATTTCTTAATTTGTTAATCTCACCAAAAACTTTTTTTTTTTTCAACAAAATTTTTGATAACTTTCCCCCACTTCCCATTTGCTCCTTTTTCATTGTTTTCACCACTCTTTTAAAAAACCTTCTCTTTTTTCCATAATCTTCCCCCCTTTGCATCCCTTCTACTTTGTAAAAACTTCCATATGCTAATTTTTCCCCCTTACTACTCTCTTTACATCATCTTCCCCCAATCGCTCCTCTTCCCCCGCACCCATTTCCCTGAAACCCACAAATTCTCAAACACTCTAACACTACATTTTTAATTTCCACCCCATACCTCTTCGACCCCATTGCCAGCTAAATTTTGCCCACTATCCTCCAATGCTTTTATATCACCCAAATGCCCCTTTTAGTTTAAAACCTTCACCTCTCCTTCCCTGATGCTTCTATTCCCCTTGATCCCACTCCTTTTTTATCCATGTCTCAACTAGAAAAAATTCTATATATCGGGCCCCCTAAAAAACATGTACATCCTGAATCACTCACGTCTTTTATCTACCAATAATAACCCAACAAACTCTGTCATTTGCCCACATCATACTTGTTTATTATTTATCCTTTTTCTTAAAAATTTTTTCCCTATAACTAAACCCCCTTTTACACAAAGTTCAATAAAGGGGCTCCCTTATCTTTTACCCCCCGGGCCCCCCAAACTTCCTACCAACCCCTCAAAAAGTTTCTCCTACTTTAGCTTTCGGGCCCCTCCACAATTCTCTCTCACGGGTTAAAAAGGCCCCCTATACTTCACTTAACTCCCCCAAAATCTCTCTCCCTCCTCTGCATTTCCTCTCTTCTCCAGGGGCAACCGCTTATTATGACCCACTTCTCGCTCCAACCTTTACTTTAATCCACAAATTCTTGAATTTACACATTAATTTCTCTTTTCTCCTTCCATAACTGATTTTTAAAAATTACTCACCCTTCCTTTGCTCTAACTCTCTCAGATACCCAAATTTTTAATCCCATTTATTTCCCCCCACGAAAACCCTTCCTACCCCTTCAGTTTTGTTTCGTTTAGACCCCGGGACATCCAATTTCTTTTCTTTCATAACATCGCATATCTTTTCTTGTCATCCACACTACATCCACGCACTTTTAAAGCACCCTTTTTTAAAATTTTTTCTTCTTCTTTTTTTTTTAAAAAAAGTTCAGGAAAGGGGGTTCTACCCCATGCCCCGGCATTTTAGTCCCCTCATCGACACCTGCTTAGGGAAAAAAGTTTCCCTTTTCATTTCCCCCAGGGACAATAGAAAAATAAAAAGGAAAAGAGTTTTAAAAAAAGGGGAAAAAACCTAAGAAATGTATATAATATAGCATGTGCGTGTGTAAAGTGGACCAAAGTGTTGGGAGTAAAAAATACCCCCCGTTATCTAGGTTTTTGAGACAGAAAAAGAAACCAGCAATCCTACCATCATGAAAAACATTACGTTTTTTTTACAGTCTTTGGCGGACGGTAGTATTCCGGGGTGGTGTACGTATTATTGTGTTTAAGCACATATATATTTAAATCTTAAGTACCGTCGGTACTTTAACAATAATATTACAAATAAGTGTGTGATGTGTGAAGTCTCAAAGTATTCATTATGTCTCACGGTCGACTAACTTAAACAATTACTGGAAAATTTCCCACATTAACTTTTTGCCCAAATTTGGCATCAGAACAGTCTGTTTTGACAATAAAAAAATCAAGCCAATTCAATGAAAAAAAACAAGAAAACGCAACACAGAATCGGAACAAGGAGAAAATATAACGACACTAAGTAGGGACCATAAATCCCCACAAAAGCACAAAACCCCCATACTATGAATCTAAGTTCACATAAGAAAATCCCCGACTGTGACAGTACCAGATCCCAGAAAAATGGGGTAGAAGCTACGCTCGGGACCTGAGTTGCTAAGATGTCAAAGGGAGACTTACAACCCTCAGTAAAACCCCTCGAAAATCACTAACTATACAATGTTCTGGAAAAATCTCCAGAACCACAACAATAATGAGACAGAGACGATTTTCCCAAACAAGGCCAAAAAGGGGAGATTTAGGCACTTCTTGTTGAATTGTCCAACCACCAAGCGAGTCAAGCCCCAAAGAATCTTCAGGGAGGTTGATCACCCCCCCTTGATAGGATAGCATTGGACAGTTGCTGCTCGCAACAAAAAAGCCGGCAGGGGAAACGAGCAATGAGCGAAATTAAGTGTTAGAAAATAAAGATTTGAACTTGAGCCCATAATATTTTACCCCTACCTAACAAAAGGTAATAAGTCAAATAAAAATATAAAGCAAAAATTTTTACTTTACATAATCCAAAATATAAGCAATAAAAAATTAATAAAAAAGGTAATACATTATATACATATACAAAAAAACAGTATACATTGTGACCCATTCGGGGTTGAAAACAGACGGGGACCGCCACGGTGTGAGCGAGGGCCCACCCACGTGTGAGAAAAGGACACCCCACTGTGTGGAGCGGGGGGCCCAACTGTGTAGAAAGGGACACGCCACGTGTGTGACAATAACACACCCTGTGTAAGCAGAACACGCCATAAGTGTGATGAGGACACACCAGTGAGTGTGAGCCAGGACACGCCACTGTGTAGAGCGGAGACACGCCACTGTGGTGAGCGAGTCACGCCACTGTGAGTGGGGGGGACTCCCCAGGGAAATGGGGAGGGACCCCACTTTGTGAGCGGGGGACAGGCCATCGTGTGAGCGAGGGACCCCACTGACTGTGAGTGGGGACACCCAGTGTGTGAGTAGGGACACACCACTGTGGCGAGCGGGGACATCCACTGTGCTGGCAATAAAAGCCATTGGTAAAGGAAGACCCGCCACTGTGTGAGAGCGGGGGGGCACCCCACTGTGTGTAGGATGGACACGCCATGTGTATGAGAGAGACACGCCACTGTGTAGAGGAGGGAAAAACGCCACTGTGCTCAGCGAGGACACGCCCTGTGCGGAGCGGGGACACCCACTTTATGACCGGGGAAACACGCCCTGGTGAGAGCGAGGGACACGCCACTGTGTGTAGCGAGGGACACGCCCTGTGTGAAGCGAGGGACACGCCACTGTGTGAGCGAGGGACACGCCACGTGTGAGAGCGAGGGACACGCCACTGTGTGAGAGCGAGGGCCGCCACTGTTGGTGGGACCGCCACTGTGTGAGAGCGGGGGACAGCCACTCGTGTGAGTGAGGAACACAAAAACTGTGTGTGGCAAGAAAACCCCACGTGGTGACGGGGGGCACCCCACTGTGTATGAGCGAGGGACACGCTCTGTGGGGAGCGAGAGGCCAATGTATGAGCAAGAGATACGAAATATGTGTAGCGGGGACTCATCACTGTGATACGGGGGGGCACCCCTCTGTGGGGAGGAGGACACGTCTCTGGGGGAAAAGGGGACACTCCACGTGTATGAGAAGGGGACACCCACTGTGACGAGGGACCGCCACTGTGTGAGAGCGAAAAACACGCCACTCGGGTTGAGCGGAGACACGCCACTGTGTTGAGCAAGGACACCCAACTTATGTGACGAGGGACCACCACTGTGCTGACGGGGAAAAAGCCCCTGTGGGTGAGCGGGGACACGCCACGGGTATGAAAGCAGGGACACCCATGCGCGGAGCGAAGACACGCCATGTGTGTGAAGGGGGGACACCCACTGTGTGTGGCGGGGAACACCCACGTGTGTGAGCGGGGGACACGCCACTGTGTATGAGCGGGGGGACACACACTGGCTGACGAGGGACACGCCAACGTCTATGACAGGGACACGCCACGGGTGAGGAGGGCCACCACTGTGTGAGAGCGAGTTCACACCACTGTGTGAGAAAGGGCACACCACTGTTAAAGGGAGGGGACACACCCTGTGTGAAGAGGGACACGCCCTGTGTGGGGGCGGGGGACACACCACTGTGTGAAAAAGGGACCTCCTCTGTGTGTGAGCGAGGGACACCCACTGTTGACAGAGGGACACGCCACTGTGGGGCGGGGGGAAACGCCACTGTGTGAACGCGGGGGACACCCCACTGTGTGGGAAAGGGGACACCCCACTGTGTGAGAGCGACAAACACCCATTTTGTGAGAGGGGGCACCCCCTTTTTGTGTGAGAGGGGGACACGCCACTGTGTATGAGCGAGGGCACCGCTGTGTGAGAGAGGGACACCCACTGTGGAGAGAAGGGAAAAAAAACACCACGTGTGAGCGGGACACGCCACTGGTGTGTAGCGACTGACACACTACTGTGTGGAGAGGGGACCCACAACTGTTTGGGGGAGCGAGGGACCCAAAGTGTGTGAGCGAGGGACACGCCACTGCGTTGAGCGAGGGACACGAAACGTATGTGTGAGCTGTGACACCCAGAGTGGTAGCGGGGGACACTCCACTGTTGTGAGCTAGAGACACGCCACTGTGGTAGCAGAGACACACGATGTCTGTGAGCGAGGGACACGCCACTGTGTGTGAGCGAGGGACACGACATTTTGTGTGTGAGCGAGGACACACATTGTGTGAACGAGAGAACGCCACTGTGAGGAGGGACCCCACTGTGTTAGCGAGGGCCGCAAATCTGTGGAGCGAGAGAAACCCATGTGTGTGACCATGGACCGCACTGGGTGAGCGAGGGACACGCCACGTGACGGGGGGAACGCAACTGTGTAACGAGAGATAGCCACTGTGTAGAGCAAGAGACAAGCATCTGTTGGAGCGGGGGAAAACCCCACTGTGTGTGACGAGAGACACCTACTTTTGGTTTTAGCGAGAGACCGCCACGTGTTGAGGACTGACACCTATTTGTGTGTGAAAAGGGGACTCCACTGGGGGGCGGGGGACCCACCCGTTGGAGCGGGGGAACCCCAAGCGTTGAGCGAGGGACACCCCACGTGTGAGAGGGGACCGCCATTTGGGGTAAAAGCGGGGGACACGCACGTGGGAGAGAGGGACCGCAAATTTGTGAGAGCGAGGGCCCCACGCCACTAGTGAAGAGGGCACGCCACTGAACAACATAAAAACCAACATAACTCACAACACGATTTCAACAACATATACTCAAAACATGATACCAGCAACATGATACTCAACAACAGTGCTAAACAACATGATACTCAACAACATGATGCCAGCAATGTACTCAAAAAAATGAAACCAACATGATACTCACAACGATTCTAAACAACTATACTCAACAACATGAAACCAACTGAAACTCGCAACTGTACTCAAAAACATAACTCAACAATATGAAACCAAAAACATGAAATCAAAAACATGATACTCAACAACTAACCAAAAACTGATACTCAACAACAGGATACTAAACAACAATACTAAAACAAAATCCAACAACATGATACCAACAAATAACTCAACAGATACTCAACAACATGAACTAAACAACATTACTCAACATGATATTAAAACAAAATGATACTAAAACATCATATACCAACATGATACTCAACAACACATACTCAACAGATACTCAACATGACCTCACTAATCTCAACAACATGAATTCAACAACATGAAAATCAACAACAGAACTCAACAACAAATTTAGGATAAATAATTCCCGAGGCATTTCGTAGCCCCTTGAAAGCAAAAATTTAAATCAACGAAATCTCGCATTTTTCAAAGGGGGTTCCGCCTTCGAATTTGAAAATTTTTTTTCACTAAGGTATTTAAAAAGGAGGTAGATCATGGTAATGAAATGTTGTGACAGGATTCAGAAAGGGCTTTTGGGGGGCCCACATCAGAGACTTTGAGGAAAATTAAGGGTCATGGGAAAAGGAGGGGAAATTTTTCCTGGATAGAGGGATTTGCCAAAAAGGCAGAGAGGGTTTTCATAAATGGGGGGAAAAAGAGTGGGGGAAACGCACGAGCGGGGTTCCAAGGGGGGCAGTGTTGGGGGCCCCCGCTGTTCACAAAAACTAAACGACAAGATAGGGCATAAAGAGAGCATCAGTAAGTTTGCCGATGACACCAAAAAGGCCGTGAATTTTCTGACAGGACATTAGAGCACTCCAGGGAAAATTGAGTAGACTGATGCATGGTCGGGGGTGCAGATCAGTTTAATATTGACAAAGCAAAGTTCTAAATGTGGGGCAGGACAATGACCATGCCCCTATAAACTAAAAAATGTAGACTTAATATTCGGATTGCAAAAAGATTTTTAGTTCGGTTACAGTATCTAAACCAAGACAACGTGCATAAGTTTTTCCAAAAAAGCTAATAAATCCTTGGCTTTATATCAAGAACATAAATAATAGATCTCAGGTTTTTTCTTCAACCCATAAATCCTTGGGGGTTTGGGCCCCTTTATTAAAGCGCACAGTTTTGATCCCGTATTACAGAAGGATATAAATGGGTTGGAAAAAAGTACAAAGGGGATACAAAGTTGATCCCATGTAAAACAAAAACCTTCCTTAGAGATAGACAAGGCCCTGTTTTTTCCTCCTAGAAAGACGTAGAATTAGGGGGGGAAGATGAGGGTATAAATGGAAGACATGAAAAAAAAAGGGGATGTAAATATGGCTGAAAAACTACATAGCAGGATCGCAGCAATGGTTTTAAGTTAGAAAAATTCAGATTTAGGAAAAGGGTATAGGGAAAAACTGGTTTGGGAACGATTTTTGGATAAGTGGAACAAACCCCAATACAGTTATAGGGCCAGAATGTTGTGTGCTTTAAAAAAAGGTTGGGAAAAAAATGAGTGGGGGTGGGGGGTGTATTGGACCCGATTCTTTTGCTCCAAGGCGGTTGCCGTGTTCCTCCCTTTAGTCAAAGGGGACCCATGACAGGTTGGGGCATTTGGGTTAAGCCGTAGGAGACTTGGACCTGCCTCGCAGGGGCCCAAAAGGCCTCTGCGTGTTCCTTTTGTTCTTATGTTCTTATGTTCTTATTAAATCAAATTTTATCAACACATGATGGCAACAACATATACTCAAAAACATGACCAACATGAACTCAACAACGGATACTCCATCATATTCAACACGATATAACAACAGATACCAAAAACAGATACTCAAAATGATACCAACAACATGATACACGCTGAAAATCAACATGATACCAAAATTATGCTCAACAACAATACCAAAAAGATACTCAACAACAGTTTCCACATGATTCCAACACATACTCAGCAACTGATATTCAACATGCCAACAACATGATCCAACTAATACTCAACGATACCAAATGTACCAACAAAGATATCAAAAACATTGACTCAACATGTACTCAACAAAAATGATATTTAAAAACATGATATCAACAAATGATACCAACAGCATGATTTCAACATGATATTCAACAACAATACTAACATCATGATACTCAAACGATACCAAAAAACATAAACTCAACAAATGATACAGCAACATATACTCAACAGATACTCAACAACTGACCTCAACATGATACCCCAAAATGATACTCAAAAGAAAACCCCCAACATGATCTAACATGATACTCAATAAAAGATTCTCAAAGTGATACTCAGCAACATTTACTCAACATGAACCAACATGTACTCAAAAACAGATTCCCCAAATGAACTCAAAAACGATTCCAACTGATACTCAGCAACATGTTTTCAACATGAATCTCAACATGATACCAAAACATGATATTCAAAGATACCCAACAATTTTCAACAACGAACTCAACAACATGTACCAACTGATACTCAACTGATATCAACAACATAAACCAACAAAAGAACCAACAACATGATACTCAAAAACATGATACTAACAGATTTTCCCCAAAACTCAACAAAAATATCAACACATGATATTCAACATGATACCCAACATGATACAAAAAGCAGATACTCAAAACATGATACCCAAAAACATGATCTCAACAACATGTACCAACAACTATATCAACCTGATTTCAACATGAAATCAACAAAAATAATCTCAACAACTGTATTCAACATGATCTCAAAAATGTATAAAAAGACTGATCTCAACAACATGAACCAACAACATGATACCAACAACATGATATCAAAACATGATACTCAACAAATGTCTCAAAAAACTGATACTCAACATGAAACTCACATGATACTAAATTTACTCAACAACGATACTCAACAACATGATAATCAAAAACATAACTCAACAGAAATTTAAAAACATGTACCTAACAACATGATACTCACATGATACTCAAAATGATTTTCAACAAAATAAATCCATGGGGCCAACCAGTACTCAACAACATGAAATGAACAAAAGGTACTAAAACATATACCCAAACATAATACTCAAACAACAGAGCTCAACAACTGAAATCAACAAGAAAACTCAAAGATATCAGAACGTGATACTCAACAACAAAGATCTCAACAAAATATCTTAACAACTGATACTCAACAACATGAACTCAACAAAAATTAAACTCACATGATACTCAACAACAGAACTCAACAGATATTCAACAACTGACACCTAACAAATGATACCAACAACATGGCTCAACATATATACTCAACAACATGAAACTAACATGATGTCAACAAAATGATACTCAACAACATGATCTAAAAAATGATGCCAAAATGAACCAAAAAACATATACTAAAAAAAAAAACATTTTAAAACCCCCAAAATCTCAAAACTATACTCAACAAAGATACTAAACATGATGCCACATGAACTCAACATGATACCAGCAAAATATACTCAAATGATACTCAAAAACGGATTCTCAACAACATGTACTCAAAACACGATACTCACATATACTCAACTGAACTCAGCAACATTTACTCAAAACTTGATACTAAAATGATGCCCAAAATGTACTCAACATGAAATCAACAACTAACCAAAAACATGAACTCAACAACATATACTCATCCCAAAATACTCAACAACATGATACTCAAAACAGAAACTCAACAAATGGAATAAACAACGATACTCAACAACATATACTCAACAACAGAACTCAAAAACATTGCCCCAAAAAAATGAACTCATCAACATGTACCAACAAAGATACCATCAACATATATCAAATGATTCCCAACATGTCTTCAACAAATGACCCAACAACATGAAACTCAATAACATGATATCAACAACATATGCTCAACAACAATACTCAAAAATTTTCAACAAAATGTCTCAACAAAATGACATCAACAACTATGCTCTAACATGATGCCAACAACTGAACTCATCAACATGAAATCAACAACAGATACTCATCAACATGATATCAACATGATTCCCAACATGACTTCAAAAACATACACTCAAAAACATGATACCATAACAGATACTCACAAAATGATGCTCAAAACATGAACCAAAATTTCTAAAATAAACTCAACAACAATACTCACAAAATGAAACTCAACAAAGAACCAAAAACTATGCTCAACAACATATACTCATCAACATGTACTCAACAACATGATACTTTACAACTGAATCAACAGATTTTCCCAAAATGATCTTCAACAACAAGACATCAACAACATGATACTCAATAACAGATACCAACAACATGATACTCAATAACATGAACTCACAACGTACCATCAAAATGATATCAAAAATGATTCCCAACATGATCTTCAACAACAGACACTCAAAAACAATACTCAACAACATGAACTAACAACTGATACTCAACAACATATACTCAACAACATGATACTCAACAAAATATACCATCAACATTATACTCAACATGATTTTTTCAACAGTACTCACCAACAGATACTCAACAACAGATACTCAACTGATACAACAACAATCTCAACAACATGAACTCAACAAAACGATACTCAACAACATGATACCATCAACATTAAAAATCAAAATGATTTCCCCAAAAGATCTTTAACAAATGACCCTCAAAACATGTACTCAACAAAAATATACCAATAAAAATGAACTCAACAACATGATCTCACACATGATACTCAAAATGATTCCCAACATATCTTTTAAAAACATGATACTCAACAACAGATCTCAAAAACATGAACTCAAAAACATGATACCAAAAACATGATACCAACAACAAGATATCATCAACATTTTACTCACTATACCAAATGATACTCACCAACATGATACTCAACAAATGATACCAACAACATGATACTCAAAAACATAACTCAACAACATATACTCCCAACAGATACTCAAAACAGATAAATCAACATGAACTCAACAACATGTACTCAAAAACTAATTCCCAAAAACAGTTTCTCAAAAACACGATACCAACAACACAAATCAACAAAATGAACTAACAACATGATACTCAACAACATGATAAACCAACCTGATACTCAACAACTATACCAACAAGATAATACCCCGCAACATGTCTCAACAACGGGTATCAACAAGATAATACCACAACATGATACTCAATACATGTTCAACAACTTTATACTCAACAACTATCTCACAACATAACTCAAAAACATGATACTCAACAACATTGCCAACATATAATCAACAACTTTCCAAAACATGAACTCAAATATAAACAACAACTGTACCAACAAATGAACTCAACAACATGATACTCAACAAATGAACTCAACAATATAATCAACATGATACTCAACAAATGATACTCAAAAATATAACACAACATGATACCGCAACATATATCAAAACATGATACTCAACAATAAATCCAACATGATACCAAAAAATGATACCAACAAAATAATCAACAACATGATACTCAACAACATGATAACCCAAAATATAACACAACATGAACTCAACAACAGATACTTTCAACAAAAATTCTCAAAACATTTCTAAATGCCCGACTTAATAATTTTTTCACTGCCCTTTATGTGGATGATTAGAAATAAAGAAGGTTTTGAAGCGCAGTAGTAAAAGTTACTAATGAAATTTTTTTAAAAGTCTGTGGCGAGGGAAAATGTCTTCTGGGGAAAGGGTTAAAATACTCACAACAAAATTTCCCCCGGGGCAAAATCCCCAGAGGACAAAATCCCCCCGGGCTAATCCCAAGGGGGCAAAAGCCCCGTGGGAAAGGCCCCGAACTTAAAATAGAAAGAAAAATGAAGTGAAGGCGAGGGGGTAAAGGTCATTGAGTCATTTTTGTCGTAGTTTAGAAATAAGTTATTCATGTAAGCGATAAACCCACTGTGTTATTCGGCAAAACGTTGGGGAGGCTCGATCCTCCGTTGCTGAGGGGCCCAAAAGGGCTGCTTCCCGGGTTTTAACCGACCATTGCTTAGACAATTTAAAAATGTAAAGAGAAAAACAGGGATCTACAGGACAAAGCCAAAACAAGATTTTTATCAGGGAAAAATTTTTACAGAATGCTTTAAAAGGGTGCATTTTTAAGCTATAAAAGGGAAGTCATTTCGTCTCTCAAACCCTTTTGGGAGTGAGACGTGCGCTGCCTGCCCCAGCGTTAATTAGTTGCAGTTAAATTTTTACAGCATGGCGCAGGCCCCGCCGGGGCATAAACATCTGGTTGAGCTTATTTGGGGCTGTGACAGGAAAAAATTCTATGGACCTGTACTACTCAATCTACGAGATACATATGGGTTTTTTAACGAGGAATATTGGATACGCGAAAGGGCCGACGAGGATTTTTGTCAAGTTTAACTTTGGGAATGTGTATGAGCGGTGTGGGCAAGCACCAGGGGGGGTTATTTTTTACAGTTAAATCCCTGTGACCTTCGCTTCACGACTTTTTTCCCATTTCACATGGGTTAAGGAAAGTGCCTTTCAGGGGATGATTCTGACATCCTCTTTTGGATGGGGAAATATGGTACAGTAAATGGCCACTGTTGGGGGTGGGCTCGGGCCATATCAGGTACCCGAAGGAACTAATTTTTGTGACGATACGTTACGTTACCCAAAACCTTTACGTATGCTGCCGAATTTCGGACCCCCGGGTTTGTGACATCGCGGGCAACGCCGGACCGTGGTTTTGTGGGTCATATGATCACCTACGACTTGTGTGGAAGGAGACGTGCAACATGGGGAAAAACGCAACGACATAAAGCAAAGAGAAGGTGGGAGAAGATTTCCTTTTTGCACGCCTACACAAGGGGGGTCCTGGAGTGAGGGGGTCGAGAGAGCAGAGGAATGGGGTAGCAGGGGTTTACGAGGGAGGGGGGCACCCTTCATTGAAAGCGCTCAGGTGTTTGGGAAGAGAAAACCCCGAAGCAGTGAAACGATGTGGAAAACATTAGCCATGGCTTTAAATGTGTTTTTGGCTGAAAGAGATTGGGGAAAGGGGGGGAATCCAGACCAGTTCTTGGGGCTGCTGTGGACAGGCGTGGCAGGATATGTGGGCTGCGCTGGATAAGGTGTCTTTATGCAACGGGGAGGTGGGGGTCCACCGGGGCACTGTAACAGAGACATGATGCAAGCAGGGGCATCACGGAAGCGCGCTGCTGTGCTATTTACCCGAGGACGTGATCAGCCTGCTCAGCCACTGGCAAAAAGTCCGGGCGGAAGTTCGCAGAGAGGACAGAGGGCCCCAAGGGGCAGGAGTTGGTTAAGGCGTTTTTTAAAGGGGGGGGGGGGGGACCGAGGTGCCGAAAAGATTGGGGCAAGACAGACCAGGGGCAAAAAGGAAAACCATCGTAAGTTTAAGTGCATGACATTGAACATTAATGGATTGAGATCAGAGAAAAGTGTGTATGGTTTAGTGAATATTGGTGCGTAATAGTGTTGATGTGGTGTTTTGTGCAGGAACACAACTACAGACCAGTTATGAGTTGAAGGTGAATGGGTATAATGTGTATGTGGAGCATGTGATAAGGTTGAAAGGAGGAGTTGCCATCCTGATAAGGGAAACTAGCCCGTTCGTAGTGAGGCATTGTGAGGGTGGGGGGGGAGGTTGATTCATGTAGATGGTGGTGGGGTAGGGTACAGATGAGTTTGGTGTGTGTGTATGGTCTGGCAGAGGGAGATGTGCGTATTAAGAATAAATTTGTGAAGGATGTCTTAGTATATTATTTGCCTGCTTTGCATGGTGTAGCTGTAATTGGTGGTGATTGGAATTGTGTGATAAGGCGTAAGGACGTGGAACCTAGAGGGGCAGGCTATTGTTCTGGGATTTTGGGGGAATTATTAAATGGGGTGGGGTTAATGGACGTTGGGGGGGTGGGGTTGTAGACCATACTTTTATTAGATGTGGATATGCGGCTAGACTGGATCGCCTGTACGTGCCCCGTACATTAATAGTGAGCAGAGTGCGTGTGGTGGACGCGGTTTTTTCGGATCACAGAGGAGTAATGGTGGACCTAGAATGGGAGGGATTGCCTAGAAGGGGTCAAGGTTATTGGAAGTTAAATGTGAAGCTTTTGCAGGGTGAGGAATGTCGTCAGTCTTTTGCGCAATTGTGGGAACGGTTGGTGGATGAGGCGCCGGGGGATGATGAACTGGTAAATTGGTGGGATTCGGTGGCTAAAAATCGTATCAGAGAATATTATATTTGTCGTGGGAGGGAATACAATCGGTTAAAGTATGGGTTTCAAAGATATCTTGAAGGGCAGCTGCGTGACTGTTATGCACGAGGAGGAGCAAGCTATCCAGTGCAGGACATTGAGGGTTTAAAGGAGAGTATTAGGGTATTGCAAAACGAGCGTTTTGATGGTGCGCGAATTATGGGAGGATTGGAAGAAGTGCTATGGGGTGATCGGCCGTCGGCTTGCGTGTTAAGGGGCCAGAGAAAGAGGAGAGTGACGACAGAGATGATGGGGTTAAACGTACATGTAGGGATGGAAGGGTATAGAGCGGAACAGGCATTGTAACAACAGAGGGTATGAGTGGATATGTAGACGCTTGGTTTAAGTCATATACGCAAAGCGTGGGCATCCGTGAAGTGACATTGGGGGAAATGGGAGGGTATGTGCAGTGTGAGCTTGATGGTCAAGATCGGGTGGCATTAGGTGGGCCGATTACGGAGTGTGAGATTTGGCAGGAGTTGTCAGGAGTGAGCTTGGGAAAGGCGCCGGGTATAGATGGGCTGCCAAATGATTTCTACGTAAAAAACTGGGGAGTTCTGAAGGGTTTTTTAGTAAGGCTGTTTAATACACAACTTTCCCAGTATGAATCTTAACCCTGGCTTCGTCTCTCTAAAAAACAAAGATCTGAGTCATGGTGTTGTTCACCTGACAGTAATAATTAAGCTGCACAGAACCTTGATAACTTCATTTAAATGTAATTACCATGCTTTCAAGTTAGCCATATGCCCAGGATACACTATAACAGTTCGGTGGATCCATGAAGTGAACTGCCGAGAATTGTTCTGACGTACTGTCGACGCAGGAAGGTGAGGTGCATGAGAGTATGTACAGGGAGTATGGGAGTGCTCCAGGGTGTACAACTGAGTACTCAGTGAAGAAAAGACGCGTTTAAAGGAAAAGATGTTAACAACTGGAATATTTTGAATAGTTAAAATGAAGATCTTAACTGTTCAAAACATTGTCTGAGTAAAAGTTCCTTCAGCAAATGTGTCTCTCCTTCACATAATGTTACGATGTACACTTGCAGCACTCCCGCGTCTTGCAAACAATATTATTATAATGTACACTTGCAGCACTCCCGCGTCTTGCAAGCAATATTATTATAATGTACACTTGCAGCACTCCCGCGTCTTGCAAACAATATTATTATAATGTACACTTGCAGCACTCCCGCGTCTTGCAAACAATACTATTATAATGTACACTTGCAGCACTCCCGCGTCTTGCAAACAATATTATTATAATGTACACTTGCAGCACTCCCGCGTCTTGCAAGCAATATTATTATAATGTACACTTGCAGCACTCCCGCGTCTTGCAAGCAATATTATTATAATGTACACTTGCAGCACTCCCGCGTCTTGCAAACAATATTATTATAATGTACATTTGCAGCACTCCCGCGTCTTGCAAACAATAATATTATGATGTACACTTGCAGCACTCCTGCGTCTTGCAAACAATAATATTATGATGTACATTTGCAGCACTCCCGCTTCTTGCAAATACTAATATTATGATGTACATTTGCAGCACTCCCGCGTCTTGCAAATACTAATATTATGATGTACATTTGCAGCACTCCCGCGTCTTGCAAACACGAATATTATGATGCACACTTGCAGCACTCCCGCGTCTTGCACACACTAATATTATGATGCACACTTGCAGCACTCCCGCGTCTTGCAAACGCTAATATTATGATGCACACTTGCAGCACTCCCGCGTCTTGCTAACACTAATATTAGATGCACACTTGCAGCACTCCCGCGTCTTGCAAACGCTAATATTATGATGCACACTTGCAGCACTCCCGCGTCTTGCTAACACTAATATTATGATGCACACTTGCAGCACTCCCGCGTCTTGCAAACGCTAATATTATGATGCACACTTGCAGCACTCCCGCGTCTTGCTAACACTAATATTATGATGCACACTTGCAGCACTCCCGCGTCTTGCTAACACTAATATTATGATGTACATTTGCAGCACTCCCGCGTCTTGCTAACACTAATATTATGATGCACACTTGCAGCACTCCCGCGTCTTGCAAATACTCTCCACTAACTCACCTTTTTCGTCTGTACTTCTTTTATATACCTCTCTCTCTTACATATTTTGTACAGACTTAATTACGCGCCTCTTTGAGTGAGGCATTGTCCAAAAGAAAGATCTCGATACCATCTTACTGCCTTCTTTCTGGTTCAGGCAGTAGCTTCCGCATCTTTCTGGTTCAGGCAGTAGCTCACGCATCTTTCTGGTTCAGGCAGTAGCTCGCGCACCTTTCTGGTTCAGGCAGTAGCTCACGCATCTTTCTGGTTCAGGCAGTAGCTCCCGCATCTTTCTGGTTCAGGCAGTAGCTCGCGCATCTTTCTGGTTCAGGCAGTAGCTCCCGCATCTTTCTGGTTCAGGCAGTAGCTCACGCATCTTTCTGGTTCAGGAAGTAGCTACCGCATCTTTCTGGTTCAGGCAGTAGCTCCTGCATCTTTCTGGTTCAGGCAGTAGCTCGCGCATCTTTCTGGTTCAGGCAGTAACTCCCGCATCTTTCTGGTTCAGGAAGTAGCTCGCGCATCTTTCTGGTTCAGGCAGTAGATCACGCATCTTTCTGGTTCAGGCAGTAGCTCACGCATCTTTCTGGTTCAGGAAGTAGCTCCCGCATCTTTCTGGTTCAGGTAGTAACTCGCGCATCTTTCTGGTTCAGGAAGTAGCTCGCGCATCTTTCTGGTTCAGAAAGATGCGTGAGCTACTGATGGTCGTTAGCACTGATCTTTGGGTTTACTGCACACTTTTAGTTAAGAATACTTTAATCCATGAATTAGGAATTAGCAATTCTCAACATATATACAATGACAAACATACAACTTTGTAAAACTGACCTACAACCCGCCACTCCAGGTGTCAGTCAGTAGAGAGAGGAGACAGCGGGGAAACTAAGAGACAGGTGAAGAATAGAGATGCATAAGAGAATCTTCTCGGTATTAACATTCCTTTCCAGTTCCACACTAATACTGTCATACACAATTTCAAGGAATTATTTTTCATTTTTAAAGAAAAAATATTTTCAATAAATAGTCATTATTGTAGCTTTTATGAAGGAAAACCCACAACGTTGTAGTTTTTTCTCTGCAGTGATCATACGAACCTTCATGTGAAAAAACTATTCAAACTCCAGAATTTTGACAAGCCATTGTTTTTAATCTTTCAGTAGGATGGCTTCACGTTTACAGTTACCACTGCCACTGCCATTTACTCAATATGTTTTTAAAATTCTTCACAAATGTTTATCGCTCTCTTCGTGCTTTTTTTACTAATTGTAATTTTTTAAAGCATGGAGTACAAGGCAGCAAAAAGTCTAACATTGATATTTTCCAACTTAAAAAAAAAACATTACAAAAATTGTTGATCACTGGTAACGAAAAAAAATCTTTTGTTTTCAATAATTATATGAACGATAAAACTTCATGAAAAGATAATTATGTTGTATCGTTTATAGGCAGAAATGGTACAAGTTTCCTAAAAATAAAACATTTTCGAAAAACTTCTCGATTGTGTATTGACAGAGTTGAGACTTTTAACTCTGTACAAAAATTAACTTAGAAACCTTTCCTAAGCTTGAAAAAATTTTGCAATTCTCTGAAACATATGAAAATTGTGGGAGAGCTTCAATATATAGAAGAAGATAGAAGTACATCAGGTTCTCAAGAATTATGAGCAATAAAATGAACGAATTGAGAGAGAGAGCATTAATGGGAAGGTTTCTGGATGTGCATGACTAGAGAGATACAGTAATGTTAGACACAGTAAAGTTAGGAGGTATATGGAGTTCAGTGGTAAAAGGGAAATGAAAATGAACTAAAGAATGGGATAACTGGTGGGAAATAAAGAACTAGATAATGAAAGGTAGGCTAGAAGAAATGCAGGCAGTGAGGAGCAGGAGGTCACTGAGGAATGTGAGGGGAATGTTCGCATGAACATATTTAGTTTATTGCGTGAATGTGTTGCTGACAGGTAGGTAGTATGCATCTTGTTTGGGCTGGAATGTGGTGATGAGAGCACCGCAGCAGCCTCTCACACTTCTCATGGGATTGCTCGTAAATACCTGTCCTCTCTCATTTTAATTTTGGTTTTCTGTTGTCTTGTTTTTACTGTTTCCTGATTTGACAAACTCTTGCATGTTAATGAAAATTTAATGTTACTGCTGTTTTCTCAATATTCCTTTAAATAGCTTTCAACCAATTGTGTGAGAATTTGACTATATTCGTCTGGAACCGGTGTTCCTCCTCTTCACCTTGTATATGACATAGGATCACCTGTGATACGACACAATTACTGGCAATCACACCTACTGTCTCGCGAAACCGTAATAACACGATTGTAAACAAATAATAGAACGCGTGGGGATTGAACCTACGGCAGGTGAGTCCTAAACCTCACAGGACAGTGTGTTAACTACCCGACCAGCTGGATTTAATAAGAGTCATCCAACTACGTACATTTATATACACCATAGGGAGGTTAACATAGGCCACCACTGTGACTACAAATCTTATTAGAGCCAGCTGGCCAAGTGATTGGAACACTGGAGTGATTGGAGCGCTGGAGGTTTGTTTCACCTGCCATAGGTTCAAACCGCACCCGTTCAGTGATTTGATTTGATTTGATTAGACTTCTCTGAGCTTCTCAGTGGGTGACGTCTGCTTCACCCGTGTGAGTCAGCCTTCACTGCGCCATATTCCCTCCTCGACGAGGCATATTACCAATGACAGTTATAGCCTAACAATTCAGAAATCATCGCCGACAATTTACTACCATTATTGGTGTCGTACTACTGATGGTGTAGGGAGAAATTAATCCTAAACTGCCCACCGTCTCTACGTATGTGTGTGGGGGTGTTTCGCTAACCTAAATGAACTTACTTCCCTCCCAAACATTTGTGAAATCTATTCTTTGTCTTCCTTACATTTTCAAGCTTCAAATTCTTAACAACACCTTCCAGACCTGCCACTGATGTCCACTTCATGTTCTCTCCATCACTTCAGTGCTATCTTTCTAACAGACTTAAAGACAAAAGAAGCGATAATCTTGGGACACCAGCAGTGCGAGCAATGAGTCATCATATTAACTGGAACTCTGCTAAAACTCTGCTCTTTTTTTTATATTTTATTTAAATGACATGCATAGTACATAAAAGTAAACGACAAATTACATAGTGTGAGGGAAAAGTTCAATAGATAGGAGTAGCGATATAGTAACAATAGTTTCATTGCCGGCTACTAGTTAAGGTAGGGTAAGTCAAGCTCCCGTTTTTCCCGCCTTTTTTTCCCCCTCCCTGAAAGTGATAATTTGACTGCCGGCTGCTTGTTAAGGTAGGGTCAGTCTAGCTCCCGCTGTCCCATCCCCTCCCTCTCCCCCCCCCCCGAAAGGTGACGTGTGGGGATCTGGTCAAACAGTAAATCACTCTACTCACAGCTCCCAACACTACTCTTGGATGACAGTGAGGGTCACCTGTCAATCAACGAGAAGAACAGGAGAAGGACTAACGTCCAGAGACTTCCCCATTTTGCATTTAAGTACCTGTGCACCTGTATGAAATTGCAGGACGTAACCCCACATCATTGCAGCGGTAAAGAACCTGCTTTCCTGTCATCGGGAGAGATTACTCACTGGTATACTGTGAAGAACTAGCCATTGGATGGTCACCAACACCTGCGACCCCCCTCACCCCATCATCAGCAACGGCTACGATTTCAACAACAGTATCACCAACACCAGACACCCCTGTAGATATTAGCGTTGAGTTCAAATGTTATTTTATTCATTTCATTTTCATTTTTCTTTCAAATAGGATATACCTTTCATGTTTTATTGTTTTATGTTTGATTTAATAAATAATAAAGTGTTTATCTTTGTGAATTATTATTTCTTTTTCTATTCATTAATTTTCCTGAGGAGGAGCCAGCCTGAGTAATACTGTCTGAAGTTGTTACAGGGCTGAGTAAGCCTTCACAAGTGGCGACCTTGCCAGGATCAACTCTACTAAATCAAGATTCAACTCCATCTCGAATCTACCATTGGAACTTCAACGCCGCATACCACAGACGGTTACCACCAGCCATGAGTAATCATTCTCTATGGTAGGACTACAGTACAGGTATTTGAAAGATTTGGTGATTGTTATAGTCTCAATTTATTGTAAGTCAAGTCAGGCAGGATATAATATTTAATTCTGCCACCTTGAGCTTGAAACACTTTGGAGGATTAGACTCTAGGGACCCGAGATTTTCCAGTGACAATTTGTTTCATTGAGCTTTTTATTATATCAAGGGAACTGTTATAGGACACTCTTGATTTGTTGGTGAGAAGATTGGATGGTCAAGGGACCCCATTCTACTTACTGTTTGCTCGGAGCCGGCATAGAACCCTTCGTTTTCGTTAATACATATTGTTTAATTGAAGCAGGGATCGAGCCCTCTGGTTTATTTACAGTTTGAGCGGAGCAGGAATTGAACCCTCCGTTTTCTTTAATACCCGTTTCATTTTCCCCTGATAGTTTAAGTTATTCTTGCAAGTATGGATGAATACCAGTTTTGGATGAATGCTGGAAGTAAGTTAGGAATAACAGGGAAAAATTTAGAATCTTTCATTAGTGCTAAGATCCAGGAAAGACTTGAAAGAGAGAGAATTGAGAGAGAAGAAAGACAGCTAGAAAGGGAAAGAGAAGAGAATAAGGAGAGAGAGAGAATCGAAAGAGAAGAGAAAAAGGAGAAAGAGAACCTTGAAAGACAGGAGAAAAAGGAGAGAGAGAGAATTGAGAGAGAAATCCGAGAAAGACAGAAAGAGAGCGAGAAGACCAAAAAGAGCGTGATAGACTTGATCGTGAGGAAAGAGCTAGGGAACGTGAGGAACAAGCTAAGATACGTGAAGAACAAGTTAAATTAAGAGAACTTGAGGAAAGAGAAAAGGATCACGAGCTCGAAAAATCTCGCCTTGAATTAGAGAATAAAAAGTTAACTTTTACACAACAACAATTAGAGGAAGGAGTAATGGAACAACGTTCAGTCAGTGCACATATTCCAACACCTAATTTACCTCCCTTCATAGAGGGGGAAGACATAACTTCATACATTATCAGGTTTGAAAATACTGCTACCCTCTGTGAATGGCCTGCTGACACCTGGGCTACCAGGTTAGGAATGTTATTTTCTGGTACTGCTTTGAATATCTATGCAACTATGCAACTTTGTCGCAGGATATCATATGTAATTATAACCTACTAAAGAAGGCAATCCTTAAAGCATATCGAAAAACCACTAATTCTTACAGGAAAGATTTCAGGTATGCCACCTTACAGCCTGGCCAGAACTTTCAACAGTTACAGGTAACACTCTTTCGTTTGTTTTACTTTTGGATAGATAGTTCAGGAATTGATCAAAGTTATGAATCTCTTAGAGACTTCACGGTTGCTGACCAGTTCCTGACAGCTCTTCCTCACCAAATACGAACATTCATCAGAGAACGTAACCTGATTAAAGCTGAGGAAGTTGCTGAGGCTGCTGACCTGTATGCTGAGGCTCACAATTCCTATAAAGACCTAAAGGGATCGAACCCTAAGGGTAAGGGTTCATCAGACCTTAAGAAATCAAAGCCTCTAGTGGAAAGTAAAATGACTTCTTTTATTCCTGTTTGTCATTTGTGTGGTGTTAAGGGATATAAACGTCCAGATTGTCCTAAGAAGGTCCAAAAAGTTGGAAGTGTTAAAGACTGTAATGACCAAGCACCCTTCTGTTCAGGAACAGTTAATAGACTTAATGTATCTACCATTTTACGAGACACTGGATGCACATGTATAGTAATTTCTGATAAGCTGTTCCCTAATCTTAAAGAAACTCATTCCTCTGCTATACTTTCGGACTACTTGGGCCGTACAGACACTTTTCCTACCATCCGTTGTTACATTAGGTCTAAATGGTTCACAGGTTGGTCTGAAGCCGTACTAGCTCCCATCACTTCTTGCTCCGTACTAATAGGTAATGTAAAAGGTGCCATTCTTCCTTCTGAGGTTGACCTTCATCACAAAGATGGATATAAGTGTTTCAGATCCTCTTCCTGTAGAGTCGGAGAAGCCCCTCGAAAGTTCAGATGAGACAATGTCTCGTGAGATTCATGTGGGATTAAAAACCAGTGATGCTACTCTCGAAAGCGAGGTAGTAGGATCACCGGTTCACTTGTTAGATGAAAGTGAAGGTATCACCTCCGATACCATAAATGTCTTGACTAGGGCTCAGACCAAAGCCCTGGCTTCCCCTACTGTCCATCCTTTGATTTTCCCTGACTTTAAGCCTGTAGACATATCGAAGGACTCCTTTGTCAGTTTACAACGTAATTGCCCTTCTCTTCAGAATTGCCATAATGCCGCTAAACAAAATCAAGTTATCCAAAGGAAAACCTTTTCATATAAATTTGAATATATAAAAGATATCTTGTACAAGTCAGTATTCAAATTAAATTCAGATGAGATAGACTATTCCATCTTAGTTGTTCCAAGTCAATGCAGAGAGACTGTCCTTAAAATGGCTCATGACCTGCCAGTGGCCGGACATTTCTCGCATCGTAAAACCTTAAATAAAATTAGGGAAACCTATTTTTGGCCAAAAATGTCCTCAGATGTCACTACCTATTGTAGATCATGTAAAGTTTGCCAACTGTCATCCTCCCGAGGTACCAGGCAGTACCTATGGTCAAAATGCCAGTCTTTACAGTACCTTTTGAAAGAGTAGCTATTGACATCGTTGGTCCTTATCTCCACTTTCATCTGGGGGACATAGATATATATTAACATTAGTTGATTATGCTTCGAGTTTCCCTGAAGCCGTTCCCTTAAAGACCATAACCACTACAGAGGTGGCTGAAGCCCTTTTGTCCATCTTCTTCAGAGTGGGCATCCTAGAGAAATTTTGTCTGACCGTGGGACACAATTCACATCTGACTTAATGCAACATCTAACCAAACTTCTGGGAGTGAAGCCTCTCTTCACCACACCCTATCATCCCAGCTGTAATGGGAGGATTGAGCGCCAGCATTCGATTCTCAAGTCCATTTTAAGGAAACTTTGCTCCCTTAAACCTAAGAGTGGCAATCGTTACCTACCCTGTGCTTTGTTTGCCATGAGGGAAGTTCCCAGTGACTCTTTGGGGTTTTCACCTTTTGAACTTCTCTATGGTAGACAGGCCAGAGGTCCACTGTCCATCCTTCATGACTTATGGACTAATGAGGAGGTAAATGCTGAGGTTCAGTCTTCTTACCAGTTTCTCCTTGACCTTAGATCCAAACTTTAGGAGACCTCTGACATAGTTTCGAAAAACCTAAGCTTGTCAATGGACCAGTACAAAACCTATTTTGATTCCAAAAGTCAGAGGAGAAGTTTTAAAGTAGGTGATGAAGTTCTTGTACTTTTGCCTATCAAGTCAAATAAATTATTAGTAGCATGGAAAGGTCCATATAAAGTATTAAAAATTTGTGGGAAAGTTGACTACCTCATAGAAGTCAAGGGAAACCTAAGCTTTATCATATCAACATCTTAAGAAATATTACCGAAGAAATTCGGTTAACTGCCTTAACAACTTTGACTTAGTTTTTCCACACAAACTTGATAAGACAACTGAAGAATGTAAAGTGTGCGTAATTGACACCTCTAACTTAGACTATGATGAAGAACTACATGACTTGGTGACTCTTGACCACTCGGATGCAACCAACATTAATATTAATGAATCTTTGGATGACCATAAGAGACATGAACTACTTCAATGTGTGAGTAACTTTTCAGACGTCTTTACTGATATTCCAGGTGTTACCTCCATGGTAGTCCATAAGATTGACTTAGTGACGGACAATCCTATCAAACGAAAATTATACCCAGTTCCAGTTCACCTTAGGGATGCATTTGACCGAGAGGTAGACAATTATTAAACTAAAGATCATTGAACCTTCAGTATCTTCATATTGTTCACCAGTAGTCATGGTTAAGAAAAGGATAATTCATATAGACTTGCTATTGACTTCAAAGGCTTAATGCTATAACTCGTGGGATGCTGAGCTATGCCCTTAATAGATAGCGATCTACACAATTTTTTTTTTTTTTTTTTTTTTTTTTTTTTTTTTTTTTTTTTTTAGCTGTATAGCCCTTGTGGCTTAGCGCTTCTTTTTGATTATAATAATAATAATTACACAAATTTTATGACTCTTCCTTCTTTTCAGAGATTGATTTTGCGCAGGCATATCATCAAGTAATGTTAGATCCTTCTTCAAAGCAGTACACCGCTTTTCCTACACACCAAGGACTGATGCAATATAGAACTATGCCCTTCGGTTTGGTAACTGCCTGTGCTACCTACGTGAGACTGATGAGAAAGGTCTTGGGTAATATGCCAAATGTTTCATTTTATTTTGATAACATTTACGTAATGACATCTACGTGGGGCGAACATATCCAAACATTAACATCAGTTTTGCGTAGGTTACGCTCACATGGCCTCACTGCAAAGCCGAAGAAATGCTTCCTTGGGTATAACAATATTAGATATCTTGGACTGATACTTTCTAATAACTCTCTGCAGCCTCTCCCCAGTAAGATCAAAGCTTTATTAGAATTTAAATTCCCCAAAACCAAGAAGCTCATGCGAAGCTTTCTTGGTTCTGTAAATTTTTATGCACGGTTTATCCCTAACCTTACTGATCTTACAGGCATCTTATCCGACTTCCTTAAAAAGTCTGTGAAGGAACCTCTTGAACTTTCCAACATAGCTCGGGATAAGTTTAATGAGATTAAAAGTATCTTTTCGAAAGACCCTATACTTAAGATTCCTGATATTAATAAAACATTTTGTTTGAGAACTGATGCCTCCAATACTGGCTTAGGTGCGGTGTTACTACAATACCATGATGGTACTCCCTTCCCTGTATGCTTCCTAAGCCGGAAACTCCTTCCCGCAGAAACAAGATACTCCACAATAGAAAAAGAATGTTTAGCCCTTGTGTGGGGTATCTCCAAACTTAAATTTTATTTGCTGGGAAAAGAATTCATTTTAGAAACGGACCACAAACCTTTGATATACCTAGAAACTTTTAAGGGAACCAACAGTCACCTCTTGAGGTGGACATTGGCACTCCAGGCTTTTAAGTTCCATATTGCGTATATCAATGGTTCATCCAATTATTTCTCTGACTGGTTAAGTCGTGACAGTCAGTAGAAGATTTGTTGCCTTACGCGACTTCCACATATTAGAACTATTTCCTCGCCTATTCTTCTTATACTCCTTGACTATAAGTCTTGGTATGGGGGAGTGTGAGGGAAAAGTTCAATAGATAGGAGTAGCGATATAGTAACAATAGTTTCATTACCGGCTACTAGTTAAGGTAGAGTAAGTCACGCTCCCGCCTTTCTTCCCCCTCCCCGAAAGTGATAGTTTCATTGCCGGCTACTAGTTAAGGTAGGGTAAGTCAAGCTCCCGTTTTTCCCACCTTTTTTTCCCCCTCCCTGAAAGTGATAGTTTGACTGCCGGCTGCTTGTTAAGGTAGGGTCAGTCTAGCTCCCGCTATCCCTTCCCCTCCTTCTTCCCCCCCCCCCCGAAAGGTGACATGTGGGGCTCTGGTCAAACAGTAAATCACTCTACTCACAGCTCCCAACACTACTCTTGGATGACAGTGAGGGTCACTTGTCTATCAACGAGAAGAACAGGAGAAGGACTAACGTCCAGAGACTTCCCCATTTTGCATTTAAGTACCTGTGCACCTGTATGAAATTGCAGGACGTAACCCCACATCATTGCAGCGGTAAAGAACCTGCTTTCCTGTCATCGGGAGAGATTACTCACTGGTATACTGTGAAGAACTAGCCAGTGGATGGTCACCAACACCTGCGACCCCCCCGCCACCCCATCATCAGCAACGGCTACGATTTCAACAACAGTATCACCAACACCAGACACCCCTGTAGATATTAGCGTTGAGTTCAATGTTATTTTATTCATTTCATTTTTCATTTTTTCTTTCAAATAGGATATACCTTCATGTTTTATTGTTTTATGTTTGATTTAATAAATAATAAAGTGTTTATCTTTGTGAATTATTATTTCTTTTTCTATTCATTAATTTTCCTGAGGGAGCCGCCGAGTAATACTGTCTGAAGTTGTTCAGGGCTGAGTAAGCTTCACACTAGCGAAAACAGTGGGAAAAATTCTGCTAGTACATGTACTTCAATTAACAATTAAAATCTGAAAGACACAAATCTAACAGTAAACAATGACCATTTCCATCCTTGAAGTAATGACAAAAAGCCTGGAACACTAAATCTAACCTAAAGACCCCGCTTGGCAAGTACATCTAATTCCTGATTGTACATCCTGCCATGGAATTTACACCTTACATTTTGAAAAACACTACCCCCTCCCCCTTTTGCGTGTCAAGCCACCTGACACGTAGCAATCTTTATATGTAACTGTATATTGTATGAATGCTGAATTATTCCATATTGAACAACATGACACGTTTATATAACTCAATGTATTGATATAATATAAAAATAAATTCTACAGATTCAAAGTACAACGTATATTACTAAACCCAAAATATCACCTTCTCGAGGAAGGTATAAATATATACATATGTTGCATACACTTTACAACACGACCAGTAAAACAAACAAAAACCTAATCCTATGTCATCCATCAAATAGCCTATAATACATGTTAACTCAAAGGTTACCTAAACCTACGGGCTCTATAGAGCTTCCATGAAAAAACAATATGTAATAAGAACACAGGCTGAGTCAAGCTTTCTAAAAATATTTCACCCCCTGCCATTTAAAAACCACTACTAAGATGTAAGTCTGTTAGCATAATACATAACAGTGCATGACAGTCACACGTCGATAAATACTGATGCCTTCCTACCACACTCAATACTTCATGTTTATATGTAGATTTCGCATTCACACAGTGCACCCACATTGTCATGTCATTTCACACACACCAGTAATTTCGTTTCAGATATATAATATTCCATCACACTACGACATCTGTCGTCCTTTGTCAGTTACATAATTAATAATTAAATTGAAGAACTTTTATCGTTCACAACACAACCCGCTCATCACACAGTCAAAGGCACTTATGTTTCGGTACTATATTTATTCTCTTCCACACTAACCCTTTCACAATATCCTTCTCGGGAAGCCAGCCCACCGCGACCCCTTACATTGCACGTAAATCCCATAAATCCCTCAACCTAAAACTCTGATAGCCCTCAGAAAAACCAGTCTCCCAACTCCCTCCATAAATTTCCCTATTACGACACTTAGTTCTGTAAAATGTCGCAGCTAACACCTTTATCCTTTCATCCACGCCCACCTCCCTCATGGCCCATGACGTATATATAAAATCTGTGACCAAATACGCCACTGCTTTCTCCACCATCTTACTCGCCCCACCTATATCCAAATAAAGCCCGCAACACCTGCAACCCTCCCCCACCCACTAACCTAAACACCTTTCCTAACCAGACCCGCACAACTTCTATACAGTCACAAAAAATATACCCCATGAAAAATTGTCTCCATGCTTCCACACTCTCTACATTCCCCTCCCTCCCTTATCCTCCTGTTGAATAGGACAACCCCAGACGGCAAAATCCCATGTAAAAATCTAAACATTACCTCCCGAACACCCGGTTTTACACGTATTTGTTTTAGACGCGTCCATATTTCGTTCCACGCATACATAGGGTATGCCCCTTCAACAGCAGCCACCACTGACCTACCTTCCACTCCTTCGAGGACCCGCAATTTAACACACGACGGGTCCCCCACTGTCATTAAAAACCTCAACATGGCCTCACCAACTATTAAATCCCTACCCCCCTACCACCGTTGCATATCCTTACGTACTCTCACAAGTCCACCTCCCCTCCCGCCCCCTCCCTTATAAACGTTCGTTTTAGGTACACGCTCATCATCCTTTTTTCCATAGGTATAAGCCCCAGCCCTCCCCGACTGACCGGAAGTGTTAACACCGCTCTACTTAACCATTCGCAACCCGATCCCCACATAAACCTAAAAACCCCATGTTGTAAACGTTTCACCGTGCGTCGCATCAGCGGGTACATGACAACCACATGCCATAACTTGCTGTACAATAGCACGTTCGTCACTATTACTCTTTGATGCAGCGTTAGTTGCCCCGCCCTCAAACCACCAAGTCTTTTCAATACTCCATCCACTATTCGCACCGAATTCATCTCTTGAGCCACCCGTGTATTTCTCACATAAATTATCCCACATATCAATAGTTGATCTACCACCTTCCACCCACCCCCAACCACCTCATCCCCATGTGTACTATCCCTTAGGTCTAGAAACTTAGTCTTCTCAACACTAATTTTCATCCCTGAAGCCTCCCCAAACACATCCACCACCTTACCCACCCTAAGCAAGTCCCTATTACCTCTCACCAAAACAGTCGTGTCATCCACATAACCTACGATACCAGCCCCCCTCCCCCCGGTCATTACCCTCCCCACCTCCCGCAACACACCTCCGAATGGCCCTATAAAATGGATCCTGTATACACGCAAACAATATTTGCGATAATGGGCAACCTTGGCGCAGTCCCCGTCGCATCTGTATTTTAACTCCTAGCCTCCCGTTACCCTGCACCCTCATCGACGCCCCCTGATACAATAATTTTGCCCAAGATATTATTTCTTCCCCAAAACCTTGCCAACGCATGAACCTCCACAACGCTTCCCTTTCCACACTATTATAAGCAGCCTTCCAATCTAACGCCAATACACCTCCATCACCCAACTCTAAATTCTCGAACCATGCCATGCCCTTCATACATTGACCTTCCTGGCAACCCATATTGCCCCCTATCAATTACCTTGCCTATCACCCTCTTGATTCTGTTCCCTAATATTCTCGCGAACAACTTATAATCTCCACACATAAGCGAAAGTGCCCGATAATCCATTACCGTTGACTGCTCCCCTTTCGGTATCAACACCACAACTGCCGTCCGTTGCTGCTCTCCCATTACCTCAGCCGCCTTAAGTATGTTAAGGAGGATTCAACCAGACTTTCCTTGTATGAATCTTAGTCTTGGCTTCGTCTCTGTAGATGCCTTCCTTTCCCACATCTTTGTCATTATTCAGTGGTGCCAGGCTCATGCTGAGGCGCATCAACACTGTATCACACGTATCACATATCCCCATTCCCCTGTACATCTTCTCATGCTATATCATGAAAACCAATGTCAGATCTTAATGAAACTCACCCTAGTTTGTTCCGCTATACAATCGAACCAGCAAGAACATAGCATGGAAAACAGCAACTACATTTGAGAATTTTAGGCCGATTTTATGAGGTTAAGGAATTATGCATAGAGAGGGAATTATCCTTATAAGCTGGATGTGGACATGGTTTCCAAAATAACTTTTTCAAAGGATTGTTAAAGCTTATAATTAAGACGTATGTGCAAAAGTTGGGTATCGTTTTTGTTGAAACGTTTCGCCTACACAGTAGGCTTCTTACTTATGTATCTTACTTATGTATCTTACTTATGTATCTTACTTATGTATCTTACTTATGTATCTTACTTATGTATCTTACTTATGTATATTACTTATGTATCTTACTTATGTATCTTACTTATGTATCTTACTTATGTATCTTACTTATGTATCTTACTTGTGTATCTTACTTATGTATCTTACTTATGTATCTTACTTATGTATCTTACTTGTGTATCTTACTTATGTATCTTACTCATTCATCCTAAAAGGTTTCTTTAGATATTTAGAGTAATAAAACTGTGGCTAAGATACTACAAATAAATAATTACTCCTGTAGGCTCACTGTCAGTGACAAATGTATATAGTATTATTTCTTGTGTTTTTATACAGATTCTGGCTTAATTCCAGAAATAAATACTTAAGTAGGTCACAACGAAAGTAAGTAATAGAAAATCAAAGTCATTAGCGTCATTTTTTTTTTTCAAACAAATAGGTTAAAAGTAAACAAATCATTGTTTCTGAAGGTTAAAAGGAAATGTAACGAGGAACTCAACAAATTATTAACCAGTCTTTTAAACAGATCTCTTTAAATGGGTATCATACCACAGCTATTTGTACTTTATAGGAGCAGTCAGAGATTGTTTCTTTAAAGGTTTTCTGGCAGATCTGCTAATTTCAAATACCCTTCGTCGATCAGTTGAAGAATTAGCTGAAGCTAAATCTCTCTGTAGGTCTTTGCTGGTTTTCTTGGAATCCTTCACGCTGTTTCTTACGATAACCTTCCCATCGTCAGGTGTTCTTGCGTTTTCATCTACATTTTCTTCAACAGAGCGATCCACAGTCACCAGTTGATTCGATGAGGCTCGCCGGTACTCCCCGCCCAGGTTTTTTCCAGTTGGTGACCCGGCGTTGGCCTCCCATCCCCAGGTGTGGGGTATAGTTCGTCTTTTTTTTTTCCCCCTCTTGCGCAGAGATCTTGCAGTGGTTCCCCGGGGTCGAACCCTGGCATGCTGCAGTTTCGAAAATTATTCAAAATCACTTGTTTCGTGGTTTCATTGGTAAACAGACTGCTTGTTGAGGCGGGTATTCGAACAAGAGGAGGCTGAAATTAATCCTTGAGCATGCCACTGCCACGAGTGTCCTCACAACACGAAACAAATCTAGTTCACTAGGCTCATATTGTCTGTAGGATCAATGGCTCAGTGGATAAAGTGAAATGTATTTTGTGTGGTCTCTTGACCACACAAAGTACATATATATATTATATATATATATATATATATATATATATATATATATATATATATATATATATATATATATATATTAGGATTATAACTTTTTTTACTTTTTTCCATATAAAACATCTCTTGTGTCATAAATCGATGAACTTTTGTTTAAAATCAATGACAAAGTCCCTAATTCCTCTCAGTTTACAAAAAAGGTCACCGCTAAATAAAAACTATGAATCACCATATATCAGCGTTACTCTCGTAACTAAGAACTCAGAAAATTACTAATTGTCAACTCTTTATACTAGCGTCTACTACTGTTGTTATCATTTTCTCATTGTACTTCACAGAGGAGTGTATCAGTCAGCACCACTTGTCTGAAAATATATTTACAGGTATAGCCTAACACGGTGGGTTTTATTGTTAATATTTGACATTCGTGTCACTGTAAACTTTTACAGTTTCTAGATCTGTTAAGAAATTTATGAAACCGTATAGAAGTTTGTAGAACAATCCAAATCCTGTTATATATAAAAAGTTTTATGAGCAAACAAATCAACTTATTCCTGTTATATCTGTTTCAGAAATTCAGAATTAATTATGTCACAAGAAAAGTGATACAACCATAAAGAAGAACAGAGATATCTGGACCAAAAACTGAACTGAAGTAAAACATTGATGCACTGCATTTGCAAGATGACAAGACTGTTGCTGAAGGAATGGCAAAAGTTACTGATGGATACAACTTATGGAATGCAATAAAGTTGATCATTGCTGATTCAACAAACGTTAACACAGGGAAAAAGAGTGGAGCTGTTGTTAAACTGCAACGAATGTTCTCAGAGAAAGGGATTAGCAAACCACAGTTTACCAGTTGTCAGCATCACGTTCTGGACAGGAATCTCCATTTGATAATGAAATAAAATCTTGGTGCTAAAACCAGTTCTCCAAACATCGAGTATCCATTTGTATCCTAACTGGTGAAGAATTATGAGGAACTAAAGGCACAGTTTATTAATGGAACAGAAGAGATCCTCCATAAATCAGGATGGAGAGATAATGCAAAGTTTTTGTGCCATCTAACACGAGTGTTTAGATTCTTTAAAGAAAAATGTCACTTCCCTTTGATTAACTTTCAGAAAATTCCAAAGATCAGCAATGTGAGGTGGAATTCAAGAGCCATTCTAGGTATTCTTGCATTCATTCTTATACCTACAAGATGGAAGACTTTGGAGAAGATAAGCAGATTCATTTCATACATCTGGACAGATTATTGATTTACTGATCAGATGTACCATGAAAATGACTTCAAAAATTTGCCAGAACTATTAAAACCTTAAAAAAACACTGAACTCATTGAAAAATCACTGGAAGCAGGAGCTGTCAGCACTCAATATACCAAGAAGTAATCAGTGTGCTGAACGTGCAATGAAAGTTATGCAGGAACTGTATGCTGCCTGCAGAAACTGCAACAAACTGCAACTTCGATTTATTCTAAGCAGTAAGTAGTAATATAGTATGTACAAACATGATAACAATGGTGTTGTAAGCTGTTTTATTTGTTATTAATATTACATGCAATATGCATTTAGGGGCGACATTTTCTAAAAAGATATTGAAATGAAAGGTCATTTCTTTGCTTTTAGGCAAAAGCTCATCTGAGTAAGGTGCAGGAATTATATTATATATATATATATATATATATATATATATATATATATATATATATTTTTTTTTTTTTTTTTTTTTTTTTTTTCAACAAGTTGGTCGTCTCCCACCGAGGCAGGGTGACCCAAAAAAGAAAGAAAATCCCCAAAAAGAAAATACTTTCATCATCATTCAACACTTTCACCACACTTACACATTATCACTGTTTTTGCAGAGGTGCTCAGAATACAACAGTTTAGAAGCATATACGTATAAAGATACACAACATAACTTACTCAACTAAAAATATGTTGGTTCTCCCTTACCATGAAAACTTGGTTGATATGCCTTCTCTTCTTAAAACTTTTAATATCAAAGTTGTATTTAAAAATCTTGATACAGTAAAAAAGACTTTTGATAAAGAATTCCCCCAAAATGCTGACGAATGTGTCTATAAGATTCCTTGTAAAATTTGCGATAAAGTTTATTACGGTCAAACTGGTAAAAATCTCGAACTAAGATTAAAACAACATAAATATAGCATTAGAACTGGACAAGATTCCAATGCTCTATTTATTCATGTAAGAGATTTTATCCATCCAATTGATTTTCAAAAAAGTTGAGAAAGTTGTATCAAGCAAGTCCATGGTTGACAGGAATATAATTGAATCTTGTTTCATAAAAAGCAGTTCTGACAATAATATGAATATTTCCTTTGGTTTACATAAATTAGTTCCATTTATAATTAATAGAATTTGGGAAGAATTTAATAATACATTGGACAAATAATAAAATTTAAAATTCTTAATTCTTGGGTAGAATAGTTTGTTGGTGGGTTGTGTGAAGGACCTGTCTAGTTGGGCCAGTGGGCCTGCTGCAGTGTTTCCTTTCATATGAGTCGCACGTCAGGTGTTGCTTTGTTGTGGGATGTGATAGTGAGGTGTGGGCTAGACCCTTTATATGCCTTCCTTTGATGCATTACTTTCATTGCTCCTTGATAATGTGAGTAGTCACGAAAGCGCTTGGAATTTCTCTATTCTTTCACAGTGGTTGTTTTGCATATTCTGAAATCACCTGTTTACTGTGATCTTATTGCATATATATATATATATATATATATATATATTATATATATATTTATATATATATATATATATATATATATTATATATATATATATTGTGTGTGTGTGTACTCACCTAGTACTCACCTAGTTGAGGTTGCGGGGGGTCGAGTCCGAGCTCCTGGCCCCGCCTCTTCACTGATCGCTACTAGGTCACTCTCCTGAGCCGTGAGCTTTATCATACCTCTGCTTAAAGCTATGTATGGATCCTGCCTCCACTACATCGCTTCCCAAACTATTCCACTTACTGACTACTCTGTGGCTGAAGAAATACTTCCTAACATCCCTGTGATTCATCTGTGTCTTCAGCTTCCAACTGTGTCCCTTGTTACTGTGTCCAATCTCTGGAACATCCTGTCTTTGTCCACCTTGTCAATTCCTCTCAGTATTTTGTATGTCGTTATCATGTCCCCCCTATCTCTCCTGTCCTCCAGGGGTCGTCAGGTTGATTTCCCTTAACCTCTCCTCGTAGGACATACCTCTTAGCTCTGGGACTAGTCTTGTTGCAAACCTTTGCACTTTCTCTAGTTTCTTCACGTGCTTGGCTAGGTGTGGGTTCCAAACTGGTGCCGCATTACTCCAATATGGGCCTAACATACACGGTGTACAGGGTCCTGAATGATTCCTTATTAAGATGTCGGAATGCTGTTCTGAGGTTTGCTAGGCGCCCATATGCTGCAGCAGTTATTTGGTTGATGTGCGCTTCAGGAGATGTGCCCTGGTGTTATACTCACCCCAAGATCTTTTTCCTTGAGTGAGGTTTGTAGTCTATGACCCCCTAGACTGTACTCCGTCTGCGGCCTTCTTTGCCCTTCCCCAATCTTCATGACTTTGCACTTGGTGGGATTGAACTCCAGGAGCCAATTGCTGGACCAGGTCTGCAGCCTGTCCAGATCCCTTTGTAGTTCTGCCTGGTCTTCGATCGAGTGAATTCTTCTCATCAACTTCACGTCATCTGCAAACAGGGACACCTCAGAGTCTATTCCTTCCGTCATGTCGTTCACAAATACCAGAAACAGCACTGGTCCTAGGACTGACCCCTGCGGGACCCCGCTGGTCACAGGTGCCCACTCTGACACCTCGCCACGTACCATGACTCGCTGCTGTCTTCCTGACAAGTATTCCCTGATCCATTGTAGTGCCTTCCCTGTTATCCCTGCTTGGTCCTCCAGTTTTTGCACCAATCTCTTGTGTGGAACTGTGTCAAACGCCTTCTTGCAGTCCAAGAAAATGCAATCCACCCACCCCTCTCTCTCTTGTCTTACTGCTGTCACCATGTCATAGAACTCCAGTAGGTTTGTGACACAGGATTTCCCGTCCCTGAAACCATGTTGGCTGCTGTTGATGAGATCATTCCTTTCTAGGTGTTCCACCACTCTTCTCCTGATAATCTTCTCCATGATTTTGCATACTATACATGTCAGTGACACTGGTCTGTAGTTTAATGCTTCATGTCTGTCTCCTTTTTTAAAGATTGGGACTACATTTGCTGTCTTCCATGCCTCAGGCAATCTCCCTGTTTCGATAGATGTATTGAATATTGTTGTTAGGGGTACACATAGCGCCTCTGCTCCCTCTCTCAATACCCATGGGGAGATGTTATCTGGCCCCATTGCCTTTGAGGTATCTAGCTCACTCAGAAGCCTCTTCACTTCTTCCTCGGTTGTGTGCACTGTGTCCAGCACTTGGTGGTGTGCCCCACCTCTCCGTCTTTCTGGAGTCCCTTCTGTCACCTCTGTGAACACTTCTTTGAATCTCTTGTTGAGTTCTTCACATACTTCACGGTCATTTCTTGTTGTCTCTCCTCCTTCCTTCCTTAGCCTGATGTGTGTGTGTGTGTGTGTGTGTGTGTGTGTGTGTGTGTGTGTTTGTGTGGTGGTTGTGTGTGTGTGTAAATTCCTGCTTGGGGGAAAGCTAGGAGTATGCGACCTCCCGATTGCTCTACCATTTTCCCTACCCTCTTCCTTGCTCAAACGAGTTAATAAGACAAATTCTTCCTATAACCCAGTGACTCACCGGAAATACAGGACCCCAACATGCCGTGCCATCATAAATAGGAGCTCTTGCGCTCCCCCCAAAACAATAGTGCAAAAACGGGCCCAAAAACTAAAGGGGGGATTGCCTGATCGCTAAAAAAGATGCTTGCCAACATCTTAGGGCTGCAACATCAGAAGGGGAGCTGCCTGTTCCAGGGTGAGTGAACACACTCTGGGGACTTCCCCCAAACAGTCCCATATCGAAAGAGAATGCGCCTCAACCTCAAGACCTCCGTATTGCAGTGGTTCTGCGCCTGCCCCCCCAAATTTCACTGGGATTACGGTATTTGCGGCGAAACGCAAGCCGACCAAAATATGGTCTAATGGTCTAACTGTTCCAAAACCCTGGGGGTTGGCATGCAAGACATAATGAGGTCAACGACATCATAAAGAGCCCCTTGCTACGGGTCCCCAGGGAGAGAGGCCCCAACACTAGCACCAACAATACCCCCAACAAAGAAAACCCACCCCGACGGGTCACCATTATCCTTGGGGAAGAATGGAAAACCCCTTAGCATGGGACTTACCGTGTGTCCAACTGGCGCCCCCAATCCATCACAGTGTCGGGAGAAGGGGGGCTTCAGACCACGGGAGGATAAAAGATCAGCAAGAAAAGGGACTAAGCCAGCTACTAATTTGTCACAGAGGCAGAGACCTTGGGATCTGGGGAAAAAATGCCACACTTTTCTTAAAGAATTGGGTTCCAGACTCTCGACACCACCAGGGTCCCAAAGGGCACCCACTTTCATGTTCCAGGCCTCGCTTGGGCCCATCCAGGAGGGAAAATGCTTGTGATACGGCTTGCGTTGGTTCGGAGGGGGCTGGGGGAAATTATAACTTTAATACATTGTACCAATTATTCATGTTTTGTTTTTTTGTAAATGTATTATGTCTATTAATAAATGTGCCCATAGAAATAAAATATGGGGGTGGTAGGGAAGAAAATATTAAAACTTTCCCGGGAGAACCCTTTAGTTTTCCCTGGGTAGTTTTTTCATCGTTGGAGAAGAACTACTGAGCACTTGCTAATAAAACCAGTGAAGCAGTTGCTGGAGAAGAACCAGTGACCCACCCTTTCTGGAGAAAAACAGGTACAAGCTGGGGAAAAAAAACCCGTGTAGCACTTGGGGAAGGGAAACCCGTGTAGCACTTGCTGGAGAAAAAACCAGGTAGCACTTTTGGAGGGAAAAAACCCGGTAGCACTTGCGGAGAAGAACCGGTAGCACATGCTGGGGAAAAAACCAGCGAGCACTTGTGGGGAAGAAACAGTGTAGCACTTGCTGGAGAAGAAACCAGTGTAGCACTTGCTGGAGAAGAACCAGTGTAGCACATGCTGGGGAAAAAAAACAGTGTAGCACTTGCTGGAGAAGAACCAGTGTAGCACTTGCTGGAGAAAAACCAGTGTAGCACTTGCTAGAGAAGAACCAGTGTAACACTTGCTGGAGAAGGACCAGTGTAGCACTTGCTGGAGAAGAACCAGTGTAGCACTTGCTGAAGAAGGACCAGTGTAGCACTTGCTGTATAAATACCAGTGCAGCACTTGCTGGAGAAGAACCAGTGTAGCACTTGCTGGAGAAGAACCAGTGTAACACTTGCTGGAGAAAAACCAGTGTAGCACTTTCTGGAGAAGAACCAGTGTAGCACTTGCTGAGGAAGAACCAGTGTAGCACTTGCTGGAGAAGAACCAGTGTAGCTCTTGCTGGAGAAGAACCAGTGTAGCACTTGTTGGAGAAAAACCAATGTAGCACATGCTGGAGAAGAATCAGTGTAGCACTTGCTGGAGAAGAACCAGTGTAGCATTTGCTGGAGAAGAACCAGTGGCACTTGCTGAAGAGCCAGTTTAGCACCTTCTGGAGAAGAACCAGTGTAGCACTTGGTAAAGAAGGACCAGTGTAGTACTTGCTGAAGAAAGGCGAATGTAGCTCTTGCTCGAGAAGGACCAGTGCAGCACTTGCTGGAGAAGAACCAGTGTAGCTCTTGCTGGAGAAGAACCAGTGTAGCACATGCTGGAGAAGAACCAGTGTAGCTCTTGCTGGAGAAGAACCAGTGTAGCACTTGCTGGAGAAGAACCAGTGGCACTTGCTGAAGAACTGTTATTACTGTTCTTGCTGCTGAACAGCGGTTTAGTGCCGATGAAGGTAGCATAGGTAGCAATGATACGGCCGTGGACTAGTTTGGCTTTAATTGGATAGGAGTGAGTACACAACGGGCAGTGTGAGGGAGTGACCGCAAGCCTGTCCATGGAGGGGGAGCACTTGTGCCTATCAGGTCGGTCGGCCTAGGAGTGAGAGCGAATGGGCTCAGCCTCCCACTGACCTGGGTGAGCCTACAGAGGTCAGCACTTAAATGCCGTGAAATATGAACTAGTCAGAACAGACGGCTAGGCTATGTGTTCTGACAGAACAGGCTGTCTACATTTGCTCGGCCACGCACCTCGCGTCTTCCCGATGCGACAATACTGGTGGGCCCGTAGGTATAAAGGAATTACTTACACTAGCTACCCCAGAGAGGGACCGGCTTTTGCTCACTTGTAAATCAAAAATGGACATAAAAATGCAACAGGCAAAAAAAAACTCCAATCCAGGGGAAGAGAAAACTGGTTTGCCCGCGCTGTTTCATTGAGGAGAGAGTCTGGAGACGTCAGCACTGGAACTAAAATCTTCTATATACAGGTTGTCCGCAGGGCTGAACATCAGTTGACCACTCATCTACGAATGTTGTTGCACCCTCACATCTGCAAACAATGACTGACAGTAGCATTTCCTAAGGTGTGACATGTGACTCAGAGGGCAGCACTGCCCTGACCGTAATACAGGCTTTTTTTTTATATAAAAACACTGGGTGCACATACCTACTATATCCATACTATATCCATGGAATTCATTACACTCTGGGTACCCTTCTAAAAGTATTTACATAATTACATGATGTCCACCCTGACTCCATTATCAACTAGCTATACAATGTGTGCACATTTATACCCATTTCTGCAAGCAAACAATTAGCATAACTAGTGTAGGAGTCAGACAAGTCAGTAGGTACGTCAATGTCACAGAAATGTACTGTTGTCCTGGGTCGCAGGCCATAAGTATGGAGCCTTACTGGGCCGTCTTCAGTAACAGTAGTAGTGGGAGAAGGGGTAGACAGGTTGTCCCTAGCATTGGTCTGATTGTGGCATTGCAACGCACACGACTCCAGCTCTGCTTCGGCCTGCACATGGTCCACATACTTCATGTGATCAAGGTGGGTTTCCTTGATAGTTCCTGTAGCAATCTCCCTCACCTCGAACTCATTGCCACGGAGCTGTCGGAGGACACAGTAAGGACCCACGAATTTTGGGACAAGTTTGTGCATACCTGGGGTCTGCGCTGGGTTGAGCAACATAACTTTGCAACCTGGTTCCACTTTGCTTTCCTTGGCGTGGGCATTGCGCTCAGACGTGAACCTATCAGTAGCTTTCATAAGGTTCTCTCGTACCCACTGGAAGACAAGCTGTGTTGCCTGCATCTTTACTACACTTGGGTTATCAGTATCGTAAGTAGGTCTAGGTGGAGCAAACAGAATTTCGTATGGTAAGCGCTTGTCATAGCCATACAAAGCAAAATGAGGTGTCTCACCGATCGAGCTGTTGAGGGAGGAATTTAATGTAAACTGAACATCTGGGATAGCCTCATCCCATGTAGTACAACTTGGGTTAACGGTTACCCTGAGCACCTCCAGGACTTTGCGATTTGTACGTTCAGCAAGACCATTACTTGCAGGGTGGCGTGGAGCTACTGGTGCTTGGTGAATGTTAAATCTGGAGCAAAGATCCTGCATTATGCCATTTATAAACTCAGACCCATTGTCTGACAGAAGGACACGTGGGCAAGTATGACAAAGAACAACATGCTCACGGAAAGTACTAGCGACCATTTCGGCGGTTTTATCAGGAATGGGTACTAATTCACTGTACCGCGTCAAGTTATCTACCATTACAAGCAGGTGCTTATTTCCCTTCTCCGAGGTCGAGAAGTTCGTCAACAGGTCGACAGAAGTTCTCTACCAGGGCTCCTTTGTAATGGGATACTTTAGAATGGGGTTGGGACCTGTAATGGTACCCTTGTGCTGTAGGCAAACAACACACTGGTGTACATGCTTGGCAATGTCCGCTGCCATCTTAGGCCAGAAATATTTCACTCGTGCCTGTTTGATACTACGGTCCTTCCCGGGGTGTGCTACACCTGGGACATCATGGATCAACCTAAGAGTAGCTGGTATCATGGACTCCGGTATCACCAGTCGGTATATGCTTCTGCCGGGGTCCACCAGCTGTGCAACACGGCACAGTACTCCTTGGTTGACCACCAAATCCTTCAGTGGAACGGGAGACTTGACCTGTAAGTCAACGTCCTCCTTGGTCAGGAAACGAAGGACTGGAGACCACACAGGGTCCTGTCGTTGGGCTCTCTCGAGATCCTCAACAGAGAACGAGTTGCCGACACTCATGAATGCTATATGCCTCGACAGGGCATCAGCTACAACATTTTGCTTACCTGGGACATAGCAAATTTCAGGGTTGTAGTCATTGAACGCGAGCGACCACCGAGCATGCTTTCCCGAGAGGCTCTTATTCGCAAAAAGGGCCAATAAGGGTAGATGATCTGTGTAAATCTTGATAGGATAATGAAAGATGATATCCCAAAAATGACTCAAGGCCCATACAATGGCTAAAGCTTCTAGCTGTCACTGAATAATTGACTTCTGCTTTAGTAAGGACACGGCTTGCATAGGCAATAGGCTGTTGCTTACCATTAGATTCCCGTGACAAGACTGCACCGATGCCAACTTTGCTGGCATCAGTCGTCAAGGTAAATGCCTTGGTGAAATCAGGGAATCTAAGGGTTGGGGCTGATGTTAACTTGTTCTTAAGAGTGACAAAAGCTCGTTCCTGATCACACGTCCACTCAAAAGGGGCATCCTTTTTGAGTAAGCGTGTCAGGGGTGCAGCAATGGTGGAGAAACCTGCGATAAAGGTGCGGTAGAAACCCGCCAGGCCTATGAAGGACCGGACTGCATCCACCATCATGGGTCTGGGGAATTTCTGCATGGCCGAGATTTTAGACTCGTCCGTCTTTATGCCATTCTGAGTCACTACGTGACCCAGAAATTTTATTTCCTTCCAGGGGAAATAACATTTGGAGAGCTTTACCTTAAGGTTTGCTTGAGCTAGCCTGTCCAATACCCTGTCAAGTTTCTCGAGATGTGTCGGGACATCTTGCGACATGACTATGAGATCATCTAGGTAGACCATGAGCGTGCCACCTAGGAGGGTACGGAAAATTGTCGTCATCAAATGACTGAACGTGATTGGGCTTCCGTGCAAGCCAAAGGGCATCCTCCGGAACTGGTAATGACCAGTTGGTGTAGAGAAAGCTGTCAACTCTTTGCTCTCATCATCGAGGGGGATCTGCCAGAACCCGTGAAGAAGATCAAGAGTTGAAAAGACCTTATTATCGCAGATGTTCTGCAACAGGTCGTTCAGAACTGGCAATGGAAAGCGGTGTGGAATCGTACATGTATTCAGTTTCCTGTAATCGATAACAGGGCGCCAGGTTCCGTCTTTCTTGGGAACCAGAATAAGGGGAGCATTCCACGGGGAAGTGGACTCCTCAATAACTCCATCACGGAGCATCCATGTAATGAGTTCTTCGGCGAAGACTCTTTGCGCATGTGGCAGGCGATACGCAGGTACATAAATGGGTTTAGTACCT
>NC_069436.1:36628130-36729090 GCF_026875155.1 Cherax quadricarinatus | reverse complement strand
CAACACACCTCCGAATGGCCCTATAAAATGGATCCTGTATACACGCAAACAATATTTGCGATAATGGCAACCTTGGCGCAGTCCCCTGTCGCATCTGTATTTTAACTCCTAGCCTCTCCCGTTACCGTGCACCCTCATCGACGCCCGCCCTGATTCAATAATATTTGACTCCAAGATATTATTCGTCCCCAAAACTTCCAACGCATGAACCTCCACAACCGCCTTCCCTTTCGCACACTATTATAAGCACCCTGTCCAATCTAACGAAAACCCAATAACACCTCCATCCCCAACTCTAAATTCTCGAACCATGCCATGCCCCTTCATACATTGACCTTCCTTCAACCCCAGATTGCCCCCTATCAATTACCTTGCCTTATACCGCCTTGATTCTGTTCCCTAGATATCTCGCGAAACAACCTTATAAATCTCCACACATAACGGAAAGTGCCCGATAATCCATTACCGTTGACTGCTCCCCTTCGGTACAACACCACAACTGCCGTCCGTTGCTGCGCTCCCATACCTCACCGCCTTAATATGTTTAAGAGGATTCAACCAACCTTTCCGTGTATGAATCGTTAGTCTTGGCTCGTCTCTGTAGATGCCTGCCATGCCCCACATCTGTTGTCATTATTCAGTGGTGCCAGGCTCAGCGTGGCGCATCAACACTGTATCACACGTAGCACATATCCCCATTTCCCCTGACCTCTTCCTCTTGCTATATCATGAAAACCAATGTCTATCTTAATGAAACTCACCCTAGTTTGTTCCGCTATAACAATCGAACCCAGCAAGAACCTAGCATGGAAAACAGCAACACATTTGAGAATTTTAGGCCGATTTTATGAGGTTAAGGAATTAACAAAGAGGGAATTAATCCTTTATAAGCTGATTGGACATGGTTTCCAAAATAACTTTTTCAAGGATTGTTAAAGCTTATAATAAGACGGAATGTGCAACAGTTGGGTAAATCGTTTTTGGTTGAAACGTTTCGCCACACAAGTAGGCTTCTTACTTCTGTAACGTCCTTAAGTATCTTACTCATGTAATCTTACTTATGTATCTTACTATATCTTACATTGTATCTTACTATGTAAATTACTTATGTATCTTACTATGTATCTTACTTATGTATCTTACTTATGTATCTTACTTATGTATTCCTTACTGTGTATCTTACTTAGTATCTTACTTATGTACTTACTTAATGTATCTCCTTGTGGTATTCTTACTTATGTATCTTACTCATTCATCTAAAAGTGTTTTCGTTAGAGATTTTAGAGTAATACTAACTTTGGGCTAAGATACTACAAATAAAGAATTTACTACTCCTGTAGGCTCACTGTCAGTGACAAAATGATATATGTATTACTCTTTTCTTTGTTTTTTTTATACAGATCTGCTTAATTCCAGAAATAAATACTTATGGTGAGGTCACAACGAAGTAAGATTAGAAAATCAAAGTCATTAGCGTCATTTTTTTTTTTTTCAAACAAATAGTTAAAAGTAAACAAATCATTGTTTCTGTAAAGGTAAAGAGAAATTTAACGAGGAACTCAACAAAATATTAACCAGTCTTTTATACCAGATCTCTTTAAAATGGGTTTCATACACAGCTATTTGTACTTTATAGGAGCAGTCAGAGAATAGTTTCTTGTAAAGGTTTTCTGGCAGAGTCTGCGAATTTCAAATACCTTCGTCGTAACATTGAAGAATTAGCTGAAGCTAATCTCTCGTAGGACTTTGCTGTTTATCTTCTTGGAAATCCATTCACGCTGTTTCTTACGATAACTCTTCCCATCCGTCAGGTTTCTTGCGTCCTCATCTACATTTTCCTTCCAACAGAGCATCCACAGTCACCAGGTTGATTCGATGAGGCTCGCCGGTACTCCCCGCCCAGGTTTTTTCCAGTTGTGACCCGGCGTTGGCCTCCCATCCCCAGGTGTGGGGTATAGTTCGTCTTTTTTTTTTTCCCCCTTGCGCAGAGATCTTGCAGTGGTTCCCCGGGGTCGAACCCTGGCATGCTGCAGTTTCGAAATTATTCAAAATCACTTGTTTCGTGGTTTCATTGGTAAACAGACTGCTTGTTGAGGCGGGTATTCGAACAAGAGGAGGCTGAAATTAATCCTTGAGCATGCCACTGCCACGAGTGCCCTCACAACACGAAACAAATCTAGTTCACTAGGCTCATATTGTCTGTAGGATCAATGGCTCAGTGGATAAAGTGAAATGTATTTTGTGTGGTCTCTTGACCACACAAAATACATATATAAAATATATATATATATATATATATATATATATTAAATATATATATATATATAATATATATATATATATATATATTAGGATTATAACTTTTTTACTTTTTTTCCATATAAAACATCTCTTGTGTCATAAATCGATGAACTTTTGTTTAAAAATCAATGACAAAGTCCCTAATTCCTCTCAGTTTACAAAAAAGGTCACCGCTAAATAAAAACTATGAATCACCATATATCAGCGTTACTCTCTAACTAAGAACTCAGAAAATTACTAATTGTCAACTCTTTATACTAGCGTCTACTACTGTTGTTATCATTTTCTCATTGTACTTCACAGAGGAGTGTATCAGTCAGCACACACTTGTCTGAAAATATATTTACAGGTATAGCCTAACACGGTGGGTTTTATTGTTAATATTTGACATTCGTGTCACTGTAAACTTTTACAGTTTCTAGATCTGTTAAGAAATTTATGAAACCGTATAGAAGTTTGTAAACATCCAAATCCTGTTATATATAAAAAGTTTTATGAGCAAACAAATCAACTTATTCCTGTTATATTTTGTTTCAGAAATTCAGAATTAATTATGTCACAAGAAAAGTGATACAACCATAAAGAAGAACAGAGATATCTGGACCAAAAACTGAACTGAAGTAAAACTTGATGCACTGCATTTGCAAGATGACAAGACTGTTGCTGAAGGAATGGCAAAAGTTACTGATGGATACAACTTATGGAATGCAATAAAAATTGATCATTGCTGATTTAACAAACGTTTAAAAACAGGGAAAAAGAGTGGAGCTGTTGTTAAACTGCAACGAATGTTCTCAGAGAAAGGATTAGCAAACCACAGTTTACCAGTTTCAGCATCACGTTCTGGACAGGAATCTCCATTTGATAATGAAATAAATCTTGGGGCTAAAACCAGTTCTCCAAACATCGAGTATCCATTTGTAATCCTAACTGGTGAAGAATTATGAGGAACTAAAGGCACAGTTTATTAATGGAACAGAAGAGATCCTCCATAAATCAGGATGGAGAATAATGCAAAGTTTTTGTGCCATCTAACACGAGTGTTTAGATTCTTTAAAGAAAAATTCACTTCCCTTCGATTAACTTTCAGAAAATTCCATAAGATCAGCAATGTGAGGTGGAATTCAAGAGCCATTCTAGGTATTCTTGCATTCATTCTTATACCTACAAGATGGAAGACTTTGGAGAAGATAAGCAGATTCATTTCATACATCTGGACAGATTATTGATTTACTGATCAGATGTACCATGAAAATGACTTCAAAATTTGCCAGAACCATAAAACCTTTAAAAAAAAAACCTGAACTCATTGAAAAATCACTGGAAGTAGGAGCTGCTCAGCACTCAATATACCAAGAAGTAATCAGTGTGCTGAAACGTGCAATGAAAGTTATGCAGGAACTGTATGCTGCCTGCAGAAACTGCAACAAACTGCAACTTCGATTTATTCTAAGCAGTAAGTAGTAATATAGTATGTACAAACATGATAACAATGGTGTTGTAAGCTGTTTTTACTTGTTATTAATATTACATGAATATGCATTTAGGGGCGACATTTTCTAAAAATATATGAATGAAAGGTCATTTCTTTGCTTTTAGGCAAAAGCTCATCTGAGTAAGGTGCAGGAATTACATTATATATATATAATATATATAATATATATATATATATATATATATTATATATATATATATATTATATAAATTTTATATTATATATATATATATATATATATATATATATATATATATATATATAAACTCAACTAAAAATATGTTGGTTCTCCCTTACCATGAAAACTTGTTGATATGCCTTCTCTTCTTAAAACTTTTAATATCAAAGTTGTATTTAAAAATCTTGACACAGTAAAAAAGACTTTTGATAAAGAATTCCCCCCAAAATGCTGATGGATGTGTCTATAAGATTCCTTGTAAAATTTGCGATAAAGTTTATTACGGTCAAACTGGTAAAAATCTCGAACTAAGATTAAAACACATAAAATATAGCATTAGAACTGGACAAGATTCCAATGCTCTATTTATTCATGTAAGAGATTTTATCCATCCAATTGATTTTCAAAAAAGTTGAGAAAGTTGTATAAAGCAAGTCCATGGTTGACAGGAATATAAATGAATCTTGTTTCATAAAAAGCAGTTCGGACAAAATGAAATTTTCCTTTTGGGTTTTACATAAATTAGTTCCATTTATAATTAATAAAAATTTGGGAAGAATTAAATAATACATTGGAAAAAAATAATAAATTTTTAAATTCTTAATTCTTGATAGAATAGTTTGTTGGTGGGTTGTTGAAGGACCTGTCTAGTTGGGCCAGGGGCCCTGCTGCAGTGTTCCCTTTCATATGAGTCGCGCATCAGGTGTTGCTTTGTTGTGGGATGTGATAGTGGGGTGTGGGGCTAGACCCTTTTAAAAGCCTCCTTTTTATGCATTACTTTCAAATTTCTCCTTGATAATGTAGTAGTCACGAAACGCTTGGAATTTCTCTATTCTTTCACAGTGGTTGTTTGCATATTCTGAAAATCACCCGTTACTGTGATCTTATTAACACATATAATAAAAATATAATATATATATATATATATATATATATATATATAATAATATATATAAAATATATATATATATATATATAATATATATATATAAATGTGTGTGTGTGGTGGTGTGTGTGTTGTGTGTGTGCGTGTGGGGTGTGTGTGTGTGTGTGTGGTGGTGTGTGCGTGTGTGTGGGGTGTGTGTGTAATTCCGCTTGGGGGAGCTAGGAGTACGCAGATCCTCCCAGATTGCTCTACCAGCTTTCCTATCCTCTTCCATAGCGTCAAACGAGTTAATAAGACAAATTCTTCCTGATAACCTCAGTGACTCATCAGGAATACAGGACCCCAACTATGCCAGTGCCATCACTGAATAGGAGACTCTTGCTGCTCCAGCACCAAACAATAGTGCAGAACTGGCTCACAAACAGTCAAGCTGGGATTGCCTGATCGCTGAAAAGATGCTTGCCAACATGCTTAGGGCTGCAACATCAGATAGGGAGACTGCCTGTCTCCAGGCTGTGAGTGCACATCACTCTGGGGACTTCCCCCAAACAGTTCCCATATCGGCAATGAGAATGCGCCTCAACCTCAAGACCCTCCGTATTGCAGTGGTTCTGCGCCTTGCTGCCCCCAATTCACATGGGATATACGTGTATTTGCGGCGAAGCGCAAGCCGACCAATATATATGGTCTACATGGTCTCAACTGTTCCAAAACCTAGGGTTGGCATGCAAGACATAATGAAGTCAACGACATCATAAAGAGAACCCTTGCTACAGTGGATGCCCAGGAGAGAGAGAGCCCCAATCACTAGCAGCCAACAATACCCACAACAAAGCAAACCACCCCGACGGGATCACCATCTATCCTTGGAAGAATGGCAAACCCTTAGCATGGGACTATACCTGTGTGTCCACAGCTGCGACACCTACATCCACACAAGTGTCGGGAGACAGGGAGGAGCTAGACCACAGGGAGGAGTACAAGATCAGCAAGTACAGGGACATAAGCCAACAGTACTAATTTGTCACAGTAGGATCAAGACCTTGGGATCATGGGGAAAAAATTGCACACGTTTTCTTAAAGAATTGGTTCCAGACTCAACGAAACCCACCAGGGACCCCAAGGCGATCCACTTACATGTTCCAGCGCCCAGCTTGGCCATCAGAGGGAAAATGCCTGCGTAATACTGTCATGCTTCTGGTCTTCGGAGGAGCTGGAGGAAATTCAGTAATCCTTTTAATAAATAGTACCAATGTATTCATGTTTCTTTTTCTGTAAATGTATTATGTCCTATTAATAGTCCTCGACTGATCCTTCGATTTATCAGAGCCTTCGCTCTCCTCTTACTATGCTTCCGTCCTCTCCCACTACGGTGCGGCAATTTTCAAATCGCCGACCCTTCCACGTCGGCCAACTCCCTGGGTCCCACGCCTAAACGTCAACGACCATACCTGCTGATGATACTTCTCCACCTTCACCTTCTCCGTTCTTCTCATAAACGATCGACAGTCCTTCACTACTTTTTCACGCTTCAGTTCAGACTGGAACAGTGGACTAAATCTTCCACTTTTACGACCAACTTCCTCTACGGCCTATCTTTCTGACCATAGTAATGGCAAGTCACTCCACGCCATGGTTGGTAAATATTTTTCTTTTCATGCTCTTAAGAGCTGACGCGCATCATACCGACAGAATCTACCCAGGCTCGTGAGCACACTCGTCTTTCCCCTATAGAGAACATTGATCCTGACACCCTTGAAAAACATCAATTCCTCAATTCTTGTAGTGAACCGTATTCTGCCCCATACCTATAGTTTCAACAAACTTTCCAGACATGTGGCACCGACATTGCAAGAACAGCTGTAACTCCAAGAACTCCCAAACCTCAAGTAGAACACTTAACTTTCTTCCGCACGTGGGCGGGAGAAGACGATTACCCAATCAATGTGGCTCGTTTAACATTTGACCAGCCTAGAACTCCCATCCTCCGTTTATATAGCAGGACATCGTTTACAAGTTTACGAGAAAGGTGATCCCCTACAACACAACAGTGTAGAAATTGCTGGCGATTTGGCCATCCAGCGAAATATTGCTCAGATCTATCGCCGAATGCCCAGTCTGTGGTGGCCGATTGAACCCATACTAATTCTTCCCTTGCAATCGATCTCCCTCTTGCTTAACTGTCCATGAGGCACACCCTTCGTACTCCGCCGCTTCAGGTCTATTTAAATCGAGCTTGAAATCCGTTTACATCAAAGAGACAGAAGGTCTCCTTATCCATGCAGTTTTCCTCATTCTCCGCCTGCTTGGGGACAAGGAGACTCCACGTGTTTCTTATTCCCGTGATTCAAAACGTCCCCCCCACTTCTGGTATCCCATCTTCAACACCCACCTCCGTGGTTACCTCTCCCATAATCACTCGTGTATCTAATCATTTGCTGTCCTCGCTCAGACGTCCCCTACTTCCAACGCCTCATCCTAATCTCGCTTCTTCGAGATTCTCTCTTACAAGCCTCCGTATCGACGAGACCCTCGTACTACCACCTCTTCCCAATCTCCCTCTACGTCTCAAAAGATCAAAAAAAGGTCCGTAACACCTCCTACCCATCTTCCACGCTCCTCATTTTACCCCTCCTTGTGGTCTGTCTCTGTCCCTAGTTCTTCCCCTCTCACTGTCTCAGTTACCAAGTGCAGAGGTTCACCCCCTCCTCGTAATGTACCTTCCTCCCCCTTGTTTCTCCTCCCAAGTTCCTTCCTTCTTCTGCCACCTCCCAGGTTCCTGTCCTCTTCTGTCCCTGCACGCTTCTCCTTTTCCCTCCACCCTTTCGCCCCCCCCTACCTTGGTACAGTCCAATTACAGTTTTCCAATTCTTTACTCATCATCCCCTTTTGTTTAAAAAATTTGGTTTTTTTTTGAAAAAAAAAAAATGTTTGGTTGGGGGGGGGGGGGGGGTGTTTTTTTTTTTTTTTGGGGTGGTTTTGGTTTTTGTTTTTTTTTGGGTGTGGTTGTGGGTTTATTTTTTTTTTTTGGGGGGGGGTGGGGGGTTTGGGGGGGGGGGGGGGGTTTTGGGGTTATTAATTGAAATTGTTTGTCTAAATGTAGAAATTATATGTTGTTAAGTTTAAGCATTGTTGAATAGATGATTTGTTTGATGAGAAAAAAATTAAATGAAAACTGATAATAAGAAATATTGAGATAGAATATGAGAAATAGGAATTATAATTTATTCTAAGAGCACGTTCCTTCGCTGCTTGAACTTTTTCCACTGCCTCCGCATGTGGAACTTTTTCTACCCTTCTAGTCCGTAGGAACCATTACCTGGCTGGATTTCAAGTATCTTTATCATTGCCAATCATGGCCTATTTACAGTGGAATATACGCGTCCTCAGGGGTATCGGGGTGAGCTCAGATGTTACTCTCCCAGTTTGCCCCTGTAGGTGTTTGCTTACAGAACCAATAATTAAACACTCTGCTGTTGATTTCTCACATCTCAGGCTATAAGTTATTGTATTCTTCGAGATCCTTTTCCTGATGGGACCTTAATGAAAGTGCCCTTCTTCACCGCACTGATATTCCGTACCATCACTTTTATTCATACTTCTCTGCATTACAAAGCAAGCCCAGTATCCACTTACAAAGGTGGTATAACCTCTGATCTTTATATCTCTCTCCTTCTCGGGCATTATCGTATCCCGGAATTTTGCCTTCCTTGTTTCGTCATTACGCGCCACCGATTCGTACTTGGTGATCTTAATGCCCCACCATTTCCTCTGGGGATGTCCCTCACTGTGATTCCCGTGGATTCAGTAAGAGGCTTTTCCTTGCCACCCACCCCCTCCATTGTTTTAAAATACAGGACTCACACCATTTTGATCCTCAACTCATACTCTCTCTTGCATCGATCTCTCATTTTGCTCTTCCTCCGCCGCATTAGTACTTTACTTGGTCTGTTCTCCCGACTTACAAAGACTAGTGGATTCATTTCCCAATCATTCTTACTTCCCCTTCATATACGGCCGACCTCTTCGCACCCCACGCTGGCAATTAATCGAGCAAATTGGAACCTTTACTCACACCTGACTGTTTTAAAGAGTTTTCCATCTTCGTCCTCCATCGATGAGCTTTTACACCTCTTTCTCGTCCTCCGTATTTCACCGCAGCTTCTCATTCTAATACCCCAAACTTCGGCAGCAATTCTCAGAAAGCGAGCCTTGGTGGTCTCCTCTTGTGCTCGTGCAGTACGTTTTGAAAACGTGCTGGCATGGGGCAGGTACCGGTACAATAGAACCACAGAGCGACTCCTTGATTTAAACAGAAACAGCGATTGCTCGTCCCGTGACTCCGAGACGCTAACGCACTTGCTGCGATATTATGTCTCCACCATCACCTCTCTTCCTCTCAGAGTGCATCTGGAAAAAAGTACGAAAACTGAGTGTAAATAATCTCCTGACCCGGCTCCTGTTTCCTGCGGTTGCCGTGTTTTGATATATCAAACCCACTAGATGTTGCCAATGAAAATGGCAATCAATCTGGTCCGTATTCTCAGGGACTCCATCTAAGCCCCTCATTTCTTTCCTCAAAGCTGTGCCATAAGAGTTAGGCAACCCTTGGAATTTCTTCTCTCAGAAGAAGAACAGTAGAATGTGCCTTTACACTTCAAGAACTGAGTCAACACTCTCAGCTTGCCGAATCATCTGGGCAGCTGGCCCGACGACATGCATATTCGTATGCTACAACAATTTACATCAGTCAGCCCTTGCAGTCCAATTACGCTTTACAATCTTATTTTGGTCACAAGGAGTTCTTCACAGCTGTGGAAATCCGCCATTGTTCTGCCCGTTCCGCAAACCAGGCACTACGGGACATGAAACCTCCCACTATCGTCCCATTGCTCTTTACCAGTGCAGTTTGCAAGTAATGGAACGTCCCCTAGTAAATAGGACGATTAGTGAGGTATTTTTAGAGACACACAACAGTCTCTCCCCCCCCCCCCACCACCCCTCCCGTCAATATGGCTTTCTAAGGGACGTTCTACCATAGACCCTACAGCGCTTGGATACGATGTTCGTAATGCCCTTTGCGAATAACCACTCAGTTTTTGGCCATATTTTTTGACCTTGAGAGAAGGCAATGAACACAACTTGGATATAAATTTTAGCCCAAGCCCACCCTTAGGCCCTTCGAGGCAATCCTACATCGACATTGACTTAAGACAAGCAGTTTGGTTAACTGCAGTCATTTCCGTGTTGATCGTGTGGTAGGGAGAATATGGTGGCTCCTCCCCGACTTGTCAAGCTTAAGGTGTCCCCCAGGATGTGGTTCTGAGCACAACACTTTTTTCTCTCCTGCATTAATGTTTTGCCTCTAGTCTACCATCAAATATTTGGTCATCACACTATAGTTATGACTTCGTCTATTGCCTGTGCAGGCGCTGACTGTCACCTCCTTAACAGTATTCTCTCCAGCATGCAGTCGACCGTGTTTCAATAGGGCCACCACACGCTTGTTTAATTTTCCAGCAAAGAAGAAAAGACTAAAACCCACCAAATCACTTTCACTAGACGCTCTGTCATCTCTGATTTCATCCTTTGGTACCTCTATGGCTCACGTATCCCTGAACGTGATACAGTCAAGTTTCTGGGCCTCCTCTTTGATCGTAGCTTATCCTGGAAACCTCACATTACCGTCACTGAGGCAACTTGTCCACAGCCGTCTGAAACCTTCTTAATAGACCCTTGCTCATCTTTCGTGGGGAGCTTGATCGACGAACCCCCTTCACTCTACATTCCACCCTATTTTTATCGAAACTGATTATGGTGAACCAGATCTATTCCATCGGCATCTCCTGCTACTCATCTCTAGCCTCACCCCATTCATCACCATAGGATTACGTTTTAATGCCTTGGTGCTTTTCGCTCTTCCCCTGTCGAAAAGCCTCTATGCAGAAGCGAACGATGTACCATCCATATCCGATCGCCGTGATGCCCATTGCCTGCTCTACTAGGTACGCTCTCATGATCTCCGCAATCCTTCATTTATAGAATGGTCACCACTGATATAAGTAGACCATTCTTGATTTGTTTTCGCCGCCCCTGCTTACTCACGTCCCTTCTCTCTCGCCTTTCATTCGCTCTTGTACTTCTCTTCACAACCACCTTCTATTTACAATACATCTCACTTTTCCTACCCCTTGGGAAGTTCCAGCTGTTCGAGTCCTGTCTTTCTCCCTCCCTTGCTCAAAAGCCCAACTTTCTACGGTCCGCTTCCCTCTCTCTTTTTCTTGACCACTTTCACTCTCATTCAAGCCATTGCTGTTTACACAGATTGCTCTAAGCTTCTGAGCGAGAATTCGCAGCAGTGTTCCGACAGCGTCGTACTAGGGCATTTTACTATCTTCAGCAAGTATGTTTTACTGTCTGAATTAATGCCATCCGTTATCAGCACTTATCCGTATTGGCATCTATGCCTGTGCCATCATTTGTGGTTGTCTCAGACCCCTTAGTGCTTTACAGGCTATACAAAAATTTGATACACCTCACCCCTTAAGTCCTCCGTATCCAACTTTGGGCTACCCGCATCTTATTACTAAGATAAAGATATTGTTTTTTTGTTGGTCCCTGTCATGTTGACGTACAGGGCAATGAACAGTCAGACCACTGCTGCGCGGTCCAGCAGTACATGACTCTACCAGTTTCCTATAGAGGTATTCCATGTACGGAATATTTTGCTGTAATATCTTCCCACCTTACCCACACCCGTTGGCAACAACGTTGGTCTACATGCTCCGGCAACAAACTTCAGTCTAATTAAACCGAGTTATAGGTTACTGCCGTCCCTTCTTATCACCATGTCGAGGTTGGGAGACTCCTCTCTCCCGTCTTCGCATTGGCCATACTCGTCTTACTCATGGATATCCATGGAGCGGGCGTCTTGCTCCTCTCTGTGAGAATTGCCAAGCTCCATTATCATACCAGCCACATTCCTTTTGGACGCCACTTTAATCAACGAGCACGGAGAATTTACCTCTGTCGTCGCTTCGCCCCGCTGCTCTCTCTTTACCTTCCTACCTCGCTGATGGACCCACCTTTCACTGGAGAAACTCTCTCATTGACTTTTTACACGACTACCTTACTTCGCCAATTCTGATACTTTTCAGCCCTTTCTACTTGTATCTCTTGCTACCCTCTAACCCCCGTACTATCCCCTGCCCCGCTGTTTTCCTGTAACCTTCTGATCATCCCCCCCTCCCTTCTGCCATCCAATTCCCTTGCTTCCTTCCCTACCCTGCAGCGCTGTATAGCCCTTGTGGCTTAGCGCTTCTTTTTGATTATAATAATAATAATAATGTCTATAAATAAAGTGGCCATAGAAAATAAAATATAGGGGGTGGTAGGAGAAGAAAATATTCAAACAGCTCTGGGGAGAACCTTGAGTTTTCCCTGAGGTACGTTTATTGTCACTCGTTGGAGAAGAACTACTGCAGCACTTGCTGAATAAGAACCAGTGAAGCAGTTGCTGGAGAAGAACCAGTGTAGCACTTGCTGGAGAAAAACCAGTGTAGCATATGCTGGGGAAAAAAACGAGTGTTAGCACTTGCCTGGAGAAGAACCATGTAGCACTTGCTGGAGGAAGAACCAGTGTAGCCTTGCAGGAGAAAAACCAGTGAAGCACTTTGCTGGAGAAAGAACCAGTGTAGCACATCTGGGAAAAAACCAGCGTAGCACTTGCTGGAGAAGAACCAGTGTAGCACTTGCTGGAGAAGAACCAGTGTAGCACTTGCTGGAGAAAAACCAGTGTAGCACTTGCGGGAGAAGAACCAGTGTAGCACATGCTGGGGAAAAAACCAGTGTAGCACTTGCTGGATAAAGAACCATTGTAGACTTGCTGGAGAAAAACCATGTTAGCACTTGCTGTATAAATACCATTGTAGCACTGCTGGAGGAAGAACCAGTGTAGCAACTTGCTGGATAAGAACCAGTGTGTTGCACTTGCTGGAGAAAAACCAGTGTAGCACTTTCTGGAGAAACCAGTGTAGCACTTTCTGGAGAAGAACCAGTGTAGCACTTGCTGAGGAAAACCAGTGTAGCACTTGCTGGGAAGAACCAGTGTAGCTCTTGCTGGAGAAGAACCAGTGTAGCACTTACTGGGGGAAAAAACCAATTTTAGCACTGCTGGAGAAGAATCCAGTGTAGCACTTGCTGGAGAAGAACCAGTGAAAGCATTGCTGGAGAAAAAACCAGTGGCACTTGCTGAAGAGCCAGTTTAGCACTTTCTGGAGAAGAACCATTTGTAGCACTTGGTAAAGAAGGACCAGTGTAGTACTTGCTGAAGAAAGGCGGTAGTGTAGCTCTTGCTGGAGAAGGACCAGTGCAGCACTTGCTGGAGAAGAACCAGTGTAGCTCTTGCTGGAGAAGAAACCAGTGTAGCACATGCTGGAGAAGAACCAGTGTAGCTCTTGCTGGGAAAAACCCAGTGTAGCACTTGCTGGCGAAGAACCATGGCACTTGCTGAAGAATGTTATTACTGTTTTTTGCTGCTGAACAGCGGTTTGTGCCGATGAAGGTAGCGTAGGTAGCAATGATACGGCCGTGGACTAGTTTGGCTTTTAATTGGATAGGAGTGAGTACACAACGGGCCAGTGTGGGGAGTGACCGCAACCCAAGTCCATGAGGGGAAGAAACTTGTCCATCAGGTCGGTCGGCCTGGGAGTGAGAGCGAATGGGCTCAGCCTCCCACTGACCTGGTGAGCCTACAGAGGTCAGCACTTAAATGCCGTGAAATATGAACTAGTCAGAACAGACGGCTAGGCTATGTGTTCTGACAGAACAGGCTGTCTACATTTGCTCGGCCACGCACCTCGCGTCTTCCCGATGCGACAATACGGGTGGGCTGTAGGTATAAAGGAATTACTTACGGGTAGCTACCCCAGAGAGGGACCGGCTTTTGCTAAACTTGTAAATCAAAAATGGACATAAAAATGCAACAGGCAAAAAAAAAAACTCCAACCCAGGGAAGAGAAAACTGGTTTGCCCGTGCTGTTTCATTGAGGAGAGAGTCTGGAGACGTAAAGCACTGGAACTAAAATCTTCTATATACAGGTTGTCCCCCAGGGCTGAACATCATTTGGGCCCCTCATCTCTGAACGTTGTTGCACCCTCACATCTGCAAACAATGACTGACAGTAGCATTTCCTAAGGTGTGACATGTGACTCAGAGGGCAGCACTGCCCTGACCGTAATACAGGTTTTTTTTTTATATAAAACCACTGGGGGCACATCCCTACTATATCCATACATATCCATGGAATTCATTACATCTGGGTACCCTTCTAAAAGTATTTAATAATTACATGATGTTGTCCCCCCTGACCCATTATAAAACTAGCTATACATGTGTGCAAAATTTATCCCCATTTCTGCAAGCAAACAATTAGCATAACTAGCGTAGGAGTCAGACAAGTCAGTAGGTACGTCATTGTCACAGAAATGTACTGTTGTCCTGGGTCGCAGGCAATAAGTATGGACCCTTTACTGGGCCGTCTTCAGTAACAGTAGTAGTGGGGAAGGGGTAGACAGGGTGTCCCTAGCATTGGTCTGATTGTGGAATTGCAACGCACACGACTCCAGCTCTGCTTCGGCCTGCACATGGTCCACATACTTCATGTGATCAAGGGGGGTTTTCCTTGATAGTTCCTGTAGCAATCTCCCTCACCTCGAACTCATTGCCACGGAGCTGTCGGAGGACACAGTAAGGACCCACGAATTTTGGGACAAGTTTGTGCATACCTGGGGTCTGCGCTGGGTTGAGCAACATAACTTTGCAACCTGGTTCCACTTTGCTTTCCTTGGCGTGGGCATTGCGCTCAGACGTGAACCTATCAGTAGCTTTCATAAGGTTCTCTCGTATCCGCTGGAAGACAAGCTGTGTTGCCTGCATCTTTACTACATTTGGGTTATCAGTATCGTAAGTAGGTCTAGGTGAAGCAAACAGAATTTCATATGGTAAGCGCTTGTCATAGCCATACAACGCAAAATGAGGTGTCTCACCGATCGAGCTGTTGAGGGAGGAATTTAATGTAAACTGAACATCTGGGATAGCCCATCCCATTGTAGTACACTTGGGTTAACGGTTACCCTTGAGCACCCCCAGGACTTTGCGATTGTACGTTCAGCAAGACCATTACTTGCAGGGTGGCGTGGAGCTACTGGTGCTTGGTGAATGTTAAATCTGGAGCAAAGATCCTGCATTATGCCATTTATAAACTCAGACCCATTTTCTGACAGAAGGACACGTGGGCAAGTATGACAAAGAACAACATGCTCACGAAAAACCTAGCGACCATTTTGGCGGTTTTATCAGGAATGGGTACTAATTCACTGTACCGCGTCAAGTTATCTACCATTACAACAGGTGCTTATTTCCCCTTCTCCGAGGTCGAGAAGTTCGTCAACAGGGCCCACAGAAGTTCTCCCAGGGGTCCTTTGTAAAGGGATACTTTAGAATGGGGGTTTGGGACCTGTAATGGTACCCTTGTGCTGTAGGCAAACAACACATGGTGTACATGCTTGGCAATGTCCGCTGCCCAACTTAGGCCAGAAATATTCACTCATGCCCGTTTGATACTACGGTCCTTCCCGGGGTGTGCTACACCTGGGGCATCATGGATCAACCTAAGAGTAGCTGGTATCAGGGGCTCCGGTATCACCAGTTGGGGATATGGTTCTGCCGGGGTCCACCCGCTGTGCAACACGGCCAGACTCCTTGGTTGACCACCAAACCTTCAGTGGAACGGGAGACTTGACCTGTAAGTCAACGTCCCCTTGGTCAGGAAAAAGAAGGACTGGGACCACACAGGGTCCCGTCGTTGGGCTCTCTCGAGATCCTCAACAGAGAACGAGTTGCCGACACTATGAAAGCTATATGCCTCGACAGGGCATCAGCTACAACATTTTGCTTACCTGGGACATAGCAAATTTCAGGGTTGTTTGTCATTGAACGCGAGCGCCCCGAGCATGCTTTCCCGAGAGGCTCTTATTCGCCAAAAAAGGGCCAATAAGGGTAGATGATCTGTGTAAATCTTGATAGGATAATGATAGATGATATCCAAAATGACTCAAGGCCCATACAATGGCTAAAGCTTCTAGCTCTGTCACTGAATAATTGATTCGTTTAGTAAGGACACGGCTTGCATAGGCAATAGGTGTTGCTTACCATTAGATTCCCGTGACAAGACTGCACCGATGCCAACTTTGTGGCATCAGTGTCAAGGTAAATGCCTTGGGGAAATCAGGGAATCTAAGGGTTGGGGCTGATGTTAACTTGTTTTTTAAGGTGACAAAAGCTCGTTCCTGATCACACGTCCACTCAAAAGGGGCATCCTTCTTGATAAGCGTGTCAGGGGTGCAGCAATGGTGGAGAAATCTGCGATAAAGGTGCGGTAGAAACCGCCAGGCCTATGAAGGACCGGACTGCATCCGCCATCATGGGTTTTGGGGAATTTCTGCATGGCCGAAATTTTAGATCGTCCGTCTTTATGCCATTCTGAGTCACTACGTGCCCAGAAATTTTATTTCTTCCCGGGGGGAAAAAACATTTGGAGAGCTTTACCCTTTAAAGGTTTGCCTGAGCTAGCCTGTCCAATACCCTGTCAATTTTTCGAGATGTGTCGGGACAATCTTTCGACATGACTATGAGATCATCTAGGTAGACCATGAGCGTGCCACCTAGGAGGGTACGGAAAATTGTCATCAAATGACTGAACGTGATTGGGCTTCCGTGCAAGCCGAAGGGCATCCTCCGGAACTGGTAATGACCAGTTGGTGTAGAGAAAGCTGTCAACTCTTTGCTCTCATCATCGAGGGGGATCTGCCAGAACCCGTGAAGAAGATCAAGAGTTGAAAAGACCTTATTATCGCAGATGTTCTGCAACAGGTCGTTCAGAACTGGCAATGGAAAGCGGTGTGGAATCGTACATGCATTCAGTTTCCTGTAATCGATAACAGGGCGCCAGGTTCCGTCTTTCTTGGGAACCAGAATAAGGGGAGCATTCCACGGGGAAGTGGACTCCTCAATAACTCCATCACAGAGCATCCATGTAATGAGTTCTTCGGCGAAGACTCTTTGCGCATGTGGCAGGCGATACGCAGGTACATAAATGGGTTTAGTACCTTTGTCAAGTGGAATACGGTGAGAGATCAGTGGGGTCAAACTCATCGATTCACCATCTAGTGTGACTGCAGAACGTGCATGATTGAGAACCTGGAGAAGTTTTGGGACCTCTTCAGGATAGTCTGTCAAAGCTAGATCATCTTCCTGCACTGGCCGGGTGTTGAAAGAGTCAGCAGCAGACTCGCCTGGGAGAACTGCACTCATGAGGAAGTCATCTGGGGCTTCACCCTCCACTCTCACCGGGAGAGGGAATCTGACAAGGTCGACAAGTGAGGTATTCTTCCGCAGGGGAAATTCTCGACTGTGCATGTTGACAACAAGGACTTGCAACTTACCACGTTGCACTGTGTGCAAGGATGGTTCAAGGGAGAGGCCCTTGACTCGGCACGTGTCGTTGTCATCCAGCACATGGTCTCCTTCAAAAGCTCTGTTCATGTACACCGTAACAGGAGTGAGCGAGTTAGCTGACAAAGTGACGTCATACTTTGTATAAGCAGTAACTCTGCTCCCTGATGCCATGACACAAGTCAGACAGTCGCCTGCTGACAGGGATACAGCGGCTTGACAACTGCTGTTCTCTACAACAGCGTCAGAGTTAGAGTGAAGGTTAGACTGGGCGTCCCCAGACTGGGTTTCACTGGTAACTAAGCGCTGATGGCCAGGAGGTGACGGGCAACGAGCTCTACTACGAGGTCGATCAGGACAAGAGACCGACCCCGAGGAGAATGTGCTACGAGAAACCACCGGTTTCCAACGATTCCAGGCACTGTGCATACTCTGAGACAGAGTAGCACATAGTGGATCCTAAGCGCACCCCCCAGAAGGGCACATCCACTCCATTGAATTCTGCTTTCCACTCAGCTGGATCTAAGTGGATCCTAAGGTCTGCCATGGTTTTGAACCCTATGAGCAGGTCACCAGGGAAAACAATACTATCTACGACTACATACGAACCCATCAGCACTCAACAGTGGGAGACGCTCACCAAAGATTTTCTATACAAAACCAGACAAATACTCAAACGCACTAGAGAAGGGAAGAAACTTCTATACTTGTTACCTAGCAACCCTAAACCAGCACATATGTATGGTTTACCCAAGACCCATAAGCACAATATTCCTCTCAGACCAATCACGTCAGGAATAGGCAGTGCTCCACACAAACTAGCCGGAGTTCTTGCCAAACATCTTTCCTGCCTTCTGGGGACCATCAGCCCCGCTCATCTTAAACACTCAGGCGACCTTCTCAACCGCATCCGTAACCTCTCCATCCGTAACAAGAAACTAAGCAGTTTGGATGTGATTTCCCCTCTTCACAAAAGTACCTACCAAAAAAGCCATCGAGTTCTACGATGTAAAGTCAATCAGGACCTTAATCTTCCTCTACCTCCCGGAGATTTTGTTGACTTGATTGAACTCTGTGTTAATTTCAACTGTTTTTCTTTCAATAACAAGTTGTACAAACAAACCTACGGCATGGGAATGGGTCCCCATAAGTGCCGTCCTAGCCAACTTATACATGGAACACCTAGAGTCGAACACTTCGCCAACATCATCCTTCAAGCGTCACTTGGTTACGTTACGTGGACGATGTCCTCGTAATAACTCCAAAACGTTTTGATGTACAGGATCTTCAGGCAAGGCTCAACGCAGATGAATCGGCGATCCAGTTTACACTAGAAGAAGAGTCCAATGACAAGCTACCTTTCCTCGACGTCCTCATTCACAAAGTAGACAACAACCTAAGATTTCAAGTTTATCGGAAACCCACCAATAAAAATGATCTCACACACTTCTATTCCAGTCAAGATACCAAGACCAAAACAGGCATAATCATCGGGTTTTTCCTAAGAGCATACCGAATTTGTAGTCCTGAGTTTCTTGACGAGGAATGTACATACATTCACCAAACATTCACTGAGTTACATTTTCCTTCTTTTTTCATCAAAGACTGCAAGAAAAGAGCTCTTCAGATCATTAATTCTCCACGCAAACAACACCACTCCCAACAAAGTTATAATTCTTCCAACAGCCAGGTTGCACTGAACGTCTCAAAAGTACTTTCACAAGCTAACACCAGAGTCGCCATCGCTTCTAGCACTTCAATAAAGGATCTAACCAGGACAAAATCAAGCACCACGAACCAGTCAATGCAGGAGTTTACACTATACCCTGTGGAGGCTGTGACAAGATTTACGTAGGTGAAACAGCAAGAAACCTCGCACACCCGCCTCAATGAACACATTTACGCATGTAGGAACGATAACTTGAACAACGCCTGTGTACAACACCGAAATTCCACCAATCATCTCATGAAATTCAGAGACGCCCAATTAGTGATCAAAGAAACTAATTTCCGCAGACCCAAGTGCCTCGAATCAGCACTGATCGCTGTTTCGAATACAATTAAACAAAACAACGGCAGCTTCACCATCTCCGAAGTCTAAGCAAGAATCCTCCTGAAAACAGTAAACCCTGCCATCACATAGTCTCTCCTGTTATACTACAAAAATGCACATTACAGAGAATGAACACTGAAACAAGCTGCCTCTTTCCAGTCCATATTTGTCCAACCTATTTTTTATGTTACCCAAGTAATAGCTTTTTACTCATGTACGAATTAATTGCTCTACCATATTGTATTACTTTTGTCACTACTACCACTACTACTACCTCTAGTGAACATCGAAATGGTACCTCACTAGTATTGCACCTCACTCTGAGCCTTTATATACCCTCTGTGTCCATGTATTGTTTGAAATGGCTTGATAAAGCTCCTGGAGAGCGAAACGTTGCCACAATAAATGTCACATTAGTTGCACTTGTGTCCTTTTACTTTACATATTGTCGGTAATTCTACCAACTTTATTACAGTGTAGCACTTGCTGGAGAAAAACCAGTGTAGCACTTGCTGGAGAAGAACCAGTGTAGCACTTGCTGGAGAAGAACCAGTGTAGCACTTGTTGGAGAAGAACCAGTGAAGCACTTGCTGGAGAAGAACCAGTGTAGCACTTGCTGGAGAAGAACCAGTGTAGCACTTGCTGGAGAAGAACCAGTGTAGCACTTGTTGGAGAAGAACCAGTGAAGCACTTGCTGGAGAAGAACCAGTGTAGCACTTGCTGGAGAAGAACCAGTGTAAACACTTGCTGGAGAAGAAACCCGTGTAGCACTTGCTGGAGAAGAACCAGTGTAGCACTTGCTGGAGAAGAACCAGTGTAGCACTTGCTGGAGAAGAACCAGTGTAGCACTTGCTGGAGAAGAACCAGTGTAGCACTTGCTGGAGAAGAACCAGTGTACACTGCTGGAGAAGAACAGTGTAGCACTTGCTGGAGAAGAACCAGTGTAGCACTTGCTGGAGAAGAACCAGTGTAGCACTTGCTGGAGAAGAACCAGTGTAACACTTGCGAGAGAAACGGAACTTTCGTTTGACATACTTGAGTTCAACCAGTGTATCACCTGCTGAAATTAGACCAGTGCAATACCTGCTGGAGTTAAACCAAAGCAATATATGCAAGAGAATAAATACATGTGCAACACCTGCTGAGTAGAACTGCTAATTAAAATTAAGAACAAGAATAATTTACTTTATATGCTGCCTATTACAACATGTTTTTTCGTAGTTTCTGGTAGATACATGGAAGAAACTCCAAATAAATTTTATAAGCAATAGTAACCAATTAAATAGAAATACTTTACGAATTCTAGAACAAATTTAAAAATATGTGGAAGCACGTGACATGTGCCGAGTACTTTATAACTGGGTTCATCACATACCCACTTCTTGCCTTCCCTCTCTACCAGTCAAACTGACAGCTAGATCGGAGTGGCTACAAAGAGGCTTCAGCCAGTCTAAACCCCTGTTAGGTTCATAAATAAACCAGTTAGATGAGAACTTGCCCTTAGCCGAATTGATATTGTATTTCCACACCTGGACTGCGGCAAACTCACTGAGTCTGGTCGAGTATACAAATACTGAACCCTTTTGTTTGAAGTGAAAAGCCATTTGCATTGAGTGAACTCTGCTCTCTCGTTCATTAGCATTTTGTTGCTCTGTCGCAACCCGTATTTATTGTATTTATTTTTGGAAATTTGTTCTTGCTCTGACAATGTACTTAACGGTCAGGCACTCCAGGCCTTACTTAGTGTTCCTGTGTTCATAACAGGGTGCCTGTCCTGGAGAAATTTTGTTATTTTGTTAATTTGTCCTGTGATCTGTTGTCTTGTTTACGATGTAGTTACATTGCGTTCCTGCTGCTGTGCACTGAGCGCATTATTACTGGATAATGCTTGTTATGTTTATTGCTGGCTGGGTATTGCCACCTGGGCATTTTAGGCGTTCGGTGACTGCAAATATTTTACCATCCTGCCAGACTATCTCTGCAATGGCCAGTCGAGCATTGGGAAGCGACTATTCACAGTGTTGTATGATATAGCACCGAAATTGACTTCTAGCCTAATTACACCGTTGTGAAAGGCTACTGTGCTTAGTGCAAATCAATTCATTTCTGATAAATGCAAACTAGAGTTTAAGTTGAATAGGTGCCAACCAGGGCAATTATGTTTCGATTTAATTCGGGTCCAGTCAAACACTTTCACTAATTGGTACAAGTTGGCTGGAGTCTCTAGCTTCAGTCAACTGGCGCAATTAATTCTCATGGACCACTTTCTGGAGTCGGTAGGTCAGAAGGTGACGTTCATCCTGGAGGATCACATCTTGACTGGAAATTTTTCTGATAGTTTACCTATGATTTAAATGTAATAACTGGTTGGGATATTAATGTTTATATAATAACGTAGGAGTGTAATGTTTAAGTGACTAAAAAGGTGACATGTCACAGGGAAAAACATAATCCCTATAATTTTCATCTACAACATAATAAGTTAAAAAAGGGGATATATTGTAATATTGAAGGAAATAGTATTCTGATAAGGTAAATATATTACACACACAGAAATACTACTAAATTTAAATAAATATATGTGTATAAGATAGGAAGTAGGGGGGAGGGGAGTAGAGAGGAAGGAGGAAATTACGAACCAGCTTGTTTGTGAAAGTTTTCCTCTAAATGCTTGTGTCCGACAGCAATATTATCGTGTAATTCAACACTACAATAAAACGGGAAGAGGACAGACATCTGTAAATGTTCAGCTACAGACGAAAATAAAGGAATCTAGTGATTGGACCACAGAAAATGTGACAGTGAAGCTGTGAATAAGATGCCATATTGTCTACGACTAAGTGTCCTCTTCCACAGTCAGGTTCGTCTCTCAGTCTGTGTCACTAACAATACAACATGTAAGGTTACTTGATATTGGCCAATTTTCTATGCAGTCTTCCTGTGGGAGGTGTTAGGATATACCACCAATGTAATAACTTCGTAAATGTTATAAGAACATATGTTGCTCTAAATATGAAACAATACATGATATTGATATTTGTAAATAAGTAGATAAGACAAATTACCTAAATATGTCAAGTCCACAGAAATTCTTTTGTTGTCAAATTAAGGTTTGATAGTGATTATTAAATATACAGTTCACTTAAAAGTCAGTTCTACTGATACATTTTTTTTATAATAATGATACAGGAACCACAAGTTTCTAAAAAAGGGTCTCGGAGCTGGTGGGGAACTTGAGGAGGTGGGATTGAAGGAGGAGCTGGTGGTATTGAAGGAGGAGCTGGTGGGGAACTTGAGGAGGTGGGATTGAAGGAGGAGCTGGTGGTATTGAAGGAGGAGCTGGTGGGGAACTTGAGGAGGTGGGATTGAAGGAGCTGGTGGGGAGCTTGAGAAGGTGGGATTGAAGGAGGAGCTGGTGGGTAACTTGAGGAGGTGGTATTGAAGGAGGAGCTGGTGGGGAACTTGAGAAGGTGGGATTGAAGGAGGAGCTGGTGGGGAACTTGAGAAGGTGGGATTGAAGGAGGAGGCTGGTGGGGAACTTGAGGAGGTGGGATTGAAGGAGGAGCTGGTGGTATTGAAGGAGGAGCTGGTGGGGAACTTGAGGAGGTGGGGATTGAAGGAGCTGGTGGGGAGCTTGAGAAGGTGGGATTGAAGGAGGAGCTGGTGGTATTGAAGGAGGAGCTGGTGGGGAACTTGAGGAGGTGGGATTGAAGGAGCTGGTGGGGAGCTTGAGAAGGTGGGATTGAAGGAGGAGCTGGTGGGTGAAACTTGAGGAGGTGGTATTGAAGGAGGAGCTGGTGGGGAACTTGAGGAGGTGGGATTGAAGGAGCTGGTGGGGAACTTGAGAGGTGGGATTCAAGGAGGAGCTGGTGGGGAACTTGAGAAGGTGGGATTGAAGGAGGAGCTGGTGGGGAAATTGAGGAGGTGGTATTGAAGGAGGAGCTGGTGGGGAACTTGAGAAGGTGGGATTGAAGGGAGGAGCTGGTGGGTAACTTGAGGAGGTGGTATTGAAGGAGGAGCTGGTGGGGAACTTGAGGAGGTGGGATTGAAGGAGCTGGTGGGGAACTTGAGAAGGTGGGATTGAAGGAGGAGCTGGTGGGGAACTTGAGGAGGTGGTATTGAAGGAGGAGCTGGTGGGAACTTGAGAAGGTGGATTGAAGGAGGAGCTGGTGGGGAACTTGAGGATGGTGGTATTGAAGGAGGAGCTGGTGGGGAACTTGAGGAGGTGGTATTGAAGGAGGAGCTGGTGGGGAACTTGAGGAGGTTGGATTGAAGGAGGAGCTGGTGGGGAACTTGAGGAGGTGGGATTGAAGAAGGAGCTGGTGGGGAACTTGAGAAGGTGGGATTGAAGGAGGAGCTGGTGGGAAACTTGAGGAGGTGGTATTGAAGGAGGAGCTGGTGAGGAACTTGAGGAGGTGGGATTGAAGGAGGAGCTGGTGGAGAACTTGAGAAGGTGGAATTGAAGGAGCTGGTGGGGAACTTGAGGAGGTGGGATTGAAGGAGGAGCTGGTGGGGAACTTGAGGAGGTGGGATTGAAGGAGCTGGTGGGGAGCTTGAGAAGGTGGATTGAAGGAGGAGCTGGTGGTATTGAAGGAGGAGCTGGTGGGGAACTTGAGGAGGTGGGATTGAAGGAGCTGGTGGGGAGCTTGAGAACGTGGGATTGAAGGAGGAGCTGGTGGGTAACTTGAGGAGGTGGTATTGAAGGAGGAGCTGGTGGGGAACTTGAGGAGGTGGGAATGAAGGAGCTGGTGGGGAACTTGAGAAGGTGGATTGAAGGAGGAGCTGGTGGGAACTTGAGAAGGTGGGATTGAAGGAGGAGCTGGTGGGGAACTTGAGGAGGTGGTATTGAAGGAGGAGCTGTGGGGAACTTGAGAAGGTGGGATTGAAGGAGGAGCTGGTGGGTAACTTGAGGAGGTGGTATTGAAGGAGGAGCTGGTGGGGAACTTGAGGAGGTGGGATTGAAGGAGCTGGTGGGGAACTTGAGAAGGTGGGATTGAAGGAGGAGCTGGTGGGGAACTTGAGAAGGTGGGATTGAAGGAGGAGCTGGTGGGGAACTTGAGGAGGTGGTATTGAAGGAGGAGCTGGTGGGGAACTTGAGAAGGTGGGATTGAAGGAGGAGCTGGTGGGGAACTTGAGGAGGTGGTATTGAAGGAGGAGCTGGTGGGGAACTTGAGGAGGTGGTATTGAAGGAGGAGCTGGTGGGGAACTTGAGGAGGTTGGATTGAAGGAGGAGCTGGTGGGGAACTTGAGGAGGTGGGATTGAAGAAGGAGCTGGTGGGGAACTTGAGAAGGTGGGATTGAAGGAGGAGCTGGTGGGAAACTTGAGGAGGTGGTATTGAAGGAGGAGCTGGTGAGGAACTTGAGGAGGTGGGATTGAAGGAGGAGCTGGTGGAGAACTTGAGAAGGTGGAATTGAAGGAGCTGGTGGGGAACTTGAGGAGGTGGGATTGAAGGAGGAGCTGGTGGGGAACTTGAGGAGGTGGTATTGAAGGAGGAGCTGGTGGGGGACTTGAGGAGGTGGGATTGAAGGAGGAGCTGGTGGGAAACTTGAGAAGGTGGGATTGAAAGAGGAGCTGGTGGTGAACTTGAGGAGGTGGGATTGAAGGAGGAGCTGGTGGGAAACTTGAGGAGGTGGAATTGAAGGATAAGCTGGTGGGGAACTTGAGAAGGTGGGATTGAAAGAGGAGCTGGTGGTGAACTTGAGAAGGTGGGATTGAACGAGGAGCTGGTGGGGAACTTGAGGAGGTGGGATTGAAGGAGGAGCTGTTGGGGAACTTGAGGAGGTGGGATTGAAGGAGGAGCTGGTGGGGAACTTGAGGAGTGGGATTGAAGGAGGAGCTGGTGGGGAACTTGAGGAGGTGAGATTGAAGGAGGAGCTGGTGAGGAACTTGAGAAGGTGGGATTGAAGGAGGAGCTGGTGGGGAACTTGAGGAGGTGGGATTGAAGGAGGAGCTGTTGGGGAACTTAAGGAGGTGGGATTGAAGGAGGAGCTGGTGGGGAACTTGAGGAGGTGGGACTGAAGGAGGAGCTGGTGGGGAACTTGAGGAGGTGGGACTGAAGGAGGAGCTGGTGGGGAGCTTGAGAAGGTGGGATTGAAGGAAGGACATTGTTTACTGCCCCAGTGTCCCTAAAGTCCCACCAAGTCTCCAGGATACATCACAACTTCAGCAAGTTGCAATTTTATTTTAATTGTATCCATGGTTTCCCTCCGAGTGTGGGTGGAAGGTTAATCTGAGAATGTATTCTCGTGAAAATCCCCAACATTGACTTCATTTCTGAGTTTACCAAAATTGCCAGACACCTAACAGGAGAGTCGGTTTTTGAGTGAGAGGTGCTTCAAAATCTTTTCCTAACAGCATTACTGTGATAAAGGACATCGGAGAAAGGGCGTCTCAGATGGTATGAAGACAAAAGCTGTGAGTGAACCACGACACACTTCTAAAGACCAGGCAGATACTCAGAAAGAAAAGACTTCTGAGACCATGTGGTGCCGTTTCTGTCAGAAGCCCGGCCAACCTGTCTCAAACTGTTTCAGACCTCAAAGAGAGTCTTACACAGGTGGTAAGCCGTGGAAGTCCAATTCTCAGAAGCCTGTGGGTAACTTTTCCACAGTATTAAGAATTCCAAAAACCAAAGAAATATCACTTAATAAAAATGAACTCATTGATACTTTTAGTCGGGTAGTTATTGCAGTCACCCTTCATACAATATTTATAAGGTACAATACTTAATTGGGTTCCTAAATACTGGCATGCCAGATGAATTGTCCAGGTAAGAGAGAGATAAGTAAGGTAAGATGCACTATTGTTAATGGGTAATGACGTTTTTCCTGTACTGTCTTTTGATCCTCTAGTAAACCCTGGTAGCTCTACACCTAAAGCAGTTGTAGTTATGGTTGTAACATTGGCAATGTCAAAGAAAAAATCTGCTGAGAATTCTGTCATTACCTTAAGAAACTCTAATCTTGGATTGGGGAATTTTTTTTATGATGGCAACTAACCAGGGCCTCACAAATCAAGTGAAAGCTCCTTGATCAAGCCTTCCTGTTCCTAGCTGGCAGAACTGCCAAACGAGCCCTCTTTCATGCCCGACAGAACATGAAACAGAGGTATGACAAAGCATCATAACCCAATCATTTGGCATAAGAGAGAAAATAATGATCCAAGAACCTGTACCTGGCCATGTTGTGAAAGCAAAGTTTAGTGGCTCCATGTAGGCGACAGAGAAAAAATCAAACCTTAATTATATTGTAGCCTCTCTTGACACCTGCATCAATCAGAGTTAAAAATAAAATGTGAAGAACCTCACGAACCTCACCATGGCCTCTGTTTCTGTAGACCCCAAAGATATGCCAGATACCTTGCAAGAAGTCACTGGGTTGAAATATGATTGCCTGATACGGATCTTCTTAAAATTCTACATCCATATATGTCTGGTAAGACAACAGCACAGATGGGTAATGTCACCAATCTTCTGCAGTCCTGTCCTGATATAATTTTGAATGCTCTGATAGTATGCAATCTTGGATTTTACGACTTAGATATTGGCACAGTTAAGCCTACTAAACTCTCTCCCTACAGATCTAACCCAGATCTAACTAGATCTAATCCAGATTCAAATACTGTTACAAAAAACGCGATTCTAAAAGCTTAGAGATCTCCAGTGAATACTAGAAAGGAATGCCCTTCTAGCATTCAGCCTGTTACTGGGTTTTCGTAACAAGTAGTCAGTATCCTTGTCCAATTATCCATTAAAATTCAGTATTATTCAATAGTGCTTCAGGATTACAACTGGTAGGCTACTAACTAGAGAAATTAAAATTTAATAAATTTATTAAGTCTAGAGGTATATTATCAAATTAAATTAATTACAGCAATCAAAATAAAATCAATCTCTCGAGTTCAATATTATTGTGCTGAAAGCACATATCACATTTATAATTCTTAAGTACCGTCAGGTACATTAACATTTAATAAGATATTACAAATATGTACAAGTAAGTGTGTATGTGTGTAAGTGCTCTAAGTAGTTCACTATGTCTCACGACTCGACTAGACTTAAACAAGTGACTGACAAAGTCCTCTAATAAACTAACCTCTTGACCGACTGGCAACCAGAACAGTCTGCTTGAACAATGAAAAGAATGCTAAGCCCAATAGCCATATAACAAGCGACTGCGACACAATCAGGATCAAGGAGATAATATAACGACACTAAGTAGGGACCATCAGCAGATCCTCCACAAAAGTTACAAAACTCCCATACTACTGAATCTAAGTTCAGCATAGAAAAAACCCTGACTGTGACAATACACAGAAACCAGTACAAAATTAGGTCAGAAGCTATAGCTAAGGACCTGAGATGTTCAGAGTGTCTAAGCGACACACAACCTCAGTACAACGTCGAAAATCACGAAGTCTATACAATGTTCTGTGAACAGAGTTCTACAGAACTAACAAGAATAATGAGACAGACAATCTGTCCAATCACCAAGCAAGTCTACAGCAGACTGAATACTTCACGAGAGGTGAGGACACCCCCCCCCCGTCGATCACGTGATAGCCCCGTGGACAGCACAGCTCAGAAGCCGGCAGTATAACGAGCGACAAGCGATAATTACAGTAGTTTGACAATCAAGACTTGAACTGAGCACATATTATGTACATCCTAACAACATAAGTCAAATAACAATATAACAGTCAAATAATAATATAAAGTCATACATTTATGATTTAGCCATTATCGCAAATATAAGCAATATAAAATTAAATGAAAAGGTAATATACATTATATATATACATAATAATCATTGTAACCCATTCAGGGGTTGCAACACTAACCCTGCTGGAACACAGGCTACTGTATGGATATTAAGAATCACAGACCTCACCCTGCAAACTTGTTATTAACCAGATGACAGTGTTAAGATGTGTACAGAATATTGAAGGTGAGTGAAATCAGTGCTAGATGCCTACCCACTTCCCTAACATAGTTGACATCGAAGACTTCATGAATTTATCTCCAAGAAAAACCTCTTTAAGGGGTACTATCAAGGTCTTTTAAGTGACAAGACCGAGGAAATCTCAACTTTTTAGTTCCAGGAGGTCATTATTAATATACTGTAACACTCTTTGGCATGCACAATGTGCCAGCAACTTTCCAAAAACTGATTTATCCTTCCATAACAGGGGTTAAGTAAGCACTCAGATACACCTGGGATGACCATATTTCCTTGCTTGGGCTTTTTTTTTTTTAAGGTTTAATCAGTATCAACTCACCTTAAATCTTAGTAAACCTGCATTTGGTAGATCCTCAATCACCTTTTTAGGTCACATAGCGGGAAAAGAGAGAGCAGCACATCAGACAACTAATATTCTGACCATCCAAAAGTATAAAGCCCATAACGGTAAAAAAAATCTGTCCAAATATTTCTGCTTTTCCTTCCTTTACCATTCTAATCATGCATACTGTTTTTCTAGTTATTAAAGAATGTATGAAAGTACTGTAATTTTATATTTACATTAATTTCATACCACATTAAAGTAAATATTTATATTCCTTTTATTTCTTATTGACTTTGGACAATTATTATGAACTGTTAAACTAGGACATTTTATAATAAAGGAGTATACTTTATTGTTAGGTAGGTCATAAAAGGCATGTCAGATTAGAGACAGGTTTATGATCTGTTAGGTATGGATTTATTTTTAACTGACCATAGAAAAGGTTAGAATATGTGATATAGGAAAATAAAAGTTACACATTATATTGCCTCAGTGTATACCTAGAGTATATCTGAAGAGGGTTTCAGGGATCAACATCCTCGCGACCCGGTCTGTAACCAGGCCTCCTGGTGGATCAGGGTCTGATTAAATATGCTGTTACTGCTGGCTGCGCTCAGACTAACGTCTGAACCACAGCCCGGTGATCATGTACTGACTTTAGGTGCCTGTCCAGCACCTTCTTGAAGACAGCCAGGGGTCTATTGGTAATCCCCCAGGAGGAAGCTGAACAGTCTTGGGTCCCTGACACTTACTGTGTTGCCTCTTAGCGAACTCGTGGTGCCCATGCTTTCATGGGGGGGGAAGGAATGTTGCATCACCTGCCCCATCTTTTACTTTCACAGAGAATGATTCTGGTGTGCAAATTTGGGACACGTCCCTCTAGGATTTTCAAAGTGTAATTATGTATCTTTCTCGCCTGCATTTCAGAGAATACAGATCAAGAGACGTCAACAATTCCCAGTAGTTTAGGTGCTTTGTCGTATTTATGCATGCCATGAAAGTTCTCTGTATATTCTCCAGGTCAGCAAATTCGCCTGCCTTGAAAGAAGCCACTACTGTACAGCAGTATCCCAGCCTAGAGAGAACAAGCTATTTGAAGAGAACCATGCTGGGCTTGTCATCCCTACTTTTGAAGGTTCTCATTATCCATCCTATCATTTTCTTAGCATATATGACAGGAACATTGCTGTGATCTTAAAAAGTGAGATCCTCTAACATTATCACTCCCATGCCCTTCACAACAGCTTCTCGGTCCAATATGTGGTTGGAATTTAGTTTATACTCCAATATGGTTTAAATTTCTCGATTTTTCCGTATTGGAGTAATTGAAATTTCTCTTCAATGAACTTCATGTTGCTTTCTACGACCCATTTATATACTTGGTTGATATCCACTTGGAGTCTTTCATTGTCCTCGATGGAGGACACTGTCATGCAAATTTGGGTGCCATCTGCAGAGAAGGACACGGTGTTGTGGCTTACATCTCTGTCTATGTCAGATACGAGGAAAAGGAACAGGATGGGGGCGAGGACAGTGGCTGCAAAATAATTCTCACTGACATTCACGGGAATTTCAACCGTACATGTTGTACTGTTTGGGCTACCTGTTAAGATAAGATGAGATTTTGTTCTGATTTTTAACCCCGGAGGGTCAGCCACCCAGGATAGCCCAAGAAAGGCAGTAAGTCATCAGGGAACTGTCCATTTTCTATTGGGGTCCTCAATCGTGTCCCCCAGGATGAGACCCACACCAGTCTACTAACACTGAGGTACTTGCTTGCTAGGTGAACTGGGACAATAGGTGTATCAGGGGAACGCCTTCCGCCTGAACAAAAGAATGGAAAAATAATGAATAACTAGAGGTACAATAACTAAGATGCTGAGACAGGAGTATCTTATGCCTAGGATGTTTTCAGAAGAAATAGTACTAATTATTCTGGGTGACGGCGTCTGTCCGATGTTCTGAGAAATCCTGTCAGTACTTGGTCGCAGAACAGTAATTCCAATTCCAAAGAGATGAGTCGTTATGTCCCAAAATATCCTGTTGACAGGGATCTTGCTCCAATTAACTAGCGTCTACCCTGGTTGACCAGGCTAGTAGCAGAGTTGATAACAATAAAACAACAACACTGGTTACATAAGGGTTAAATAAGTATAACGTAGAAGAAAGACAAAGGTGGTATACTACTTCAATATCATTACTGGTAACCAGGTAAATCAGTAACAAAGAACAGAAATACTACTGGTAGATCACCTTACCTGATTAGGAGAAGAGTGGAGGTGAAGTGACTCTCCAAATTTCAACCCACACCAGGTAAGGTTAATACTACCAGTAGTAGAAATTATAGCAAATCAGACCCGAGGAACTGAAGTTTAGCCTCAACCCGCTAGATGGTAGTGCGAGCGGTAACACGCTAATGGTTCCTGGGTGTCTGAATAACAATAACCCCATCCCCTTTTAAGGGCTTTTTCCTCACAATATCCTCTTTCCAAAACTTATAATCGGAGGCAATAAGTTAGGTTACAGAGGGAAAAGTACTATGTACACCCTCGGCTCAGCCAATCTGAGAAGTGGTTTCTCGAGCAAGATATTTATGCAACTTTAAACTTATAGGACTGGATAGCCAAAACCCCATCTTAAGAATCGGCTGTTTGAACCTTTGAAGTTTTCCAGGTACATCAGTGGCTTGTGATCTGTTTCAAGCACAAAGGGTTTTCCGTATAAATAGTATTTGAACTTACTTATACCCCCATACCAATGTATAACATTCCTACTCCACAGTGTAGTATCTTTCTTCCCTCGGCAGAAGCTTCTTACTGGTGAAAGATATAGGGAAGAGAATCATCATAGAACTGTAGCAGAACAACCGAGTCCTGAATGGGAGGCATCTGTTGGGAGACAAAAGACTATTAATATCAGGTAATTTTTAGGACAGGGGGGTTAGAAAATATTCTTTTAATTTGTTCAAAGCTTTCTTCAGAACAAACAAGAGGTTCTTTTACATTCTATTTTAAATATTCTGTGAGAATGGAAGTCAGACTATTTAAATTAGGCAAAAAAATTCTACAGAAATTTACTGACCCAAGGAAACTTCTTAGCAATCTTTTTGTAGTTGGAAAGGTACTTTCAGGACTTCTTTCTTCTTGTTAGGAAGGGGTGATAAATTATTGTCAGAAATAATAAACCCGAGGTATTGTGCCTTGAAATAGCTTGGCTATTTCAAGGCACAAGCTCTTAGTCTTTTTAAAACAAGCGGCAGTATAGTACGATGATCTTCCCAGACTTGAGTCATGATGTAAATATTATCGAAATTCACTGAAACATTCTTGAGGTCAGAACAAACAGAAATGTCAGGAAAGTTAAGTTCCAAATCACTCTTGAAGCTCTTGAAAATCCAAAACAGTTTCCTTCAAATGGGAAAGTAGCCCCTTCCATGTTCCATACCAAAACAGAATATGAAGTTATTAGGACAACTATTGTATCTACCCATCCTGAGAACCACTACTGTATCTACCCATCCTGAGAACCACTACTGCATCTACCCATCCTGAGAACCACTTGCACTTTATGAAATATCTGATTTTTGGAAAAGAATCACTTCTTCCTAGTTGTTTTATAACGGGACGGATCTAAGTTAGGGAAAAGTGGAGGGAATGAGTGTGGGGAAATCACCTGGTATTGACGGTATCCCTTGCGATTTTTATAAGGAAAACTGGGAATGTTTGCATGAATTTTTAGTGGTTTTATTTAATGCCATGAAAACCATGGGCAGATTGGGGGAACAGCAAAGAACGGGTGTGGTGGTCATGGTCCCTAAAAAGAAGTCTTGTGAATATGTGCATGATTAAAGGTTAATTACCTTAATGTGTGGTGATTACAAGATCTTTGCTAAAGTGTTAGGAAATAGGATGAAAAGGTTCTTGACAGAGTTTTGGATGAGGGCTAATACAGGGTGCCTGGGCGTTCGATGTGTGTGGGGCAAGGGATCATACGTAGGTTTATACATGAAAGCGGGGGGACAAATGAAGGTGGGGTATTAGCGTTAGATTAGCATGCGGCATATGACTGTGTGGAGCGTGAGACGTTGTGGAAGTTTATGCAATGGCAGGGGTTTGGGAGGGAAATCGTCAGTTGGGCTAAGGTGTTGTATGAGCGGACTATTGTACTGGTGCAGGTGAATGGTAGGCTAGGAAAACTTGTTAGGGTGGAACAGGGCTTGAGGCAGGGATGCCCTATGTCGCAGCTTCTCTTTGCATTGATCCAGGACCCGTTTTACAGGGCTGTGCGATGGGGTGTAAGGGATGGAGTGGAGAGGGATGGGGTGTCTGGAACCTGGGATCGTGGGCTACGTAGATGATACCATGGTTCTATTCAGAAGGTCTGAGGATTTACGTAGGGTGGGTGAGTTGGTGGAGAGATTTGGCATGGCAACAGGGATGAAGATTAATAAGGAAAAGTCTATGCTTATGAGGGTGGGGGACAGAGTGGGTGTGGTTTTCGGTCAGGGAGACGGTTGGCCCCTGATGCGTCATATTAAACTGTGTGGGGTTGTTCACATGGGAAAGCTTCAGGAGGCGTGGGAAGTGAATTCGAAAGCAGTGGATAGGGTTTTGGGTAGATTGGCAGGATTGCATACAGGATGTTTGACGCAACACCAGCGTGCTATTGTAGTGAATGTGATATTGTATGGTAAGCTGTGGCATGTGGCGGGTATATATCCCTTGGAAACGTGTGATGAGAAGCGTCTGTTGAAGTGTGTGTATCGATATATTTGGGGTTCGGGCTGTGACTGGTTGTCGAGAGATGTTGTGTCTACCGGTACGCCAGGGAGGGCTGGGGTTAATGGCGCTGCATCAAAGAATGTTAAACACAGTTATTTGAGGGAGGGTAGGGTTTCAGGCACAGGCTTGGCATGGGTAAGACGGGATTTGGGGCATTGGGTGAGGGATAGGGATGTCCAGGTGGGTGAGGGAATGTTGAGGTTATTGATTTTTGCAAGGGACCCACGCAGGGTCAAGATAGGAAGACTGGCTCAGGTGGGTGGTGGGGAGGTGGTTGCTAGGGTTGAAAGTATATATCCTATATATGCGTGGAGTGACATATGGGGCCGCATGAAAGGGTTACGACTGAAGGCTGTGGTGAGGAAGGTAATGTTCAAATTTCTCCATAATATATTGCCGACTGGGGAAGTGTTGGGAAATAGGCGTGTGCAGGAGAGTGGGGAGTGTTGTGTGTGTGGGGATATTGACACTGTTTTTCATGCAGTATTTTTTGTACGAGGTTAGAATCAGTGAGGGAGTGGTTTGGCAGGGTTTTACGTATGGTGGGTGGGGGTGGGATTAGTGTTTTAAGAGCGTTATGCTTGGATGTGGGGGGAGGAGGTGCCGGCGCAGAATGCAATGGGTTATCTTGTCTCAGACTTTGTGTATACTTCGTGGGTTTCAAGACGTGCACCGGTAAGGGAGCGAATCAGGGCACTGGCAGCGATATTTTATGGGATGCAACGGCGGAATAGGGATATCACCGGGAACAGATGGCCTTTCAACTTTTCGGAGGGATATTGTAGCTTCTGCGTCAGGGACTCATGGGCATTGCAATCTTAAGGGGAAATAATGAAGCTGGCTTCTTGAGGAATGCGTGGGTGTGAGTGGTCCCTTTGGTGAACAAAAGTATGATGTGAGGTGTGTGAGGTAGGTGAGTGTCTTGGTGATCAGGAACATTTCATGTAATGTGTTAATTCTGGATGGACACATAAACCTGGTAGTGAGTGAGCGTAAAATAATGCTCTCTTTTAAACCTGTACGTTTTCTTGTATTTTTACACAACAGTGAGCCTCTTATGTGATTGCATTTTCGTATAATGCACCTTGTGGTATGCTGTAAGTCTCTGTGTTTCTAAGGTGGAATTACAAATGTATTGTGTCTATGTTTATCACTAGGGTAAACTTTTAAGACATGATTAGGTTACATGTGGTGTTGTTATATTACTGATTTTGTATTGAAGACCATGTCGGTGGGCGATCCAGGTATGTGTGGAGTACGGTACGTATGTCGTTGTGGAAGGGGGGGTCCAGCGATTGGTTCTCCCAGAGGGGACGATCAGGTGTTGGTCCTGGTGATCATGGCGTATGCTGGCCGTAGGCACATGAAGCATGTTTGGTATGCATGGAGTGCAGCATGGGTACGGATTCCGCACACAAGGGTGTGGCATGGGTAATGTGTAGGTCAGGACACAGTCACGTGTGTGTCCAGGCACTAGAGGTACAAGTTGTATTGTGCCGTAAGGTGGAAAGGTTAGTTCTCCAGTGTTATGTGACACTTTGTTAGATATCTCTTTGTGTTGATAGCTTTGGTATGAATGCCGTCATTATTATGTAATGTGTAATATACGCCATTAGCGGCAATGTTATGGTTAGGAAAACTTGAGTGTAAGGCATTTTTGGGGAGGGGGAAGGGTGGTGGTGGACGTTTAGTGGTGAATTGTATAAAACGGACCAATGTGATGTAGGGTGGTTGGGTTAGGAGGGTCATTGGGCCTTGTGTCTTATTCTGTGAGAGTTACGATGCACAGGACAAGTTTAGTCCAGGTATAAGGATACGTTTGTGTATTGATGTTTTAGAATATTATTTCTTGTCATAAAGTTTTAAGTATTATAACATGCTCCTAAAATCATATGCTACGTGGTTAATTGGGATCTATTGTGGTGGAGGAGGTAGGGGTATATAATTTATTATAGCATGTCTTCTGGTGTATTTTTTGTTTCTTTTTGGTAGGATGACATTAGGCCACAAAGATCTTATCTGATGTTTACTTATGTATGGTTTACGGACATCCTAGGTGGCTTGAGGTGTATATAGCGGCTGTGTGAATGCCGCATAATTTATATGGTGTACTGTGTTTATGAGTTCTATTTTGTATACCTGTTTGATACGGGATGAGGGTTTTTCTATATATTTATTTATGTTGTAATATGAAGTTTTAAATAAAATATAAAAAAAAATCTTCTCCATAACTATGCATACTATGCATGTCAGTGACACTGGTATATAGTTTAGTGCTTCTTGTCTGTCTCCTTTTTTAAAAATTGGAACTACATTTGGTGTCTTCCATACCTCAGGTAATCTCCCTGTTTCGATAGATGTGCTGAATATCGTTGTTAGAGGTACACATAGCTCCTCTGCACTCTCTCTCAGGACCCATGGAGAGATGTTATCCAGCCCCGTCGCCTTTGAGGTATCTAGCTCACTTAGCAGCCTCTTCACTTCTTCCTCGGTTGTATGTATTGTGTCCAACACTTGGTGGTGTACCCCACCTCTCCGTCTTTCTGGAGTCCCTTCTGTCTCCTCTGTAAACACTTCTTCGAATCTCATGTTGAGTTCCTGTTGCAACCCCTGAATGGGTTGCAATGTATATTATGTATATATATTACATGTATATTACCTTTTCATATAATTTTATGCTGCTTATATTTGCAATAATAGCTAAATCGTGAATATATTGCTTTATATTATTATTTGACTTAGTTAAATTTTGTTAGGTAGGATGTAACATAATATTATGTGCTCATAGTTCAAGTCTTGATTGTCTAACTACTGTAATTATCGCTTGTGGCTCGTTACTCTGCCAGCTTCTCGTTGTTGCTGGGCAGCAACCGTCCACGGAGCTATCACGTGATGGGGGGGGTGTCCTCATCTCGCCTGAAGTATTCAGTCTGGTCTAGACTCTCTGGGTGGTTGGACGTGTTCCAGACAAAGTGCCTAAATCTCTCTTATAGGCCCTTGTTGGAAGATCGTCTCTAGCTTTCTTTTAGGTTCTGTGGGACTCTGTTCACAGAACATTGTATAGACTTAGTGATTTTCGACGTTGTACTGAGGTTGTGTGTCGCTTAGACACTCTGAGCAACTCAGGTCCTGAGCTGTAGCTTCTGACCTAACGTGTACTGGTATCTGTGTACTGTCACAGTCGAGGATTTTCTTATGCTGAACTTAGATTCAGTAGTATGGGAGCTTTGTGACTTTTGTGGAGGATCTGCTGATGGTCCCTACTTAGTGTCGTTATATTATCTCCTTGTTCCTGATTCTGTATCACAGTTGCTTGTTATATTGCTATTGGGCTTAGTATTCTTTTTATTGTTCAAGCAGACTGTTCTGATTGCCAGTCGGTCAAGAAGTTAGTTTATGAGAGAACTTTGTCAGTCACTTATTTAAGTCTAGTCGAGTCGTGAGACATAACGAACTACTTAGAGCACTTACACACATACACACAAACTTACTTGTACATATTTGTAATATTACTTGTTAATGTACCAGACAGTACTTAAGACTTATAAATGTGATATGTGCTTTCACCACAATAATACTGTACACGAGAGAAGTGATTAATATTATTTTGATTATTGTGATTAATTTAATTTAATTTAATTTAATATATGCCTAGACAACTTAATAAATTTATTAAATTTTAATTTCTGTAGTTAGTAGCCTACCAGTTGTAATCCTGAAGCACTATTGAATCATATTGAATTCTAATGGATAATTGGACAAGGATACTGACTAATTGTTACGAAAACCCAGTAACAGGCTGGATGCTAGAAGGGCAGTCCTTTCTAGTATTCACTGGAGATCTCTAAGCTTTTAGAATCGCGTTTTTTGTAACAGTTCCTCACATACTTCTCGGTCGTTTTTTTTTGTGATCTCTCCTCCTTCCTTCCTTAGCCTGAGTACCTGGTCCTTGTCTGTTGTTTTCCTCCTGATGTGGCTGTACAACAGCTTTGGGTCAAATTTGGCTTTTGCTGCTATGTCATTTTCATATTGTCATTGGGCCTCCCATCTTACCTCTGCATATTCATTTCTGGCTCTACGACTGCTCTCCTTATTCTCCTGGGTTCTTTGCCTTCCATACTTCTTCCATTCCATAGCACACTTGGTTTTGGCCTCCCTGCACCTTTGGATGAACCATGGGCTCATCCTGGCTTTTTCATTATTCCTGTTACCCTTGGGTACAAACCTTTCCTCAGCTTCCTTGCATATTTTCACATATTCCATCATCTCATTTACTGACTTCCCTGCCAGTTCTCTGTCCCACTGAACCCCGTTCAGGAAGTTCTTCATTCCCACGTAGTCCCCCTTTATTCGTCCAGCTCTTTCATATGTGATGTCCTCAATATCTGCACTACTCAAGGAGAATACTAGGTCCAGTCTCGCTGGTTCATCCTCTCCTCTCTCTCTCTCTGGTAGTGTCTCTTACGTGTTCGTACATGCAGTTTTCCAGTACCATCTTCTTCATCTTACCCCTCCTCGTTTCCTGGCCCCCATGCGGCTCCAAGTTCTCCCAATCGATTATACTTGTGGTTGAAGTCAACCGTGATAAGTAGCTTTGCCCTGCTCGCATGAGCCTTTCTTGCCACTTCAGCCAGTGTCTCAACCATTGGTCTATTACTCTCATCATACTCTTGCCTTGGCCTCCTTCTGTTCTGTGGTGGGTTATACATAACTGCAATTACCACCTTGGGACCTCCAGATTGAAGCGTTCGTACTATGTAATCCCTAGCTTCTCCACTGTCTCCTCTCTCCAGCTCATAAACATCCCATCAGTTCTTGACCAGCAGTTTCACTCCTCCACCCCCTCTGTTCCATCTATCTTTCCTCAGGATCTGATATCCCATTGGAAAGATGGCATCTGTTATCATACCTGTGAGCTTGGTTTCTGTGAGAGCTATGATGTCTGGTGATGCCTCTGACTGTTTCGTGCCACTCCTCCAACTTATTTGTTATTCCATCAGTGTTGGTGTACCATATCTTCAGTTTCCTCTCCTACACTATGTTTTGGGGGGTCTGTGAGGGTGGGGAACCTTTGTGTCTTTCTACCTGTGCACCACCGAAAAAGCCTTGCTGCGTGGGTTCCACGAGTTAAGCGCATTTCGTTGAGGTCCCAAGTGTGTAGGTGGATGCCGCCAGCTGAGTCCGGCGTCACCTCGTCTTCACCACCAGTCTACTCTCAAACTGCTGAGTCCGCCGTCACCTCGTCTTCACCACCACCAGTCTACTCTCAAACTGCTGAGTCCGCCGTCATCTCGTCTTCACACACGGAGGGCCCGGGTTCGATTCCCGGCGGGTGGAAACATTTCGACACATTTCCTTACACCTGTTGTCCTGTTCACCTAGCAGCAAATAGGTACCTGGGTGTTAGTCGACTGGTGTGGGTCGCATCGTGGGGGACAAGATTAAGGACCCCAATGGAAATAAGTTAGACAGTCCTCGATGACGCACTGACTTTCGTCGGGTTATCCTGGGTGGCTAACCCTCCGGGGATTAAAAATCCGAACGAAATCTTATCTTATCTTATCTTACCACCACCAGTCTACTCTCAAACTGCTGAGTCCTCCGTCACCTTGTCTTCACCACCACCAGTCTACTCTCAAACTGCTGAGTTCGCCGTCACCTCATCTTCACCACCACCAGTCTACTCTCAAACTGCTGAGTCCGCCGTCACCTCGTCTTCACCACCACCAGTCTACTCTCAAACTGCTGAGTCTGCCGTCACCTCGTCTTCACCACCACCAGTCTACTCTCAAACTGCTGAGTCTGCCCTCACCTCGTCTTCACCATCACGAGTCTACTCTCAAACTGCTGAGTCTGCCGTCACCTCGTCTTCACCACCACCAGTCTACTCTCAAACTGCTGAGACTGCCGTCACCTCGTCTTCACCACCACCAATCTACTCTCAAACTGCTGAGTCTGCCGTCACCTCGTCTTCACCACCACCAGTCTACTCTCAAACTGCTGAGTCTGCCGTCACCTCGTCTTCACCACCACCAGTCTACTCTCAAACTGCTGAGTCTGCTGTCACCTCGTCTTCACCATCACCAGTCTACTCTCAAACTGCTGAGTCCTCCGTCACCTCGTCTTCACCACAACCAGTCTACTCTAAAAACTGCTGAGTCCTCCATCAACTCGTCTTCACCACCACCAGTCTACTCTCAAAGTGCTGAGTCCTCCGTCACCTCGTCTTCACCACCACCAGTCTACTCTCAAACTGCTGAGTCCTCCGTCACCTCGTCTTCACCATCACCAGTCTACTCTCAAACTGCTGAGTCCTCCATCACCTCGTCTTCACCACAACCAGTCTACTCTCAAACTGCTGAGTCCTCCATCATCTCGTCTTCACCACCACCAGTCTACTCTCAAACTGCTAAGTCCTCTGTCACCTCATCTTCACCACCACCAGTCTACTCTCAAACTGCTGAGACTGCCGTCACCCCGTCTTCACCACCACCAATCTACTCTCAAACTGCTGAGTCTGCCGTCACCTCGTCTTCACCACCACCAGTCTACTCTCAAACTGCTGAGTCTGCCGTCACCTCGTCTTCACCACCACCAGTCTACTCTCAAACTGCTGAGTCTGCTGTCACCTCGTCTTCACCATCACCAGTCTACTCTCAAACTGCTGAGTCCTCCGTCACCTCGTCTTCACCACAACCAGTCTACTCTAAAAACTGCTGAGTCCTCCATCAACTCGTCTTCACCACCACCAGTCTACTCTCAAAGTGCTGAGTCCTCCGTCACCTCGTCTTCACCACCACCAGTCTACTCTCAAACTGCTGAGTCCTCCGTCACCTCGTCTTCACCATCACCAGTCTACTCTCAAACTGCTGAGTCCTCCATCACCTCGTCTTCACCACCACCAGTCTACTCTCAAACTGCTGAGTCCTCCGTCATCTCGTCTTCACCACCACCAGTCTACTCTCAAACTGCTAAGTCCTCTGTCACCTCATCTTCACCACCACCAGTCTACTCTCAAACTGCTGAGTTCGCCGTCACCTCGTCTTCACCACCACCAGTCTACTCTCAAACTGCTGAGTCCGCCATCACCTTGTCTTCACCACCACCAGTCTACTCTCAAACTGCTGAATCTGCCGTCACCTCGTCTTCACCACCACCAGTCTACTCTCAAACTGCTGAGTCTGCCGTCACCTCGTCTTCACCACCACCAATCTACTCTCAAACTGCTGAGTCTGCCGTCACCTCGTCTTCACCACCAGCTGTCTACTCTCAAACTGCTGAGTCTGCCGTCACCTCGTCTTCACCACCACCAGTCTACTCTCAAACTGCTGAGTCTGCCGTCACCTCGTCTTTACCATCACCAGTCTACTCTCAAACTGCTGAGTCCTCCGTCACCTCGTCTTCACCACCACCAGTCTACTCTAAAAACTGCTGAGTCCACCGTCAACTCGTCTTCACCATCACCAGTCTACTCTCAAAGTGCTGAGTCCTCCGTCACCTCGTCTTCACCACCACCAGTCTACTCTCAAACTGCTGAGTCCTCTGTCACCTCGTCTTCACCATCACCAGTCTACTCTCAAACTGCTGAGTCCTCCATCACCTCGTCTTCACCACCACCAGTCTACTCTCAAACTGCTGAGTCCTCCGTCACCTCGTCTTCACCACCACCAGTCTACTCTCAAACTGCTGAGTCCGCCGTCACCTCGTCTTCACCACCACCAGTCTACTCTCAAACTGCTGAGTCTTCCGTCACCTCGTCTTCACCACCACCAGTCTACTCTCAAACTGCTGAGTCCTCCGTCACCTCGTCTTCACCACCACCAGTCTACTCTCAAACTGCTGAGTCCGCCGTCACCTAGTCTTCACCACCACCAGTCTACTCTCAAACTGCTGAGTCCTCCGTCACTTCGTCTTCACTACCACCAGTCTACTCTCAAACTGCTGAGTCCGCCATCACCTCGTCTTCACCACCACCAGTCTACTCTCAAACTGCTGAGTCCGCCGTCACCTCGTCTTCACCACCACCAGTCTACTCTCAAACTGCTGAGTCCTCCGTCACCTCGTCTTCACCACCACCAGTCTACTCTCAAACTGCTGAGTCCGCCGTCACCTCGTCTTCACCACCACCAGTCTACTCTCAAACTGCTGAGTCCTCCGTCACTCGTCTTCACCACCAACAGCCTACTCTCAAACTGCTGAGTCCTCCGTCACCTCGTCTTCACCACCACCAGTCTACTCAAACTGCTGAGTCCTCCGTCATCTCGTCTTCACCACTACCAGTCTGCTCTCAAACTGCTGAGTTCTCCGTCACCTCGTCTTCACCACCACCAGTCTACTCTCAAACTGCTGAGTCCGCCGTCACCTCGTCTTCACCACCACCAGTCTACTCTCAAACTGCTGAGTCTGCCGTCACCTCGTCTTCACCACCACCAGTCTACTCTCAAACTGCTGAGTCCGCCGTCACCTCGTCTTCACCACCACCAGTCTACTCTCAAACTGCTGAGTCCGCCGTCACCTCGTCTTCACCACCACCAGTCTACTCTCAAACTGTTTATCTTCGTGCAGAGACATTTGCGAGTGTTGAGACATTTTTCTATATCTATAGTGAATTTCTTTGTGTTATTCATAGACTTGTACCTTAAGTGTAGCCTAAGTGTTCATTTTCACTCTTTACTTGCAACATTTCCAGTGCCGTGTTATTGTTCTTGTTGTGTTCATTTTTGTCCCATTCTCTATAGCTGAAGTACCACTTTCTCTGTACAAATTTATTATTTGTCTGTTGTGTCCAGTATTGTGCTCATTTCCCAGTCATTTATTCCTTCTAAACTTTTATGTATCATTTGCGTTCTAAAGTTTTGTGATACCTTCCGTGTTTCAGTGTTGTGTAATATTAGTTTCTTGTGTCTTACTTTTTTTCTGTGCATTACCTTGTGTTACCATTTAAATTTTGAGTGAACCATTCTTCTGTGTCAACCAGCGCTTCATTCCCTTCATTTCTCGCAGAATATAGTGTTATATCTTCTGTGCCAAGACAGATATTTGTTTTATTTTGCCACATCAAGTCTAGTGCCAGAATATTTACATTACCCATTGAATTTATCTGTGAGTGAACCTTTGATGTTTTGTGTGTCTGTGCAACTTTGTGTGTCCCTGCAACTTTGTGTGTCCCTGCAACATTGTGTGTCCCTGCAACATTGTGTGTCCCTGCAACTTTGTGTGTCCCTGCAACTTTGTGTGTCCCTGCAACATTGTGTGTCCCTGCAACATTGTGTGTCCCTGCAACTTTGTGTGTCCCTGCAACTTTGTGTGTCCCTGCAACTTTGTGTGTCCCTGCAACTTTGTGTGTCCCTGCAACTTTGTGTGTCCCTGCAACTTTGTGTGTCCCTGCAACATTGTGTGTCCCTGCAACTTTGTGTGTCCCTGCAACATTGTGTGTCCCTGCAACATTGTGTGTCCCTGCAACTTTGTGTGTCCCTGCAACTTTGTGTGTCCCTGCAACATTGTGTGTCCCTGCAACTTTGTGTGTCCCTGCAACTTTGTGTGTCCCTGCAACATTGTGTGTCCCTGCAACTTTGTGTGTCCCTGCAACTTTGTGTGTCCCTGCAAATTTGTGTGTCCCTGCAACATTGTGTGTCCCTGCAACATTGTGTGTCCCTGCAACATTGTGTGTCCCTGCAACATTGTGTGTCCCTGCAACATTGTGTGTCCCTGCAACTTTGTGTGTCCCTGCAACTTTGTGTGTCCCTGCAACATTGTGTGTCCCTGCAACTTTGTGTGTCCCTGCAACTTTGTGTGTCCCTGCAAATTTGTGTGTCCCTGCAACATTGTGTGTCCCTGCAACATTGTGTGTCCCTGCAACATTGTGTGTCCCTGCAACATTGTGTGTCCCTGCAACTTTGTGTGTCCCTGCAACTTTGTGTGTCCCTGCAACATTGTGTGTCCCTGCAACATTGTGTGTCCCTGCAACATTGTGTGTCCCTGCAACATTGTGTGTCCCTGCAACTTTGTGTGTCCCTGCAACATTGTGTGTCCCTGCAACTTTGTGTTTCCCTGCAACTTTGTGTGTCCCTGCAACATTGTGTGTCCCTGCAACATTGTGTGTCCCTGCAACATTGTGTGTCCCTGCAACTTTGTGTGTCCCTGCAACATTGTGTGTCCCTCGAACTTTGTGTGTCCCTGCAACATTGTGTGTCCCTGCAACTTTGTGTGTCCCTGCAACATTGTGTGTCCCTGCAACTTTGTGTGTCCCTGCAACTTTGTGTGTCCCTGCAACATTGTGTGTCCCTGCAACTTTGTGTGTCCCTGCAACATTGTGTGTCCCTGCAACATTGTGTGTCCCTGCAACTTTGTGTGTCCCTGCAACTTTGTGTGTCCCTGCAACTTTGTGTGTCCCTGCAACTTTGTGTGTCCCTGCAACTTTGTGTGTCCCTGCAACTTTGTGTGTCCCTGCAACTTTGTGTGTCCCTGCAACATTGTGTGTCCCTGCAACATTGTGTGTCCCTGCAACATTGTGTGTCCCTGCAACTTTGTGTGTCCCTGCAACTTTGTGTGTCCTGCAACATTGTGTGTCCCTGCAACTTTGTGTGTCCCTGCAACTTTGTGTGTCCTGCAACATTGTGTGTCCCTGCAACATTGTGTGTCCCTGCAACATTGTGTGTCCCTGCAACTTTGTGTGTCCCTGCAACTTTGTGTGTCCCTGCAACATTGTGTGTCCCTGCAACTTTGTGTGTCCCTGCAACATTGTGTGTCCCTGCAACTTTGTGTGTCCCTGCAACATTGTGTGTCCCTGCAACTTTGTGTGTCCCTGCAACTTTGTGTGTCCCTGCAACATTGTGTGTCCCTGCAACTTTGTGTGTCCCTGCAACTTTGTGTGTCCCTGCAACATTGTGTGTCCCTGCAACTTTGTGTGTCCCTGCAACATTGTGTGTCCCTGCAACTTTGTGTGTCCCTGCAACTTTGTGTGTCCCTGCAACTTTGTGTGTCCCTGCAACTTTGTGTGTCCCTGCAACTTTGTGTGTCCCTGCAACATTGTGTGTCCCTGCAACTTTGTGTGTCCCTGCAACTTTGTGTGTCCCTGCAACTTTGTGTGTCCCTGCAACATTGTGTGTCCCTGCAACTTTGTGTGTCCCTGCAACATTGTGTGTCCCTGCAACTTTGTGTGTCCCTGCAACTTTGTGTGTCCCTGCAACTTTGTGTGTCCCTGCAACTTTGTGTGTCCCTGCAACTTTGTGTGTCCCTGCAACATTGTGTGTCCCTGCAACTTTGTGTGTCCCTGCAACTTTGTGTGTCCCTGCAACTTTGTGTGTCCCTGCAACTTTGTGTGTCCCTGCAACATTGTGTGTCCCTGCAACTTTGTGTGTCCCTGCAACATTGTGTGTCCCTGCAACTTTGTGTGTCCCTGCAACTTTGTGTGTCCCTGCAATATTGTGTGTCCCTGCAACTTTGTGTGTCCCTGCAACTTTGTGAGTGTTAAAAATTCCACTTCCGTATATTGCGTCTTTTTTTTCATTCATATTATTGACATTTCTTTGAACAAATTCACTCTTAGTGTAAATTTTTTAAGTAAAATTGTTGTTATTGCTCTGTTTTGAGTAATTATTTTGCCTAATTTAAAATTAAGAGTTAGTGTTCAACACAGACATTTCTTGATATTTTGACTATTTTTCTAAGCTATATTTTCTGTGTGCAATTTTTATTGATTAATTGACTAATTCTGCAAATGACGTTTGTGCAACTCATTATGCAGTGATTGTTTTCCTTTCATAAATTTTTATAGTGTTATTTTGTACTATATTTTGTGCAGTAATTAATCATTTCTTAAAGCGTGATAAATTATAATTCAGTGAAATCTTTTCAGTATTGCAATATATTCAATTAGTTGCGTTATTATTGAATATTCATTTGTTTAGTGCTATTTTTAAAACATTTTGTTTGCCAGTTTATTTCCATTTACATATAATTTAGTGATTTTATTTTATACTTGTTCATTGATTTACACTTTTATCAAATTTCCTTATTGAACTGAGAGTCAGGAAAGCTCACTTTTGAATTAATTCAGATTACAGTCATATTTCTTATATTTTTCACCATATTTCCTTGTCTGCCAAGTAAATTTCAGTGAGTTTTCATTTCTCGGTCATTGTGTCTTATAAAATTGTATTTACTTATGCAGAATTACTTATCCATCTTTGCTTTCTATTAAGCTAAATTATGTTGTATACTTTCTGTTATTATTCCTTGTTTCTGTGTCCTTGTGTAAATTCTCTGAAATTATGTCTCAGTTACCTTTGAGCAGTCAGTGAATATCGTCAGTCGAGTTAATGTTGCATCTTTTGCGAAATGCTAGTAGTCCCTTACCGACTGAAAGACAACATGTAGCTCTTAGGCAATATGTTTGTTCTCACAGCTTGTGTCCAAGATTTGTCACAGTGCTGCGGAATGTGAAGTTCAGATTAAATCATTATAGATATGTGCATTACTTATTAATGTAACTGAGCGGTCAGGTACTAGTAAAACTGCCACTCCTGTCTGGAATCCAGTCCCTACAATATATTGCACGCAGGATAGTGTACAGTTACCTCGGGTTTCAGAGGAACTTCAGACAACCCTGGGTACTGAGACTACTATCCCTGCAATGGCTACTTGTTCAAGTGGTAGTTCCTCCCCAGGGGATGCCTTGTTGAAGAAAGACTGCTCGCAATGAGTTATGCCATCTCTTGCTGATGTCAAAAGCCATTGCAGAAAGATGCTTCTAGTGGACTCTAGTGAGTGCACTAGCCACAGCCACTAGCCTTGTGTTCCAGATGGAGATGATATCTTAGTTGAGAGTACTCCATGCAAAGTTAAAAGTGGTATGTCGAGCAATCATTAAATGCTGTAAGAGATAGTACAATCTGTCCTCCCTTGCTAATACTTCTCGTCATAGCATTAACTATTTCAACCAGAGAGAGTCCATCCACTCCACTGAGTCTGTTCATTCCTTCAGTAAGAAAGTACTTGATGTGTTGACATAGATAGATAATCAAGTTAAGAGAGTTTTTCAACTGTGTACTTACAATATCAGCTTATTAATGCTCAAAATATTTTTGTGTGTTCACTTTCTCTCCAAATTCTGAGATTTAACAGTAAATAACTTGTGTGCACCAAGTCTACTCTTTCTGTTAAACACTATCTTCTTTATATATATAAATTCTTCCTCAGAATCCATAGATCACATGAATACAGATCGATTGATCAATTCTATCCCATGTATGTATACTATAAGTGTAATGCATTACAATCGATAACATCCATTACATTCTATTACCATTCCTATGAATGGTTCTATTTTACATGTGTGTTTGCTATTGTATAGAATGAGCCCAGAGCCACCTGCCTGTTCAGCCTATAGAGTATCTATTGTATGTCGAGACACCATATGTAACATGAGTGAGCTATCAGTAGTGTCAGTGATTACTTGTATTATTTGTGTAGTATACGTAGATAATCCCGGGTGTGTTACAGTAAGGTCACCTGACTAAATGTGTAGGCTCCTTGGCTAGCTGTGACGTCAGGTGGCCTGGGCATGGGAGCGCATGCCCACAGGCATCCTTCTTACTTGGACCAAAGGCATAGACTCGACAGGTGGGCCTGGGCATCTCCCTTAAGGCTCTCACAATATATGTTACCAACCGACCTACTGTTTATTTCTACAACCGTCTAGTATCTCTGGAGCACCCACCCGACACCGGAAGCACTAGTGAAGGTACTGGGAGTACAAGTGAAGGTACTGGAAGCACTAGTGAAAGCACTAGGAGTGGTTGCGAAAATACTGGGAGCACTAGTGGAGGTACTGGGAGTACTAGTGAAGGTACTTGGAGCACTAGTGAAGGTACTGGGAGTACTAGTGAAAGTACTGGGAGCACTAGTGATGGTACTGGCAGCGCTAGTGAAGGTACTGGGAGTACTAGTGAAGGTACTGGGAGCACTAGTGATGGTACTGGCAGCGCTAGTGAAGGTACTGGGAGCACTAGTGAAGGTACTGGAAGTACTAGTGAAAGTACTGGGAGCATTGAGGAACGTGCTGAGAGCACCAGTGAACACACGTGGAGCATTATAACACGGGAGAATATCGGTGAACAAGCAGAAAAGCATCAATGAGCGCGCGGGAGAGCACCAGTGAACGTGAGGGAGAGCACCAATGAACGTGAAGGAGAGCACCAGTGAACGTGAGGAAGAGCACCAATGAGCGTGAGGGAAAGCACTAGTGAACGTGAGGGAGAGCACCAATGAGCGTGAGGAAGAGCACCAACGTGCGTCAGGGAAAGCACTTGTGAACGTGAGGAAGAGCACCAATGTGCGTCAGGGAAAGCACCTGTGAACGTGAGGAAGAGCACCAATGAGCGTCAAGGAAAGCACTTGTGAACGTGAGGGAGAGCACCAGTGAACGTGAAAAAGAACTCCAGTGAACGTCAGGGAGAGCACCAGTGAGCGTGAGGGAGAGCACCAGTGAGCGTGAGGAAAAACACCAATGAGCGTCAGGGTAAGCACTTGTGAACGTGAGGGAGAGCACCAGTGAGCGTCAGGGAGAGCACCAGTGAACGTGAGGGAGAGCACCAGTGAGCGTGAGGAAAAACACCAATGAGCGTCAGGGTAAGCACTTGTGAACGCGAGGGAGAGCACCAGTGTGCGTCAGGGAGAGCACCAGTGAACGTGAGGGAGAGCACCAGTGAACGTGAGGTAAAGCACCAGTGAACGTGCGGGAGAGCACCAGTGAACGTGAGGGAGAGAACCAATGAGCGTGAGGGAAAGCACCAATGAACGTGAGGGAAAGCACCAGTGAACGTGAGAGAGAGCACCAGTGAACGTGAGGGAGAGAACCAATGAGCGTGAGGGAGAGCACCAATGAACGTGAGGGAAAGCACCAGTGAACGTGAGAGAGAGCACCAGTGAACGTGAGGGAGAGAACAAATGAGCGTGAGGGAGAGCACCAATGAGCGTGAGGAAGAGCACCAGTGAACGCGAGGGAGAGCACCAGTGAAAGTGAGGGAGAGCACCAATGAGCGTGAGGAAGAGCACTAGTGAACGCGATGGAGAGCACCAGTGAACGTGAGGGAGAGCACCAATGAACGTGAGGAAGAGCACCAGTGAACGCGAGGGAGAGCACCAGTGAACGTGAGAGAGAGCACCAGTGAACGTGAGGGAGAGCACCAGTGAACGTGAGGGAGAGCACCAGTGAACATGAGAGAGAGCACCAGTTAACGTGAGGGAGAGCACCAGTGAACGTGAGGGAGAGCACCAATGAGCGTGAGGAAGAGCACTAGTGAACGCGATGGAGAGCACCAGTGAACGTGAGGGAGAGCACCAATGAGCGTGAGGAAGAGCACCAGTGAACGCGAGGGAGAGCACCAGTGAACATGAGAGAGAGCACCAGTGAACGTGAGGGAGAGCACCAGTGAACGTGAGGGAGAGCACCAATGAGCGTGAGGAAGAGCACTAGTGAACGCGATGGAGAGCACCAGTGAACGTGAGGGAGAGCACCAATGAGCGTGAGGAAGAGCACCAGTGAACGTGATGGAGAGCACCAATGAACGTGAGAGAGAGCACCAGTGAACGTGAGGGAGAGCACCAGTGAACGTGAGAGAGAGCACCACTGAACGTGAGAGCACCAGTGAACGTGAGAGAGAGCACAAATGAGCGTGAGGAGAGCACCAGTGAACGTGAGGGAGAGCACAAATGAGCGTGAGGAGAGCACCAGTGAACGTGAGGAAGAGCACCAATGAACGTGAGGAAGAGCACCAGTGAACGTGAGGGAGAGCACCAGTGAACGTGAGGGAGAGCACCAGTGAACGTGAGGAAGAGCACCAATGAACGTGAGGAAGAGCACCAGTGAACGTGAGGGAGAGCACCAGTGAACGTGAGAGAGAGCACCAGTGAACGTGAGAGAGAGCACCAGTGAACGTGAGAGAGAGCACCAGTGAACGTGAGGGAGAGCACCAATGAGCGTGAGGAAGAGCACCAGTGAACGTGATGGAGAGCACCAATGAACGTGAGAGAGAGCACCAGTGAACGTGAGGGAGAGCACCAGTGAACGTGAGAGAGAGCACCACTGAACGTGAGAGCACCAGTGAACGTGAGAGAGAGCACAAATGAGCGTGAGGGAGAGCACCAGTGAACGTGAGGGAGAGCACAAATGAGCGTGAGGGAGAGCACCAGTGAACGTGAGGAAGAGCACCAATGAACGTGAGGAAGAGCACCAGTGAACGTGAGGGAGAGCACCAGTGAACGTGAGGGAGAGCACCAGTGAACGTGAGGAAGAGCACCAATGAACGTGAGGAAGAGCACCAGTGAACGTGAGGGAGAGCACCAGTGAACGTGAGAGAGAGCACCAGTGAACGTGAGAGAGAGCACCAGTGAACGTGAGAGAGAGCACCAGTGAACGTGAGGGAGAGCACCAGTGAACGTGAGGGAGAGCACCAGTGAACGTGAGAGAGAGCACCAGTGAACGTGAGGGAGAGCACAAATGAGCGTGAGGGAGAGCACCAGTGAACGTGAGGAAGAGCATCAATGAACGTGAGGGAGAGCACCAGTGAACGTGAGGAAAAGCACCAATGAACGTGAGGGAGAGCACCAGTGAACGTGAGAGAGAGCACCAGTGAACGTGAGGGAGAGCACAAATGAGCGTGAGGGAGAGCACCAGTGAACATGAGGAAGAGCACCAATGAACGTGAGGGAGAGCACCAGTGAACGTGAGGAAAAGCACCAATGAACGTGAGGGAGAGCACCAGTGAACGTGAGAGAGAGCACCAGTGAACGTGAGAGAGAGCACCAGTGAACGCGGGAAAGACCATAGGCAGAGCTGGATTAAGATTTTGTAGGTCCCTGGGCTATAGGTAGGCCCCTGGGCTACAGGTAGGCCCCTGGGCTACAGATAGCTCCCTGGGCTAGAGGTAGGCCCCTGGGCTACAGGTAGGCCCCTGGGCTACAGATAGCTCCTTGGGCTACAGGTAGGCCCCTGGGCTACAGATAGCCCCCTGGTCTACAGATAGCCCACTGGGCTACAGGTAGGCCCATGGGCTACAGGTAGGCCAATGGGCTACAGGTAGGCCCATGGGCTACAGGTAGGCCCTTGGGCTACAGGTGGGCCCTTGGGCTACAGGTAGGTCCTTCGGCTACAGGTAAGCCCCTAGGCTACAGGTAAGCTCCTGGGCTATAGGTAAATACCTGGGCTACCTGCGCGTTCACCTGTGATTTGCACGTTCACTGACACTTTCCCTGGCGCTCACTTGTGCTCAGGGCCCGAGTAAGGCATGAGGTTCAGGGGCTGCAACCCAGGGGCTCCGTCAGGGCCCGAGTAAGGCATGGGGTTCAGGGGCTGCAACCCAGGGGGTTCCGTGTAGGCCCGAGTAAGGCATGAGGTTCAGGGGCTGCAACCCAGGGGGTTCCGTCAGGGCCTGAGTAAGGTATGAGGTTCAGGGGCTGCAACCCAGGGGGTTCCGTCAGGGCCCGAGTAAGGCATGGGGTTCAGGGGCTGCAACCCAGGGGGTTCCGTCAGAGCCCGAGTAAGGCATGGGGTTCAGGGGCTGCAACCCAGGGGGTTCCGTCAGGGCCCGAGTAAGGCATGGGGTTCAGGGGCTGCAACCCAGGGGGTTCCGTCAGGGCCCGAGTAAGGCATGGGGTTCAGGGGCTGCAACCCAGGGGTTCGTCAGGGCCTCCAGAGCTTAAGTTGTAAGTTCATAATTACAGTAAGTTATTACATCACGTATATGATGTGATCAACTGATAACTCTTGCGACTATTTTTTTCTTATTTGAAAATATCTCTGGAGGCCTCATAGTACCTGTAGCCCAGGGGATTGTCTGTAACCCAGGGGCCTACCTGTAGCCCAGGGGTCAATTTCTAGCTACAGGGGGCTACAGGTAGCCCTCTAGGCTACCTGCAGCCCCCTGTAGCCCCCTGTAGCTACAGGTAGGCCCCTGGACTACAGATACCCCCCTGGGCTGCAGTGAACGCGCGGATTACCACCAACTGAATGTTTAAGGAAGCACCATTGACCGCGAGAAAGAGCAACAGTGCAAGTATGGAAGACCCCGTGTGAGCGCTCAGTGACACCAGAATCTCCTGCAACAATAACACACGCACCAGATTGCTTCTCTTGTCTCTCGTAATAAATGAAATGTCCAGCGACACTGGGAAATTCCCCTTAACGAGGTCAGATGCAATACATCACCCGTTCGCGAGTGAATTACTCTTCAATTTATTATGTAAATACGCTGGCGGTCAAATCCGCTTACCCGCATCACCTCCCAGCTATTAGAGTAAACCAGTATACCTCCCATGTCGGCTAAACCAAAATATCCTTGAAAGCCTCTAGTGCCCTGGCAAAATCATTTCCCTTATTGTTATGAGTCAGCCCCTCCATGTCTCATGTACTTATAAATGGAGTGCCTAAAAATTTAGTGAAAATCAAGCTGTCGCTTCAGCTACAGAGAAATTTGCACGCTAACATGCAGACGACTGCAGCCGTCACTAGTTCTGACGGGAGGAGCATCAGGCGCTACTTGTCCCATCCAGCATTTAGGGGAAAAATCATGAAAGACATGACGTCCCTGAGGCACGGTTGTTTACCTCTTGTTACTCTTTTTTTTTTTTTTTTTTACACAGGGTTTGACAAGGTTAAGGATCCCTAGCTCTATTGATAAGCTATTTACAGTTAAGGATTCCTAACTTTATTGGCAAGCTAAGAGCTGTTACCTACGTCAGCTCATTTGAAGCATTTTTATTGTTATGAAACATACAAGTAGGGAACAGGATGAAGTTGGAGCCATCTGTGGGCCAGCATTTTCATTTGATCAACTGACTTTATCTCGTTGACATCATAATGATGGACGAATGTGTTCCAAACTAGAGTCATCCTGGGTATAAATGATTTCAGATGAAGTGATGTTCTCTCTCTCTCTCTCTCTCTCTCTCTCTCTCTCTCTCTCTCTCTCTCTCTCTCTCTCTCTCTCTCTCTCTCTCTCTCTCTCTCTCTCTCTCTCCTCTCTCTCTCTCTCTCTCCTCCTCTCCCAGGGTAGCATATACCTCACAAACAAGTCTCTCTCAGGTAAGTCTCTCTCAGGTAAGGCAATATGTACAAAGCGAGTTAGTTATGCTTGTCTCCCTCTTGGGATAATTTGTATCTCTAAGTTTTCATTTTTTCTGGCTTCTAATTATAGTCTGCCATCACATTAACTTTTATCCATCCATAAATATGGCTAGTCTATATAAGTGAAGCCTATTAGAGTTAAAAAGAATTATAGGTAATGAAGGATAAACTTCAATGGTTTGTGAATGTGTGTCAAAATGAATGACGAGAGATTATGGGGTCAATATGAATGATATGTGTTTATGAGACAAGATTAATGATGTGCGCTTGTGAGACTAATGAATGATTAGTATTTATGAGTCTGTGTGACAGGTGTCATTATGAGTCGGTATGAATGGTATGACTCTGTGGTTAGTATAATGTGTATCTGGGAGATAGTATGAATGGTACTTCTTTATAAGCATGAAAGACGTATGCTTAAGAGACTGATGATGTGTGTTTATGAATCTGTACTCACCTAGTTGTGGTTGCAGGGGTCGATTCACAGCTCCTGGCCCCGCCTCTTCACTGGCATCTACTAGGTCACTCTTTCTGCTCTATGAGCTTTATCATATATCTTCTTAAAGCTGTGTATGGATCCTGCCTCCACTACATCACATTCCAGGCTATTCCACTTCCTCACTACTCTATGACTGAAGAAATACTTTCTAACATCCCTGTGATTCATTTGAATCTTCAGCTTCCAATTGTGACCCCTTGTTATTGCGCCCCATCTCTGGAACATCCTGTCTCTGTCCACTTTGTCGATTCCTCTCAGTATTTTATATCTCGTTGCAATCTTCTGCACTTTCTCTAATTTCCTGACGTGCTTGACAAGGTGTGGGTTCCAGACTGGTGCTGCATACTCCAATATGGGCCTAACGTACACGGTGTGCCGGGTCCTGAATGATTCCTTACTGAGATGTTTGGATGCTCTTCTTAGTTTTGCTAAGCGCCCATATGCTGCAGCAGTTATTTGGTTAACATGCGCCTCAGGAGATGTGTTCAGTATTACAGTCATTCCAAGATCTTTTTCCTTGAGTGAGCTTTGTAGTCTCTGGCCCCCTAGAATGTACTTTGTCTGCGGTCTTCTTTTCCCTTCCTCAAACTTCATGAATTTGCACTTAGTAGGGTTGAACTCCAGGATCCAGTTTCATGACCAAGTCTGCAGTTTGTCCAGATCCCTTTGTAGTTCTGCCTGGTCCTCCCCAGATTGAATTCTCCTCATTAACTTCATATCGCCTGCAAGCAGGGATACTTCTGAGTCTATTCCTTCCGTCATGTCGTTCACATATACCAGAAACAGCACCGGTCCTAGAACTGACTCCTGTGGAACCCAACTTGTCACAGGCGCCCACTCTAACACCTCGCCACGTACCATGACTCGCCGATGTCTTCCCGTCAGGTATTACTTGATCCACTGCAGTGCTTTCCTTATTATGTGTGGACGACGTCTTGTTGCAAACTTTTGCACTTTATCCAGTTTCTTGTTGTGTTTGACCAGGTGTGGGTTCCATACTGGTGCTGTATAATCCAATTAGGGCTTGACGAATACCGTGTATAGTGTAGTGAATGACTCCTTACTTAGATGTTAAAATGCTCTGTTATGTTTGCCAGGTGCCCATATGCTGCAACAGTTATTTGGTGTGTATGCGCCTCAGGAGATATGCTCGGTGTGATGCTCACCCAAAGATCCTTTTCCTTAAGTGAGTTTTGCAGCTTTTGCTCCCTAGGCTGCTCTTCATATGTGGTTTTCTTTGACCTTAGCAATATGTATGACTTCGCACTTGGTGGGTTCATCTCCAGAAACCATTTGTCGGACCAGGCTTGCAGCCTGTCCAGATTCCTTTATAGAGTTACCTGAGGCTCATTTGCTTGTATTCTCTTCATTAGTTTCACATCGTCTGCGAACAGTGACACCTATGAATCTATCAATTCCGTCATGTCATTCACATATACAAGAAACAGCACCGGCCCTAGGACTGACCCGGACTGATCCTTATTGAACCCCAATCGACACTTGCGATCACTGGCACCTCGTCACACATCAACACACGTTGTTTTTCCTTACGGTCAGGCATTCACTGATCCATTGCAGAGCTTTTCCTGCTATTCCTGCCTACTTCTTTACGTTTTCAACGAGCCTCATGTGTGGTACTGTGTCAAAAGCCTTCTTACAGTCTAAGAAAATGCGGTCTACCAATCCCTTTTTCTCCTGTTTTACTTCTGTTAACTTGTCATAGAACTAACGTAGGCTTGTGATATATGAATTCCGTTCCCTGAAGCCATGCTGGTTCTCATGTATGAGCCCATGCCTCTCTAGGTATTCCACCACTCTTCTGATAACCTTCTCACTGAATTTACATACTATACATGTCAACGACATTGGTATTTAGTTAAATGCTCCCTGTTTGACTACATTTGCTCTCTTTCACACCTCTGGCAGTTGCCCTGTTTCGATAGATGTGTTGAAGATTGTGTAAGCAGCACACATAGTGCTTCTGATTCCTCTCTCAGGAACCAAGGAAAGATGTTAACTTGGACCCACCGTCGTCAAGGTATCTAGTTCACCTAGCACTTTCTTCACTTCCTCTTCGGTTGTATGCAGTGTGTCGAGAACACCGCCTAGGTTTGCTGAAGCTTTATTTCCAGAACTTTGAATACTTCCCTAAATTTTAAGCTGAGCTCTTCACGTACCTCCTAGTCACTTCCCATGAGCTCCCCTCCTTCCTTCTTCTCCCTAATTAACTGGATACCTGGAGAAGTTCTCGGGGGTCAACGCCTCCGCGGCCTGGTCTGAGACCAGGCCTCATGGTGGATCAGGTCCTGATCAACCAGGTTGTTACTGCTGGCAATACGTAATCCAATGCACGAACCACAGCCCAGCTCGTCAGGTACTGGCTTTAGGTGCCTGTCCAGTGCCTTCTTGAAGACAGCCAGGGTCTGTTGATAATCCCCGTTATGTATGCTGGGAGGCAGTTGAACGGTCTTGGGCCCCGTTCAGGCAGTTGAACGGTCTTGGGCTGTATTTTCTCTTATTGTGCTAGTGGCAACCTTGCTTTTCATTGGGGGATGTTGCACCGTCTGCCGAGTCGTTTGCTTTTATAGTGAGTGATTTTCATGAGCAAGTTTGATACAGGTCCCTCTAGGATTTTCCAGGTGTATGTATGTCTTCCCTCCTGCATTCTAGGGAGCACAGGTTTAGGAACTTCAAGCATTCCCAGTAAATGAGGTGGTTTATCACAGTTATATGTGAAATGAAGGTTCTCTGTACATTTTCTAGGTCAACAATTTCACCTGCCTTGAAAGGTGCTGTTAGTGTGCAGTAATATTCCAGCCTAGATAGAACAAGCGACCAGAAGGGCTTGGCATCCATGGTTTTGAAGATTCTCATTATCCATCCTGTCATTTTTCTAGCAGATGCGATTGATACAATGTTATGGTCCTTGAAGGTGAGATCCTCCGACATGATCACTCCCAGGTCTTTGACATTTGTTTTTCGCTCTGTTGTGTGGTTGGAATTTTCTTTATACTCCGATGAAGTTTTAATTTCCTCACGTTTTCCATATCGGAGTAATTGAAATTTCTCATCATTGAACTTCATATTGTTTTCTGCGGCCCATTTAAAGATTTGGTTGATGTCCGCCTGGAGTCTTGCAGTGTCTCCAATAGAGGACACTGTCATGCAAATTCGGGTGTCATCTGCAAAGGAAGACACGGTGCTGTGGCTTATATCCCTGTCTATGTTCGATATGAAGATGAGGAACAAGATGGGAGCGAGTACTGTGCCTTGTGGAACAGAGCTTTTCACCGTAGCCGCCTCAGACTTTACTCTGTTGACTACTACTCTTTGTGTTCTGTTTGTGAGGAAATTATAGATCCATCTACCATCTACCATCTACGATCTAGGTTGAAATCCCCTAGGAGCAAGATGTTGGGGGCAGGAGCTGGAAGATTTTCCTGACAGAGGTAAATTTTCAAAAGCTGTTCCTGGAATTGTTGGGACGTTGCATCCGGAGGCTTGTAGACTACCACGATGACTAGGTTTTGGTTCTAGATCTTTACTGCTAAAACTTCAACTACATCATTTGAGGCATTTAGTAGTTTTAAACATATAAGTGACTCCGTGATATACAGGACAACCCCCCTCCTCCCCTTTCCCCTGCGTTTTGCCTGTTCACTGTCGCATCTGTATAGGTTGTAACCCGGGATCCATATTTCATTGACCAAGTGCTCCTTTATGTGGGGGTTCCGCCTCGGGTGACACCAAAGAGCCTCTAAAGAAGGTGACACTAAGAACATAAGAAAGGAGGAACACTGCATCAGGCCTGTTGGCCCATACTAGGCAGTGCTGCACCAAAATAAGAGAAAATTCCTTTATTCCTATATACCCTATTATATGATTACAGAGTTCAAATAGGCCTATATAGGGAAAATCAATGACGCTACATGATAAACTACGATAAATCGATAATTTTACTTATGATGTTTTGGAAAAACCCTTAATCGCTCTGGCATCATTATGATCAGTCATCAGTGACGAAACATCCTATGTCTGCTGCACCACCCACGAGTGAGTTTGGTCCAAGTGGTGGTGTATATGTGTCTGCTGCACCACCCACGAGTGAGTTTGATCCAGGTGGTGGTGTACATGTGTCTGCTGCACCACCCACGAGTGAGTTTGGCCCAGGTGGTGGCGTATATGTGTCTGCTGCACCACCCACGAGTGAGTTTGATCCAGGTGGTGGTGTACATGTGTCTGCTGCACCACCCACGAGTGAGTTTGGCCCTGGTGGTGGTGTATATGTGTCTGTTGCACCACCCACGAGTGAGTTTGGCCCAGGTGGTGGTGTATATGTGTCTGCTGCACCACCCACGAGTGAGTTTGGTCCAGGTGGTGGTGTATATGTGTCTGCTGCACCACCCACGAGTGAGTTTCGGCCCTGGTGGTGGTGTATATGTGGCTGCTGCACCACCCACGAGTGAGTTTGGTCCAGGTGGTGGTGTACATGTGTCTACTGCACCACCCACGAGTGAGTTTGGTCCAGGTGGTGGTGTATATGTGGCTGCTACACCACCCACGAGTGAGTTTGGCCCAGGTGGTGGTGTATATGTGTCTGCTGCACCACCCACGAGTGAGTTTGGCCCTGGTGGTGGTGTATATGTGGCTGCTGCACCACCCACGAGTGAGTTTGGTCCAGGTGGTGGTGTACATGTGTCTACTGCACCACCCACGAGTGAGTTTGGCACAGGTGGTTGTGTTTACCCGGAGTTTACCTGGAGAGAGTTCCGGGGGTCAACGCCCCAGCAGCCCGGTCTGTGACCAGGCCTCCTGCTGGTGTATATGTGGCTGCTACACCACCCACGAGTGAGTTTGGCCCAGGTGGTGGGGTATATGTGTCTGCTGCACCACCAACGAGTGAGCTTGCCCAGGTGGTGGTGTATATGTGTCTGCTGCACCGCCCACGAGTGACTTTAGTCCAGGTGGTGGTGTATATGTGTCTGCTGCACCACCCACGAGTGAGTTTGGTCCAGGTGGTGGTGTATATGTGTCTGCTGCGCCACCCACGAGTGAGTTTGGCCCTGCTGGTGGTGTATATGTGGCTGCTGCACCATCCACGAGTGAGTTTGGTCCTGGTGGTGGTGTATATGTGTCTGCTGCGCCACCCACGAGTGAGTTTGGTCCAGGTGGTGGTGTATATGTGGCTGCTGCACCACCCACGAGTGAGTTTGGTCCAGGTGGTGGTGTACATGTGTCTACTGCACCACCCACGAGTGAGTTTGATCCAAGTGGTGGCGTATATGTGTCTGCTGCACCACCCACGAGTGAGTTTGATGCAGGTGGTGGTGTATATGTGTCTGCTGCACCACCCACAAGTGAGTTTGGTGCAGGTGGTGGTGTATATGTGTCTGCTGCACCACCCACAAGTGAGTTTGGTGCAGGTGGTGGTGTATATGTGTCTGCTGCACCACCCACAAGTGAGTTTGGTGCTGGTGGTGGTGTATATGTGTGGCTGCTGCACCACCCACGAGTGAGTTTGGTCCAGGTGGTGGTGTACATGTGTCTACTGCACCACCCACGAGTGAGTTTGGTCCAGGTGGTGGTGTATATGTGGCTGCTACACCACCCACGAGTGAGTTTGGCCCAGGTGGTGGTGTAAATGTGTCTGCTGCACCACCCACGAGAGAGTTTGGCCCTGGTGGTGGTGTATATGTGGCTGCTGCACCACCAACGAGTGAGGTTGGTCCAGGTGGTGGTGTACATGTGTCTACTGCACCACCCACGACTGAGTTTGGCCCAGGTGGTGGTGTTTACCCGGAGTTTACCTGGAGAGAGTTCCGGGGGTCAACGCCCCAGCGGCCCGGTCTGTGACCAGGCCTCCTGCTGGTGTATATGTGGCTGCTACACCACCCACGAGTGAGTTTGGCCCAGGTGGTGGGGTATATGTGTCTGCTGCACCACCAACGAGTGAGCTTGCCCAGGTGGTGGTGTATATGTGTCTGCTGCACCGCCCACGAGTGACTTTAGTCCAGGTGGTGGTGTATATGTGTCTGCTGCGCCACCCACGAGTGAGTTTGGCCCTGCTGGTGGTGTATATGTGGCTGCTGCACCACCCACGAGTGAGTTTGGTCCTGGTGGTGGTGTATATGTGTCTGCTGCGCCACCAACGAGTGAGTTTGGTCCAGGTGGTGGTGTATATGTGGCTGCTGCACCACCCACGAGTGAGTTTGGTCCATGTGGTGGTGTACATGTGTCTACTGCACCACCCACGAGTGAGTTTGGTCCAAGTGGTGGTGTATATGTGTCTGCTGCACCACCCACGAGTGAGTTTGGCCCAGGTGGTGGCGTATATGTGTCTGCTGCACCACCCACGAGTGAGTTTGATCCAGGTGGTGGTGTACATGTGTCTGCTGCACCACCCACGAGTGAGTTTGGCCCTGGTGGTGGTGTATATGTGTCTGTTGCACCACCCACGAGTGAGTTTGGTGCAGGTGGTGGTGTATATGTGTCTGCTGCACCACCCACAAGTGAGTTTGGTGCAGGTGGTGGTGTATATGTGTCTGCTGCACCACCCACGAGTGAGTTTGGCCCTGGTGGTGGTGTATATGTGTCTACTGCACAACCCACGAGTGAGTTTGGTCCAGGTGGTGGTGTATATGTGGCTGCTACACCCCCCACGAGTGAGTTTGGCCCAGTTGGTGGTGTAAATGTGTCTGCTGCACCACCCACGAGTGAGTTTGGCCCTGGTGGTGGTGTATATGTGGCAGCTGCACCACCCACGAGTGAGTTTGGTCCAGGTGGTGGTGTACATGTGTCTACTGCACCACCAACGAGTGAGTATGGTCCAGATGGTGGTGTATATGTGGCTGCTACACCACCCACGAGTGAGTTTGGCCCTGGTGGTGGTGTAAATGTGTCTGCTGCACCACCCACGAGTGAGTTTGGCCCTGGTGGTGGTGTATATGTGGCTGCTGCACCACCAACGAGTGAGTTTGGTCCAGGTGGTGGTGTACATGTGTCTACTGCACCACCCACGAGTGAGTTTGGCCCAGGTGGTGGTGTTTACCCGGAGTTTACCTGGAGAGAGTTCCGGGGGTCAACGCCCCAGCGGCCCGGTCTGTGACCAGGCCTCCTGCTGGTGTATATGTGGCTGCTACACCACCCATGAGTGAGTTTGGCCCAGGTGGTGGGGTATATGTGTCTGCTGCACCACCAACGAGTGAGCTTGCCCAGGTGGTGGCGTATATGTGTCTGCTGCACCGCCCACGAGTGACTTTAGTCCAGGTGGTGGTGTATATGAGTCTGCTGCACCACCCACGAGTGAGTTTGGTCCTGGTGGTGGTGTATATGTGTCTGCTGCACCACCCACGAGTGAGTTTGGTCCAGGTGGTGGTGTATATGTGGCTGCTGCACCACCCACGAGTGAGTTTGGTCCAGGTGGTGGTGTATATGTGTCTACTGCACCACCCACGAGTGAGTTTGGTCCAGGTGGTAGTGTACATGTGTCTACTGCACCACCCACGAGTGAGTCTGGTCCAGGTGGTTGTGTATTTGTGGCTGCTACACCACCCACGAGTGAGTTTGGCCCAGGTGGTGGTGTATATGTGTCTGCTGCACCACCCACGAGTGAGCTTGGCCCAGGTGTTGGTGTATATGTCGCTGCTACACCACCCACGAGTGAGTTTGGTTCAGGTGGTGGTGTACATGTGTCTGCTGCACCACCCACGAGTGAGTTTGGCCTAGGTGGTGGTGTACATGTGTCTGCTGCACCACCAACGAGTGAGTATGGTCCAGATGGTGGTGTATATGTGGCTGCTACACCACCCACGAGTGAGTTTGGCCCTGGTGGTGGTGTATATGTGTCTGCTGCACCACCCACGAGTGAGTTTGGCCCTGGTGGTGGTGTATATGTGTCTGCTGCACCACCCACGAGTGAGTTTGGTCCAGGTGGTGGTGTACATGTGTCTACTGCACCACCCACGAGTGAGTTTGGCCCAGGTGGTGGTGTTTACCCGGAGTTTACCTGGAGAGAGTTCCGGGGGTCAACGTCCCAGCGGCCCGGTCTGTGACCAGGCCTCCTGCTGGTGTATATGTGGCTGCTACACCACCCACGAGTGAGTTTGGCCCAGGTGGTGGGGTATATGTGTCTGCTGCACCACCAACGAGTGAGCTTGCCCAGGTGGTGGCGTATATGTGTCTGCTGCACTGCCCACGAGTGACTTTAGTCCAGGTGGTGGTGTATATGAGTCTGCTGCACCACCCACGAGTGAGTTTGGTCCAGGTGGTGGTGTATATGTGTCTGCTGCGCCACCCACGAGTGAGTTTGGCCCTGCTGGTGGTGTATATGTGGCTGCTGCACCACCCACGAGTGAGTTTGGTCCTGGTGGTGGTGTATATGTGTCTGCTGCACCACCCACGAGTGAGTTTGGCCCAGGTGGTGGTGTATATGTGGCTGCTGCACCACCCACGAGTGAGTTTGGTCCAGGTGGTGGTGTATATGTGTCTACTGCACCACCCACGAGTGAGTCTGGTCCAGGTGGTGGTGTATTTGTGGCTGCTACACCACCCATGAGTGAGTTTGGCCCAGGTGGTGGTGTATATGTGTCTGCTGCACCACCCACGAGTGAGCTTGGCCCAGGTGTTGGTGTATATGTCGCTGCTACACGACCCACGAGTGAGTTTGGTCCAGGTGGTGGTGTACATGTGTCTGCTGCACCACCCACGAGTGAGTTTGGCCCAGGTGGTGGTGTACATGTGTCTGCTGCACCACCCACGAGTGAGTTTGGTCCTGGTGGTGGTGTATATGTGGCTGCTGCACCACCCACGAGTGAGTTTGGTCCAGGTGGTGGTGTATATGTGGCTGCTGCACCACCCACGAGTGAGTTTGGTCCAGGTGGTGGTGTATATGTGTGTCTACTGCACCACCCACGAGTGAGTTTGGTCCAGGTGGTGGTGTATATGTGGCTGCTACACCACCCACGAGTGAGTTTGGCCCAGGTGGTGGTGTATATGTGTCTGCTGCACCACCCACGTGTGAGCTTGGCCCTGGTGGTGGTGTATATGTGTCTGCTGCACCACCCACGAGTGAGCTTGGCCCTGGTGGTGGTGTATATGTGTCTGCTGCACCACCCACGAGTGAGCTTGGCCCTGGTGGTGGTGTATATGTGTCTGCTGCACCACCCACGAGTGAGCTTGGCCCTGGTGGTGGTGTATATGTGTCTGCTGCACCACCCACGAGTGAGCTTGGCCCTGGTGGTGGTGTATATGTGGCTGCTACACCACCCACGAGTGAGTTTGGCCCAGGTGGTGGTGTATATGTGTCTGCTGCACCACCCACGTGTGAGCTTGGCCCTGGTGGTGGTGTATATGTGTCTGCTGCACCACCCACGAGTGAGCTTGGCCCTGGTGGTGGTGTATATGTGTCTGCTGCACCACCCACATGTGAGCTTGGGCCCCGGTGGGGTGTATATGTGTCTGCTGCACCACCCACGAGTGAGCTTGGCCCTGGTGGTGGTGTATATGTGTCTGCTGCACCACCCGCGAGTGAGCTTGGCCCTGGTGGTGGTGTATATGTGTCTGCTGCACCACCCACGAGTGAGCTTGGCCCTGGTGGTGGTGTATATGTGTCTGCTGCACCACCCACGTGTGAGCTTGGCCCTGGTGGTGGTGTATATGTGTCTGCTGCACCACCCACGAGTGAGCTTGGCCCTGGTGGTGGTGTATATGTGTCTGCTGCACCACCCACGTGTGAGCTTGGCCCTGGTGGTGGTGTATATGTGTCTGCTGCACCACCCACGAGTGAGCTTGGCCTATGATTTAAGCGTGACATGCACATCAGTTGAGGGAGTTATCAAAGCTTATTGCTTTGGTGGCACTGAGAAGGGGTTGGACAAATATTTTTATTTGTGGGTTTAGATTTGATATGGACTTGCCCAGTATATGTTATTACTGTTCTTGCTGCTGAACAGCGGTGTAGTGCCGATGAAGGTAGCGTAGGTAGCAATGATACGGCCGTGGACTAGTTTGGCTTTAATTGGATAGGAGTGAGTACACAATGGGCAGTGTGAGGGAGTGACCGCAAGCCAGTCCATGGAGGGGGAGCACTTGTGCCTATCAGGTCGGTCGGTCTGGGAGTGAGACCGAATGGGCTCAGCCTCCCACTGACCTGGGTGAGCCTACAGAGGGCAGCACTTAAATGCCGCGAAATATGAACTAGTCAGAACAGACGGCTAGGCTGTGTGTTCTGACAGTACAGGCTGTCTACATATAGGCCAGTAGGCCTGTTGTAGTGTTCCTCCTTTCTTATGCTCTTATGTTCTTATTAAAGAGGTATATTACTAGTATTTTGTACACTTACAAGCAAAATGAGCAAAAAAATATTTTTGGAATTTTTAGCAAGATTACTGTTATCTTGGTCATATTCGTTTTCAGCGCAAATAAGAAACTTCAAGAGAAATACATTTCTCCATAAGCACAAAATTTTACAGTATTTGTAGACGTGAAAACGTGAGGAAATTAAAACTACATCGGAGTATAAAACAAGCTCCAACCACACAATAGAGTGAAAAACTAATGTAAAAGACCTGGGAGTGATCATGCCAAAGGATCTCACCTTCAAAGACCATAACATTGTATCAGTCACATTTGCCAGAAAAATGACAGGATGGATAATGAGAACCTTCAAAACTAGGGAAGCCAAGCCCATGATGACACTCTTCAGGTCGCTTGTTCTATCTAGGCTGGAATATTGCTGCACACTAACAGCACCTTTCAAGGCAGGTGAAATTGCTGACCTAGAAAATGTACAGAGAACCTTCATGGCGCGCATAACGGAGATAAAACACTTCAATTACTGGGAATGTTTGAAATTCCAGAACCTGTATACACCTTATATACACTTGGAAAATTCTAGAGGGATTAGTACCAATCTTGTACACGAAAATCTCTCCCTATGAAAGCAAAAGACTCGGCAGACGGTACAACATCCCCCCAATGAAAGCAGGGTTTCCACAGTCACGATAAGAGACAACACAATAAGTGTCAGGGGCCCAAGATTGTTCAACTGCCTCCCAGCATACATCAAGGGGATTACCAATAGACCCCTGGCTGTCTTCAAGCAGCCACTGGACAGGCACCTAAAGTCTGTACCTAACCAGCAGGGCTGTTGCGTGCGGCCAACAGTAACAGCCTGCTTGATCAGGCCCTGATCCACCATGAGGCCTGGTCACAGAACAGGCCGTGGGGTCGTTGACCCCCAGAACCCTCTGCAGGTATATTCCAGTGTAATTTTCATATGATGGTTGCGAGGAAAGTGGGGTAGCAATAAGACGATGCTATTGTCTCAGAATTTTTATGGGCTTAATTATTGGCGGTGCTAGCAAGCATTTGTACACGTTGTTAAGGAATTCACTTATATCTGAGTCTTCAGCTTGTCGAAGTCTCTGGCAAGTACTAAATATGGCTAGGCATTTCGGGTAAACTTAGATTAATTCTTAACTCTAAATTATTACATATTATGGAGTAAGTTGGTATTATGGTTAAGTGACTAAATACTGGTTTGTGAGTTTAGAAACGTGAATGCTTTTGTTTTGGCACAATACATAGTTTCTATATTGGAGTATCACAGACAAACTTATAACTAGATATGATTCATTATTTTAAGATTAAGATTAAGATTCGTATTTCTGTGTTTATAGCCAAATGGGTGAGTGAGTGAGTTTAAGTGTGAACCACCTGGTGGTTTTCATGTAGTTAGTTGACGGGGTGTATCAGGGAGATAAGATGTTTTCTAACCGTCGTTTTGAAGGTGATGAATGTGTCTGCAGTTCTAGAGATTTCAGGTAGGGTGTTCCAGATTTTAGGGCCATTGACATACATTGAATTTTTGCGAAGGTTTAGTCAGACACGGGGAATGTCATAGAGATGTTTGTGTCTGGTGTTATGCCTGTGGGTCCTGTCACAACTATCAAGAAAGCATTTTAGGTCATGGTTAATATTGGACTTTAAGGTCCTGTAGATGTAGGTTGCACAGTAGTAAGTGTGGATGTTCTGAACAGGGAGTAAGTTTAGATGGGGGTGTGTTGCTAGGGATGGGATTTAGTTATTATTCTTATTGCGGCTTTTAGTTGGGTTATTATTGACTTTAGGTGTGTTGCTGCAATTTATCCCCAATCACAAATAGCATAGGTGAGGTATGGATAAATGAGTGAATGGTATAGTGTGAGAAGGGCATTTTGCGACACGTAGTATTGTATCTTGGAGAGTATCCCAACTGTTTTGGATACTTTTTTTGTTATGTGTTAGATATGGGTGCTGAAATTCAGGTTGTTGTCGAGGTATAGGCCTAGGAATTTGCCCTCATTATGTCTGGCAATTAGAGTGTTATCAATCTCAATGTTAAGTTGTGCAACACCTGCTCTGCTACCAAAGATAATATAGTAGGTTTTGCCAGTGTTAAGTGTAAGTTTATTGGCCGTCATCCAAGTCGATATTTTGAGCAGCTCCTCGTTAACAATGGTGTTGAGAGTAGCAAGATTAGGGTGGGAGATGACATAAGTCGTGTCGTCAGCAAAGAGAATGGGGTTCAGGTGTTGGGATATGTTTGGAAGATCATTGATGTATATGAGGAAGAGCAGGAGACCAAGGACACTTCCCTGTGGAACTCCAGCATCAAGTGACCGTATTGATGATGCTGTTTCTTTAATGGTGACATACTGATACCTATTAGTAAGGTAGGATTTGAAATATGCAATATACCATAATGGTCAAGTTTGTGGAGTAGGATGCCGTGGTCTACTGTGTCAAAAGCTTTTCTTAGGTCAATAAAAATTCCTAGTGGATATTCCTTATTTTCCAATGCTGTGTAAAGCAGATCTAGCATTTTTATAATTGCATCATTAGTGCTTTTATTTTTCCTGAATCCAAATTGGCAGGGGTTGAGTATGTTTTGTGCCGTTAAAAATGAATATAGTCTCCTGTGCACGAGTTTTTCAAAGATTTTGGATAGCAATGTTAAGTTTGATATTTGCCTATAGTTGTTTAAATCTGTAGGGTCACCACCTTTATGTATTGATGTAACCCTTGCTGTCTTGAGTAGTTTCGGGAAGGTGCTAGTTTCTAGTGACTTGTTAAAAAGAAGTAATGAAATAGCATGTGAAAGGACATGGGCCGCTCGCTTGTACAATAATGGTGAGACTTTGAGACAGTTTTCCCTGAGTTATTTTTAAAGGGATTTTAAATAATAGTGGTGATTCCGTGGCTCAGTTGGTGAAAGTTTAAAAAGGAATTTAAAAAAATTTCCTCTGGGTATTTACCCAGAAAGGGGGCGTTGGTAGTGGGTTTTATTTGGGGGAGATCAGTCTATGTTTGAGAAAAAAGTCTTTTATCTTTTTAAACTGTACCCGTGGGATCCCAGTGGTGTTTTTTTTGGTTTAGTTAGAACCAAAAATTTTTTCTTTTTTTCGGGTTTGTTGCCCCCCCAGAATCGGGGAAAAAAGTTTTTTTCCAGGTTTTTTTTTAATTTTCCCCCTTTGTTTTCAGGGGAATTTCTGCTGGGTTAGTATAGTTTTTTTAGCTTTCTTTTTTAAATTTGGTTAGGAACTGAGGGAAAATATTGTTTAAGAATATTTTTGGGTGTTTTTAACCCCTGTCTATATTGTTTTTTATATTGGGGGTTTTTTTATCAATGGTTTTTCAAAAATGTGCGGGTTTTAGCCATGGGCAACCGGGCCGTTTTTTTCGGCCCTTTTTTCGTTTTTATAGGACAACGTTCGTTTTATAGTCTAAGTAATTTTTTAAAGAAAAAAATTTTCTGTCCAATCGTCAATCCATTGGCCTTGGAGAATTCTTTTGGGCCCAAAGTCAACAGTCTCAAAGGTCAGCGGGTGAACTCCCTTATTAAAGGCCTCGAAAAAAGTTAAATAAAAAACTTTGTTGTTTTTTCCAGTGGGGGTTTAAAGAGGAAGGAAAGGGAAATGGTCGTAGTGCTGTCTGTAAATTACCCCGGTTTTAAAGGGGGGCTATTTATTTTTGGTCCTTTATGTGGTCTATTTGGTTGCACTTGTTTTCAGTGGAAGGGTTTGGTTTAGTTATTGTCGGTATGAGATGTGTGTTGTTCATATTGTTGATGAAATCATTTAAGGCTGATCTTTAGTGGGCCCAAAGGGTTTGTTATTGAAGTCTCCAGTCAAAAAAGAAGGGGGTTTGCTTGTTCATTTGTCTGTTTTTTTTATTAGTTTTTTAAATTTTTCTCACTAAAAAACTTGGGATGTTTGTGTGGGGTTTCCGGTAAATGGCACCGATTGTTTTAGGCGTTTTAAAGGGTTTTTTTTTACAAAAAAAATTAGAAAAAATTGTAAGCAGGGGTGCTAATAAAGAAAATTTGGGCTAGAGTAATAGATTGAAAAAACACCCCCCCAAAATTTGGGTTTTGGGGTCTGCATTTTTGGGGATTGCTGTAAATGGGGGGTAGGGGGTTTAGAACTATTGTGTCCTGCTTAAGCCATGTCTTAGTAAGAATATGCGGAAAAGGGGGGTGTTTTTAGCGATCAAGGGATTTGCCGGGAAAGGTAAATCATAGTGTTTGTTAAGGACTTGATTTTTGTATTTTAAGGATAGACTTTTACCCACTGTTTAGGATAGTGCGGGTTGTGATGCTGTGTAAAAAAGGGCCCAGTTATTTCCAGAAAGGAAATGATTGGGTTTTTAGATTATGGAGGTTTTAAAATAGGGTCAACTTGTTCACCCCTTTTTTGGGGGTTTAAAATTTATGGTTATTTATTTTCCTTTGTTTTTGTGTATTGAGTTCTAGACTGATATCTTTTAGTGGGGGGGAAGTTTTTGGACAATTTTATAGCTAAAACTTTTGGTCAGGTATAAAAGAGTTTGGGTCACTAATACACATAATGAAGTTGATTTTGTCTGTGTTGTGCTGGAATAAATTAAAGTAAACTAGGAAAAACTAATACTATAAAAATAAAATTTAAAAAATAGCCCAAAAACTCTCCTTGAAATTCCCCATAAGGTCTAATATAATGTTTTTTGGTGTTGTTTTATGTAATGAGCTAGAATGAGCTAAAATACAAATTTGGTTTAGTTTTAATAATATAAAAAAAAAATGGGTTTTAAAAAAATTGGCCCCAAGATCTCATTTGTAAGGAACTAAGGTCTAATTTAAGTTTTTAAACCCAAAAAACTGGGAGTTTTAATTAGTTTTTAAACTAAACAAGAAAAAAATACAAAATTTTAATTAAGGTTAGCAAAAAAAATTAAAAAATAAAAAAAAAAAAAAATGGAAATTTGATTTGGGTTATAATATGATAGTAAGATGGTAGACAGGTTTAATAAAAAATTTGGAGTTGATATTCAAGTTTAAAAAATTTGAAAAAACAAAAAGGTTAAAAAAATTTTTTAAATAAAGTTGGGTGAAAAAGTCTAAAATAGAATGGGGGAAAATTTATAAAAATTTTAAATGAAACTGGGTAAAAAACTTTAAAAATAAAAAATAAAAATTTTTAAAATGATTGGCAAAAAAGTATAAGATAAAACTGGGGGAAAATATTAAAATTGGGTTTAAAGAACTGTAGATTAGAATAGTGCCCAAAAATAAGATGAAAAGTTTTCAATAAAATTTGGGGGATAAAGTTTTAAAAAAAAAAATGGGAAAAAATTTAAAAAATTTACAATTAAAATTGGTCAAAATAATTTAAGTAAAACTGGGCCCAAAAATAGAGGGTTTTTAAAAAAAAATTGGGCAAATTTGAGTTTTTTTAAATGAGGTAGAAATAACTGAGGACAAGCTTTGGGTTTGGTTTTTAAAATTTAAAAAAAATCCCCCCCCAAGTGGTAAGATGTTAAAAAAAAAGGGGGAGAGGGGTTCTGTTTTGATATTTAAAAAAACAATTAAAACTATGAGGTTTGAAAAGGCATGAATAAAACATTCAAAAATTTGTTAAAATATTAAAATTTTTTATAATATATATAATATTATATATATATATATATATTTATATTATATTTTTTATATATATAATATATATATATATTTTATTATCAAAAAACTGGCCCACCCAAACCCAAAGGGAGGGTGGGCCCCGAAAAAAAAAAACTTTTTTCATCTTCATCCATCACTGTTTTGCCAGAAGGGTGCTTTCCAACCGTTTTTTTAAAATGCAACATTAACACCCCCCCTTCAGAGTGCAGGCACTGTTTCTTTTCCCTTTTCCCGGGGGCTCAAAATCCGGTGCCCGGGTTTTCCCCGAACCCCCTTTTTTAAAAAGTTACTTTGCTCCCCACTCCAACAGCCCCGTCAAGTAAATTAAAAAAACCATTTGTCTCCCTTCATCCTATCAAACACGCTCACCCCCATACCTGCTGGAAAATCCAAACCCCCCGAAACAAACCTCCCTTTTCCCCCTCTCCAACCTTTCCTAGGCCGACCCCTTACCCCGGGCCCTTCCCTTTCCCCTACAGAGGTACACTCTTGAAGTCATTCTGTTTCCCCTTTCCCTTTCTCTAACCCGTTGAAACCCCCTCCCACCCTTCCTCCCCGCCCTTGGACAAAAAGTTTTGGTAATCCCCCACCTCCCCTAACTTCCAAACTACGAAATTTTCTGCCCTTATATTCACACCCCCATTTTCCTCAAATGACATCCCCCCTGCCTCCCCCCCTTCTCCTCCTGCAAACCCTTCATCACCCCCGCTTCCACCATAAGAGCGTTGGTAAAACTAATTTCTTTCAAACATTCCCCCCTTTGCCTCCCCAAGGGCAAAGGGTTTTTTGGGCTTTCCCCAGGTCCTAAAGGCAACCATCACTCTTTTTCCCTCATCAATTCTATGGGTTCACCCCACTTTCATTGGGCCCCCTTTCCCCTGACACGTCCACTCCCAAATATCTGAATTCGTTCCCCCTCCTCCATACTCTCTTTCCCCCCAATCTGATATTTCATCTTTCTTTACCTAATCTTTTTGTTATCCTCATAAACCTTTCTTTTCCTGTATTTTTACCCTTTAATTTTTTTCTTTTGCCCCCCTACCAAAAATTTATCCACCAATTCTGCAGCTTCTTTCAGAAACTCCCAAGACACAGTGTCATCGCAAAGAGGCGTGACAAATCCCACTTTGTGTGTGATTCTTTATCTTTAAACTCCACGCCTCTTGCCAAGCCCTCGCATTTTCTTCTTTTTACAACCCCCTCTTTTAAATATATTAAACAACCACGGTGACATCCCCAAATCCCTTTTCTAAGGCCTACCTTTTCTGGGAAAAAAAATTTCCCTCTTTTCCCCATACTCTAACTTGAGCCCACAAACCTCGTAAAAAATTTCACTGCTTTCGTAACCTACCTCCCACACCATTTCACTTGCAACCCTCTGCCACATTGCCCCCCCTATCCCCCTGTCATACACCTTTTCCCCAAAACCATAAATGCCAAAAAAGACCTTTTAGCCTTATCTAAAAACTGTTCACTTATATGTTTCACTGGGAAAACACCCCGGTCCACACACCCCCCACCTTTCCTAAAGGGCCCCCTTGTTCATTGCTATCCTATTTTCCGTCCACTCTTTAAATTTTTTCAATTTTAACTTACCATACACTTTACCAGGTACATCAACAGACTTTTCCCCTATAATTTTTTTGCACTCTCTTTTAAACCCCTTTGCCTTTAAACAAAGGAACTTTTGCATGGGTCTCGCCAAAACCCTTTGGTTCCTTTCCCTCTTTTCCCTTTCATTTATTAAATAATTTGGGACCCCCCATCCAAAAAATATTTTCCCCATGCTTTTAACATTTCTATCTTTTATCCCCTCAATTTCCCCGGCCCGCCTTACCCCCCTTTTATTTTTTCCCACTGCCTCCCGAACCCCCACCCCCCAAATGGCTCTTCCTCCTCCTACAAGTGGGTTTTTCCCCTTGCCCATTCAAAGAAAACACAGCTTCCCCATCTTCATCAAACCCCCAAAACCCCCAACCCAAAAATTTTTCCCCCAAAACTTTCCCCAAAACCTCTTTTAAATTCCATTTTTAAAATATTATTTTATTTTTTTTTTATATTAAAATTTTTATTTTTATTTATATAAAATTTATATTTATTTTTTATATATATTTTTATTATTAATATATATATATTTATTTTTATTTATATTTTATATTTTTTTATATTTTATAAATATATATTAAAAAATTTACCATGATTTAACCCAAAACTTTATGACACCCGGTTTTTTAAAACCCTCCCCCCTCTAGGCTTAGTGCACGCAGAACCGACACACCACGGCCCCCCACCCTCTGTACCACCCTACTTAACCAACACCTGACACCCTCTAACCCCTCACTAAAATATACTGCATGGAACGCCGTCTCATCCCCACCATAGATTCCACACCTCCCGCCCACTACTACCCTTCTGGTTCTTAGTACCTCTCCCGATGGTAGGATGTCATGCAGAAAGCGATACATTACCTCCCACACCCTAGGATTAACTTCAGCTTGCTAAACCTATACCAAATACTCCCCCACGCGTACATGGGTAACAACCCCTCTACTGGGGCAACGATCCTCCCTGCAAGCAACCTATACAAATTCCCTATTCGAATTTTCCTCGGTTCTCTAACCAACATCAAAGCCCGCAAGACTATTTCACATTCCCTCAACTCCACACCACCATACAACTTACCCAACCTATCATGTACTTTTTTCAGCTCCCTCCCGCCATCACTCCCTCGCACAAAACCTCCCATTTAAGAAACACACGTTTAACCCTCCTTCTCAGGTCCATCAACCCCAACCCACCCTGACGCACAGGTTACATTACATACATTACAACCTCTCTCCTTAACTAATCACAACTTGAACCCAACAAGAATTTAAACACCCATCTCAGAATCCCCGCAATCGCCGTCCCTGTTATTGGGAACACGGCCGCTACATGCCAAACCCTACTATACAATAATACATTTATGACAATCACTGTTTGCACGAGGGTCAAATGATGAGGTCTCGATGCACCCAGATGCCCCAGGATCCTTTCCAACAACCGATTCGAGTTTTCCTCTTGTGCCGTGTCCAGGTCATCCCTATAGATGATACCACAAATTTTTAAAGACACCGTCTGTTTCCTCACAACGTTACATCTCCCTCCCCCCCTACCCAATCTCCCAACCCCATGACCATTGACTTCTCACTATTTACCTACATTCATGTTGCACATCCAAACAATTGCACAACATCGTCCAAAACCCCCAGCGACATCCCTTCTCGAGCCAGGACGGTTGTATCATCTACATATCCTATTAATCCAGGCCATACTTTCCCTACCTCCACCCCACCCCCACTCTTATTACATACACTACATTCAACCATTCTATAGAAGGGGTCTTGAATGCATGCAAACAATATTTGTGACATGGGACACCCCTGCCTAAGTCCCCTACCCATTGCAATCTCCTCCCCCAATCATCCATTTATCTGTACCTGCATCTTGGCTCCTTTGTGCAACATGGTTACCCAATTAACTATTTCTTCCCTATAACCCTGCCTCCTGAGTATAGCCCCCAATGCTCCCCTTTCCACTCTGTCATAGGCCCCCTGTCAATCTAAAGCCAACAATGCTGCCCCCCTACCTCCCATTTGACTCCACAAAACTTCTCAGTATCCCATGACCTTCAATCATCGACCTTCCAGGCAACCCAAACTGCGTTTTTGAAACCACTCTCCCTACAACACATTTAAACCGATTACCTAAGACTTTAGCAAACACCATATAAACTGCACATAGCAGCGATATGGCACGGTACTCCTTGAGGGTGTGCTGCCCCTTACCCTTCGGGACCAACACTACAACTGCTGTTGCTTGCTTCTCCCCCATCTCATCCTTCTCCTTCATCTGTTTTAATAACCTGACCATGAAACCCCTTATCAACGCCCAATGTTGTAGATAAAATTCAGCTGGGAGAACATCTATTCCCAGTGCTTTGCCCTTCCTCATTCCCCTTAATGCCATCTTTATTTCCTCTACTGTAATTACCCCTCCTAATGCCTTCCTATCACTGTTCCCTAAATTGCACATCACATACTCACACACCTTCTCTAAAGCCACATCCCCCACCCTCACATTTGTCCAATACCCTTCATACCATTTATCCACACACACACACATTCCTTTCGTAGCCCTTACCTCCTGACCTACCCTATACCTTCCCGCCAACTCATGTACCTCTAACCTTGGGATAGCTGTAACCTGCAGCCTTTGCTTTTGACGTCGCAACACACACGCCGATGGCATGTCGCCCCAAAGCACCGCCTCTACCCCTGCCTGCACCCTTACCGCTTGAAACCTCTCATTTTGTAACTCTCTCAGTCTCTCCTTCACTTCGACAATATCGTCCATAGGATAGTTGCCCCCTACAGCTCCCTGCCCATAAAAACCCCTTAACCTGTCCTCTAAATAGTTCGAAAGTCCATATTTTAAGTTATTTGTACATTTACCCTCCCTCACATAATATTTCCTAATCCTTTCCTTAGCGATACAACCCCACCATTTCACGACATCTTCCACCCCTTGTGTGTCCTCACTAAGCTCCTTCCATAGGTCAGAAAATCCCTCTAACCCTTCCTCATCACTCAACACACTTATGTTTAATTTCCAGTAACTCCTGTATATTTCTGCAAGTACCTCCCACCCTACCTCCACCTCCACTGCTCTATGATCCGACAATGCTACCTCAACAGTTTTGAAAGATTGTACTACAACCCCTTGAGAAAGATACACTCTGTCTAACCTCACTGCATACCCTCTCCTAACAAACATATGCTCTGTCTCCCACACTCCCTCAAATACATCCTGTAACTGAATATCCCTCATTAAATCTCTTAGGGTCACAGACACATATCCTGCCCCTTTCATTTCCACATCGGTCCTCCTAATAATGCAATTCCAGTCGCCTCCTACTAGTGCCACCTCCGGTAATGCACGTAAGAAAAACACAAGGTCTTCACACACAAACTCCTGTTTCACCTGTATGTTATTCTCTGTAGGCGCATACACGCTTACAAAGGACACACGCTTGCCCATCCACCAACCATCCATGTGCAACACCCTCCCCCTCTCACTTCTCTGCAAAACAAACGGGCTCACCTCCCTCATTAATATACCCACACCTTCATTTAAATGGGCAGATGGCAGGGTTACCACCTGAAACCCTGCCACCTCCAAACCCTATCCTCCTTAAAATTATGCTCCTGAAGGAACACAACATCCACTCTAGATTCAGAAACGTTCTAAACCATTCTCTCTTTACACTATTACACAAACCGTTAACGTTTACTGTCATACACCTGAGGCCTTTTAAAGTTTCCACCCCTGCCTCCTCTCTCCTCTCTTCCCGGGGGCACCAGAGCTTGTATTTCCACTTGTCACCTTCACACTTCCCTCTCTCCCCATCCCCCTTCTTTCAGTGCCTCCTGTCGTGGCCACCACTACCTTCACCTTCCGCCCATATCTGCTTCCCAGGCCACTGCGCTGGTGCCAGGACATCATCTGAATCTGACGCAGCAACCCTCTTCCTCGTGATGCTCACATCCTCCATAGCTTGGTCTGGGGGTGCCTCACAATGGACCTCTACTTCCACTGTACATTGGTTCATTGATCCCGGTGACACCTCTGCCATGCTATCAATCCCGTAGTCCATATTGTTCTCCTGTCGTTTATGCACCGCAGCCATCAACTCGTCATCTACTACCCGCTCAGGTGCAACCACCTCCTCAGGCGGTGACAAAGACTTCAACACCTCAGCCAATTCCTCCTCAATTTCCAACACTTCCTCCTGTACTTTCTGCTCATCACTTGCCTCTGGAAGAGTCTCTGGGCCAGTTAACTGGTCGAGGGCCTCACCCTCTCCCCCAGCCATATGCGCCTCATCCACTATCTCGCTCCATAGACGACCACGCCCTCCCTCACGTCGTTGTTCCCCCCCTGCTTCCTCCATTGCAGGAGCAGATGCCTCCACCTCTGTGCCGCAGCTATGTGATCATATTCCCCACATAGGCGGCACGTACATCTTTGCTTGGTATATAAAACCATGACTTGTGTCCTGAATTCCTGTAGGTACACATAGGATGGTATGGGGTGTTGCAATGTCATTTTTAGGTTAAAAGTGCCTTCTGGCAGACCCGCATAGGCTCCCATTACCCACGTACCATGCTGGGCCAAATGAACTGTCCATATTTCTCAAAACTCTTCTAATTTCTGCCTCATCTGCCTCGAAGGGAATGTTACGAAGCTTGATCCATGTGTAATGCCTGGATATGTCAATCATCCTCACGCGAACAACTGGCGTAGCATCAAGACTTACGTCCTGAAAACGACTGACCAATGATTCGTAGACTGTTGCTGTTAGCAATTTCACAAAAATTCTGTGAGCTCCATTTAAAGCTGCCCCATATAACTCCCCATCCTGATTGCCATACGTCTCTCTGATGATCTTGGGTAGTAATATTTGTGCCGAAACAGGCCCGGTGGCCTGGTGGCTAAAGCTCTCGCTTCACACACGGAGGACCCGGGTTCGATTCCCGACGGGTGGAAACATTTCGACACGTTTCCTTACACCTGTTGTCCTGTTCACCTAGCAGCAAATAGGTACCTGGGTGTTAGTCGACTGGTGTGAGTCGCATCCTGGGGGACAAGATTGAGGACCCCAATGGAAATAAGTTAGACAGTCCTCGATGGCGCACTGACTTTCTTGGGTTATCCTGGGTGGCTAACCCTCCGGGGTTAAAAACCCGAACGAAATCTTTTCTTATCTTATCTCTTATATTGCCCCTCGGAGAAGCTCAATTTCGACAGTGTTGATCCGGCGTCTATGACTGAACGCCATGTTGACTGATGGTAGTTCTCCTGGTTTGACAGCAGAGGCGCGACAGCACCACCTCATACCACAGCAGCCAGGCAACTGAGGAGCGTCTGCACAGTAGATCCTCTCGGCCTGAAAGCGAGGAGGACAATGGTTAGTGGACTGGTGTGGATCGCATCTGGGACAAAACTGACCTAATTTGCCCGAAATGCTCAGCAGAACAAGCGGCTTTCTATATAGTAGAATGTCATTGATGTCAGCTATGGTCTGTATACCTTGTACATGTACTTGTAGTAAAGAAAGATATTATTATTATTATAATAACATCGTATAGTACAGTAGCTGCAAATTGATTAAGATTCCCAGTTCACTGATTTAGTTTTCTTCGCTACTGGAGAATTAACAGAAAACAAGTATTTAAGGATAAACTCAACTGCAAAATTCAATATGTTAATCAAATTTTTTATAAAAATAATAATAATATTGTTATAACAATATCTTTATTTACTACAAGTACATGTACAAGGTATGTAAAGTAAAAGGACACAAGTGCAACTAATGTGACATTTTATTGTCGCAACGTTTCGCTCTCCAGGAGCTTTATCAAGCCATTGCAAACAATATATGGACACAGAGGGTATATATAGCCTCAGAGTGAGTAGTAGTAGTAGTGACAAAAGTTGTAGTAGTAGTAGTAGTAATACAAAATGGTAGAGCAATTAATTCATACATGAGTAAAAGGATATACCTGGAGTTTACCTGGAGAGAGTTCCGGGGGTCAACGCCCCCGCGGCCCGGTCTGTGACCAGGCCTCCTGGTGGATCAGAGCCTGATCAACCAGGCTGTTGCTGCTGGCTGCACGCAAACCAACGTACGAGCCACAGCCCAGCTGGTCAGGAACCGACTTTAGGTGCTTGTCCAGTGCCAGCTTGAAGACTGCCAGGGGTCTGTTGGTAATCCCCCTTATGTATGCTGGGAGGCAGTTGAACAGTCTCGGGCCCCTGACACTTATTGTATGGTCTCTTAACGTGCTAGTGACACCCCTGCTTTTCATTGGGGGGATGTTGCATCGTCTGCCAAGTCTTTTGCTTTCGTAGTGAGTGATTTTCGTGTGCACGTTCGGTACTAGTCCCTCTAGGAGTTTCCAGGTGTATATAATCATGTATCTCTCCCGCCTGCATTCCAGGGAATACAGGTTTAGGAACCTCAAGCGCTCCCAGTAATTGAGGTGTTTTATCTCCGTTATGCGCGCCGTGAAAGTTCTCTGTACATTTTCTAGGTCGGCAATTTCACCTGCCTTGAAAGGTGCTGCTGGTGTGCAGCAATATTCCAGCCTAGATAGAACAAGTGACCTGAAGAGTGTCATCATGGGCTTGGCATCCCTAGTTTTGAAGGTTCTCATTATCCATCCTGTCATTTTTCTAGCAGATGCGATTGATACAATGTTATGGTCCTTGAAGGTGAGATCCTCCGACATGATCACTCCCAGGTCTTTGACGTTGGTGTTTCGCTCTATTTTGTGGCCAGAATTTATTTTGTACTCTGATGAAGATTTAATTTCCTCGTGTTTACCATATCTGAGAAATTGAAATTTCTCATGGTTGAACTTCATATTGTTTTCTGCAGCCCACTGAAAGATTTGGTTGATGTCCGCCTGGAGCCTTGCAGTGTCTGCAATGGAAGACACTGTCATGCAGATTCGGGTGTCATCTGCAAAGGAAGACAAGGTGCTCTGGCTGACATCCTTGTCTATGTCAGATATGAGAATGAGGAACAAGAGTACTGTTCCTTGTGGAACAGAGCTTTTCACCGTAGCTGCCTCGGACTTTACTCTGTTGACTACTACTCTTTGTGTTCTGTTAGTGAGGAAATTATAGATCCATCGACCGACTATTAATGTTATTGACACAGTAGACCACGACATCCTACTCCACAAACTTGACCATTACGGTACAAGAGGCCATGCGCTTGCTTATTTCAAATCTTACCTTACTAATAGGTATCAGTATGTCACCATTAAAGACACAGCATCAACAACACGGCCACTTGATGCCGGAGTTCCCCAGGGAAGTGTACTTGGTCCCCTGCTCTTCCTCATATACATCAATGATCTTCCAAACGTATCCCAACACCTGAAACCCATTCTCTTTGCTAACGACATGACTTCTGTCATCTCTCACCCTAATCTTGCCACCCTCAACACCATTGTTAACGAGGAGCTGATCAAAATATCGACTTGGATGACAGCCAATAAACTTATGCTTAACACTGACAAAACCCACTATTTTATGTTTGGTAGCAGAGCAGGAGATGCACAAATTAACATTAAGATCGACAACAATCTAATTACCAGACATAATGAGGGCAAATTCCTAGGCCTATACCTTGACAACAACCTGAATTTCAGCACCCATATCCAACACATAACCAAAAAAGTATCCAAAACGGTTGGGATCCTCTCCAAGATACGACACTACGTGCCGCAAAATGCCCTTTTCACACTATACCACTCACTTATTTATCTATACCTCACCTATGCTATTTGTGCTTGGGGATCAACTGCAGCAACACACCTAAAGTCAATAATAACCCAACAAAAAGCTGCAGTAAGAATAATCACTAAATCCCATCCCTGGCAACACCCCCCCCTCCACTCTTCATAGATCTAAACTTACTCCCTGTTCAGAACATCCACACTTACTACTGTGCAATCTACATCTACAGGACCTTAAACTCCAATATCAGCCTTCACCTAAAACGCTTTCTTGACAGTTGTGACAGAACCCACAGGCATAACACCAGACACAAACATCTCTACGACATTCCCCGTGTCCGACTAAACCTTTACAAAAATTAAATGTATGTCAAAGGCCCTAAAATCTGGAACACCCTACCTGAGAACTCTAGAACTGCAGACACTTTCATCACCTTCAAAACTACCATTAGAAAACATCTTATCTCCCTGATACACCCCATCAACTAACTACACGAATACCACCTGGTGGTTCACACTTACACTCACTCACCCATTTGACCATAAACAGAAATATTAACCTCAATCTTAAAATAATGAATCCTGTGATACTCCAATACTGAAACTATGTACTATGCCAAAACAAAAGCATTCACATTGCTAAACTCACAAACTAGTATTTAGTCACTTAGCCATAATTCCAACTTACCTCATAATTTGTAATATTTTAAAATTAAGAATTAAACTAAGTCTGCCCGAAATGCCTAGCCATGCTAGGTGTGCTAGTGGTACACTCTGTAATCATTATTTAACTACATGTAAACCACACAATAACCAAATTCTGTAAACCCAGCATTGTAATCCTTATAGAGAATAAACTTTGAATTGAATTGAATTGAATTCCTCTAGCACGCATTTTGGGCGCTATTACGCCATGGTCACACTAGTCGAAGGCTTTTGCAAAGTCTGTATATGCCACATCTGCATTCTTTTTGTCTTCTAGCGCATCTAGGACCTTGTCGTAGTGATCCAATAGTTGAGACAGACAGGAGCGACCTGTTCTAAACCCATGTTGCCCTGGGTTGTGTAACTGATGGGTTTCTAGATGGGTGGTGATCTTGCTTCTTAGAACCCTTTCAAAGATTTTTATGATATTGGATGTTAGTGCTATCGGTCTGTAATTCTTTGCTGTTGTTTTACTGCCCCCTTTGTGGAGTGGGGCTATGTCTGTTGTTTTTAGTAACTGTGGGACGACCCCCATGTCCATGCTCCCTCTGCATAGGATGGTAAAGCCCCTTCTTGCAGTTGTTGATGAACACGGAGTTCCATGAGTCTGGCCCTGGGGCAGAGTGCATGGGCATGTCATTTATCGCCTGTTCGAAGTCATTTAGCGTCAGGATAACATCAGATAGGCTTGTGTTAACCAAATTCTGTGGCTCTCTCATAAAAAATTCATTTTGATCTTTGACTCTCAGTCTGGTTAGCGGCTTGCTAAAAACTGAGTCATATTGGGACTTGAGTAGCTCACTCATTTCCTTGCTGTCATCTGTGTAGGACCCATCTTGTTTAAGTAGGGGCCCAATACTGGACGTTGTTCTCGATTTTGATTTGGCATAGGAGAAGAAATACTTTGGGTTTCTTTCGATTTCATTTATGGCTTTTAGTTCTTCCCGCGATTCCTGACTCCTAAAGGATTCTTTTAGCTTAAGTTCGATGCTTGCTATTTCTCTGACCTGTCTCTTTCTATTTTACATCTACTCCTCCTTTTTCTTAGAGGAATAAGCCTTGTGCATACATCGAGTGCCACCGAGTTAATCTATTCTAGGCATAAGTTGGGGTCTGTGTTGCTTAGTATATCTTCCCAGCTTATATCGGTTAGGACTTGGTTTATTTGGTCCCACTTTATGTTTTTGTTATTGAAGTTGAATTTGGTGAATGCTCCCTCGTGACTAGTCTCATTATGTCGGTCTGGGGCTCCGCGCATACATGTCTGAACCTCAATTATGTTGTGATCTGAGTATATTGTTTTTGATATAGTGACATTTCTTATCAGATCATCATTGTTAGTGAAGATGAGGTCTAGTGTATTCTCCAGTCTAGTAGGCTCTATTATTTGCTGGTTTAAATTGAATTTTGTGCAGAGATTTAAAAGCTCGTGTGAGTGGAGTTTTCATCAGAGCTGCCTCCTGGTGTTATTACTGCAACAATATTATTTGCTATATTCCTCCATTTTAGGTGCATTAAGTTGAAATCCCCCAGGTAGCAAGATGTTGGGTGCAGGAGCTGGAAGATTTTCCAGACAGTGGTCAATTTTTAACAGCTGTTCCTGGAATTGCTGGGATGTTGCATCCGGAGGCTTGTAGACTACCACAATGACTAGGTTTTGGTTCTCGACCTTTACTGCTAAAACTTCCACTACATCATTTGAGGCATTAAGCAGTTCTGTGCAAACAAGTGACTCTGCAATGTACAGGCCAACCCCCCCCCCCCTTTTGCCTGTTCACTCTGTCACATCTGTATAGGTTGTAACCAGGAATCCATATTTCGTTGTCCAAGTGATCCTTTATGTGGGTCTCAGTGAAAGCCTCGAACATTGCCTTTGCCTCTGCAAGCAGTCCACGGATGAAAGGTATTTTGTTGTTTGTTGCTGGCTTTAGACCCTGTATATTTGCAAAGAAGAATGTTATCGGACTGGTGATATTGTTGGTACTGGGGGGGGGATTTTTTTCCGGCTTTAGTATCTGTATCTGATGGTTTGGAGTGGAGGCCATCGACTGTGGTTCCACTCCAGGAATGACTGGATTTTGTGTACGATTTCTGCCATTTCCTGCCAGTTTTTTTTCCTTCCTGGCACTAAAAAACCTCTCCCTCTTGAGTGGCTGTGGCTACCCTGAAACCTTTGAGAGCAAAGACTGGAGGCCTTTGAGAGATCATTTATCCTTTATGAGACAGAGGCCTATACTACAGGTGAGTCTGAATACACAGTCGAAGTAGCACGGACGGACTATGACGAACGAAGGGCAGAGTGTAAAGCAGAGTTGAGACTCTGCAGGCAGTTAATAAAGACTTTGAAGGTCGGTACAGCAGGGGCAGCAAATGTTTCAAGGAACATGAACAACAGCACGCCTGTTAATGTGTTGCCCAGATTACCCCAGTTGAATTTACCAACGTTCAACGGAACCTTAACAGAGTACATTGCTTTCTGGGATCAGTTTAAAGCCCAGATAGATGACAGAGACGATTTGTCAGATGCCGTCAAATTACAATATTTACATTCACAGCTCAAGGGTAAAGCCTTGGACTTGGTCTGGCATTACCAAACCACCGACACCAATTACCAACATGCCAAAGACCAATTAAAGGACACGTTTGGCAACACTGAGGAGATAAAGGTAGCTATACTTTATCGGTTGTTGGATCTAGAGGCTTGTCGCCATGACTGTCAGAGCCTAGAGAAATTCCGAATCGAAGTTATGAGTTTGACGAATAGTCTTAAAGATTTACATGATTGGGGTAAGTCGGAATGGTTCATCAGTCAGGTGATTCAGAGGAAACTGGCTGGCACTACAGTGCATGAGTTACATTTAAAATATCTTACGAATAGGTTCACGATACAACAAATCGTTGAGGGGTTGGGAGATCTCGTTTCTCATTTGAGTATAGGTGTGAGAGAAGAGTCACCACCATCGCCACATAAAAACCCAGACAGTCACTCAAAGATCTCGAGAGATCAGTCTAAAGCTCGTATGACTAACGTTGGAGTGTACTATGGTAAAGAGGTGTCTAAGGTAAGAACCTCTAAGCAGAACCTCAGAGGCACTCATGCCAGAATATGTGTGTTCTGCGAAGGCGAACACACTAGCACGAGTTGCTCGGAGTATATAACACTGAGCAGTAGGCAACAGAGACTAAGGGAGTTGAGACTCTGCTTCAAGTGTTGTGGGGAACACTATGCGAGAGACTATGGCACCCAGCTCAGTGAGTGTCGAGTCTGTTGCAAAGGTAAGCACCATACTGCACTATGTCCCAATAATTTAAGGGAACCCCAAGCTAGTAGGGATATCTCTCAGGTAGAGATAGAAAGTGAGTCCGAGCCTGAAATGGTAGCCAGCGTGATTAGTGGGAGTAAAGTCTCTAATCCGAGTGAGAATCACGGAGGTGCTGCATTACCTACAGTCATGGCAAAGGTTGTGAATGGGCACAGGTCCGAAACAACCCGATTATTCTTTGACCCAGGAGCACAAGTATCCTTTATAACAAAGAAGTTGGTGGCTAAATTAAAGTTGAAGGCCACAAAGAAAGTTAGTATGATGTTGGGAGGGGCTGTAAGTCAGGTCCCACCCAAATCTTATGATGTGGCGGATGTCACAGTCAAATTAGGTGGACATCGCAGAGACATTACAGCCTTGGTGGCAGAGACATTACCCACGGCAATTACAGCGAGAGGTCTTGCTGCAGCAGCTAAGCGATTGAAAGACCTTGACGTGAAGCTGGCAGACCAGGGAATTACCACTGACACAGTCAGAATTGTAGGTATCCTGGTGGGAGCCAAACATATAGATGACTTCCTGTCTACACGACGGACGTTTAAGGAAGGAATTGGGTTATACAGATCCCCAGTAGGATACATCATAGGCGGCAGGATTCCACCTGAATTCCCTGCCACGCCAGATAGAGGAGAAGCTGTCCCCATGATAGCTGGGGGAGTAGTGATAATGAGTACCAGTATACACGATGAACTGCCAGGGAGGCTGAACCAGGTAGGGAGTGACGAACACTCGGCCACCTTGGGAAAACACTTTTACAGGGTACATAAAGAGGGAGATAGATTGCCTTTAAATCCAGGGAACATCGTAACAGTGGGAGGAAAGGCTACCAGGGCATGTGGGCCACTGGGTGGGAAAGAACGGAGCCACTCAGTCAAGGCTAGACATACGAAAGACGCTAAAGTTAAAGGAAAGGGTGCTAAGACCACCGGAACCAACAAGTTTACACCCCCAGAGGTCCACACAGGGGAAACTGGACGGTTGAAGTTAGACCGGAGTCTGCTCGACGAGAGTGGCCAGATGGCACTCGTGTCCAGGGTCTGCTGTGGGGGCTCGTGGAAGGTGAACTTGATTTAGACTTAGCGCCTACCTTCACCGGCGGGAGGATGTGGAAATTTATTTGGTCCCTAAAGTTCCACAGGACAGATCCAGCATGGCCGTATGGGACAGCTGAGCTGGATGGCCCTTATACCCCACCCAAAACAAACAGCATTCTCTCTCGTTGGCATGGATTGTTGGTAAGGTTATTTAATTTATAGATTTACTCTTCAGGGAGGAGTAGGTTTGTTTTACTGGTAGTACACTAATATTAGGATTATTGGAGGGAAGCTAACTGTAGATAATAATAATGTAGACCTAAGACCTTAACAGAGTAGTAATAGGCCGATAATAGGCAAACACTAGGATAAGTTAGCTAGGGAACTGGCAGCCCTAGTTTGAATGAAGAGAAAGAGGTCTGGAAAGGGACCAGCTCGTTCTCTAAGACAGACACCACCTGTCAACACGTGCCGTGAATCAGCAGAAGGCGCCCCACGTGTCTTCACATCCCGAGACCTGGGGATATCTGGTAGAGGCAACCTCCGATGTACCGTAGATGACCTCCTCCGTCAGGCCCATACAGTAGACAAGACCTCCACCTTTATCTCGTAGATTTCTGGCCAGTGTACTTGGGAATTGTGAGTGAGTGAGTTTACTGTGCGGCCAGTTGCAACAGGCGGTGCAAGCCCAGTAAGTACCAGTGTCTCAGAGCAGTCTGGAAGCTAGTTCTGAGTCTGCTAGTTATACTAGGGGATACATACCCTCTTGGATATACGAATTTCTGAGGTGCAGGCAGGACATAATTATGATTGAATATTGCAAAGGGATAAGGCTCCTGGTTGGCACGTGGTTTCTGAGGGAAGTCCAAGGGCTAAGGCTAAGCTTAGGGAAGTGAAGATCAGGATATAGTGCAAACACCAAGTAGTTAGCCTTTATACATGCATGCAGACGAGTTTTCTTGCAACAGCAATCATGTGTGAAAATCTGTCCTATAAGCCACTTGTGAGGCTGAGGTACCCACCTCAGAGCTCGGTGTCAACAGAGTTTGCCAGGGTAGGTGACTCACTTGGAGGCAGTCCACTACAAATGTTTCCAGAGATATTGTTTATTTCCTAGGCTCCTGCCTACCCTGTCTTTTGTGGCAGGGACTGAATTGTTGTGATTAGGAGAAAGCATGTGACTCCACGTGGGTGGGGTAATATTCGCCAGTGTTGCGTGAATTGTTATGTGAAGTGCAGTTGAGGGATGTTTGTTGCATGAATGAGGTGGTACCAGCTCATACGTTTGTAAGGAGGGATTATGGGGCACAACTAGACAGAATTTATGTTAAGTCCTCGATTACAGTACGTTCAGTCAATAACGTGACAGCTGCCTCTTCTGATCATTAGGCACTTCTCATGGAGGTGGGGTGAGATACTTTGGTGATGAGGCACAGGGGTTACTGGAAATTAAATGCTAGGGTTTTAATGGACGAGAAATCGGTTGTGGGAGGTAAATAAATATGGGGGGTGGATGGGGTTGGTGTGTTTTGGGATGAGTGGCGAATCCTGTGATCTATAAATTTTTTGTGGGGGAAGCCAGAAGGCTCAATACCACGAAATATGGGTTTATGAATTATTATGAGGATAGATTGCGTCAGTATCATAGGGAAGGGTCGGCAATGGAGGAGTAAGGTGTGGATGAAATAGAGGGCTTAAAATCGATTAAATTTGGGATTTGCATAATGAGTGGTAAAGATGCAGTGAGGGTACAAACAATGGTGGAAGAGATTTTATGGGGTGACAGACCTTCTTCCTGTGTTTAATGAGCACAGCAGCGGAGGCAGGCAATTACCGTTCCATGTATAAAGGTTCATTGTGATGTCTGGGGCTTCAGGGAAGGGCAAGTCCTGCAAACAACTAAGGCGATAGGTGTTTTTGTAGATAGATGGTATAAGCAGTATTGGGAAATGAAGGGGGAGGGGGAGAAGAAAGCATTGTGTCTGGCACTTGTGAGGGAATATCGTGTAATCTTAAGGAATGGGACAGGATAGCATTGGGGGGGAGCCATTGTAGAGGGGGAAATTTTTATGGCAAAGGGTAAATCCCCGGGGTTGGATGGTATTCCAGTTGAATTTAGTGTTAAGCATTGGGACTTATTACAGGGTTTTTTGGTGTGCCTGACTAATGCAATGAAAAATGGAGGTAGACTGGGGTCTGTGCGGTCGACAGCAATTGTGGTGCTTGTCCCTAAGGATAAGAAGCAAGTGGGTATTGGCGATTATCGTGCTATTTCCCTTTTGTGCACCAGTTATAAAATCTTCGCCAAGGTATTGGGCAATCGAATAAAGTGTGTAGTTGATCGTGAAGTCACGCCTGAACAATATGGTATTCCGGTCGGGACATTCAATTATTGTGGACTTTGTGAGTTCACTGCAAGAGATGCGGAGGAAGGGGCCTTATTTGCCCTTGATTGGAGAGGGTCATATGATTCAGTGGAAAGGGAAACAATGCATTGTATCTAGCTTACACAGGAATTTGCGAAGGAAATAGTAAGGTAGGTGGATATACTATATAGCGGAGCAATGGTTCGAATTCAGGTTAATGTTGATTAGGTGGGGTTGTACCTGTGGGTAGGGGTCTGCGGCAGGGCTGTCCATTGTATCAGATGCTCTTTGCATGTGTGCAGAACCCTTTTATATAGGATGGTGAGAGAGTTTTTGGAAGTAGAATGAGCGTGAGTAGGAGAGTTTATCCAGTAACTGTGGAATATGTAGATGACACAACATTATTAATGAATGAGCACACAAACCTTCTCGCACTGGAAGGGGTAGTTGAAAAGTTTCGGAAGGTGTCGGGTATGGAAGTGAACATAGATAAATCTAAGATGTTGGGTCTTGGTGAGTGGGAACACTGTAGGGGCTGGGGATGCTAATTAATGACGAATGTGGAACGATCATTAAAGGTCTGTGGGAGCGTGTATGTGGGTGGTAGAGAGGAGATGAGAGTATCAAATTCGGAGAGAGTTGAGAATAGCATTATTAATCGATTACAAGGATTCCAGCCTTATCATTTAACTCTCGTGCAGAGGGCATTACTCTAAATGCCCTCGTGTACAGTAAGACATGCTTTGTAGCAACTGTGTACTTTTTAACTACCATGGCGATACGAGGGATTCAGGGTAGGACTTTTAGGCTCTTGTGGTTTTCAAAGTTTGAATGGTTCCAAAGGGAAGTCATCACACTGCCAGTGAGAAGGAGAAGTTTGGGGTTATTTGATCTTCACAAACGTGTATTTTGCGTTAATGTTCAAAGGGCAGTGCTGCATGCAGGGCCATTCAAAGAGGGATGTCTTGAGCGAGTGTATGGTGTGTTACTTATGACTTTTAGAGGGACAGATTTTCGAGGTTGTTTGCAGCCGTTGAGGGTGATGATGTCGGTGAAGGAGCCAGGACAAATTAAAATAAGGGTTTTGTATAACGTGTTGATTGGAGATAAAAAGGGCTCCTGTAGTTTCTTTATATCAAATCTATGTTTGGGGGAGCATTTGGAGTATGTTTGCGAAATTACGCATCCGAGGGAACAAGAGGTTATGTATAAGTTTTCACAGTGCAATAATTTTGCAAAAATCGTTATGAACCTAACGAAAAAAAAATATATTTCATTGCGTTTGTTTATTATCAAATTATTGTAAACTTATATAAAATATATTAAGTTGGACTAGGCTAAATTAAATTGTTCTTGTTATAGATAAGGTTCTAAGGCACCTAAAATGGAGGAATGTAGCAAATAATGGTGTAACAGAGACAACCCCAGGAAGCAGCTCAAATAAAAACTCACACACACACGACCTTTTAAATCTCTGCACCAAATTCACCTTAAACCAGCAAATAACAGAGCCAACAAGATTGGAGAATACACTGGACCTCATCTTTCCCTAACCATGATGATCTGATACAAAATATTAACATATCAAAAACAATATACTCAGATCACAACATAATTGAGGTTCAGACATGTATGTGCGGAGCCCCAGACCAACAAAATGTGATCAAACATGAGGGAGCTTCCACTAAATTCAACTTCAATAACAAAAACATAAGGTGTTACCAAGTCAACCAAGTCCTAAATGTTATAAACTGGGAAGATGTCCTAAGAAGCATGGATCCAAACCTATGTCTAAAACAAATTACCTCTGCAGCACTCGAGGTATGCTCAAGGCATATTCATTTAACCCTTAAACTGTCCAAACGTAGATCTACGTTTTTTCAACATTTGAAAGTATGTAAAAAAACATAGATCTTTTTTTATACATTTGAAAATGTGTAAATAAAACTTTGATGTACTTCTTTTTGTTATATTTGAAAATATGTAAAAATATGTAGATCTACTTTTGGAGCACTACGTATGTGAACGTAAATTTGTTTGGACAGTTTAAGGGTTAAGGAAAAAGAAGAGAAGATATAAACTAGAAAGAAAAAGGTGCAACCTTCACAGGCGAAGGCAAAGAATAACAGAGCAGCTAAAAGAGGCCAATATATCTCTAATACGTAGGGAGCCACTGTTAGTTAGTTTAATATGTTTATTATGCACCCCATACCCATCCTGTGGGCGGTAGTCAAAAGATTACAGAGGTACATAATGGGTCCAGGGACTGGGCCTCAAAGTTTTGATAGCTGAGCAAGTTACAGAGGTAATGAATTCACAATTTACAAAGGTAATGAACTTACAATTTACAAAGGTAATGAGCTCCAGGTAGGTCTAGTCACAATCATGACAAGTTACAAAGGTATTTACAGATTACAGAGGGACATAATGGGTCCAGGGACTGGGTCCCAAAGTTTTGATGGCTGAACTAGGTACAAGGTAATGAACTCACAAGTTACAAAGGCAATGAATGCTGTAAGAATGGTTACTTACGTTTATACATGGCTACAATCATGAACAAATTTTAGAGTAATGAGCAATTCACACTTCCACACCCGGTCACAACTGTAGTGAGTTATTGGTGCAAATTTTGATTGTTGAGTCACACACACACACACACACACACACACACACACACACACACACACACACACATATATATACAAATTCATACACACACACACACATAAACACACACACACACACACACACACACACACACACACACACACACACACACACACACACACACACAAGGGCAAGTAACAACACAAGGGCAACAGTAACAACGGGAAGACCAGAACGAGCCCCTGGTTTACCCGACGGTGTAAAGAGGCAAAAACAAAGTGCAATAGAGAATGGAAAAAGTACAGAAGGCAGAGAACACACGAAAATAGGGAGATCAGTCGCAGAGCCAGGAATGAGTACGCACAGGTAAGGAGGGAGGCCCAGCGACAGTATGAAAATGACATAGCATCGAGAATCAAGACTGACCCGAAACTGTTGTATAGCCACATCAGGAGGAAGACAACAGTCAAAGACCAGGTGATCAGATTAAGGGCAGAAGGTGGAGAACTCACAAGAAATGATCAGGAGGTATGTGAGGAGCTGAACAGGAGATTTAAGGAAGTTTTTATAGTAGAGACAGGAAGGGCTGTGGGAAGACAGCACAGAAGGGAACATCAAGAGGGAATATACCAACAAGTGTTGGATGACATACGAACAACTGAGGAGGAGGTGAAGAAGCTCTTAAGTGACCTTGACACCTCAAAGGCGATGGTGACCGGACAACATCTCCCCATGGGTCATTAGAGAAGGAGTAGAGATGCTGTGTGTGCCTCTAACCCACAATCTTAAAACACATCCCTTTGTAAACTGGGCAACTACCTGAGAAATGGAAGACAGCTAATGTAGTCCCCATATTTAAGAAATGGAAACAAAAACGAGGCACTAAACTACAGACCTGTGCTCTGACATGTTTTGTGTGCAAAGTCATGGAGAGATTATCAGAGGAGAGTGGTCGAACACCTGGAAAGGAACAAGATTATAAATGAAAACGCAGCATGGGTTCATGGAAGGCAAATCTTGTATCACAAACCTCCTGGAGTTTTATGACAAGGTAACAGAAGTAAGACACGAGAGAGAGGGTTGGGTTAGATTGCGTTTTCCTAGACTGCAGGAAGGCCTTGACACAGTTCCCCACAAGAGATTAGTGCAGAAGCTGGAGGATCAGGCACACATAAAAGGAAGGGCACTGCAATGGATAAGGGAATACCTGACAGGGAGGCAGCAACGAGTCATGGTACGTGAAGAGGTATCACAGTGGGCGCCTGTTACGAGCGGGGTCCCACAGGGGTCAGTTCTAGGACCAGTGCTATTTTTGATATATGTGAACGACATGATGGAAGGAATAGACTCTGAAGTGTCCCTGTTCGCAGATGACGTGAAGTTGATGAGAAGAATTAAATCGGACGAGGATGAGGCAGGACTGCAAAGAGACCTGGAGAGGCTGGACATGTGGTCCAGTAACTGGCTTCTCGAATTCAGTCCAGCCAAATGCAAAGTCATGAAGATTGGGGAGGGGCAAAGAAGACCGCAGACAGAGTATAGGCTAGGTGGATAAAGACTACAGACCTCACTCAGGGAGAAAGACCTTGGGGTGACCATAACACCAAGCACATCGCCGGAGGCACACATCAACCAAATAAACCGCTGGCAGCATACGGGCGCTTGGCAAACCTGAGAATAGCGTTCCGATACCTTAATAAGGAATCGTTCAAGACACTGTACACTGTGTATGTTAGGCCCATACTGGAGTATGCAGTACCAGTCTGGAACCCACACCTGGTTAATCACGTCAAGAAGTTAGAGAAAGTACAAAGGTTTGCAACAAGGCTAGTCCCAAGGGTCAAGGGAATGTCCCTAAGAGGAAAGGTTTTGGGAAATCGGGGTGACGACACTGGAGGACAGAAGGGTCGGGGGACAAAGATAACAAATACAAAATACTGCGGGGAAAAAGACAAAGGGGCGAGATAGGATGTTTTCCCCGAGGGGAAACCCGGGGCCCAAAGGGGGCCAAAAAGGAAGTGAAGACTAGACGTTCCCCAGGGCGTTTTGGAAAGGTTTTTTTTCCCTTTAGTCCCTAGAGTTTTCAGAAAATGGAATAGCCCAGCAAGTGAAGTAGTGGGGGCAGGAACCATACATATTTTTAAGAAGAGGTATGACAAAGCTCAGGAAGCAGAGAGGGGAGAGGATCCAGTAGCGTCAGTGAAGAGGCGGGGGCCAGGAGCTGAGTCTCGACCCCTGCAACCACAATTATGTGAGTAAAATTAGGTGAGTACACACACAGGAGCTTGGACTCGACCCCTGCAATCTCAACTAGGTGAGTGCACACACACACACACACACACACACACACACACACACACAACACACACCAACACACACACACACACCACACACACACACACACACACACACACACACACACACATGCACACATGTGGTAATGTTTTATTTACAGCTAGCAAAGTCAGGTATTTCTCCAGAATGGTCTGTAATATACACTGTGGATAAAATACATTAGCCATTTCTTGAACACTTCTGAGTGAGTTTTTCTAAATTCATTAATTTTATCGCACTCCAGTACATAATGACGCAGGGTGTGACATAGTCCCATCTGGCAAAGTTTACATTTCGTTTGGTCTACATCTGGTGGTGGTGATTTAATCTGCCAAAGATACTTGTAACCCACCCGGAGCCGGGCGGTAGTGACATCCAAGAGTCTGCTTATTTTGTTAGATGCACCATAGACATGTGGCTCCTCCTGCATAATAGAATGATGATAGATGGATTCACTGGTGTCAATCTCCCTGAGCCTTAAGTCCATAAAATTCAGTTGAAGTTCTTTTCGTATTATTGTTCTCAAACTACTACCTGACAAGCCAAGATTGTAATCTACTCCCTATTTTAAAGCATACAGCTTAGCCAATTTATCAGTTCTATCATGCATCTGAAGACCAATGTGAGATGGAATCCACAGCATGTGCACTCTGACTCCACTGCCACAAATCCTACCATACTTGTGTCTGGCTTCTGACACAAGATGCCACAATTTATGCTTAATGAGTTGAGAGCATTTATGGATGACAGAGAATCAGTTACAATTAAACTGTCAATCTTTGAACATAGATGCATTTAGTGCAAGGAGTATGGCAAACATTTCTGTCTGAAGGGTAGGGGCCCCAAATTATTGATGCGGCTCCAATTTTTTTAAGAGACCACACCTGTACGACAACAGCAGATACCAGCACACAAGTGGTTTGGTGAACAGAACCATCGACGTAAATTTTCGAGAGTGTGTGCTGTGTGGTAATTTATCAATCAGTTAAGGGCCCTAGTTTGGCTTAAAGGCAAATTTTTGGGTTGTGATTTAAAAAGTAGTTGGGGGAAATGGGGGAAAATGGTAGTTGGAAAAGGGGGAAATTTCCCATGGAGCGGAAAAATTTGCCGCTGTTCCCTTATTTGACATAGATATGTACGATTCAGGGGAGGTCGGTTCCAGTTTTTTCACCCTTTTGGGAAAAATGTTCACCAGTGGAGGAAAGTTTGGGGGCTTCTGTGCGGGTTTTTAATGAGCTTGCCCTGAGCTATTAACCCCAATCAGGATATTTTTTTCGAAACCCGATCCTGATGCTTGGAATATCAAGTTCTTTTTGCTATTTAAAAATTTTGGCAGTACGAGGGTCCTAAAATTTTCCTTTGTTTCGTTCTGCATTTTTTCCAGCCCCAAGTTTCCGCAGCCCCAAAAGAGCAAGTAGTGGCGCAGCCAAATCACCAATGTCTAATTAAGCAAATACATCATTTTCAAAATTTTTTAACATTGCACCATCCCGGGGGGTGAAGCCCTCCCAAACTCTAGTGCTCGTAGTCTTTTCTTTGTTTGGCGACAAAGTCTTGTTAAAACAGGTCCAAGTAGGGAACCCAAACCCAGATACCGATCTGTTTACAATTCTAGAAGAGATCCTCATGCAATTGGATCTGACGAACGGGCCTCTCTGTCGAGGAGGACGCCTTTGAGTATCTTTTTTTTTCAGTAAGATTACAACCCCGGCCTGACATGGGGTAGTACATGATTAAGAATTTTTTGGGGTTGGAGAACCCGGTGGTGTGACCATTATATATAGCAAAACTAATCACATAATGTTTGGGGCTGACTGGCATAGATTAAGAAATGCATTAATTGAATTTTGAACAGTGTGGGAGAGACACTTCCCGTGGGGTTCCTTTTAAAGTCTTTAGTTACACTTTTTTTCCCGGGAAAAACAAAAACGATTTTTGTTGGACGGTGCGGAGAAGCATCCCCAACATCCTTTGGGCAAGTTCACTAATGATTACTGTCGGTTGGCTACATCGAAAGCGGATTTAAGGTAAAAGAGGCAGTGTTGAGTGTCAGTGGGGGCGGGTGAAAAAGGGGGCTATGCAATGTGAAACGCCCCTTCCCTGCATGAAATCATGAAACCGGGGGACAAAAATTTTTTGTTTCTGTACTGAGACGATTAAAAAAAATCATTCTCTAAAATGTTTTACAAAGCGCTAGTAAAGATTTGGGGCGAAATGCTTTGTTGTTTGGGCTTGGGAAATTGGGAATGATGGGTTTTTGGCCAAGAATGGGGAGCCCCCAGTTACATAGATGTTATTAACAAGAATAAATTTACCTGGTATCGACACCAATCTGGTATGTTGAAAAAAATACCACCTCCCCGGGGCGCGTGGGTTGCCCTTAGTTAGTGCTAAAAGGGTCAAGAAATAGCAAACATCGAACTTAATACCAGAGCCCCAGAAAGGGTAGGGGCACCTGCCGCCCCCACCCAGAAACGAAATTTAAAAGGGAAAAGACATTTAATGATGAAAATCTAAATATTTAAAATGCTCGAGAAGGAAAATAAAAAAGAATGCTTGAGGAATTTTCCCAAAGTTGTTTTAAATGGATAAAGGAGATTGGGTTTCCTGCCCAAATGAGCAAAAATATATTACAGGTGACAGTTTACCTGTCCAAACCCGTAAATGGAGACTCCCGAAGAGGCTAGAGATAATAAGGGGAGGAATAATACCATGTCCAGAACGATGTTTGAACAAGTTCATCCCCCGTGGCTCCCCCCTTTTCCCTGGAGTTTCCCCGATAGAGTTCCGGGGGTCAACGCCCCCCGGCCCGGTCTGTGCCACCCCCTGGGGGATCAGACTATCAACAGGCGTTAATCGGGCCCTGCCAAAAAACCAACGACGGCCACAGCCCGCTGGTCGGGAACCGACTTTGGGGTTACCCAGTGCCACTTGAACTGCCAGGGGTCGTTGGTAATCCCCCTTATGTATGCGGGGAGGCAGTTGAACAGTTGGGGCCCCTGCATTATTGTATGGTCTTTAACGTGCTAGTGACCCCCTGCTTTTCATTGGGGGGTTTGCATCGTCTCCCAATTTTTTGCTTTGTGTGAGTGATTTTGTGTGCAAGTTGGGTACTGTCCCTCTGGATTTTCCAGGGTAATAACAGTTTCTCTCCCCCTCATTCCAGGGAATACGGTTTTGGGAACCTCAAGCGCTCCAGAATTGGGGTTTTATCTCCGTTATTGCCGCCTGAAGGCCCTCTGTACTTTTTAGGTCGCAATTTCACCCCCTTAAAGGTGTTTTAGTGGCAGAAATATTCCACCCTAGATAGAACAAGTGACCTAAAGGTTCATCATGGGCTTGGCCCCCCTAGTTTAAAGGTTCTTTATCCATCCTGTTATTTTTCTAGCAGATGCGATTGATTAAAAGTTAGGGCCCTTAAAGGTGTGTGTGTATGAGTTTGTGTAGGTGTGGTTGTGGTGTGTGTGTGTGGGTGTGTGTGTGTTGTGTGTGGTGTTTGGTGTGTGTGTGTGTGTGTGTGTGTGTGTGTTTATGTGTGTGTTGTATAAAATTTGTATGTGGTTTGTGTTTGTGTGAGAGGGGGAGGAGACCAGCAATCAACTTTGCACCATAACTCAGTACGTTGTGCCCGGGGTGTGAAGTGTAAATTGCTCATTACTCAAAAAATTTGTTCTGATTGCAGCCTGTTAAAGTAAGTAACCATTTTAAGTATTCTTACCTTTTAACTTGGGGTTTATTACCTTTGAAATTTGTATTTCATTACCTTGTCCTGTTCACCATCAAAATTTTGGGGAGCCCGGCCCCTGGCCCCTTTGTGTACCTCTGTAATCTGTAAATCCTTTTGAAATTTGTCATGTTGTGCTAGACCTACCTGGAGTTCATTACCTTTGTAAATTGGGTTCATTACCTTTGGTAATTGTGTTTCATTCCTCTGTAACTTGCTCAGCTATCAAACTTTGAGGCCCAGTCCTGGCCCCTTTATGCCCTCTGTAATCTTTTGACTACCCCCCACGGGGGGAGGGGTGCAAAAATAAAATTTTAAAAACTAATAACTTGAAGGTGGATCCCCCGACATGATCCCTCCCGGTCTTTGACGTTGGGGTTTCGCTCTATTTTTGTGGCCGAATTTTTTTGTTTCTCCCATGAAGATTTAATTTCCCCGTGTTTACCATATTGAGTAATTGAAAATTTCTCATCGTTGAAATTTATATTGTTTTCCAGCCCACTGAAAGTTTGGTTTTTGTCCGCCCGGAGCCTTGCGTGCTGCAATGGAAGACAGTCATGCAGATTAGGTGTCTTTTGCAAGGAAGACACGGTGTGTGGCTGACACCTTGTCTATGTCGATAGAGGTGGGAACCAAAATGGGGGCGAGTAAAAGTGCCTTTTGGAACAGAGCTTTTCCCCAGCCCTCGGACTTATCTGTTGAATTCTCTCTGGTTTGTTAGTGAGGAAATTATGACCATCGTCCGACTTTTTCTGTTATTCTTTGCACGCATTTGTGCATTTACGCCGGTCACATTGTCGAAGGCTTTTGCAAAGTGTATATATTTCATCCCCATTCTTTTTTTCTTCTAGTGCATTAGGGGCCTTGTCGTGTGATCCAAAAGTTGAAAGACAGGAGGACCGTTCGAACCCCTTTGCCCTGGGTTTTTTAACGTGGGTTTCAAGGGTGGTGATCTTTCTTCTTAGGGCCCTTTCAAAGATTTTTATGATTTGGATTTAGTCACGGTTGTAGTTCTTTGCTGTTCTTTACTGCCCCTTTTTTGGAGTGGGGCTATGTTGTTGTTTTTTTGTAACTGTGGGGGCACCCCGTGTCCCTGCTCCCCCCCATGGGGGGTAAAGGTCGTAATGGGGCTTCTTGCAGTTCTTTATGAACACGGGTTCCCTGAGTTGGCCCGTTCGAAGCCATTGGCGTCAGGATAACATCGGATGGCTTGTGTAAAAAAATTTGTGGCTCTTCATAAAAAATTCATTTTAATCTTCATCTCAGTCTGGTTAGCGGGTTGCTAAAAAAATGAGTCAAATGGGACTTGAGTGCTCATTTTCTTGCGTCATCTGTTAGGACCCCTTTGTTTAAAATGGGGCCAAAACTGGACGTTGTTTTCGCTTTTATTTGGGGTAGGAGAAGAAATACTTTGGGTTTCTTTCGATTTTTATGGCTTTTGTTTTCCCGGATTCCTGACTCCTATAAGATTCCTTTTGCTTAATCGATGTTGCTATTTTTCCCGACCAGGTTCCCCAAGCATTCAGATATATTTATTTTTTTTGCCCCTCTTTTATTCTTTTCCGTCGCCTGTAAAGGGGGGCGCCCGTTCTTTCTATTTTTTCATCTACTCCTCCTTTTTCTTGAGGGAAAAAAGATTGTGCAACAACGAGTGCCACCGAGTTTAAACTGTTCTAGGCATAAATTGGGGGGCTGTGTTGTTAGTGTATCTTCCCCGCTTTCCGGTTGGACTTGGGGTTTTCTTGGGTTTACTTTTGTTTTTGTATTTAAGTTGAATTTTGGGGAAAGCTCCCCCCGTGATTGTCTCTTTTTTTCGGTCTGGGGCTCCAGCATACATGTCTGAATCAATTATTTGTGATCTGAGTATATTGTTTTTTGAAATTGGGGACATTTTCATCAGACATCAGTGTTAGTGAAAATGAGGGCTGGTGTATTCTAGTTATGGCCCCATTATTTGCTGGTTTAAATTGAATTTTGTGCAGAGATTTAAAAAACTCGTGTGGTGTGAGTTTTTTACCCGAGCTGCCCCTGGTTTATTACTGCAACAATATTATTTGCTATTTTCCCCATTTTAGGTGCCCTTTAAATTGAAATCCCCCCCGGAGCAAGATGTTGGGTGCAGGGCGGAAAATTTTTCCGACAGTGGTCAATTTTTAACAGCGTTCCCGGAATTGCTGGGATGTTGCATCCAGAGGCTTGTAGACTACCACAAGATAGGGTTTTTGGGTTTGCGACCCCTTTTCTGCTAAAAATTCACTACTCATTTGAGGGCTTAAGCGTTCTGTGCAAACAAGGCTCTGCAATGTACAGGCCAACCCCCCCCCCCCTTTTTTCCTGTTTACTCTGTCAATCGTATAGGTTGTGGAAAATTTTTTATTTTTCCCGGCTATAGCGCTAATAGGTGTTTATGTGTCGATATGAGTCAAAAAATTTTTGACAATTGGGGGAACCAAGAGTTCCCCTTTTCGCATGCGCGGATGTGCGGGGGGGGATAGGTGGACCGGGCCCTGGGGGAGGGGGATGTTTTTGAATTGGGGAGGGGGCTGGGAAAGCATGGAACCACGAAATTTGGGATTTCCCGGGGCCTAAGGATTAATTTGGCCTCATTTCTAATAGGAAGGTCGTAAAATGTTCCTGGGGGAGAGTGAGGGAAGTGATTTACGGGACCACGGTAATAGAGTAGTAAAAAAAGAGTGAATAAGGGTAGGACCGGGTGATGGGCGTCCCTGGACTGTGTCCCCGGGGGAAAATTTCCCCTTTGGTTTAATCATCACTCATCGGTCTCAATCTTTAAAGGAGGGTCTTTAAAGTTATAAAAATTAGAGACATTAAATCGTTTTTGAATTGTAATGTAAATTTAAAGATAATAACGCTAAGTTAAGTAATGCATAAGTGGGAAAAAAGTCGCCTTGCCCGAGTGAACACTTGACTGTTGTTCCCGGAAAAGGGAAAAATGAAGTTCATTGATCCACCTTCTAAAGGGGACAAAAACGGATACCCCGTCCTGCTGGAATGAGAACCGGTCGGTGTACAGGACATCGAAATGAAGGTGAAAGGAGGAAATAAGGAGTACAACACCCACAGTTTTAAATAACCCTTTTGTTATAAAGACGAGCTGGCCCGTTGGGTAGTTGTAATTGGGAAAGGTTATGAGGACCAGTACATCAAGGACCCCCAGAGAACATCTGGTAAGTGGGGGGATTATGTACAAATGTTTTTCCTTGAGGATGTATCCCTGTGTTCCTCCCCCCCCCCCCCCCTTCAGTAAAACTTAATTTTATACAGTCCACAATTTAAATTTGTAGCACCGTACTTGTGGGTGCTTCCAATCCATCGGTTCGGATAGATATGGATAAGATTGTGAGGTCGAAGGGGCCACCTGCCGTGACCAGGGGTGGTTAAGTTTTCTCACATGTCTACACGGGGTGACTACGGTAAACAATATGGTTGTCTCCCAATGAGATTACTGGTATGTATATAATGTTAAGGTACATACAGGTAAGCACCCTCGAAAATTTTCCGTATAGGTTGTAACCTAGGATCCATATTTCGTTGTCCAAGTGATCCTTTATGTGGGCAGTGAAAGCCGCGAACATTGCCTTTGCCTCTGCAAGCAGTCCACGGATGAAAGGTATTTTGTTGTTTGTTGCTGGCTTTAGACCCTGTATATTTGCAAAGAAGAATGTCATCGGACTGGTGGTATTGTTGTACTGGTGGTGTTGGTACTGGTGGTATTGTTGGTAAAGAAACCAGATAACTCTTATCGGTTCTGTGTGGATTATAGGAAAGTGAATGAATTACCAATAGCTGATAGTTATCCCTTGCCCCTATTCCAGAAAATTCTTGATTCATTCTGAACAGCTAAGTATTTTTCGAATTTGTACGCTAAGTCAGCTTATTGGGCCATCTCCGTTTCAGAAGAAGATAGAGAGAAGACAGCATTCTCAGATGGGGTCCGATTATACCAATTTAAGCAAATGCTTTACTGGTTAAAAACCGCGCCCTTTAGCTTCCAAAGAGCTATAAACTTCATCCTCAGCCCCGTGTTGGGTAGACACTCACTAGCATATCTTGATGATGTGGTAGTCTACTCCCGATCATTTCCAGAACATGTGGACAACCTTGTGGAGACACTAATACCACTGGATAAAACAGGATTTAAGTTGAATGCAAAGAAATGTATAATAGCAGCCACTAGCTTTAAATTCCTAGGCTTTCAGGTGAGCCCTGAAGGGATTCGCCCTGACCCTGATAAGTGTAATGCAATATCTGAAATGCCAAGACCTAGAACAGCAAGGGAAGTCAGGAGGTTCCTAGGTGCAGCATGATACTTTAGAAGACATATTAAGGGTTTTGCAGAGCCAGCAGCACCACTGATAGATCTAACTAAGAAGAAAGCTAAGTTTGTATGGAAAGAGGAACATGAGTTGGCTCACGAAAAATTAAAGGCTGAGCTTACAAGTGAGCCGGTATTAGTGGTCCCTGATTTTTCCAGAGAGTTTGAGATAAATACAGATGCTTCAGCAGTTGCAATAGGAGATTGCCTAATGCAAAAATACAAGGAAAATAACCCACACCCAGTAGCGTATTTTAGCAGAAAGATTAAAGGACCGGAAGTCAGGTATGCCATCACTGATAAAGAAGCCTTGGCAGTGGTAGAAAGTGTGAGATACTTTGAACCGTATGTATTTCAGCGCCATTTTAAAATAATAACAGATCACAGGGCATTGGTGCACATATTTATTAAAAAGAAAACTCGCTGTCCTAGGATGTCTAGATGGGGTTACGAACTGCCAGCGCACACGTACCAGATTCTTTATAAACCAGTAGCCTCACACCATGTACCAGACGTATTGAGTAGAAATGTAGCATCAATAAATGTTGATGTTAATATCGAGAATATGAACAATGAAAAATTAAGAGAGTACTAACCGGAAAAGAACAGGTGGAAGGAGATAATTGAGTATCTGGTGGGAGGGAAGCTCCCGTGCCACAAGCCAAGCCGCCCTATTGATGAATTCGAGATGAAAGACGGTGTGTTACATAGGATTAAGGAGCTGAACGATCGTTCAGTACTGCAGGTAGTAATATCCAATGTCCTCAGGAAGGCCACTCTGAAGCTTGCACACTCATCCAAGATGGATGGCCATCCAGGTGTTTTTAGAACTTATAAGAGGGCCAAAGAAATGTTCTACTTTCCTGGTCTCCTGAATTATGTAACCGAATATGTAAAATGTTGTGGTAATTGCCAAAGGAGGAAAGGTAACCCTCAGGTAACGTGGAATTGCAAGCTTTTCCCGAGATTAAGGAGCCGTTGGACCGGGTTGGTGCAGATCTTATCGACTTGCATAAGTTATTCCGGCAATAGGTATGTTCTTGTGCTGGTGGACCATCTGTCACTGGTATACAACACTTGCACCCATCCCTAAGAAACACCTACAGACTGTTGCAGAGGCACTCCTTGATAGATTCGTAGCAATCTTTAGGCCCCCTAGAGAATTAGTAACAGATCAAGGTTCAGAGTTTAAAAGCAAGGTCCGGCAAAGGGCTATTATTAGACCTGGGAGACTTGAGGAAAAGCGGTAGCCAGCTTTCGTGCCACCACCATGCAAGAGGTGGAAGTTGATGGGTGAGGCTGAGCAGATGAAGGGTGGCCTTGGTGCCTGAGGAGTATTGTCGTGGTGAAGAAAAGCTGCTTGCTGAGTCGTGAAGTTCCCAGATGCTGTGCTTTCAACGAGAGGGACCCGCATGAGCGTTCCTAAACGCCAACAAAGTCCACACAATGAGACATGGCCCAATTTAGGAAGTGCTAGGGTCGGCCAGAAGCCCTGGCTAACCCCTCTTCTAGTAGAAGCAGTAGACAGATCTGGAGGTGAGATGACAAGAATACTTCAATGACCCTATGTTCTCCTTCGCCGATCCCTTCATATTTCTGCTGCCCTTGCCCAAGGATGTGTAGAGAGCTTCTCCCTGGGTCAATAGCCTGCCCCCAAGTCAAGCCAACCGTGTCATTTACTACTAGCCAGTGAAGCTTGGGAAATGATGATTAGAGTGGTATTAGTATGGTATCTCTACTGCTAAGGGATGATCTATGTTTTGTCAGCTGTTGGGACATATATGTGTTGTATATTATGTGAGCTAGCTCCTTTCCAGGAGGGATCACCGTAGAGATAGGATGTAGTTCCTTTTCAGGTGGAGAACTGTAAACACCAATCGGCTCGCCGTCAGAAGAGGATTCATTTATGTGAGGGGAAGGGAGGTTTTCTTTTAGTTCCTAGAAATGGGATAATGATGGGTCCTGGTTGCGATTCCTGCATTGTCACGAATGGTAGCGGAAGGGTGCAAGAAAAATGTGACATTGTGGTCGTGTAATGGTTCAGTTGCAAGTACTTGAAGGAATAATACCCGCTGGAGCTGTTTTTCTAAGC